>CM054954.1:3690400-3718059 GCA_029168755.2 Tillandsia fasciculata
TCTTTTTTTTTTTTTTCTACTCATGTGCGGCGTGCGGGCTTCATTAAGTTATGAGCTTATTTCTTTTTAGACTCTCATAGTTTATATCGTCATTTTGGTCAAATATCTGAGCAGCTGTTGTGATGCCATTAGCATTTGTTAATTCTGATTTGCAACTTGGGACTTTGTTTTCTCTAAATGACCTGACATTCAATCATGCTAATTCATCTCCATTTATGTATTCTTGCTGTCTAAACTTTCGAGATATGGTGCTTTGCCAATGAAATATTATTTTCTCAGATCTGGAAGGAAAAACTGACGGTAAAATTCGGGCCCTAGAAGAGGTTGAAGAGCTTAGAAATAAAAGAGCTGACGAACAGGTAATATTTTGCAACCCAAACATGTCATGAATTTCTCTGATTCCATGGATTGCGAACTCTGCCAGCTTTAGGTCGTTTTTTTTTTTTTTTTTTTTTTTTTTTTTTTTTTTTTTTTTACTTTTTGGGTTCTTTTGGTCTATTTGGCTGAGATTCCAACTGTATAGTTATAGCATTTTGATTGATTTTTTTTTTCTAATTTTGTTGCAGGCTATGCTTCTCCTTGATGCTTTTAACAAAGACCGAGCTACAATAGTAAATCCACTTCAAAATACTCCTCAGCTAGCCCTTTGCCTGCTCTTCCTCCTCCAGATCCACGCACACAAGAAATGATAAATGAGAAGCTTAAGAAGGCAGAAGAACTGGGTATTTGCTCAGCATACTGTTTCTAAGTGATTAATCTATTTTTTACTTTAAAATATTTGGTGGTACGAACCGTGCATTATTGAATTGCGCATCTTGTTAACATTTGGTTGGTATGATGGTGCATTTTTTTTGCTGTTGGTTAACATCTTTTATTGAATTTGATTTCCCATCTTTTTTCTTGATTCTCTTGCTTTTGGCCAGGTGAAAAGGGAATGATAGATGAGGCTCAAAAGGCTTTGGAAGAAGCAGAAGCTTTAAAGAAGGTTGATATCATTCTAGACCAGTTAAACTATGCTGATTATATTTAAACTAGCTAAAGATATTCTGGTAATATGCTCTGCTGGTGATAACATATCTTGATTTTTTTCACACATTCAGTTGGGTGCACGCCAGGAGCCTGTTTCAGATGGTGCGAAGTTTAGAGCTGCAGATGTGCGAATTGTGAGTTCAATGTGTTTTGCAGTTTCCTTTATTTTTTAGACTGGTTCCATTTTTTATGTTGTTACTTAGGTTTTATTTGTTCTGCCATTTTATGTTGCCCATGCCTATAATTCATTGTACATTGGCATTGGGGTAGAGCTAAGAAGAATACATTATCATAAATACTAGTGATTTATGTAAGAACAGACTGCTAACTGCCCCATTGATACGGTTCAAACAAACTAAAAACTTACATTTATGGAAGGAATGCAACTATGTGCTCTGTATTAGAATGAAGGTGAACCACCTGTGATTTGTGCAACTGATCTTGTTTAATTTCTGTCTAAATCTTATATTCACTGATACTCGATAAGGATCATGGATGATATTATTTGATGATTTACGCCAATGGATTTAGGGAGAAAAAAACTATCAGTTGCTTAGTTGTTTTCAGAAGTATGTAATTGTTTTTACTGCAGTTATGTAAGTTCCATATTTTATTGGCTCTTTTTCCCCAAATAATTTGGATTGGTTTGTGGATCCTTTTTCAGACTGATCAAAAGTTACGTTTATGCGACATTTGTGCGGCATTCTTGAGTGTCTATGACAGGTAAAATCATCATACCTTCCCTCTTTTCTTAATTGCTTTAGTTTCCTGCAATTTTTGAGGGTGAGAAAATAGTAGTATTTGGGATTTTGAGTACTTCACCTGTTGACGGCCGCATTATACTCCTTTTCACCAGCAGGCTTTTGGGCCCCGTTTTACGAGGATTACTTTTGCAGCTAAAGAATGTGCGTGTCTTTTTATTTTTTTAATTAATTACTTTGCTCCTGGATTACAATGTTGATGCTATGGGGTCTTTATGCTTTTACCTTACCATGTAAACACTTAAAAAAAGATATTATATCCTTTTTATAGTTGATTGAGGTTACTTGATTGTCCTGTGTTAAACAGTGATCGTCGCTTGGCTGATCATTTTGGAGGAAACTTCATATGGGTTATATGCTAATACGTGAGAAGTTAAAAGAGCTTCAGGTTAGTTATGGTTATGCTTTTCTCTTTTTTTTTTCCCCACTTTTGTCTTATGTAATGTAAGTGTCTTGGCATCTTATATTGGATGACAAATCAAGGATAAAATGTTTTATACATGTAAACTTTATGTTTTTTTTTTTTTTTTTTTTTTTTTTCCTGTTGACTTGGCTAGGAAGAGAGAGATAAACGGCGCAAAAGGGACCGAGATGAATATGACGGAAGGTTGTTTTCATTTGATCTGTCTATCTTGTACTTTGTTGATCAGCATATGATACTACGACATTGCAAATTTTTTGAATACCCGTAAGCTTTGAAATGTATCTATTTTACTTCATGCTTAGGTCCAAAGAACGAAGTCTGGACCGTGATAGGGCAGGAAGCAGAGACCGAGACAGAGACGACCGAGGTGGCAGTCACGAGAGGAGCAGGGATTATAATCGTCGGAACAGAGATTACGATCGCTATTATGATAGAGACCGTGGATATGATCGAGATCGGGATCGAGCTCACAGTTATGAATCCAGGAGTCGGCGAAGATCACGTTCTCGTTCAAGGGAGCGATCCAGAGATTACAATCGGCACAGGTACGACAGCTCCTTTTTAATTAAATTATGCTGTACCTTTAGTTTTGTTTTTTTCGGCAATGACATTCTCCTGCATTTGTGGCTAAAACTAAAACCCCTTTTGGAAGTTTTATTCGGTTTCAGTCAGTTTCAATTTGAATGATAATTTCTGCTTAAGATAGATAACGAGTTTCAAGCTTCCCCGATCTTCTTACTATTCAGTGCGATTGTTATCTCATTGCAAACATCTTAATATCATTCTTTGCAGGCGACATGATCGATACTGAGGATCAAGCTGAAGAATATGCAAAGTTGGTTTCTCCATGTCCCTTGATTGCAGGCAAAACCTCTAGATCTTTTTGCTGTTTGTGAAAGTAGAGTCGAGAGATATAACTTGGAAATGAGAGTGGCAGCAACTTATTAGGTATAAGATATATTCGCGTTACTCCTGCTTTTGTTTTTAGATGCATACATCTTGTTAGCTGGCACTGCAATTTGGAACATGTTCCAGTTCATCGTGTTTCGCTTCTCAGTAGTAGATTAGTTTGCAGTACGTCGTTTATTATAATAATAGGCATGTAGGATGCATGAAAGATTTGATATAATAGTGTTTAAATGAATGAATGGTTCTTTTTTTTTTTTTTTTTATCGGAAACGTTTGTTGTGTAAGGAGCAATGTCCATTGTAGGCTAAAGAGTGATGTTGTTGTTATTGGTACATGCAAAATTCGTTGTGTCATGCATTACTAGTTAAAGACACTGGTGGATGAATAAATTTACAGAAAATTAATATTAATAAATAATAAATAATAAATAATAAATAATAAATTATTTATAAAAATAAAAATATTTTATATATTATAAAATTTTCAACTTATGAGTTAAAATATATGAATTTTATTACTTTGATACAAAATTAGAAAGAAAGAATACAAAAGTATATATATCAATTGTTCATTAACTAATAGCGTAATAAAAAAATATTTATTCAAATTTTTTTTTTTTATAAACTTTATAAAGTAATATTGGCTAAGTATATCTAATGTAAGATAATAATGTTTAAATCATATATTTTATAATTATCTTAATCTTCTACACTTTTTTTTATTTGTAATAAAAAAAATTATAAAAAAAATAAATTTTAAATTCGTTATTTGAAATATAAATTTAAAAGGTATTTCTATATTGAAAAATAAATTAAAAATTTTAATTTGAAGCCTACATATATTTTTTTAATTTTAAATTTAAAAAGTATAATTCAAAATTTAATTTTTTAATCTAAATTTTGATGCGGGAAAGTTCGGTGCACCGGGTGTAGGCTTTAACAATTTTAATTTATATTAAAAAAATAAATTTTGATATGATTTTTTTTTATAATTTATAATGGTTAGTTTCCTTCTATTACAATCAAAATTTAAATTTTAAATCTAATTTTAAATTGCTATTTAAGTGACGGTTCGTAAATTAAACCGTACATCCGGTGCACAACTTCATGGAAGGCAACAAAAGTCAAGCCTTTGTGGTTTTTGGGTGGTATGGAAAAGTTCGGCGCACCGAATGCACGCTAGCAATTTAAATTTAAATTTAAAAATTAAATTTTAATTATAAGAAAAAAAATTAAAAATAATAAATTATAAAAAAAAAATGTGATAAATTTATTTTTTTTTAATATAAATTTAAATTATTAAACTGTACATCCGACGCATCCAACTTTTTCTGACCGGCCAAAAGCCCCCTTCATGTATTTGTATTGATGTATTGATGACTTTTCTTTTTGAACAAAATGATTTGAAATTTTGACCGACTTACATTTCGTATTTCCTCAAAATTAGGTTTGAATTTTTCATAACATTTAAGGCGTAATTTTGTTTCATTTGTTTCCCAAATTGATTCTTAAATTTTAATTTAATTGTAAATTTTGATCTAGTTCGTTTAAATTGTTATAGTTAAGAGTATTTCCTTCTCTAAACTATTTCAAATTGTGACCTGTATCCATTACCAGGAACAATAGATAAATCGAACTATAT
Source organism: Tillandsia fasciculata (assembly GCA_029168755.2). Taxonomy (NCBI): domain Eukaryota; kingdom Viridiplantae; phylum Streptophyta; class Magnoliopsida; order Poales; family Bromeliaceae; genus Tillandsia; species Tillandsia fasciculata. The sequence continues at coordinate 3,695,165 of CM054954.1, forward strand.
ATATTTACTACAATAAACCGTAACGGCGAACTCTCAGCGGATCATCGATCGATCAATGGTACATCTCACTCATTCGGCGCTCTTATATATGCTTCCTAACCTCCAAGAACACGCAAGTGATGATCCAAACCGCTGAGAAGACGCGGTACGCGATGTTCCACGAGTTATTCTCGCGTGCGATCACCAGCCCGAAGGATATGTTGCCGATTGCGCCGGCGATCACCGCCCTCCCGACCCAGTGGTGGCACCAGTTCCAGTACTTCCTCGCCTTGGACGCTCTCTCAGGGCGAGCGACGAGCGTCGTCACCTGCACATGCAATTAAAGGAATGTGCGTCATTCGAATTAATTAGTCTCCAAACTATACTAAGTATTTTCGATCGTCTTAGTGATGACCACGCCCCGCCGTCCTAATAATTTAGCTTAATATTGATTCACAAAATTGATCCATCATCACGCTTTGTTGAATAATTTAGCTTAATATTGATTCACAAAATTGATCGATCATTACGCTCTTTGTTGAAAAGTCAGCGGCCGAAATGCCCATGCCAAATTATAACTGAACGCCTCTACTAGATCAGAATCCAAAAGATCAGCCTTTTTATAAGCCTCAGAATGTGTTAGAGAAACTATATATATAACCTTTCATTTCATGTCAAAAAGCAAATTAACTCACTCTTTTATTATTATTATTATTATTATTATTTCTTAATAATTGATGCTTGCTTGTATGTAGATCAAATGACTCCTGCATCCATCTTAACATTCAAAATAGAAAGCTCAAATATGAAATTTCAAAATTAAATAACTGTAATAAGTCACAATTAGTTACAATTTTTTTTTAATAACGTTTTAAAATTCAGATGGCTAAGTATAATCTGGCCCAGGTTTAGATTGATTTAGTTTATTTTTCCCAATTAAAAAGATATAAATAGAACGTAATTGGTCTCTAACCTCATATTTGGTTTAATCACAGGCATTAACATGAGCGCCAAGTTTTATCAAGTTTCGGACCATTTTGAATCAATTATTTAATTTTTTAAATTTTAATTTTACTATTCAATCTTTTAATTTGTTTGATTTAAATCGATTACGATATTTTGATATTTTGATTTTAAATTTTAAGCAACGGTGAGAATTACATGAAATATGACGCATTTAATTTTTAAAATCGAAATATCGCCGATCATTTCAAATTAAAAATAATTAAAAGATTAGATAGTAAAATTAAAATTTTAAAGAATTAAATAATTAATTTAGAATGAACCGTAGTTCAAGCAAAGTTCTACGTGTTTTTACTTAAAAAGAAAAAAAAAAAAAAAAGAGAGAGAGAGAGAGAGAGAGAGAGAGAGAGGTTATAATTACCTGAAAGGTACCAAGCACCAGGATGGCTATTCCGAGAGCCCTATGTGCATCCACATTATTAACCCCCGAACCGTCGAGTCCGAACCCGATAACGATTCCGACTAGACCGGACACGAACCCAATCCCTTGGAGCAAGGAGTGGCTGTAGAACCAGTGGGGATCGTAATGCTTAAAGTACCTGGCCACCACGACCCCAATCGACATCAGCACGTCCCATCCCAGTAGTACGAGCAATCCGTGCCACCGCGCGCTAGCGAGAACCCGGAGCCCCCGCGGGAGACTGAGACTGCTTCTAAAATTCATTCGTAAAATTCATTCTCAATTCGCTGATACGATAAATAAATGAAGAATACTCTTGTCTACTAATTTTTTTTTACAAAAAAAAAAAAGAAACACTTTCAGTAAAACTTTATGTGGAACAACGAAGAAGCAGTCAGTAGCTTGAGAACAAAAAAAAAAAAAAAAAAAAAAAAAAAAAAACACACACGCACACGTACTAGTGATAGTATAGCTGACGGCCACTGACATCGCATTACGGTGCTCCGACAGGTAATATCCGGACGCGGCAGACGGCAGGTCGTCCTTCGGGCCCACCGCGTAGATCAGGTAGGGCTGCGGCCGGCCCGCGTAAATCTGGAATGCGAGGTACAGCCGCGAATCTGCGGTTACGATTACCGAGACGTTCTCGGCCGGGTCCAGCCGGTCCGAGACGGGCGGGCACTGGTCCGAATCCGTCCCGCCCAGGTAGTACTGCTGCCTGAGCCCCGGCCCGCAGGCCCCCCCGCCGCGGGCCCAGCCCACCACTGCGGCCGACCCGACCATCCCTCCGTCGGCCGAGAACCCGACCGCGATGTACGAGCCCGTGTTCGGGGCCGACACCACGTAGCTCCATCGGCCCGGCCCGGCATTCGCAAACTTCAAAATAAAATATATATATATATATATACAAGTGTAATAACAACTAAGTGAGATGGAATTAGCAGTATCTAGTATCTTTAACTGCGTGCGCGGTAGCAGCAGAAGCTCTTAAACTAGTTTTATTCGCCAAAGCCGAAGAAAAAAGAAACGAAACTTAAAAAGAAATTGAATTAGCAAAGTAGAAAGAAACGCGCGCACCCACCCCAAGTATGAAGCCCTCTTCTCTCCACGCCGGGAAGCAGCGGAGGGAGGAGGTGTCGAAGGGGATGAGATGGGCCACTGCTTTAAGATTCGCGCGGCAGGAATCGGACGGTTGCTGCTGCGAGTGAGCGTGATGAGAGGAGAAACTACTGATGATCAGCAAGGAAACAAACAAGATAATAATGAGACTAGAGCCCCCCTCCATTAATGATTAGGTCTCTCTCTCTCTCTCTCTCAATTGATTCAAATGATTCAAATGATTCAAATGATGTGGAGTACTTATTAGACGTGTGTTCAAGGATGCATGTATAGTAAAATTTATCAACAGTCCCTGTGCTATCCCTGTATTTGCACCTTTGGTTCTCGTATTATCATCTTTCACTTAAATATATATTTCACTGCACATAATTAAGCAGTTTGTTTTTATATATATTTTTTTGAAAATCCCCCCGTATTTTTTACTTTTGTCATTTAAATTATCATCATGCAATTCAATTAGAAAATCCCCTCAACTTAATTAGTTGTTTGATAATATTATAAAACTGTAAATTTACCATCCATTATACTTTAGACCTTATAAAGTCAAAAATTTTATTTATTTATTTTTTCTGGAAGAGCTATTTTATCACTTAATTTGTTAGTAAAATCCGAATAAAATTTAAAAAGTTGTTTTATAAAATAAACCAAAATCATTTAGAACAATATGTCGAAATTTAAGAGCTAAATTTTTTGTATAAAGTACAGAGACGAAGAAAAATCGCAATACGAGGATAGTATAGGACTATCTATACAATTTATTATTCATGTATTATATGTTTATGGGATACTTATAATTTATTAAGAAGGTAGGTTTAATTGAGAGCTACATTTGCTTATAACCAATTAAAAAAATATATATTTAAATATTAGCCTCAGGAAAAGTAGACCATCACCCATAGACCATAGAGATGGTAATAAGTAGCGATATATATCATCAGATGATTTTTAATTTCAGCAATATTGCTTACTGGCGCAAATTAAATAAATTAAAAAATTCTATAATAAAATTAAAATTTTGAAAAACTGAATAGCTGGTTCAAATTTGTCAATATTCTAAATAAATTACATTTGTTCGTATTATTTTGTGACTTGTTAATTTCATGGCCTTAAGTAAAAGAAACTCCAAAGTTTAATCCATTAATTAGGTCCAACATAATCTCTTTAAAAAAAATAATTAAATGGATTCAAAACAATGGTGTTGGCCACCAATTTAGGATTGAATTGCGTGTGGAAAAGGAAAAAAGAAAAAAAAGAAAAGAAAAAGGTGGTGTTCATGTTTCTACGTTTACGTGTTGCCTATAGAGCCAATTTAATGTATCTTAAATATTATTGCTAAATATACACACACAAAAAAAAAAGTTTAAAAATACTTTTTAGTTGCTTAAAAATTTAAAATAATCAGATATTTTACCAAACTATATGGGACCCTTGAACAGACTTTATAAATTATTTAATTTACTCTTATTTAATTAAAATTTTATTTTAGATTTAATAATAAATTGCTATACGTTGCAATCAAAATTTATGCAGAAAAATATTTAGTTTTAAAATTACTCAAATAATTCATTTAAAACGTACAGACACAGTGCCCACGGATCTCGATGGACTCAATTCATTTGGACGTTAGATCTATTGTTGGGCCTCTTGCAGTTAGATCTATTGTGAACCACGGCCCCACTCAATTTATTGGGCTCACCCAACTCGGATAGAAAGTTTGACCTATTTTTAACACATAAATAAATAGCCAACACAATCCCTCAAACCCTTGCACCGTGTGTGAATTAAACCCGTATCACTAATTCTGATACATGCACCTCTGATACCACTTGTCGGATCGTTGGCGCTAACTATTAATACAAAAAACTGGAGTTATTAAAAATACGCAATCAATTCACTTAAAGTGTACAGACACAGCGCCTACGAATTTCGACCGGGCTCAATCCGCATGGATGTCTATTGTTGACCTCTTACCGTTAGGTTTATTGTGGACCTCAGCTTCATTCAACTTATTAAACTTACCCAACTCAATTTATTAATTTTTTAAGTCTATTATCACGAGCATAAAATTGAATCTACTTTTAATCCATAAATAAATAGACAACCGACTTAATTGCTATTCTCGAGATAAGAGAGATTTGATTGTTTTTTGGGGAGATAAAAGAGGTACGCTTATACCGCATCAATCATTGCTCATAAATTATAAAGAGAAAAAATAGCAAACAAATAAAGGAATAAATAAACATAAAAGAACTAAAAGAATGATAAAATATTAACACAAGCAAACTGAGGAAACATAACAAAACTGGGGTAGCCAAACATGAATAAAATACCAAGTTTAATACTCTCCAAACTAATCTAAAAATTTCTTCAAATTGACAAGAACTTGTTGAAATAGTAAGAACAACAAGTAGTCTTACATCATAACCTGAAGAAGAGATCCAGAATAAGTAGCTGCACTATTTAGCAGTTGAGCAAATTAGCAAATATAAGATGACCATAAGGAGAAATTTTAAATCTTAAATAGAAGAATCATGAAAAATATATATATATATATATATATATATATATATATATATATATGGAATTGCATAGTCATAATGAAAAGTTCTTCCTTGTTAATTTTCTGCTTATGTGGACTGCGACATTTTGCTGCTCTACAGGATGAATTCTTCTACTTTCAGTTGCGAATGTTAGTTGCAGAATTGCAGTTGTACTTATTTCAAATGTTCACTTCAAAATGAAGTAGAAATTAGTGATGGGTAATTAAACTTGTTGGTGTTTGATGTGCAGTTGTTGTTAATATTTTCTATTTGGTTCATTATTATTGCACATAAAAGGACTTGGTTATTCTGTGTCACGCCCCGAGTTTTAAAAATCCGGTAGAAATTTTTTTTTTTTTTTTAAATCAGAGTTTGCGAACTGGGCGCAACAGACCGCCACACGCATAGAAGATCCTCTATCCCGAGGACAGAGACTCCCCTATACATGCACGGCTAAAATCATCATCATCAGAGATCAACAGATATATCAGTAACTAATCTAATCTAATCAGCAGGAAAAATCAACAGTTAAATCATTACATCATTGTCTCAATGTTTAACCAACTGGAACTGAAATAAAATGCGGAAAATAAAAGTCTGTAGATGTCATCAACATATGTAAGCTCATGGGGACAGCTCTATCGTAATCTGCTCACTGGATCGTCCCGCTATCTCCCCACCCGACCGACCTGGAAAATGGTCACCCAGTGTAGTGTCCCAGTTTTCCCCCTATGTTTTTCCCCTATTTCGGGGTGTGTAACACCTAGTGTTGGTGTGTTGGGCCCCAACATGTCAAAGTGATGTGTTGTTTGGACTTAGGGTGGTTTTGGAAGCGAGCCTGACCTTCGGCTGACTTTGCCGAATTTTTGGAGTGGAATCAGGCCAAACGGAGGCCGTATTTGGATTCAGCGCGGAAAAACGCTTGAAAACGGCTATTTACTTATTTAATTTGGAGTCCGGATGCCCAAAAACGGACCCCCGGAAGTTTTCTGCGCAAAATGGTGCATGGGGGGGATCTGTGGACCGGCCGGGACACGTGGCGCCTTGTTATTGGGCCGGCGCACGGCTCTCGGTCCACGGAGCGGGCCGCTGGTGCACGGTGCACCGGCGGGCCACGTGGCAGGTGCCCGTTGGTCCGGTCCAGGGCGCGCGGCGCACGGGAGGGTGCGCGGGCAGCGCGGGCAGGCCGGGCAGGCTTGGGTTGGGGCGCGGTGCACGGTGCACCGGGGCGCGCCACGTGGCGGCCCCGGGTTGGACGGCGCAGGAGCGCGCGGTGCACCCGCAGGCGCGCGCCTGCGGCCGTACGCACGCGGGGGCGCAGGCGCGCAGGCGGCGCGGCAGCGGCGGCCGGCGGGCGTGACGGGCGGGAAACGCCCGCCACGTGGCGCCACGCCATTGGGTGGCGCCACCCACCCCGCCGCCCCGCAGGGGGGCACGTGGCCGCGCCCGGTTCGCCGGGCGCGCTGTCCCCTGTGCGGGGGACACGTGTCGGACGCCCAAGCGGGTCGGACCAAAATTTGGTCCGACCCGGATCCCGTGTGGGATGGGCCGTGGGCTGGGCCGCACTGTAGCCGCCCGAATCGCCACGGGCCGGGCCGCACTGTAGCAGCCCGAAATCCCCACTGCGCCCGAAAGTTGGGACACAGTGGGGATTTTTCGATTTGTTTGGTGGGCCTATTTAAAGGCCCCCTCCCCTCTCTTCTTGGACTTTTTCCGGGAGTTAGAGAGAGAATGGGAGGGAGGGACCTTTAGAGAAGTTGTTCCTCTCACATTTTTCTACCTCGTGGTGCGTTTCCAGATTTTCGGGAAGATCGACAGCGGCGTTCCGGATTTTACAGCGTGCCTCGGTTTTCCCCCATTTCGGCCCGTTATCGTCGCCTTTCAGTCCGAGGAGTCCCCTGCGCAGTACAGAGGTCCGATTCCGACGATTTTTGCGCCAGTGTGTTCCTAAGAGGTAGGGCTTCGTTTTTCGTGTTGATGGTTTCTCTCGGATTCCGATTTCTTGGCACGATTCCCGAGGTGATTTGACACCCTATTTTGCTGTTTGGATTTTTGGACAGCGGCGACTTCGGCGAATTATTTCTCCGCGTAGGAATATCGGATCGGGGTGATTCAAGAGTCGATTTTGGGTGATTTTTCGCGAGGAACGCAACCGTGATTTTTCTGGGATTTTAGGAGCTCGGAACAGAGGTGAAAATTCCTCGTTTTGCGTGCTGATTTTTAAAACAGCAAATGTGTGTTTGGAAACTGTTATATTTACACCGTGTACACTTATGTGATGTTGTAGGACATTGTTGCAGCTGACGGTGTGTTTAGAGGACAGCGGGTATTTTCTGGGTACATTGTGCACGCTTTTCGAGGTGGGTGGTTGCGTATCCCTCTTTGTTGATTTGCACACTAGGAATAAAAGAGTTCCCAATTATACATGTGATAGATAACTTGTAGTATATGAACCCATTGCATTTGGCCCCTAAATTAATTCAGTAGCTTCTATGTGATAAATCTGGGACAAGGAAATTGGACATTTGCTATATCGTGAACCGCATGCAATTTAGTAACCCAACAATATTTTTAAAATAATTCTAAAAGTATTCTTCACATGAAACTTAGTCCTTTCTAAATGTTTTTAAAAGAGAACATTTGCATGCTTATTGGACAACTAGTTAAGCCACTATTTTATTGCAGCACGATATTATGGGATTTGACTTAGGAGAAAACATCTGTTATTGTTATTCTTCTCTATCGATGCATGATGCTCGAGTCTGATCGGGATTTTGGAGATAGTATTGCTTGGGACAGTTTGGGCATGTCTTAGGGGATTATGGGGCATAGTGGCAACCGCGGATGTTAGGCGGTTGACCAGATGTTATTATCACACCAGATTGGGGATCAGGGTTGCATTAGTGGATGGAGTATTCCCACTTTGATCATGGTCATGATCCAGTCCTGCTATTGTGAGACATCGGTTACAGAGATGATTGATACAGAGATACTTTACTCGTGTGGGTCGCTCCCCTCGAGTGCCACTCCGGAGTAGGCTTTTAGACCGTGATGGGTGCCGGTCAGTTGGTGAGTTGTGAGTGATGACAGAGCAGGCAGTGCCAGTATTTCCTGGCCCTCTGATTGGGTTTCTTTGGGCAGTCAGCTTTATAGTTGCATCTATACAGTCATCTTTTGGCACTGCATTTAGAGGCATAGTAGTGGTAGTTTCTTTTCAGCAGTCTTTATTGCATACCACTGTTCTTCCTTTTTGCCTCTTTATTCCTAGTGGGTGCGTCAGCATCAGAGGTTTTACCCACTAGGGGAGGCTACTGGTTTATCTAGTAGTTCTCACCCCCATTGTTGTTTCTTGTTCTTTTTCCCCTTTGTTTTGCAGAGTCGACTGTGGGAGCTGCTGGGCCTTCAGCGGCAGATCGAGGTAAGAGGATCGCCGACTAGCTAGATCGTCTACCCCGAGCGAGAGTTAGCTAGACTATTACTGTACTCCCCTTTTGTATCTCAGACTATAGTAGTTTACTTTTGGGTCTGGCTGTGGCCAGCTGGTTGTATTATTTATGGTGAGCTGGGAGTATATTGTACTTTTATTTCAGTTTACAGTTTATTTCAGTCTGAGATTACTGTTAGTTCTATTAGTTCAGCTCTGTTATGCTCTTCTATTGTATATTATCTATCTGAGCAGGTTACCAGCGCTTCGTGTACATGGAAAATTCTGTGTACACGGCGGATCTGTTGGCGGGCCCGGGTTCTGGTTACCCCCGGGGCGTGACAGATTAAGTTGGTATCAGAGCTTAGGGATAGGTCAGTTGGGACTTAGGAAACCCTAGGCTTTTGGCAGACCCTAGGATGATAGGGCGTGAGAGGCGTGACACTTTGCGAAAGTCGTTGATTTATTTATTGGACTCTTCCAGTGAGTGAGGAGGGATCGACATACCCAATTTCTGGTGGACCGTTATGTTGGCTGCAGACAACATAAAGTCGCAGAAATTGGGGGATGTCTTTGACTTTCGCTAGATTGGGTCGTGTGGGGTTATGTTACTGATTCGTGTTTTCTTGTGGCAGGATGCCTCCCCGACGTCGGATTCCCGCTCTGGGTGCCCCTACACCCCCTGTTGAGCCGGAGCAGACGGGATCCACTGAGATTGCTGAGCTGCGGGCCATGATGGCCCAATTGGCGGAGAGCCATCGTCAGCAGCAGCAGAGGATTGATCAGCTGCTCGCGCAGAGAGAGACACCACCCCCAGCTGTTCCTGAGGCCTTTGTGCCCCCTGTTGCACCTTTTGTGCCGTCAGCGCCATCTTCGAGTAGCGGGGCTCCTGGAGCTATTCAGCCTTTGACTGCGGAGGAGGAGCGGGATTTTGCTGACAAACTCGCCCAGTTTGTTAAGCGGGGACCACCTAGATTCTCAGGGCGGGATGCCCCGCCCTCGGCTGTTGGGAAATGGCTTTCTGCGATGGAGAAGCTTTTTCGGGATTTCTTCATCGACCCGAAGTATCGAGTGCACATGGCGGTGCACTGTTTGGACGGGGATGCTGATTTTTGGTGGCAGCGGGTGGAGCCACGGAGTTCCGGATTTCTCGGCAGCTGCCCTGGGAGGAGTTCCGACGGTTGGTGCTGGACACCTATTTTTCGACCAGTGTGAAGAAGAAGTTGGAGGACGACTTGAAGAACCTGCAGCAGGGCGAGCGATCGGCCCATGCCTATTTCCAGGAGTTCATGGAGTTGTTGAACTGCGTGCCCTTCGTCGCTCGTGACGGGCCGCACCAGGTTGAGATGTTCGAGGGAGGCCTTCGTCCAGAGATTTACACCCTGGTGCATGCTCAGAGATTTCAGACTCTGGATGCAGCCGCAGAGCATGCACAGTGGGTGGAGAGAGGTGATCAGGTGGTGGCCAGACAGAGGGCTGCGGTCGCTCAGGGCTCCGACAGAAAGCGACCAGCCCAGGATGAGGGGGGACAGGCCAGTACTTGGAGGCCGCCCCGACCGCCACCGCCTCAGTTTCAGGGCCGTGGGCGTTCGGAGCGGCGAGGGCCTGGTGGATCCCAGAGGCCCCAGCAGCAGCAGCAGCAGCAGCAGCAGAGATCGCAGTCGTCGCAGCGCGGATCGCAGCGGCAGCCACAGCGACAGCGACAGTCTCAGCAGCAGCAGTCCCGACAGACACGGGCTCCCAGCAGTTGTATTTTCTGTGGAGGTCCGCATTTCCCCGGCACCTGCGACCAGCGGTGGGGTCGTTGCTATGGATGTGGACAGCCAGGGCACATTCGAGCTGCGTGCCCCTTTTCGACCTCAGCCGCCCCTTCTTCAGCATCTGCCCCAGCATCATCGCAGCAGCGGTCGACGGCTCAGCGGCCTTATGCTCCAGCGAGCAGGCCATCTTCTTCCCATTCCACAGATTATCGCCCTCCAGCTCAGAGTGGGCGAGTGTATGCTGCACAGGTAGAGGATTCTTCAGCAGCAGACCATGTGGTGGCAGGTATCACTTACTTTCTGGCATTAGGACTCGCACCTTATTTGATACTGGAGCATCGCATTCTTTCATTAGTAGATCTTTTGCATCATTACATGGGTTAGAGGTAGGACTTTTGCCACGTGCACGAGAGGTACAGATTCCCGATCACACTTTGCTCGTGGAGGAGTGTTGTTGGTCCTGCCCGATGCAGATCGAGTCCTGGATTATGCCAGCAGACCTGTTGGTCTTGAGACAGCTGCAGGATTTTGATGTGATTCTCGGGATGGACTGGCTGGCTCGGTATTTTGCGACTATTGACTGTGCCGAGAGGACTGTCACTTTTAGAGAGCCAGGCCAGGAGGTGTTGGTGTACCGGGGATGTCAGAGTGCTTTCTTTGCCTCTATGGTTTCGACTTCCCGAGCGAGGCGGATGATTCATCGAGGATGTGTAGCCTTTTTGGCTAGTGTTGTTGAGGGGCCTACGGCGGCACCGGGACTCGGGGATATCCCTATCGTCCGCGAGTTCCCGGATGTGTTTCCACCTGAGCTGACTTGTATGCCGCCCGACAGAGAGATTGAGTTTGTGATTGACGTAGTTCCAGGAACTGCGCCAATCTCTAAGGCTCCTTACCGGATGGCACCGGCTGAGCTGAGAGAGCTTAAAGCACAGTTGCAAGACTTGATGGATAAGGGTTTCATTAGACCCAGTGTGTCGCCCTGGGGAGCACCGGTGCTATTCGTGAAGAAGAAAGATGGGTCACTTAGACTGTGTGTGGACTATAGGGAGCTGAATAAAGTGACCATTAAGAACAAGTACCCTCTGCCGCGCATCGACGATCTCTTTGATCAGCTGCAAGGGTCTTGTGTCTTTTCCAAGATTGATCTACAGTCTGGTTACCACCAATTAAAGGTGAAGGCCGAGGATATTCCTAAGACTGCTTTCAGATCACGGTACGGGCATTATGAGTTTACAGTTATGCCATTTGGATTGACTAATGCCCCTGCCGCCTTTATGGACTTGATGAACAGGATATTTCGGCCATTCTGGATCGATTTGTGGTGGTGTTCATAGATGATATCCTGGTTTACTCCCGAAGCGAGGCCGAGCATGAGGAGCACTTGAGGACTGTGCTACAACTTCTGCGGGAGAAGAAGTTGTATGCCAAGCTGGTGAAGTGCGAGTTTTGGCTTCGGGAGGTAGCTTTCTTGGGCCATGTGATTTCCGCCGCCGGTGTAGCTGTAGACCCGGCGAAGATTGAGGCAGTTCGTGATTGGCCCCGACCGACGACTGTATCAGAGGTGCGCAGCTTCATGGGATTAGCTGGTTATTATCGTCGGTTTGTGGAAGGCTTTGCGAAGCTTTCCACACCCCTCACTCGGTTGACGCGAAAAGGGGTTAAGTTTATCTGGAGTGAGGACTGCCAGAAGAGCTTCGAGGAGCTGAAGGACAGACTGATGACTGCTCCTATCCTTTCCCTCCCTGTTATGGGGAAAGGATATGTGATCTACAGTGACGCATCGCACAGTGGACTGGGTTGCGTGTTGATGCAGGATGGGAGGGTAATTGCTTATGCATCGAGACAGCTCAAGGATTACGAGAAGAATTACCCTACCCACGACTTAGAGCTCGCTGCCGTGGTGTTTGCACTGAAGCTTTGGCGCCATTACCTGTACGGGGAGCATTGTGAGATCTACACCGACCACAAGAGCTTAAAGTATCTGTTCACACAGAAGGAGCTGAATTTGAGGCAGCGCAGGTGGTTAGAGCTACTAAAGGATTATGATGTGGATATCCTTTACCACCCAGGCAAGGCTAACGTGGTCGCTGATGCTTTGAGCCGGAGAGCAGTTCAGAGTTTGTCTATGTTGATCACAGACCAGGCGCCCCTATTGGAGGAGATGAGACGGCTCGAGATAGAGGTTGTGTCCCCTGGGGTCTCTGCTAGACTGACGTCATTAGTCGTGCAGCCCACTCTGCTGGACAGGATCAGGGAGAAACAGAGTGAGGACCCCCACTTGACCAGGATTCGAGATCAGCTTCCGAGTGATCAGTCAGGGGATTTTACAGTGGATGCTGCGGGAGTACTGAGGTACAGGGACCGAGCATGTGTGCCAGTGGATGCTGAGATCAGAGAGCAGATATTGAGAGAGGCCCATTATACACCTTATACCCTTCATCCTGGGGGGACTAAGATGTATAAGGACCTCAAGGCACATTTTGGTGGAATGGCATGAAGAGGGATGTCGGGAGATTTGTGGCCCAGTGTTTGACTTGTCAGCAAGTAAAAGCTGAGCATCGGGTGCCAGCTGGCAAGTTACAAAGTCTCCCCATCCCTGAGTGGAAATGGGACCACATTACCATGGACTTCGTGGTCGGATTGCCGAGGGCACAGGGCGGAGCAGATGCTATCTGGGTAGTGGTGGATCGACTTACCAAGTCAGCGCACTTTTTGCCTATGCAGACTACTTGGCCACTCGATCGACTAGCCCAGCTATACCTTGATGAGATTGTGAGACTGCATGGAGTACCCGCCTCCATTGTGTCAGATAGAGATCCGAGGTTTGCCTCGCGTTTTTGGGGGAGTTTGCAGACTGCGATGGGGACTCAGCTCAGATTCAGTACAGCTTTTCATCCTCAGACTGATGGGCAGTCAGAGCGGACCATACAGATCTTGGAGGACATGCTGAGGGCTTGCGTCTTGGATTTCGGCGGAGGTTGGATTCGGCACTTATCCTTGGTTGAGTTTGCGTACAACAACAGCTTTCAAGCGAGCATACAGATGGCTCCGTTTGAAGCGTTGTATGGACGCAAGTGCCGATCACCACTTTATTGGAGTGACGTAGGCGAGAGACGGACCTTGGGGCCAGATATACTGCTAGAGGCAGAGGAGAAGGTCCGGGTGATTCGACAGCATCTTCAGACCGCTCAGAGCCGACAGAGGAGCTATGCTGATGTTCGGCGACGAGACTTAGAGTTTCAGGTTGGAGATCATGTATTTTGAAAGTCTCGCCGTCCAAGGGGATCAGGAGGTTCGGCATTCGCGGGAAACTCAGCCCCCGATACATTGGACCATTCGAGGTGTTGGAGCGTATCGGGCCTGTTGCTTATCGACTTGCACTTCCCCCGAGACTGGCTGGTGTCCACGATGTTTTCCATGTTTCCACACTGAGGAGGTACGTCTTCGACCCGTCGCACGTCATCGACTTTGCACCCCTCGAGATCAGCGAGGATTTGAGATATGAGGAGCGCCCAGTGCGGATTCTTGATCGGGAGGTGAAAGAATTGCGCAATCGGACCATCCCCTATGTGAAGATCCTTTGGAGCAATCATGATGAGCGCGAGGCGACGTGGGAGCCAGAGTCAGAGATGATGGACGCCTACCCCTACTTGTTCGAGGCTCTGGATTGAGGTATGATTTTAGTTTCGAGGACGAAACTTTTGTTAGTGGGGGAGGATGTAGTGTCCCAGTTTTCCCCCTGTGTTTTTCCCCTGTTTCGGGGTGTGGAACACCTAGTGTTGGTGTGTTGGGCCCCAACATGTCAAAGGGATGTGTTGTTTGGACTTAGGGTGGTTTTGGAAGCAAGCCTGACCTTCGGCTGACTTTGCCGAATTTTTGGAGTGGAATCAGGCCAAACGGAGGCCGTATTTGGATTCAGCGCGGAAAAACGCTTGAAAACGGCTATTTACTTATTTAATTTGGAGTCCGGATGCCCAAAAACGGACCCCCGGAAGTTTTCTGCGCAAAATGGTGCATGGGGGGATCTGTGGACCGGCCGGGACACGTGGCGCCTTGTTATTGGGCCGGCGCACGGCTCTCGGTCCACGGAGCGGGCCGCCGGTGCACGGTGCACCGGCGGGCCACGTGGCAGGCGCCCGTTGGTCCGGTCCAGGGCGCGCGGCGCACGGGAGGGTGCGCGGGCAGCGCGGGCAGGCGGGCAGGCGGGGTGGGGCGCGGTGCACGGTGCACCGGGGCGCGCCACGTGGCGGCCCCGGGTTGGACGGCGCAGGTGCGCGCGGTGCACCCGCAGGCGCGCGCCTGCGGCCGTACGCACGCGGGGCGCAGGCGCGCAGGCGGCGCGGCAGCGGCGGCGGGCCGGCGGGCGTGACGGGCGGGAAACGCCCGCCACGTGGCGCCACGCCATTGGGGGCGCCACCCACCCGCCGCCCCGCAGGGGGGCACGTGGCCGCGCCCGGTTCGCCGGGCGCGCTGTCGCCTGTTTGGGGACACGTGTCGGGCCCAGGCGGGTCGGACCAAAATTTGGTCCGACCCGGATCCCGTGTGGGATGGGCCGTGGGCTGGGCCGCACTGTAGCCGCCCGAATCGCCGCGGGCCGGGCCGCACTGTAGCAGCCCGAAATCCCCACTGCGCCCGAAAGTTGGGACACAGTGGGGATTTTTCGATTTGTTTGGTGGGCCTATTTAAAGGCCCCCTCCCCTCTCTTCTTGGACTTTTTCCGGGAGTTAGAGAGAGAATGGGAGGGAGGGACCTTTAGAGAAGTTGTTCCTCTCACATTTTTCTACCTCGTGGTGCGTTTCCAGATTTTCGGGAAGATCGACAGCGGCGTTCCGGATTTTACAGTGTGCCTCGGTTTTCCCCCATTTCGGCCCGTTATCGTCGCTTTTCAGTCCGAGGAGTCCCCTGCGCAGTACAGAGGTCCGATTCCGACGATTTCTGCGCCAGTGTGTTCCTAAGAGGTAGGGCTTCGTTTTTCGTGTTGATAGTTTCTTCGGATTCCGATTTCTTGGCACGCTTCCCGAGGTGATTTGACACCCTATTTTGCTGTTTGGATCTTTGGACAGCGGCAACTTCGGCGAATTATTTCTCCGCGTAGGAATATCGGATCGGGGTGATTCAAGAGTCGATTTTGGGTGATTTTTCGCGAGGAACGCAACCGTGAATTTTCTGAGATTTTAGGAGCTCGGGACAGAGGTGAAAATTCCTCGTTTTGCGTGCTGATTTTGAAACAGCAAATGTGTGTTTAGAAACTGTTATATTTACACCGTGTACACTTATGTGATGTTGTAGGACATTGTGGCAGCTGACAGTGTGTTTAGAGGACAGCGGGTATTTTCTGGGTACATTGTGCACGCTTTTCGAGGTGGGTGGTTGCGTATCCCTCTTGTTGATTTGCACACTAGGAATAAAAGAGTCCCCAATTATACATGTGATAGATAACTTGTAGTATATGGACCTATTGCATTTGGCCCCTAAATAAATTTAGTAGCTTCTATGTGATAAATCTGGGACAAGGAAATTGGACATTTGCTATATCGTGAACCGCATGCAATTTAGTAACCCAATAATAATATTATTAAAATAATTCCAAAAGTATTCTTCACATGAAACTTAGTCCTTTCTAAATATTTTTAAAAGAGAACACTTGCATGCTTATTGGACAACTAGTTAAGCCACTATTTTATTGCAGCACTATATTATGGGATTTGACTTAGGAGAAAACATCTGTTATTGTTATTCTTCTCTATCGATGCATGATGCTCGAGTCTGATCGGGATTTTGGAGATAGTATTGCTTGGGACAGTTTGGGCATGTCTTAGGGGATTATGGGGCATAGTGGCAACCGCGGATGTTAGGCGGTTGACCAGATGTTATTATCACATCAGATTGGGGATCAGGGTTGCATTAGTGGATGGAGTATTCCCACTTTGATCATGGTCATGATCCAGTCCTGCTATTGTGAGACATCGGTTACAGAGATGATTGATACAGAGATACTTTACTCGTGTGGGTCGCTCCCCTCGAGTGCCACTCCGGAGTAGGCTTTTAGACCGTGATGGGTGCCGGTCAGTTGGTGAGTTGTGAGTGATGACAGAGCAGGCAGTGCCAGTATTTCCTGGCCCTCTGATTGGGTTTCTTTGGGCAGTCAGCTTTATAGTTGCATCTATACAGTCATCTTTTGGCACTGCATTTAGAGGCATAGTAGTGGTAGTTTCTTTTCAGCAGTCTTTATTGCATACCACTGTTCTTTCCTTTTTGCCTCTTTATTCCTAGTGGGTGCGTCAGCATCAGAGGTTTTACCCACTAGGGGAGGCTACTGGTTTATCTAGTAGTTCTCACCCCCATTGTTGTTTCTTGTTCTTTCTTCCCCTTTGTTTTGCAGAGTCGACTGTGGGAGCTGCTGGGCCTTCAGCAGCAGATCGAGGTAAGAGGATCGCCGACTAGCTAGATCGTCTACCCCGAGCGAGAGTTAGCTAGACTATTACTGTACTCCCCTTTTGTATCTCAGACATAGTAGTTTACTTTTGGGTCTGGCTGTGGCCAGCTGGTTGTATTATTTATGGTGAGCTGGGAGTATATTGTACTTTTATTTCAGTTTACTGTTTATTTCAGTCTGAGATTACTGTTAGTTCTATTAGTTCAGCTCTGTTATGCTCTTCTATTGTTTATTATCTATCTGAGCAGGTTACCAGCGCTTCGTGTACATGGAAAATTCTGTGTACACGGCGGATCTGTTGGCGGGCCCGGGTTCTGGTTATCCCCGGGGCGTGACACCCAGGGGGTGTGAGATACACTGTACATGTATCCCAGTGGGCACGACGAGCCGAGGATCAGCTAATCGTACCTACTGGGTACTAAAATCTGCGGATAGTAAAAATCTATAGGAAAGCAGGAAGTAACAATAACTACTGCTAATCAAGATAAGGGAAACAGATAAGAAATACTGTAACTCAGATATGTCAGTGATAAACAGTCGTAAAAGCGGTAAATCATACAGATAGGAAATAAGAGGTGTCTACAAGAATCATGCTGGAAATAACTGAACAATCATACAAGTAAAAATAATGCATCAAATGTAGAAACCAAATATCCAATCATACGCCACTATTGGTCCCGGGGACCTCAGGCAAAAGCCACCGATCCGCACCCGATCCGCTGACATACCCCTGTCGAGGGCTCACGGGTCTATCACCAGACCACTTTACCGGCAAAGAACCAGCTCCACGGGGTGCGACCCCGGCCAGGTTCCTGAAGTACAGCAGTGCATGGCAAGTCATAATGAACAATCTGACGGTCTAATGACCGAGTAGTCGGCGCATGCCGAAATCCCAACATGGAATCATCTGTCTATCGGAATCAATCAATCATGCATATCGAGTAGTATCTATCAATCAGGATCAATCAAGATGCATATCGAATAGTGTCTATCAATCAGGATCAATCAGGAATAATCCGGGATCATCTAGATAATAGTCGGCTGATCGTGAATAAACAATCACAAGTCTAATCAATAAATGTCAATCAAGGGTCATGCTATGTCAAACAAGATCAATACAAGTCAGGCTGAATCATATAGGTGAAATCAGCAGGGCAAGTCAAGAACAGGTGTCCGACTGGACTAAAGCAACCAGAGGGCCAAAAAGCTGAGGCCCGGTTCGAAGATAACCCACCTGGATGACGGCAGATCCTCGAACTCCCGCGCAGCTACTGGGAGGCTGGTGCTGAACAACTGGGCCCTGTATAAGAAGGCATGATCAGTAATAAACTCACACAACCCTTTCCCGACGACGTTACACTAACCGAAGGTTTAAACGGGTCAAATCGGTCATTTTATCGATCGATATCTGATTCCTGGTCAACGGAGATCATCGGGACTCTAACAAAATGCCCAGGTGGTGCGTAAACACTGTCTAAGGTCAGCTTGCATGTTTATTTTGCATTCTGGTCCATAAATTATTAACAATTGCATTTAAACATTAATATTATCGACTGTTTCGGCTCGTTCTTAAAATCCGGGGGTCCAACGACGACGCGTCAGTTTCAGCGCGTCCGTTATGTCGAGACGGACCCCGTGCTCACAGTATTTGGTCGACACGGATCCTGAGGGCGAAGTTGGCCCATAGTGTTCTTAGGTCCATTTCATACTTTTGCTAAAACTTAACATGCATTTGATCTAATCCATATTTAACTAGAGCATAGTAATTAACAAGGTCCAGGACAGTGAGGCTCACCTTGCGCGCGTCGGAGGCTGGCCGGAAAGCTTGCCGGAGCAAGACCACCAAGGTGCTCAATCTCGGGTTGGGTGCACTTGGGACAACCGTGGCTCAGACCTGCACCAGAGGTGAGCACAGGTTAGTACAGGGTCCCAGGGAGTGTTCGGATCCATCCAGGTCAGGCGCCGGCGGCCGGAGGTGGCGGCGGCCGGAGGCAAACCCGTATATGGGTAGCTCGGGTGCAACTTCTGGGGCCATGGAACAGGGAGTAATCTGGCCCAAACTAAAATTATGGGGGTCATAAACGAGGTGTTTAGACCTTACCTGGGTGGTTGCCGAGTCCCGGAGCACCGGGGATCGCCGGAGTGGAAGGAATAGTCCGGCTCGGGTGCAACTCTGAAGCATCCAAACCCCACGTTAGGATTCCCATGCAACACCACCATTGGTCACGAAATGATGAGAGAGGCTTACCTGCACCGTTTCCCGGGGTCTGGGGTCGCCGGCGGCGCGCGGCGGCGGAGCTCCGGTGAAGCTCGGTAGAGCTCCAATGGCGGATTCCGGCGCGGTGGTTCCGGGCCGGAGCAAGATGGACCGACAGGGTCCACTCGGTGCCAGAAGTCTTCTGGTGGGGTTCGCCGGCGGTGGGAGGCAACGGCGGCGCCGGACGACCGAGATCGGCCGAGTTGGAGAAAACCCGACTTCTAGGGCTTCCTCGATTGGGCCGATCCTCGTCCGATCCTCCTCAGACTTTATGGGGAGGCTGCAGTCGACAAGGAGAGTCGATCCAACGGTTCTGATCGCCGGTTTAACGGTTGGATGAATGCGGCGACTGGCGGCGGCCTAAATAAACAATAATCCGGCGGGTTGCTCCCGCCGGCGATCGGAACGGCGTCAGCGGCTGGGCCTGGACCCGAGGGGTCGTATCAACGTCAGGAACGTCGTGGTCATGCCCAAAAACCGAAATGAAAACAAATGTCCCATAAACTTACCTCGCCGGAAATTTCGAAAATGGAGAGGTGGCTGGGCGGCGGCGGCACGGCGGCAGTGGCTGGCACCGGGGTCACCCTGGCTCGGACGCGGCTTCACGAGGAACCTCGCTAGACTAGGCCTTGGTCACCCAGACCCTCCCAAGCATCCTCTCCTCGAGTCACCCGATCAAGAGAAGTATTTATTCTCTTCTCCGGCAACGTGGAGGCTGCCGCTCTGCTCTGGCTCGGGTTGCGGGGTGTGCGCGAAGAGGAGAGGGAGGTAGTTGCTGAGACGTGCGTTAGAGGGCCGAGATTTCGGTTACGATACGGAAAGAGGTGGGGTTTCAAATTTCGAATGTGTTGGTTAGGACAAATTGCACCAGGGTCCACCAACCTCTGATATTTAGGCCCTAGTCCCCCACAGCAACTTTACTCTCACATTTAGGTCCCTCCACAAGCAGTGGCACGCAAATCGAGGCAACTTATATAGGGGTTTATGTGTAAAAGTTGCATTTTTCGGCGCACTTTTCGCTTTTTGAGAAAATCCGAGCGTCAGATCGAAAAACGGACTTCACCAGTACGTCCGGCTCGACGAATCCTTTCAGGTAGCGATTTTAGTTTTTCGAAATAGTGACCGGATAATTTTTCGGTCCATAAAATACAGCTCCGAAATACAGTTTTCGCGTTTTTCGAGACTTAGAGTCGTCAAACGAAAATTCTGTCAGCGCCATTGCGTCCAGAACGATGAAACCGTTAAAATCCACTATTTGAAGTGCTATGTTCGGATTCCGGACAGTGAATTGGCTCAACGTTGGCGCGAGAGAGGTTCGAAATTCGGGTTTACTGTTCACTGTACCCGCGACTTAAGTCGCGGGCCCCGCCAGCTTCGACGCTGATTTCTGAAAGATCCGACCGTTAGATCTGAACAAGTTGAATATGGTTTTCACTCGGTTCGACGTGACGGTCGCAGTCGTGGTCCCCGATCTTCGAGATCAGGCTCGGATTAAAAAGCGATATTTCTGGCCCACTAATTGTGTAAATTATACTGCAGGAAAGGGGCACTATCGCTATTTGAGCTATACATGATCCAGACTCAGCTTGGCTCAAATCAATTTCATTTATTTATTATTTACAAAAATTTAAGTTCTTACATCTCTCCCACCAAAAAGGAAGTTTCGTCCCTGATACTAAATACAACTAAGAACCAAATAAATGGGGATAACGCTCTCTCATAGTCGACTCGCGTTCCCACGTAGCTTCACGCTCTTCATGGTTCTCCCATTGTACTTTGACATAGGGGATCGATCGGTTCCTCAGCTTCTTTTCATCTCGAGCCAGGATCTTCAGTGGTACTTCATCATAGCTTAGATCCTCGCGAAGCTGGACAGCGGTGGGGCTGATGACATGGGACGGATCTCTGATGTACTTCCTCAGCATGGAAACATGGAAGACGTTATGCACCCGGGCGAGGCTAGGAGGAAGAGCAAGTCTGTACGCCACAGGGCCAATGCGCTCCAAGATCTCGAAGGGACCGACGAAGCGCGGACTGAGTTTGCTGCGAACTCCGAATCGCTTGATTCCCCGAGTTGGCGACACCTTCAGCAGGACATGGTCGCCAACCTGGAACTCCAAGTCCCGTCGCCGCTGGTCCGCATAACTCTTCTGTCTGCTCTGCGCGGTTAGCAGCTATTGTCTTGCTACCCGCACTCTGGCCTCTGCATCCTCCAATAGCTCTGGCCCGATCACACGGCGCTCACCGACGTCATCCCAGCAGATGGGGGATCGACATCGGCGCCCGTATAGTGCCTCATACGGAGCCATACCAATACTCGCCTGGTAGCTGTTGTTGTAGGCGAACTCCACCAGGGGAAGATACCGATACCATCCATCTCCATACTCCAGTACACAAGATCGCAGCATATCCTCCAGTGTCTGTATAACTCGCTCGGACTGCCCATCACTCTGGGGGTGGAAGGCAGTGCTAAACTTCAGTTTCGTGCCCATAGCTTCTTGGACATTTCTCCAGAACTGAGACACAAAGCGGGTGTCTCTATCAGAAACGATCGATGCTGGAGTGCCATGAAGTCGCACGATCTCATCGATATAAAGCTGGGCGAGTCGATCACGGGTCCAAGTAGTGTGGATCGGCAGGAAGTGAGCCGACTTGGTGAGTCGATCCACAATAACCCATATAGCATCGTGGCCTCGCTGGGATCGAGGCAGACCGGTGACAAAGTCCATCGTGATCTGCTCCCACTTCCAAACTGGCACAGGAAGCGGTTGCAGTTTTCCCGCCGGTCTTTGATGTTCTGCCTTGACTTGCTGGCAAACGAGGCACTGTGCCACATAGTTCGCCACATCAGCCTTCATCCCAGGCCACCAATAATGCTGCTTTAAGTCGCGATACATCTTTGTCCCGCCAGGATGTACCGTGTATAAGGACCGATGAGCTTCAGTGAGGATCTCCTTTTTCAAATCACCATCATCTGGTACACACCAACGGCCCCTAAAGCGGATAGAGCCATCGGCGTGCAGCTGGTAGTCGTCAGTCTGCCCCAGTGATATCAGCTCTCGGATCTTCTGGAAGGAGGGGTCCGACTTCTGTCCCTCCTTTATGCGATCAAGTAGGGTCGGCTGCACTACTATCGCCATCAGTCGGGCAGTCGACCCAGTAGGAACAACCTCCAAATCTAGCCGCTGAAACTCCGAAATCAAGCGGTCCTCATCAGTGATCATCAATAGCTCTGGCGCCACATGCTTTCGGCTTAAGGCATCGGCTACCACATTGGCTCGACCAGGATGGTATTGAATAGTGATATCATAATCCTTGAGCAATTCGAGCCATCGACGCTGTCTTAAATTCAGTTCCTTCTGTGTGAAGAGATACTTGAGGCTTTGATGATCGGTGAAAATCTCGCAATGGACTCCATAGAGATAATGCCTCCATAGCTTGAGAGCGAAAACCACCGCGGCAAGCTCGAGATCATGCGTCGGGTAGTTTTGCTCGTAGGGCTTCAGTTGTCGAGAGGCATAGGCTATCACTTTATCATTTTGCATAAGGACACAGCCCAATCCGATCCGCGAAGCATCACAGTAGACCACATAATTTTCGCCTTGGACCGGTAGCGTCAAAATAGGTGCCTCAGTCAGGAGCCGCTTTAATTCATCAAAAGCGAGCTGGCACTCAGGAGTCCACACGAACTTTTCTTCTTTCCTCGTCAGACGGGTCATTGGAGCAGCAATCTTTGAGAAACCCTCGACGAATCGCCGATAATACCCCGCCAGACCGATGAAGCTGCGAACCTCCGTCGCGTTGGTTGGCTGGGGCCACTCTTTGATAGCCTCAATCTTCTTGGGATCGACAGCAACGCCTTTAGCCGAAATAATATGTCCAAGGAATGCGACTTACCAGGAAGCAAGGAATTCGCCATTTCTTGAGATTGGCATAAAGCTTGTTCTCCCTGAGGAC
>CM054954.1:3718159-3798302 GCA_029168755.2 Tillandsia fasciculata
TTGCGAGCATGAGGAGCACTTAAGGATAGTGCTACAACTTCTGCGAGAGAAAAGAAGGTTATGCCAAGCTGGCAAAGTGCGAGTTTTGGCTTCGGGAGGTAGTTTCTTGGGCCATGTGATTTCCGCCGCAGGTGTGGCGGTGGACCCGGCGAAGATTGAGGCAGTCCGTGATTGGCCCCGACCGACGACCGTTTCTGAGGTGCGTAGCTTTTATGGGTTAGCTGGTTATTATCGTCGGTTTGTGGAAGGCTTTGCGAAGCTCTCCACACCCCTCACTCGCTTGACGCGTAAAGGAGTGAAGTTTATCTGGAGTGAGGACTGTCAAAGGAGCTTTGAGGAGCTGAAGAATAGACTGATGACCGCTCCTATCCTTTCCCTCCCTGTTATGGGGAAAGGATATGTGATCTACAGCGACGCATCACACAGTGGACTTGGTTGTGTGTTGATGCAGGAAGGGAGGGTAATTGCTTATGCATCAAGGCAACTCAAAGATTACGAGAAGAATTACCCTACCCATGACTTGGAGCTTGCTGCTGTAGTGTTTGCACTAAAGCTTTGGCGTCATTACCTATATGGAGAGCACTGTGAAATCTACACCGACCACAAGAGCCTAAAGTACCTGTTCACGCAGAAGGAGCTGATTTGAGGCAGCGTAGGTGGTTAGAGCTATTAAAGGATTATGATGTAGATATTCTCTACCACCCAGGCAAGGCTAATGTGGTCGCTGATGCCTTGAGTAGGAGAGCGGTGCAAAGTTTGTCTATGTTGATCACAGACCAGGCACCACTATTAGAGGAGATGAGACGGCTCGAGATAGAGGTTGTGTCCCCTGGGGTCTCTGCTAGACTGACATCTTTAGTCGTGCAGCCCACTCTGCTGGACAGGATCAGGGAGAAACAGAGTGAGGACCCCCACTTGACCAGGATTAGAGATCAGATTCCGAGTGATCAGTCAGGGGACTTTACGGTGGATGCCTCGGGAGTACTGAGGTACAGGAACCGAGCATGTGTGCCAGTGGATGCGGAGATCAGAGAGCAGATATTGCGAGAGGCCCATTATACACCTTATACCCTACATCCTGGTGGGACTAAGATGTATAAGGACCTCAAGGCACACTTCTGGTGGAATGGCATGAAAAGGGATATCGGGAGATTTGTGGCTCAGTGTTTAACTTGTCAGCAGGTGAAAGCTGAGCATCGAGTGCCAGCTGGCAAGTTACAAAGTCTCCCAATTCCCCAGTGGAAATGGGACCACATTACGATGGATTTCGTGGTCGGACTTCCGAGGGCACAGGGAGGAGCAGACGCTATCTGGGTAGTCGTGGATCGACTTACCAAGTCAGCGCACTTTCTGCCCATGCAGACTACGTGGCCACTCGAGCGACTAGCCCAGTTATATCTGGATGAGATAGTGAGATTACATGGAGTACCCGCCTCCATTGTATCAGATAGAGACCCGAGGTTTGTTTCGCATTTCTGGAAAAGTTTGCAAACAGCCTTGGGGACTGAACTCAGGTTCAGTACAGCTTTTCATCCGCAGACTGATGGGCAGTCAGAGCGGACGATACAAATCCTGGAGGACATGCTTAGGGCTTGCGTCTTGGATTTCGGCGGAGGGTGGATTCGACACTTATCCTTGGCTGAGTTCGCGTACAACAATAGCTTTCAAGCGAGCATTCAGATGGCTCCGTTTGAAGCATTGTATGGACGCAAGTGTCGATCACCGCTTTATTGGAGTGACGTGGGCGAAAGGCGGACCTTGGGACCAGATGTCTTGATAGAGGCAGAAGAGAAGGTCCGAGTGATTCGGAAGCATCTTCAGACCGCCCAGAGCCGACAAAGGAGTTATGCCGATGTTCGGCGACGAGACTTAGAGTTTCAGGTTGGTGATCATGTATTCCTGAAAGTCTCGCCGTCCAAAGGAATCAGGAGATTCGGCATTCGTGGAAAACTTAGCCCCCGATACATTGGACCCTTTGAGGTATTGGAGCGTATCGGGCCAGTTGCCTACCGACTTGCACTTCCTCCGAGGCTTGCTGGTGTCCATGATGTATTTCATGTTTCTACTTTGAGGAAGTATGTCTTCGACCCATCGCACGTCATCGACTTCACACCGCTCGAGATCAGCGAGGATGTGAGGTATGAGGAGCGCCCACTGCGAATTCTGGATCGGGAGGTGAAAGAATTGCGCAATCGGGCTATTCCCTATGTGAAGATCCAATGGAGCAATCATGACGAGCGCGAGGCTACATGGGAGCTCGAGTCGGAGATGAGGGATGCTCACCCCTACTTATTCGAGACATCGGACTGAGGATTATTGTTTAGTCTCGTTTCGAGGACGAAACTCTTTTTAGTGGGGGAGGATGTGATGATCCGGACTCCCGCAGAACTGCGCAACATTAATTAGTGACTGTAGAAGCTTGTACAGTGCAACGAAGCTTGTAGAATCGAAATTGGATATTTAAAATTGACTCTGCGCGAAAATCGGAGCAAATGGGATTTTCCGGGAGCTTTTTGTAAAATTTCGGATGAGAATTTGGCGAAACGGACGTCGTATTTGGACTCAGCGCGCGAAAACGGTCAAAACGGTATATTCGCTTTAATTTTTCGGCACAGGGTACTGTTCACGCGGAACAGTAACCGCCGGCCGGAATTACTGTTCCGGCCGGCGGCGGCCGCCGGCGAGCGGCGGCGGCGGCGGCGCACGCGGCGCGGCAGCGGCGCAGCGGCAGGGCAGCGGCGGAGCGCGGAGGCGCGCGGCGCGGGCAGGCGCGGGCAGCAGGCGCGGGGCGCGGTCCATGGATGGGCGTGCACCGGGTGCACGGAATCCCTGTTCCGCCACGTGGCAGCATCCCATTGGTGGCCGGCTTCTAGAAGCGTGTGGGCAGCTGACACGTGGCGCACCCTATTGGCCGACAAACTTCCGGAAGACCCGGAGCGCGGGGCCAAACACACGCCCCACGTGACACGTGGCGCTTTTTCATTGGCCCTGCACAGGCTGTTTCCTGTTTGGTGACACGTGGCGCTTCCTGGTTGGCTCGTTTCGGTGTTTCGTGTTCGGATCTGGATTCCGTGAGGGAATATTCCTTTTGGCCCACTATATAAGAACCCCTCACCCCCTCTCTTTCCACCTTGATTTGCGAGCCTAGAGAGAGAATCAGAAAAAGTGCCAAATATGAAAGTTGTTCCTCTCTCTCTCTTCTTTCTCTCTCTACAATCTCAGAAATTTAGGAGTTACAGATAGTGAGATATCTGCGACGCGGCGCACTGCGACGATTTTTCTTTTAGGCCCATTTCCCGTCGCAGTTCCGTCGAAAATTCACTGCGGGCTAACCAGGTGGAATTTTTGGACGATTTCTGCGACAGCGCGACCGTAAGAGGTAGGGCTTCGATTTCCGTGTTGATCATTTTGCTCCGTTTCGTACTTTTGGCATAGTTTCCAGGTCCTCTTTGACCCCCCTTTTTACTGTGATGGTTTTTGGACAGCACCGACTTCTCCGATTTTTATCTTGACGTAGGAGCGTCAGATCGAGGTGTTTTAGGAGTCGATTTTGATCTACTCTTCGCGAGGAACGCAACCATAATTTTTCTGGGATTTTAGGAGCTCATTTTAGAGGTGAAAATTCCTCTTTTCCTGTGCTGTCTGAAAAACAGTAAACATTGTGCTTTTCGGGATTTATATTTTTACCGGGAGCGTTGGTTTGCAGGAATTGAGGACTGCGGACAACCAGGAGACTACCTGGGGTGTTGTTTGAGCTGTTCGAGGTGGGCGGTTGTTGCTTACCTCATTTTTGACAAGCTCACTGGGATTACTGGAAATCCCCTAAAATATGACAATTAATGAGAATTATTGGGACTACTAACAGGACTACTAACAGGACTACTAACAGGACAACTAACAGGACAATTAATGAGAACCATTGGGACAAATTAATATGACAAATGACAAGGACCGCTGGGACAAACTCCCCTAAAATTTAATATAACCCCACAAATATTATGATGGCTTATATTGGGACACTGTGATTGAGACAAAGGCCATGATCTCGCATGCAAATGACTTTTATTCAGTAAATCAATTGTTTTTAAACCTTTGACACTATTTTACAACTTTTAAAATAAAGACAGTTGCATGCATGCCCGGACATCAGGTAAGGCCACTATTTATTGCTACACTATCATATTGGGATTTGAACATGTTTTATTGTTGTCCTTTGCATTCATATGTTGTTGCTCAAGTGTGAGCAGGGGTTTGGGATAGTATAGCCAAGGTTGTGCTAGATTGTGGACTTGTGGGGTATTGCGGTGACCGCGGACAGTAGGCGGTCGACCAGATGTTTATCCTTGCATCAGATTGGGGTTGAGTCTGGTTTATTGCATCAGTTGGGGATTGGGTTCCTGTAGTGGATGGAGTTTCCCACTTTGATCATAGTCATGATCCAGTCCTGCTATATTGAGACATGTGCTACAGAGATACTTGTGATACTGATGACAGAGATATTTTACTCGTGTGGGTCGCTCCCCTCGAGTGCCGCTCCGGAGTAGGCTTAGGACCGAGCCGTGTGCCGGTCGCTTGGATATTATGGGATCGTGCCGTGTGCCGATCAGATACTGGTTCTTGAGCAGGCAATACCGATCGTATCGGTTGCTAGATTGGGTTTATTTGGTCAGATACTATTTCTGATGCATGCATATAATTTTGACAGCATAATAGTGATAGTTTTCCTGTTTCAGCATCTTTTGTATCTACCACTTCCCCCTTTTCCCTTTTGCCTCTAGTAGTCCTAGTGGGTGCGTCAGAGTTGAGGTTTTTACCCACTAGGGGAGGCTGCTGGTTTATCTGGTAGTTCTCACCCCCATTGTTGTTTTCTGTTTCTTTCTTCTCCTTTATTTTGCAGAGTCATCTGCAGGAGCTGCTAGGCCATCGGCAGCTGATCGAGGTAAGGGGATCGCTGAATAGATAGATCTCCTGGGAGACTGAGAGCTGTAGATAGACGTTGTACCCCCACTCAGACTGTGAGATTCTCCTTTTATTTTGGGTCTGGCTTCCGCCAGCTGGATGTACTATTTTAGTGAACTGGGAGATTATTGTACATATTACAGTTTTATTTTCTTTCCCAGTCTGAGATACTATGTGGTTCTTCCATTTCAGCTCTGTATTATGCTCTTTTATTATACATTTGATATCTGAGCAGGTTACCAGCGCTTCGTGTACACGGGAAGTTCCGTGTGCACGGCGGATCTGTAGACGAGCCCGGGTTCCGGGGCGTGACAAAATAATTAGCATTTTTCTATGAACAACAATCAATTAGACTGCTTTACGTTTTAATCATGCATATTTTTGGGATTAAATTTGAGGTGATGCTATTTGTTAGTGAACAACTGTTATATGTATTAATTGTACTTTTGTACTCTTTTTTTTTTTCCTGACTTATAAATTTAAAAACCTTATATTATATTAAATATTCCTATCTTTATAAATAATTTATTATTCATTGCTTAATAATTATTAACTATTAATATTAATTTACTATAAATATATTCGGCCGCCGCGAAGCGCGGGTTCTTTAACTAGTATTATATATGGACTGAATTCGGGACCCGTATCTGGACTGGGCCTATATTATATGTGGACAGGATTCAGGGCCCGTATGTGGACTGGGCCTATATTATATGTGGACTGGATTCCGGGCTCGTATGTGGACTGGGCCTATGTTATATATGGACTGAATTTGGGACCCGTATGTGGACTGGGCATATATTATATATGGACTGAATTTGGGACCCGTATGTGGACTGGGCCTATATTATATGTGGATTGGATTCGGGACCCGTATGTGGACTGAGCCTATATTATATGTGGACTGGATTCGGGACCCGTATGTGGACTGGCATTATTTTCGTATGGGTAAATTTGGCCTTGGATCGACGAGCACTTTCAGGTGGGTTGTTTCGTCTCCAAAATCGGTGGACGATTTTCTAATTCTATGGAATAACAGGCATGCATGATTGTGAGATGTGTTAGAAAGCATGTTAGGGAAAGAGATGATATTTTTCTTGTGTTGTTATTGAGATCATATCGGTTAATGCTTCCTATTTGTGTTAATAATTGTTATTAATGGAACTTGACCTAGCACACTGTCATATGATGTATGTTCAACCAGACTAGTAGAAAATCCCCACTTAGGCTAGATTTATTTATGCTTTAGACATCCACACTTTACATTCTATCCCTGGACATAGTGTTTTCCTCGCCCGGGTAGTGGGCCGAGTGGTCGGGATTTCTCTTAGTGTAGAATGCATGTTACACTCGTGCTTAGCCGAGTGGAGTATGGTAGATGTAGCTAGTCTTGTACCAGTGGCGGCAGCCGTTTGCGTAAACGGTGGTCCTGGGTTGTTGAGTTCTTCGATTTATTTGTCGCCACTGTGTTCGTGGCAGTAGCGTACCAGTGATAGCAGGACCTTGAATCCAGAATCTTTTTGGACACACATGATTTCAGTAAACCAATATTTTTCTTCCAAATATCGAAGGATCGCCGGAGTCTGTTCTTGTCTGATTGGGCAAAGGCATTAGCCCTTCAGGGTTTGGGAATAAAACTTATTTCCTAACTGATTTTTTTAAAATAGCTAAAATTAATTAAAATGGGTTTCCTTAAATCAAAATGGTTTTACAAAAAGGAACTACTTTTAGTCCTCACTCCGCGTGGATTCGAGTAATAATAGTTTTCGGTAATAAATATCACCTTTTCTGTAAACTTCTTCACCCGAGAGAGTTCGAGTGATCTGGATTTTAAGGGCTGCCTTTTTCTTTGGGTCGAGAACAACGAGAGGTTATGCCTAGAGCCTTTTCTTGTTTGATTTGGGTTATAGGTTCTAGTCTTTCAGGGTTTTCAGACCCTTCATTGTTGTCGGCTGTGGAGTATACCCAGCTAGTGAGTTTGCATGTTGAGTTAATGTCCTATTTGGGGAGCCGTTGGGTTGACAGCGGTCCTGGCTGTCGAGTATTTTCAGCCCGTGAGTTAGAGATGTGATGTTGGTTATTGTCGATCTTGTTGATCGTGGCTTTGGATTATAGTCTGCATGAGCCATATTGAGCTCGACAGAGATGCGCGGATACTTTCCTCGATAGGGTCACGCCCCTCGAATGCCGCTCCAGAGCTGGGCCTGTTACTTCGCTATTGCGACTTGTCGACGCAGTCCGTGTGGGACGCCCTAGATAAGTCCAGTGCTCCGTGGATGTAATGGCAGTAGGTGGGCGCAGGTTTGACTGGAACCCATGTGGCAGTCACTGTGATTGGGTTGATTGAGTATATTGGGTTAGAGTCGATGCATCATTTTCATCTGTATCACCCTTTGAGCATTGTAGATAGAGGCATGATAGCTGTAGATTTCTTTCCAGCTTATCTTTACATTATTTCAGTTTTCATGTTATCTTATGCCTCTAGTAGACTTAGTGAGCAGACCGTCGGGCTTGGCAGCGGTATCCACTGAGAACTACGTAACGGTGTAGTTCTCACACCCGCTGTGGTGATAGGTTTTTCTGAGATAGCTGTTCCGGCTTCTGTTCGAGCGGAGACAACAGTTCGAGGTGAGGGAGTCGCGAGCTAGTTCCCTACCCGTCCTTGGAGTATAGTGGTACCCTTTTCGGAGCTTTGTAGTACAGTCTGCTTGATTATAGTAGATAGTTACTTTTGAGAGTTTTATTTTTGAGAGACTTATGTATTGTGAGGTTCAGACTTGTACTATTTGAAGATGTATTATCTTATTTCAGTAGTATACTTTTCAGCTCTGATATCTGTATAGTTGTAGTATTATCTTTTGCAGGTTACTTCGTCCATACGGGGCTTCTGTATGGGCGGCGGATCTGTTGGCGGGTCCCGATCGCAATTTCGACCCTGGGGCGTGACATTTTTCCTTCTCCTTATATCTCCTTTTCAATCAATACAAAGTATTAATAGACTCCTTAGTCGTGTCAAATTATTGTTTCTACTACCCGAGTTGGATACTCTAGGCAGAATTCAACCTCTCTCTATCTCCATATTCCGATTCGGCTAATCTAAGCCGGACGGTCGAGAGAGTTTAAGTGAGAAGAACCCGGCCGAGCAGTTCCCTCCTCGGCCCGATCGCTTGATCCATTGGCACGCGACGCATCACATCTCAGAGGGTCAACCGAACCATGGGGCCAGTCGACGACCGACGTTTTCGGCCCCAACAGGGGTATTTGTCAGCTATTGGCTGAGTGCGTTGCCTGAGATCCTTGTGGCCAGCAGTGGTCAACATTAGCCTGAGATTCTAGTGACTAACAGTGGCACCGATTGAGTATATTGGAGTTTTAATACTTTGAAGCATTTATTATTATTTCACTTGTTTCGTTATTATTCTATTATCTATTGATACTCTTTTATTATGCTCAATCTTGTTTACTACTTATATCTATTTTCATATTTGTTGGTTATCATAATCTGATCATTATTACTACTATATTCGTTGATTATGTCTATTTCTTATCTTTCGATTATTATATACCAATATGTATAATTTGATAATTTTTCGCTCGTTGTACCCACTAAAACATATTTAGTTGTATCTCACACTTTCTTATTGACATATTTTTCAGATCCGTCGGATAATGAGATGTCGGGATGTTGATGTGAGGATTACATGATAGAGCCGTATCCATTGCTAGCTAGATAGCTGACTTGCCACCTTTACTATTTCTTGCTTTTAGTGATATTAACTATGACTTATTGTCATGCTAGTTGTTGATCTTATTTTCGATTATTTAGATTTTAGCGAATATCTGATTAGTTGTTTAAATAAATATGATTGTCTTAAATTAGTAAATTTTGAGATGTATATCTAGTACTTATGTATATTGTCTAGCCGTGCGTCTATAAAAAAGATTATGTTCATTTGGAACGAAAAACCTTGTGTACGTTACAGATTTGCTCACGTCTGAAATATTGGAGATACATTTTTAAACTCTAATTTTATATATATGAAAAAAATTAGTCTGTTATTTTATCCGAAAATATGGCACTCTCTTTTCAAGTAAAATTATTAATTAAATAGTCGATTTAGCAGCATATTGGACACATAATTTTATAAAGCTTTAAACTACAAAAGAAATTCTATTTCTATTTTTTTAGTTATGATAATTTACTTACAAAGGGTCCATCGAACTACTTAGTAAAATTTAAGCGCCTAATTACCAAAATTAGAAGTTCAGGGGTCGTTTTACAAAAATGATAAATTCAGGGGGTCGTTGTACAATTCCCCCATATAAATGTGCGGGAGCTTCGTCCCAGCGTCGTCTTTCGAGTGAGCGCTCTTAGCGGGGAAACCTCAAACCCTAACCCTCGCCCTCGCCCTCGCCCTCGCCCTCGCCCTCGCCCTCGCCATCGCCCTAACCCTAACGAGCCATGGACGCCATTAGGAAGCAGCTCGACGCCCTCATGGGGGCCAACCGGAACGGCGACGTCGCGGAGGTGAATCGCAAGTACTACGACCACGACGCGTGCCGTCTCTTCTTGGCTGGGCTCTGCCCCCACGACCTCTTCCAGCTCACGGTGCGGATGGAGCCCTCAAAACCCTAGATTTCTCCATTCATGGATTCTCAATCTTAGGGTTTCTTTGCTCATTTAGGGTTTGCTTGACTCTGCTTCTGCTTTTAGAAGCAGCAGTTTGTAGTAGAGTGTTTGGTGCAGGGAAAGCGGAATGCTAAAAAAATAAGGTTTCGAGCCTCAAAAGCAGAAGGTCGAATTTGGTGCTTCTGATTCTGCTGGATTGTAGTATATTGCTTCTCCAATTGATCAGAAATAAGTCCCGATCTTAGGGTTTCTTTTGCCTGGTTACTACCTGTTTGGCCCTGTTTCTGCTGCTGCTTTCTGCAGTAGCCGTCTTTGGTAGAGAATTTCGGTAAAGCAAAATATCTGAAGCTTATGCTGTAGCAGAAAGCAAAAATTAGATTTTGAGCCTCAAAAGCAAAAGCTTTAATAATACAGCTTTTAATCTGCCTAAATGTCTTATTGTGTCGGCAAAAGTATAAATCTGATGCTTGTTGGACTTAGCTAATTGATCAATTTCTACTTAAATTGGATTTCTACATCAATAACATTGTGATTTGGTTGAGGTATAGGTTATACAACTTGTTTGCTACTTATGCTTCTTTCAGTTGGCAAATTTTAGCCTTGGGTTACTACAATTAGTTTGCTTATAAACATATTTTTAGGTTTTGATACATGTCAGCTTCCCATCAATTAGAATGCATTCTTAGTCTTCAGGTTACTTTATGAGTTTAATCTCTATTTGTGAGTTACAATTTCAATGTTGCCTATAAGTGTGGCTTTCCATCTGCTTAAATATTTTATTGTGGATTGGAAGAATACCAATCTGACGCCCACTTTTTGTGGCTTGTTATCTTATTTGATAGTTGTTCATTTCTGTACCCTTTTTTTTTTCCCAAAATTTCTACTTTCATAATAGCTGTGAGTTAGTTGCTTTTTGCTGCTTATTCTTCTCTTGTTGGAGGCTTTCAATCACTATCGGTTATTTGTAAAATGTAAACTTTTATATTTTTTGATTCCCCAGAAAATGGATATGGGTCCTTGTCCAAAGGTGCACTGTTTGCAGCTGAGGAAAGAGTATCCTTGTAATAAAGTAATCAATTAGTCACCTTGTATGTTTTTTCATTTTTACCATACATATTATGCCATCAATTTAATGTTCATTACGACTAAATTGCTGGATTGTATAGTGCAGCAGGAACTCAAGATGATATAGGAGCATGCAGTTTTCTGTTAATTGCACAATCATTATTATACCTCTTGTTGTCAGTTTGCTTCTTTTCTTAATTATATCTAAACCACCTGATCTTATGTAGTAAGGATCAAATTTATTGTTTTGTTTGGTTTAAGTTTTACTTTGCTTAGATATAGAGTAACAAATGAGGGCTTTTTTCTCTTCTCATGTAAACTCTATTTTTTCCCTTGCACTTTTCTGCCTTGTTAAGTATCAGAATATGGCTAGTCAGGCCTGTAAGCTGGTTTTGATTTAATGTGTTGATAACCCAAAGAAAGAAATTTTATTTCTTTATATTTTATGTAGAGAAAGATGTTTTTTGTAGAGTACACAATTTGTTCTACCTAAATACTTCATAGATATGAAGAAGCCAAAGCCAAAGGTATTCATAACTTTGATAGGGAATTGGAAGATATGATAGAAAGGTTGATTGGGGAATGCGAACGGAAAATTCAGAGAGCCCTTAAACGTTTGGAGGAGGAAGATGCTAAAGCTGCTATAGCAATATCTGTTTCTGAGGTTACTCAGGTTTTTGTTGCATTGTCTCATTATTATACTACCTCTTTTTCTTGGTTAACTAAATAAGCCTTCAGTTTGTGATGAAATCTTCACATGAAATACAGACACCTGAAATCATAGAGTTCTCAAAGCAAATCAAGGAAAAACTCAAAGAAGCTGATACTTTTGGTAACTTTCTGCCGAGTCATATGGATTATCTACTTGTATCAGTGATTTTTACAGTAGCCTTCCTTGATATAATATGGTCATACTTGTCTTGCTTGCATTAAATTATTTTGCTTCTTTTATTAGCATATCAACTGTGGACATGTATTCCATGTGTAGCAAAACAAAGGAACCTTTCTGCCTAGTTTAAAAAGCAAGGGAATTGTTTTAGCAATTTTGAGTGCTATGATATCTATTATGTTGATTAGTTATTCAATTGACGCTACATATGGAATTTTGCCAATGACGCAGTTACATGCAAATTGCCATTCTTATCGTCATTGCAAGGTCTACGGCAGGACCCAATGCCTGACCTAATTTTACTAGCTGAAAATATTGATTTCACGAAATCCCTTTGGGGGAATGAAAATAACTAATAAGTAAATTAGCCAAACTTGCTAGAGCAGAACTCAAATGCTGAAATATATTCTTGTGTTTGATCCCCACCCTAAATTGTCAATTTCACTGTATAAGGTGCATAAGAGAACTATGGGGGGCTGATAGTTTAGGAGTGCTTGACATTCTCATATGCTTCAGAAGATAATAATACTCTCAGCCTCAATCTAGTATGTTTGATGAGGCGTGCTTTGTGGCTGTTAAGCACTTTTTCTCTATCTTTCATCTTGAAAGCATTATTTGGTTTCTGTTTTATTTTTTATTCTGGTGTATCTATAATAATTAAAATTGATGATTGATGTATCTTTGGCAGCTGTTTTTTTTTTTCTTTCTTTTTTTTTTTTTCTACTCATGTGCGTGCGTGCGTGCTTCATTAAGTTATGAGCTTATTTCTTTTTAGACTCTCATAGTTTATATCGTCATTTTGGTCAAATATCTGAGCAGCTGTTGTGATGCCATTAGCATTTGTTAATTCTGATTTGCAACTTGGGACTTTGTTTTCTCTAAATGACCTGACATTCAATCATGCTAATTCATCTCCATTTATGTATTCTTGCTGTCTAAACTTTCGAGATATGGTGCTTTGCCAATGAAATATTATTTTCTCAGATCTGGAAGGAAAAACTGACGGTAAAATTCGGGCCCTGGAAGAGGTTGAAGAGCTTAGAAATAAAAGAGCTGACGAACAGGTAATATTTTGCAACCCAAACATGTCATGAATTTCTCTGATTCCATGGATTGCGAACTCTGCCAGCTTTAGGTCGTTTTTTTTTTTTTTTTTTTTTTTTTTTTTTTTTTTTTTTTACTTTTTGGGTTCTTTTGGTCTATTTGGCTGAGATTCCAACTGTATAGTTATAGCATTTTGATTGATTTTTTTTTTCTAATTTTGTTGCAGGCTATGCTTCTCCTTGATGCTTTTAACAAAGACCGAGCTACAATAGTAAATCCACTTCAAAATACTCCTCAGCTAGCCCCTTTGCCTGCTCTTCCTCCTCCAGATCCACGCACACAAGAAATGATAAATGAGAAGCTTAAGAAGGCAGAAGAACTGGGTATTTGCTCAGCATACTGTTTCTAAGTGATTAATCTATTTTTTACTTTAAAATATTTGGTGGTACGAACCGTGCATTATTGAATTTGCGCATCTTGTTAACATTTGGTTGGTATGATGGTGCATTTTTTTTGCTGTTGGTTAACATCTTTTATTGAATTTGATTTCCCATCTTTTTTCTTGATTCTCTTGCTTTTGGCCAGGTGAAAAGGGAATGATAGATGAGGCTCAAAAGGCTTTGGAAGAAGCAGAAGCTTTAAAGAAGGTTGATATCATTCTAGACCAGTTAAACTATGCTGATTATATTTAAACTAGCTAAAGATATTCTGGTAATATGCTCTGCTGGTGATAACATATCTTGATTTTTTTCACACATTCAGTTGGGTGCACGCCAGGAGCCTGTTTCAGATGGTGCGAAGTTTAGAGCTGCAGATGTGCGAATTGTGAGTTCAATGTGTTTTGCAGTTTCCTTTATTTTTTAGACTGGTTCCATTTTTTATGTTGTTACTTAGGTTTTATTTGTTCTGCCATTTTATGTTGCCCATGCCTATAATTCATTGTACATTGGCATTGGGGTAGAGCTAAGAAGAATACATTATCATAAATACTAGTGATTTATGTAAGAACAGACTGCTAACTGCCCCATTGATACGGTTCAAACAAACTAAAAACTTACATTTATGGAAGGAATGCAACTATGTGCTCTGTATTAGAATGAAGGTGAACCACCTGTGATTTGTGCAACTGATCTTGTTTAATTTCTGTCTAAATCTTATATTCACTGATACTCGATAAGGATCATGGATGATATTATTTGATGATTTACGCCAATGGATTTAGGGAGAAAAAAACTATCAGTTGCTTAGTTGTTTTCAGATGTAATTGTTTTTACTGCAGTTATGTAAGTTCCATATTTTATTGGCTCTTTTTCCCCAAATAATTTGGATTGGTTTGTGGATCCTTTTTCAGACTGATCAAAAGTTACGTTTATGCGACATTTGTGGGGCATTCTTGAGTGTCTATGACAGGTAAAATCATCGTACCTTCCCTCTTTTCTTAATTGCTTTAGTTTCCTGCAATTTTTGAGGGTGAGAAAATAGTAGTATTTGGGATTTTGAGTACTTCACCTGTTGACGGCCGCATTATACTCCTTTTCACCAGCAGGCTTTTGGGCCCCGTTTTACGAGGATTACTTTTGCAGCTAAAGAATGTGCGTGTCTTTTTATTTTTTTAATTAATTACTTTGCTCCTGGATTACAATGTTGATGCTATGGGGTCTTTATGCTTTTACCTTACCATGTAAACACTTAAAAAAAGATATTATATCCTTTTTATAGTTGATTGAGGTTACTTGATTGTCCTGTGTTAAACAGTGATCGTCGCTTGGCTGATCATTTTGGAGGAAAACTTCATATGGGTTATATGCTAATACGTGAGAAGTTAAAAGAGCTTCAGGTTAGTTATGGTTATGCTTTTCTCTTTTTTTTTTTCCCCACTTTTGTCTTATGTAATGTAAGTGTCTTGGCATCTTATATTGGATGACAAATCAAGGATAAAATGTTTTATACATGTAAACTTTATGTTTTTTTTTTTTTTTTTTTTTTTTCCTGTTGACTTGGCTAGGAAGAGAGAGATAAACGGCGCAAAAGGGACCGAGATGAATATGACGGAAGGTTGTTTTCATTTGATCTGTCTATCTTGTACTTTGTTGATCAGCATATGATACTACGACATTGCAAATTTTTTGAATACCCGTAAGCTTTGAAATGTATCTATTTTACTTCATGCTTAGGTCCAAAGAACGAAGTCTGGACCGTGATAGGGCAGGAAGCAGAGACCGAGACAGAGACGACCGAGGTGGCAGTCACGAGAGGAGCAGGGATTATAATCGTCGGAACAGAGATTACGATCGCTATTATGATAGAGACCGTGGATATGATCGAGATCGGGATCGAGCTCACAGTTATGAATCCAGGAGTCGGCGAAGATCACGTTCTCGTTCAAGGGAGCGATCCAGAGATTACAATCGGCACAGGTACGACAGCTCCTTTTTAATTAAATTATGCTGTACCTTTAGTTTTGTTTTTTTTCGGCAATGACATTCTCCTGCATTTGTGGCTAAAACTAAAACCCCTTTTGGAAGTTTTATTCGGTTTCAGTCAGTTTCAATTTGAATGATAATTTCTGCTTAAGATAGATAACGAGTTTCAAGCTTCCCCGATCTTCTTACTATTCAGTGCGATTGTTATCTCATTGCAAACATCTTAATATCATTCTTTGCAGGCGACATGATCGATACTGAGGATCAAGCTGAAGAATATGCAAAGTTGGTTTCTCCATGTCCCTTGATTGCAGGCAAAACCTCTAGATCTTTTTGCTGTTTGTGAAAGTAGAGTCGAGAGATATAACTTGGAAATGAGAGTGGCAGCAACTTATTAGGTATAAGATATATTCGCGTTACTCCTGCTTTTGTTTTTAGATGCATACATCTTGTTAGCTGGCACTGCAATTTGGAACATGTTCCAGTTCATCGTGTTTCGCTTCTCAGTAGTAGATTAGTTTGCAGTACGTCGTTTATTATAATAATAGGCATGTAGGATGCATGAAAGATTTGATATAATAGTGTTTAAATGAATGAATGGTTCTTTTTTTTTTTTTTTTTATCGGAAACGTTTGTTGTGTAAGGAGCAATGTCCATTGTAGGCTAAAGAGTGATGTTGTTGTTATTGGTACATGCAAAATTCGTTGTGTCATGCATTACTAGTTAAAGACACTGGTGGATGAATAAATTTACAGAAAATTAATATTAATAAATAATAAATAATAAATAATAAATAATAAATTATTTATAAAAATAAAAATATTTTATATATTATAAAATTTTCAACTTATGAGTTAAAATATATGAATTTTATTACTTTGATACAAAATTAGAAAGAAAGAATACAAAAGTATATATATCAATTGTTCATTAACTAATAGCGTAATAAAAAAATATTTATTCAAATTTTTTTTTTTTATAAACTTTATAAAGTAATATTGGCTAAGTATATCTAATGTAAGATAATAATGTTTAAATCATATATTTTATAATTATCTTAATCTTCTACACTTTTTTTTATTTGTAATAAAAAAAATTATAAAAAAAATAAATTTTAAATTCGTTATTTGAAATATAAATTTAAAAGGTATTTCTATATTGAAAAATAAATTAAAAATTTTAATTTGAAGCCTACATATATTTTTTTAATTTTAAATTTAAAAAGTATAATTCAAAATTTAATTTTTTAATCTAAATTTTGATGCGGGAAAGTTCGGTGCACCGGGTGTAGGCTTTAACAATTTTAATTTATATTAAAAAAATAAATTTTGATATGATTTTTTTTTATAATTTATAATGGTTAGTTTCCTTCTATTACAATCAAAATTTAAATTTTAAATCTAATTTTAAATTGCTATTTAAGTGACGGTTCGTAAATTAAACCGTACATCCGGTGCACAACTTCATGGAAGGCAACAAAAGTCAAGCCTTTGTGGTTTTTGGGTGGTATGGAAAAGTTCGGCGCACCGAATGCACGCTAGCAATTTAAATTTAAATTTAAAAATTAAATTTTAATTATAAGAAAAAAAATTAAAAATAATAAATTATAAAAAAAAAATGTGATAAATTTATTTTTTTTTAATATAAATTTAAATTATTAAACTGTACATCCGACGCATCCAACTTTTTCTGACCGGCCAAAAGCCCCCTTCATGTATTTGTATTGATGTATTGATGACTTTTCTTTTTGAACAAAATGATTTGAAATTTTGACCGACTTACATTTCGTATTTCCTCAAAATTAGGTTTGAATTTTTCATAACATTTAAGGCGTAATTTTGTTTCATTTGTTTCCCAAATTGATTCTTAAATTTTAATTTAATTGTAAATTTTGATCTAGTTCGTTTAAATTGTTATAGTTAAGAGTATTTCCTTCTCTAAACTATTTCAAATTGTGACCTGTATCCATTACCAGGAACAATAGATAAATCGAACTATATATATTTACTACAATAAACCGTAACGGCGAACTCTCAGCGGATCATCGATCGATCAATGGTACATCTCACTCATTCGGCGCTCTTATATATGCTTCCTAACCTCCAAGAACACGCAAGTGATGATCCAAACCGCTGAGAAGACGCGGTACGCGATGTTCCACGAGTTATTCTCGCGTGCGATCACCAGCCCGAAGGATATGTTGCCGATTGCGCCGGCGATCACCGCCCTCCCGACCCAGTGGTGGCACCAGTTCCAGTACTTCCTCGCCTTGGACGCTCTCTCAGGGCGAGCGACGAGCGTCGTCACCTGCACATGCAATTAAAGGAATGTGCGTCATTCGAATTAATTAGTCTCCAAACTATACTAAGTATTTTCGATCGTCTTAGTGATGACCACGCCCCGCCGTCCTAATAATTTAGCTTAATATTGATTCACAAAATTGATCCATCATCACGCTTTGTTGAATAATTTAGCTTAATATTGATTCACAAAATTGATCGATCATTACGCTCTTTGTTGAAAAGTCAGCGGCCGAAATGCCCATGCCAAATTATAACTGAACGCCTCTACTAGATCAGAATCCAAAAGATCAGCCTTTTTATAAGCCTCAGAATGTGTTAGAGAAACTATATATATAACCTTTCATTTCATGTCAAAAAGCAAATTAACTCACTCTTTTATTATTATTATTATTATTATTTCTTAATAATTGATGCTTGCTTGTATGTAGATCAAATGACTCCTGCATCCATCTTAACATTCAAAATAGAAAGCTCAAATATGAAATTTCAAAATTAAATAACTGTAATAAGTCACAATTAGTTACAATTTTTTTTTAATAACGTTTTAAATTCAGATGGCTAAGTATAATCTGGCCCAGGTTTAGATTGATTTAGTTTATTTTTCCCAATTAAAAAGATATAAATAGAACGTAATTGGTCTCTAACCTCATATTTGGTTTAATCACAGGCATTAACATGAGCGCCAAGTTTTATCAAGTTTCGGACCATTTTGAATCAATTATTTAATTTTTTAAATTTTAATTTTACTATTCAATCTTTTAATTTGTTTGATTTAAATCGATTACGATATTTTGATATTTTGATTTTAAATTTTAAGCAACGGTGAGAATTACATGAAATATGACGCATTTAATTTTTAAAATCGAAATATCGCCGATCATTTCAAATTAAAAATAATTAAAAGATTAGATAGTAAAATTAAAATTTTAAAGAATTAAATAATTAATTTAGAATGAACCGTAGTTCAAGCAAAGTTCTACGTGTTTTTACTTAAAAAGAAAAAAAAAAAAAAAAGAGAGAGAGAGAGAGAGAGAGAGAGAGAGAGGTTATAATTACCTGAAAGGTACCAAGCACCAGGATGGCTATTCCGAGAGCCCTATGTGCATCCACATTATTAACCCCCGAACCGTCGAGTCCGAACCCGATAACGATTCCGACTAGACCGGACACGAACCCAATCCCTTGGAGCAAGGAGTGGCTGTAGAACCAGTGGGGATCGTAATGCTTAAAGTACCTGGCCACCACGACCCCAATCGACATCAGCACGTCCCATCCCAGTAGTACGAGCAATCCGTGCCACCGCGCTAGCGAGAACCCGGAGCCCCCGCGGGAGACTGAGACTGCTTCTAAAATTCATTCGTAAAATTCATTCTCAATTCGCTGATACGATAAATAAATGAAGAATACTCTTGTCTACTAATTTTTTTTTACAAAAAAAAAAAAGAAACACTTTCAGTAAAACTTTATGTGGAACAACGAAGAAGCAGTCAGTAGCTTGAGAACAAAAAAAAAAAAAAAAAAAAAAAAAAAAAAAAAACACACACGCACACGTACTAGTGATAGTATAGCTGACGGCCACTGACATCGCATTACGGTGCTCCGACAGGTAATATCCGGACGCGGCAGACGGCAGGTCGTCCTTCGGGCCCACCGCGTAGATCAGGTAGGGCTGCGGCCGGCCCGCGTAAATCTGGAATGCGAGGTACAGCCGCGAATCTGCGGTTACGATTACCGAGACGTTCTCGGCCGGGTCCAGCCGGTCCGAGACGGGCGGGCACTGGTCCGAATCCGTCCCGCCCAGGTAGTACTGCTGCCTGAGCCCCGGCCCGCAGGCCCCCCCGCCGCGGGCCCAGCCCACCACTGCGGCCGACCCGACCATCCCTCCGTCGGCCGAGAACCCGACCGCGATGTACGAGCCCGTGTTCGGGGCCGACACCACGTAGCTCCATCGGCCCGGCCCGGCATTCGCAAACTTCAAATAAAATATATATATATATATATACAAGTGTAATAACAACTAAGTGAGATGGAATTAGCAGTATCTAGTATCTTTAACTGCGTGCGCGGTAGCAGCAGAAGCTCTTAAACTAGTTTTATTCGCCAAAGCCGAAGAAAAAAGAAACGAAACTTAAAAAGAAATTGAATTAGCAAAGTAGAAAGAAACGCGCGCACCCACCCCAAGTATGAAGCCCTCTTCTCTCCACGCCGGGAAGCAGCGGAGGGAGGAGGTGTCGAAGGGGATGAGATGGGCCACTGCTTTAAGATTCGCGCGGCAGGAATCGGACGGTTGCTGCTGCGAGTGAGCGTGATGAGAGGAGAAACTACTGATGATCAGCAAGGAAACAAACAAGATAATAATGAGACTAGAGCCCCCCTCCATTAATGATTAGGTCTCTCTCTCTCTCTCTCTCAATTGATTCAAATGATTCAAATGATTCAAATGATGTGGAGTACTTATTAGACGTGTGTTCAAGGATGCATGTATAGTAAAATTTATCAACAGTCCCTGTGCTATCCCTGTATTTGCACCTTTGGTTCTCGTATTATCATCTTTCACTTAAATATATTTTCACTGCACATAATTAAGCAGTTTGTTTTTATATATATTTTTTTGAAAATCCCCCCGTATTTTTTACTTTTGTCATTTAAATTATCATCATGCAATTCAATTAGAAAATCCCCTCAACTTAATTAGTTGTTTGATAATATTATAAAACTGTAAATTTACCATCCATTATACTTTAGACCTTATAAAGTCAAAAATTTTATTTATTTATTTTTTCTGGAAGAGCTATTTTATCACTTAATTTGTTAGTAAAATCCGAATAAAATTTAAAAAGTTGTTTTATAAAATAAACCAAAATCATTTAGAACAATATGTCGAAATTTAAGAGCTAAATTTTTTGTATAAAGTACAGAGACGAAGAAATCGC
Source organism: Tillandsia fasciculata (assembly GCA_029168755.2). Classification (NCBI taxonomy): domain Eukaryota; kingdom Viridiplantae; phylum Streptophyta; class Magnoliopsida; order Poales; family Bromeliaceae; genus Tillandsia; species Tillandsia fasciculata. Next base: position 3,738,406 of record CM054954.1, read on the forward strand.
AATACGAGGATAGTATAGGACTATCTATACAATTTATTATTCATGTATTATATGTTTATGGGATACTTATAATTTATTAAGAAGGTAGGTTTAATTGAGAGCTACATTTGCTTATAACCAATTAAAAAAATATATATTTAAATATTAGCCTCAGGAAAAGTAGACCATCACCCATAGACCATAGAGATGGTAATAAGTAGCGATATATATCATCAGATGATTTTTAATTTCAGCAATATTGCTTACTGGCGCAAATTAAATAAATTAAAAAATTCTATAATAAAATTAAAATTTTGAAAAACTGAATAGCTGGTTCAAATTTGTCAATATTCTAAATAAATTACATTTGTTCGTATTATTTTGTGACTTGTTAATTTCATGGCCTTAAGTAAAAGAAACTCCAAAGTTTAATCCATTAATTAGGTCCAACATAATCTCTTTAAAAAAAAATAATTAAATGGATTCAAAACAATGGTGTTGGCCACCAATTTAGGATTGAATTGCGTGTGGAAAAGGAAAAAAGAAAAAAAGAAAAAGAAAAAGGTGGTGTTCATGTTTCTACGTTTACGTGTTGCCTATAGAGCCAATTTAATGTATCTTAAATATTATTGCTAAATATACACACACAAAAAAAAAAGTTTAAAAATACTTTTTAGTTGCTTAAAAATTTAAAATAATCAGATATTTTACCAAACTATATGGGACCCTTGAACAGACTTTATAAATTATTTAATTTACTCTTATTAATTAAAATTTTATTTTAGATTTAATAATAAATTGCTATACGTTGCAATCAAAATTTATGCAGAAAAATATTTAGTTTTAAAATTACTCAAATAATTCATTTAAAACGTACAGACACAGTGCCCACGGATCTCGATGGACTCAATTCATTTGGACGTTAGATCTATTGTTGGGCCTCTTGCAGTTAGATCTATTGTGAACCACGGCCCCACTCAATTTATTGGGCTCACCCAACTCGGATAGAAAGTTTGACCTATTTTTAACACATAAATAAATAGCCAACACAATCCCTCAAACCCTTGCACCGTGTGTGAATTAAACCCGTATCACTAATTCTGATACATGCACCTCTGATACCACTTGTCGGATCGTTGGCGCTAACTATTAATACAAAAAACTGGAGTTATTAAAAATACGCAATCAATTCACTTAAAGTGTACAGACACAGCGCCTACGAATTTCGACCGGGCTCAATCCGCATGGATGTCTATTGTTGACCTCTTACCGTTAGGTTTATTGTGGACCTCAGCTTCATTCAACTTATTAAACTTACCCAACTCAATTTATTAATTTTTTAAGTCTATTATCACGAGCATAAAATTGAATCTACTTTTAATCCATAAATAAATAGACAACCGACTTAATTGCTATTCTCGAGATAAGAGAGATTTGATTGTTTTTTGGGGAGATAAAAGAGGTACGCTTATACCGCATCAATCATTGCTCATAAATTATAAAGAGAAAAAATAGCAAACAAATAAAGGAATAAATAAACATAAAAGAACTAAAAGAATGATAAAATATTAACACAAGCAAACTGAGGAAACATAACAAAACTGGGGTAGCCAAACATGAATAAAATACCAAGTTTAATACTCTCCAAACTAATCTAAAAATTTCTTCAAATTGACAAGAACTTGTTGAAATAGTAAGAACAACAAGTAGTCTTACATCATAACCTGAAGAAGAGATCCAGAATAAGTAGCTGCACTATTTAGCAGTTGAGCAAATTAGCAAATATAAGATGACCATAAGGAGAAATTTTAAATCTTAAATAGAAGAATCATGAAAATATATATATATATATATATATATATATATATATATATATATATGGAATTGCATAGTCATAATGAAAAGTTCTTCCTTGTTAATTTTCTGCTTATGTGGACTGCGACATTTTGCTGCTCTACAGGATGAATTCTTCTACTTTCAGTTGCGAATGTTAGTTGCAGAATTGCAGTTGTACTTATTTCAAATGTTCACTTCAAAATGAAGTAGAAATTAGTGATGGGTAATTAAACTTGTTGGTGTTTGATGTGCAGTTGTTGTTAATATTTTCTATTTGGTTCATTATTATTGCACATAAAAGGACTTGGTTATTCTGTGTCACGCCCCGAGTTTTAAAAATCCGGTAGAAATTTTTTTTTTTTTTTAAATCAGAGTTTGCGAACTGGGCGCAACAGACCGCCACACGCATAGAAGATCCTCTATCCCGAGGACAGAGACTCCCCTATACATGCACGGCTAAAATCATCATCATCAGAGATCAACAGATATATCAGTAACTAATCTAATCTAATCAGCAGGAAAAATCAACAGTTAAATCATTACATCATTGTCTCAATGTTTAACCAACTGGAACTGAAATAAAATGCGGAAAATAAAAGTCTGTAGATGTCATCAACATATGTAAGCTCATGGGGACAGCTCTATCGTAATCTGCTCACTGGATCGTCCCGCTATCTCCCCACCCGACCGACCTGGAAAATGGTCACCCAGGGGTGTGAGATACACTGTACATGTATCCCAGTGGCACGACGCCGAGGATCAGCTAATCGTACCTACTGGGTACTAAAATCTGCGGATAGTAAAAATCTATAGGAAAGCAGGAAGTAACATAACTACTGCTAATCAAGATAAGGGAAACAGATAAGAAATACTGTAACTCAGATATGTCAGTGATAAACAGTCGTAAAAGCGGTAAATCATACAGATAGGAAATAAGAGGTGTCTACAAGAATCATGCTGGAAATAACTGAACAATCATACAAGTAAAAATAATGCATCAAATGTAGAAACCAAATATCCAATCATACGCCACTATTGGTCCCGGGGACCTCAGGCAAAAGCCACCGATCCGCACCCGATCCGCTGACATACCCCTGTCGAGGGCTCACGGGTCTATCACCAGACCACTTTACCGGCAAAGAACCAGCTCCACGGGGTGCGACCCCGCCAGGTTCGTGAAGTACAGCAGTGCATGGCAAGTCATAATGAACAATCTGACGGTCTAATGACCGAGTAGTCGGCGCATGCCGAAATCCCAACATGGAATCATCTGTCTATCGAATCAATCAATCATGCATATCGAGTAGTATCTATCAATCAGGATCAATCAAGATGCATATCGAATAGTGTCTATCAATCAGGATCAATCAGGAATAATCCGGGATCATCTAGATAATAGTCGGCTGATCGTGAATAAACAATCACAAGTCTAATCAATAAATGTCAATCAAGGGTCATGCTATGTCAAACAAGATCAATACAAGTCAGGCTGAATCATATAGGTGAAATCAGCAGGGCAAGTCAAGAACAGGTGTCCGACTGGACTAAAGCAACCAGAGGGCCAAAAAGCTGAGGCCCGGTTCGAAGATAACCCACCTGGATGACGGCAGATCCTCGAACTCCCGCGCAGCTACTGGGAGGCTGGTGCTGAACAACTGGGCCCTGTATAAGAAGGCATGATCAGTAATAAACTCACACAACCCTTTCCCGACGACGTTACACTAACCGAAGGTTTAAACGGGTCAAATCGGTCATTTTATCGATCGATATCTGATTCCTGGTCAACGGAGATCATCGGGACTCTAACAAAATGCCCAGGTGGTGCGTAAACACTGTCTAAGGTCAGCTTGCATGTTTATTTTGCATTCTGGTCCATAAATTATTAACAATTGCATTTAAACATTAATATTATCGACTGTTTCGGCTCGTTCTTAAAATCCGGGGGTCCAACGACGCCGCCGTCAGTTTCAGCGCGTCCGTTATGTCGAGACGGACCCCGTGCTCACAGTATTTGGTCGACACGGATCCTGAGGGCGAAGTTGGCCCATAGTGTTCTTAGGTCCATTTCATACTTTTGCTAAAACTTAACATGCATTTGATCTAATCCATATTTAACTAGAGCATAGTAATTAACAAGGTCCAGGGACAGTGAGGCTCACCTTGCGCGCGTCGGAGGCTGGCCGGAAAGCTTGCCGGAGCAAGACCACCAAGGTGCTCAATCTCGGGTTGGGTGCACTTGGGACAACCGTGGCTCAGACCTGCACCAGAGGTGAGCACAGGTTAGTACAGGGTCCCAGGGAGTGTTCGGATCCATCCAGGTCAGGCGCCGGCGGCCGGAGGTGGCGGCGGCCGGAGGCAAACCCGTATATGGGTAGCTCGGGTGCAACTTCTGGGGCCATGGAACAGGGAGTAATCTGGCCCAAACTAAAATTATGGGGGTCATAAACGAGGTGTTTAGACCTTACCTGGGTGGTTGCCGGAGTCCCGGAGCACCGGGGATCGCCGGAGTGGAAGGAATAGTCCGGCTCGGGTGCAACTCTGAAGCATCCAAACCCCACGTTAGGATTCCCATGCAACACCACCATTGGTCACGAAATGATGAGAGAGGCTTACCTGCACCGTTTCCCGGGGTCTGGGGTCGCCGGCGGCGCGCGGCGGCGGAGCTCCGGTGAAGCTCGGTAGAGCTCCAATGGCGGATTCCGGCGCGGTGGTTCCGGGCCGGAGCAAGATGGACCGACAGGGTCCACTCGGTGCCAGAAGTCTTCTGGTGGGGTTCGCCGGCGGTGGGAGGCAACGGCGGCGCCGGACGACCGAGATCGGCCGAGTTGGAGAAAACCCGACTTCTAGGGCTTCCTCGATTGGGCCCGATCCTCGTCCGATCCTCCTCAGACTTTATGGGGAGGCTGCAGTCGACAAGGAGAGTCGATCCAACGGTTCTGATCGCCGGTTTAACGGTTGGATGAATGCGGCGACTGGCGGCGGCCTAAATAAACAATAATCCGGCGGGGTTGCTCCCGCCGGCGATCGGAACGGCGGCAGCGGCTGGGCCTGGACCCGAGGGGTCGTATCAACGTCAGGAACGTCGTGGTCATGCCCAAAAACCGAAATGAAAACAAATGTCCCATAAACTTACCTCGCCGGAAATTTCGAAAATGGAGAGGTGGCTGCGGCGGCGCACGGCGGCAGTGGCTGGCACCGGGGTCACCCTGGCTCGGACGCGGCTTCACGAGGAACCTCGCTAGACTAGGCCTTGGTCACCCAGACCCTCCCAAGCATCCTCTCCTCGAGTCACCCGAGATCAAGAGAAGTTTTTCTCTTCTCCGGCAACGTGGAGGCTGCCGCTCTGCTCTGGCTCGGGTTGCGGGGTGTGCGCGAAGAGGAGAGGGAGGTAGTTGCTGAGACGTGCGTTAGAGGGCCGAGATTTCGGTTACGATACGGAAAGAGGTGGGGTTTCGAATTTTCGAATGTGTTGGTTAGGACAAATTGCACCAGGGTCCACCAACCTCTGATATTTAGGCCCTAGTCCCCCACAGCAACTTTACTCTCACATTTAGGTCCCTCCACAAGCAGTGGCACGCAAATCGAGGCAACTTATATAGGGGTTTATGTGTAAAAGTTGCATTTTTCGGCGCACTTTTCGCTTTTTGAGAAAATCCGAGCGTCAGATCGAAAAACGGACTTCACCAGTACGTCCGGCTCGACGAATCCTTTCAGGTAGCAATTTTAGTTTTTCGAAATAGTGACCGGATAATTTTTCGGTCCATAAAATACAGCTCCGAAATACAGTTTTCGCGTTTTTCGAGACTTAGAGTCGTCAAACGAAAATTCTGTCAGCGCCATTGCGTCCAGAACGATGAAACCGTTAAAATCCACTATTTGAAGTGCTATGTTCGGATTCCGGACAGTGATTTGGCTCAACGTTGGCGCGAGAGAGGTTCGAAATTCGGGTTTACTGTTCACTGTACCCGCGACTTAAGTCGCGGGCCCCGCCAGCTTCGACGCTGATTTCTGGAAGATCCGACCGTCAGATCTGAACAAGTTGAATATGGTTTTCACTCGGTTCGACGTGACGGTCGCAGTCGTGGTCTCCGATCTTCGAGATCAGGCTCGGATTGAAAAGCGATATTTCTGGCCCACTAATTGTGTAAATTATACTGCAGGAAAGGGGCACTATCGCCATTTGAGCTATACATGATCCAGACTCAGCTTGGCTCAAATCAATTTCATTTATTTATTATTTACAAAAATTCAAGTTCTTACATCTCTCCCACCAAAAAGGAAGTTTCGTCCCTGAAACTAAATACAACTAAGAACCAAATAAATGGGGATAACGCTCTCTCATAGTCGACTCGCGTTCCCACGTAGCTTCACGCTCTTCATGGTTCTCCCATTGTACTTTGACGTAGGGGATCGATCTATTCCTCAGCTTCTTTTCATCTCGAGCCAGGATCTTCAGTGGTACTTCATCATAGCTCAGATCCTCGCGAAGCTGGACAGCGGTGGGGCTGATGACATGGGACGGATCTCTGATGTACTTCCTCAGCATGGAGACATGGAAGACGTTATGCACCCGGGCGAGGCTAGGAGGAAGAGCAAGTCTGTACGCCACAGGGCCAATGCGCTCCAAGATCTCGAAGGGACCGACGAAGCGCGGACTGAGTTTGCTGCGAACTCCGAATCGCTTGATTCCCCGAGTTGGCGACACCTTCAGCAGGACATGGTCGCCAACCTGGAACTCCAAGTCTCGTCGCCGCTGGTCCGCATAACTCTTCTGTCTGCTCTGCGCGGTTAGCAACTGCTGTCTTGCTACCCGCACTCTGGCCTCTGCATCCTCCAATAGCTCTGGCCCGATCACACGGCGCTCACCGACGTCATCCCAGCAGATGGGGGACCGACATCGGCGCCCGTATAGTGCCTCATACGGAGCCATACCAATACTCGCCTGGTAGCTGTTGTTGTAGGCGAACTCCACCAGGGGAAGATACCGATACCATCCATCTCCATACTCCAGTACACAAGATCGCAGCATATCCTCCAGTGTCTGTATAACTCGCTCGGACTGCCCATCACTCTGGGGGTGGAAGGCAGTGCTAAACTTCAGTTTCGTGCCCATAGCTTCTTGGACATTTCTCCAGAACTGAGACACAAAGCGGGTGTCTCTATCAGAAACGATCGATGCTGGAGTGCCATGAAGTCGCACGATCTCGTCGATATATAGCTGGGCGAGTCGATCACGGGTCCAAGTAGTGTGGATCGGCAGGAAGTGAGCCGACTTGGTGAGTCGATCCACAATAACCCATATAGCATCGTGGCCTCGCTGGGATCGAGGCAGACCGGTGACAAAGTCCATCGTGATCTGCTCCCACTTCCAAACTGGCACAGGAAGCGGTTGCAGTTTTCCCGCCGGTCTTTGATGTTCCGCCTTCACTTGCTGGCAAACGAGGCACTGCGCCACATGGTTCGCCACATCAGCCTTCATCCCAGGCCACCAATAATGCTGCTTTAAGTCGCGATACATCTTTGTCCCGCCAGGATGTACCGTGTATAAGGACCGATGAGCTTCAGTGAGGATCTCCTTTTTCAAATCACTGTCATCTGGTACACACCAACGGCCCCTGAAGCGGATAGAGCCATCGGCGTGCAGCTGGTAATCGTCAGTCTGCCCCAGTGATATCAGCTCTCGGATCTTCTGGAAGGAGGGGTCCGACTTCTGTCCCTCCTTTATGCGATCAAGTAGGGTCGGCTGCACTACTATCGCCATCAGTCGGGCAGTCGACCCAGTAGGAACAACCTCCAAATCTAGCCGCTGAAACTCCGAAATCAAGCGGTCCTCATCAGTGATCATCAATAGCTCTGGCGCCACATGCTTTCGGCTTAAGGCATCGGCTACCACATTGGCTCGACCAGGATGGTATTGAATAGTGATATCATAATCCTTGAGCAATTCGAGCCATCGACGCTGTCTTAAATTCAGTTCCTTCTGTGTGAAGAGATACTTGAGGCTTTGATGATCGGTGAAAATCTCGCAATGGACTCCATAGAGATAATGCCTCCATAGCTTGAGAGCGAAAACCACCGCGGCAAGCTCGAGATCATGCGTCGGGTAGTTTTGCTCGTAGGGCTTCAGTTGTCGAGAGGCATAGGCTATCACTTTATCATTTTGCATAAGGACACAGCCCAATCCGATCCGCGAAGCATCACAGTAGACCACATAATTTTCGCCTTGGACCGGTGGCGTCAAAATAGGTGCCTCAGTCAGGAGCCGCTTTAATTCATCAAAAGCGAGCTGGCACTCAGGAGTCCACACGAACTTTTCTTCTTTCCTCGTCAGACGGGTCATTGGAGCAGCAATCTTTGAGAAACCCTCGACGAATCGCCGATAATACCCCGCCAGACCGATGAAGCTGCGAACCTCCGTCGCGTTGGTTGGCTGGGGCCACTCTTTGATAGCCTCAATCTTCTTGGGATCGACAGCAACGCCTTTAGCCGAGATAATATGTCCAAGGAATGCGACTTCCCTGAGCCAGAATTCGCATTTCTTGAGCTTGGCATACAGCTTGTTCTCCCTGAGGACTTGAAGAATCTGCCGTAGGTGGTCCTGATGTTCCAGATCGCTCTTCGAGTATATAAGAATGTCGTCAATGAATACCACGACAAAGCGATCCAGAAAAGGCTTGAAGATCCGGTTCATCATGTCCATAAAGGCAGCAGGGGCATTTGTAAGCCCAAACGGCATTACAGTGAATTCGTAATGGCCGTATCTGGTTCGGAAAGCTGTCTTCGGGATATCTTCCGCTCTAACCCTCAATTGATGATACCCGGATTGCAGATCGATCTTAGAAAATACCACCGACCCTTGAAGCTGGTCGAACAGATCGTCAATCCGCGGGAGGGGATAGCGGTTCTTGATGGTGACTTTGTTCAATTCCCGATAATCGATACAAAGACGTAAGCTGCCATCTTTCTTCTTCACAAAGAGAACAGGTGCGCCCCAAGGGGACACACTAGGTCGAATGAAACCCAGAGCCGTCAGGTCTTCTAATTGTGTTTTAAGCTCCTTCAGTTCCGCGAAAGCCATGCGGTACGGTGCTCGAGATATAGGAGCTGTGCCGGGGACAAGATCGATAACAAATTCGATTTCGCGTTCAGGTGGCATTCCCGGAAGCTCAGCAGGGAATACATCGGGAAAGCTTCGCACTACAGCAATATCTCCAATTCGCCGAGAATCAGGAAGGGCGTTGACAGCCGTGGCGAGATATGCCACACACCCTCTCTCCAGGCGACGAACTGGGGATACTGAACAAATCCCCAAATAAGCTGAAGGCTCGAAGCCAGAATATACCAACTCCGCTTGACCAAGCGGATCCAGGGTCAACCTCCGGAATGTGCAATCGATGGTCGCTCGATATTTAGAAAGCCAGTTCATTCCCAAGATCAAGTCATACTGACGGAGTTTGAGAACGAGTAAAGTGATAGGGAAACTACGTTCGCCAATATAGATAGGACATAATCGCAGTTCTTCGTTAATCAGAATACTGTGTCCCGGAATCTCTACCCAAAATCTATCTCTAGTCGGCTGAGCAATAATACCGTGGGTAGTAATAAAATGGGTGGAAATGAACGAATGTGATGCCCCAGTATCAAATAATGTTCGAGCATGATGACCATAAATAAAAGTGGTACCTGCCAGGTTGTCCTCCGGAGCGGGCTCGCCGTGGGTCAGGGCGAAGACACGCCCTCCAGCTGTCTGTCGTGATGAGGTAGGTGGGCGAGGCAGGGGTGGACGTCCCGAAGAAGCAGAGCTCGGCGCTGGGGTCTGTCGTCGCAGCGGTGGTGCAGGAAGAGGAGCAGCCATCTGCGCGGGTGCAGATCCCCGCGGGCACGATGCCGCAACATGTCCCTTTTGGCCGCAGGTAAAGCATCGGCCGTGCCGCTGTTCGCAATCCTTCGCCCGGTGGGTACCCCCGCAGAAGATGCACGGTCGAGGGCCCCAGTTGGGGTTGGGAAAAGCTCCAACGGCGGGAGATCTCCTGGGCCATCTCTTCAAGTGCGGTTGCTTGGCCCTCTTGTTCTGGTTTGGATGCCCCCCGCTGTTTCCAGGATGTGCCCTCTTCTTGCCCTTGTCCCTGTCCTTGTCCGCTGCATTCCGCTCGGCGCGGGACATCTTGATCTCCGCCTCGATCGCCAGACACCGCTCCACGCAGTTATCGAAGTCTGTGGAGAGGTGTGACGCCAGGTGTCGGCGAATCTCAGTCTTCAGGCCCTGTGAAAATAGACGTACCTTCCTGCGTTCCTCGCGCACCGCCTGGGGCACCAGGTCGGCGATGCGCAGGAACTCCTGCTCGTAGTCTCGGACGCTCAGGTCGCCCTGTTTGATCGTCTCCAGATCGCGTTCGAGACCCTCCTTCGTGGTCTCATTTAGGTAATGATGGTACAGGGCGGCTTTGAAGTCTTCCCAGGTAATAACGGCTGGGCCCGGGAAGTAGCGAGCTCGATGTTGTCTCCACCATTTAGATGCCCGGCCATCCAGGCAATGAGCAGCAATGTGGACCTTGTCGCGGTCCTCGGTATAAGCATCTTGAAAAAGCTTCTCCATATGGTCGATCCAGAGCTCGACCGCCCAGTGGTCCACATCCCTGCCTTCGAAGGTCTGCGGCTTGAACTTTTTAAACTCTAGAAGGGCCGCCTTCGCTCGAGCCTTCTCTGCCCGATCGGCCTCAGTCTCAGCCGCAGGACCATCAGCGGGAGCAACGGATCGAGAGGAAGTAGATGTGGTGGAAGCAGAGGCATCAGGAGCTGCAGCGACTCCCGGTACCGCTCTAGAGGCTGCGGCAGAAACCGGAGCAGAAACGGGCCCCGCTGGTGGTGGTACGGGGTCAACCTCTGGCTCGGCGACGACCGGTGCAACAGGGGGTGCAACCGGCGGCGTGACCTCAGGTACAGGTGGAGGAGCAAGCGGGGCAGGAGTGGAAGGGCCAGCAGCCTGCTGCTGTAAGAACTGATGAAACATCCCGGCTAGAGTTGCCATCTCGGCCTCCAGCCGGTCCATGCGGCCCTGATCGACGGGCTCACTCGGTATGCGAGGGGGTCGGCCTACTCCACGGCCTGTGCCCCGTCCCCGTCCACGACCTGGAGGACGAGCCATAGCTGCAATACAGAGACAGGTCAGAAATAGACTCTGATAATATCTTGAGTTTCTAACCCCTTAAACTCGACATACCCAGCGCTCTCACGTGACAAGTCATCCTAGGGTTCATCCTAACCAGTTCCTAATCATCTTTTCCTAGGTACCGTGTACCTATTGCTCTGATACCATCTAATCTGTCACGCCCCGAGTTTTAAAAATCCGGTAGAAATTTTTTTTTTTTTTTTAAATCAGAGTTTGCAACTGGGCGCAACAGACCGCCACACGCATAGAAGATCCTCTATCCCGAGGACAGAGACTCCCCTATACATGCACGGCTAAAATCATCATCATCAGAGATCAACAGATATATCAGTAACTAATCTAATCTAATCAGCAGGAAAAATCAACAGTTAAATCATTACATCATTGTCTCAATGTTTAACCAACTGGAACTGAAATAAAATGCGGGAAATAAAAGTCTGTAGATGTCATCAACATATGTAAGCTCATGGGGACAGCTCTATCGTAATCTGCTCACTGGATCGTCCCGCTATCTCCCCACCCGACCGACCTGGAAAATGGTCACCCAGGGGGTGTGAGATACACTGTACATGTATCCCAGTGGGCACGACGAGCCGAGGATCAGCTAATCGTACCTACTGGGTACTAAAATCTGCGGATAGTAAAGATCTATAGGAAAGCAGGAAGTAACAATAACTACTGCTAATCAAGATAAGGGAAACAGATAAGAAATACTGTAACTCAGATATGTCAGTGATAAACAGTCGTAAAAGCGGTAAATCATACAGATAGGAAATAAGAGGTGTCTACAAGAATCATGCTGGAAATAACTGAACAATCATACAAGTAAAAATAATGCATCAAATGTAGAAACCAAATATCCAATCATACGCCACTATTGGTCCCGGGGACCTCAGGCAAAAGCCACCGATCCGCACCCGATCCGCTGACATACCCCTGTCGAGGGCTCACGGGTCTATCACCAGACCACTTTACCGGCAAAGAACCAGCTCCACGGGGTGCGACCCCGGCCAGGTTCGTGAAGTACAGCAGTGCATGGCAAGTCATAATGAACAATCTGACGGTCTAATGACCGAGTAGTCGGCGCATGCCGAAATCCCAACATGGAATCATCTGTCTATCGGAATCAATCAATCATGCATATCGAGTAGTATCTATCAATCAGGATCAATCAAGATGCATATCGAATAGTGTCTATCAATCAGGATCAATCAGGAATAATCCGGGATCATCTAGATAATAGTCGGCTGATCGTGAATAAACAATCACAAGTCTAATCAATAAATGTCAATCAAGGGTCATGCTATGTCAAACAAGATCAATACAAGTCAGGCTGAATCATATAGGTGAAATCAGCAGGGCAAGTCAAGAACAGGTGTCCGACTGGACTAAAGCAACCAGAGGGCCAAAAAGCTGAGGCCCGGTTCGAAGATAACCCACCTGGATGACGGCAGATCCTCGAACTCCCGCGCAGCTACTGGGAGGCTGGTGCTGAACAACTGGGCCCTGTATAAGAAGGCATGATCAGTAATAAACTCACACAACCCTTTCCCGACGACGTTACACTAACCGAAGGTTTAAACGGGTCAAATCGGTCATTTTATCGATCGATATCTGATTCCTGGTCAACGGAGATCATCGGGACTCTAACAAAATGCCCAGGTGGTGCGTAAACACTGTCTAAGGTCAGCTTGCATGTTTATTTTGCATTTGGTCCATAAAATATTAACAATTGCATTTAAACATTAATATTATCGACTGTTTCGGCTCGTTCTTAAAATCCGGGGGTCCAACGACGACGCCGTCAGTTTCAGCGCGTCCGTTATGTCGAGACGGACCCCGTGCTCACAGTATTTGGTCGACACGGATCCTGAGGGCAAAGTTGGCCCATAGTGTTCTTAGGTCCATTTCACACTTTGCTAAAACTTAACATGCATTTGATCTAATCCATATTTAACTAGAGCATAGTAATTAACAAGGTCCAGGGACAGTGAGGCTCACCTTGCGCGCGTCGGAGGCTGGCCGGAAAGCTTGCCGGAGCAAGACCACCAAGGTGCTCAATCTCGGGTTGGGTGCACTTGGGACAACCGTGGCTCAGACCTGCACCAGAGGTGAGCACAGGTTAGTACAGGGTCCCAGGGAGTGTTCGGATCCATCCAGGTCAGGCGCCGGCGGCCGGAGGTGGCGGCGGCCGGAGGCAAACCCGTATATGGGTAGCTCGGGTGCAACTTCTGGGGCCATGGAACAGGGAGTAATCTGGCCCAAACTAAAATTATGGGGGTCATAAACGAGGTGTTTAGACCTTACCTGGGTGGTTGCCGGAGTCCCGGAGCACCGGGGATCGCCGGAGTGGAAGGAATAGTCCGGCTCGGGTGCAACTCTGAAGCATCCAAACCCCACGTTAGGATTCCCATGCAACACCACCATTGGTCACGAAATGATGAGAGAGGCTTACCTGCACCGTTTCCCGGGGTCTGGGGTCGCCGGCGGCGCGCGGCGGCGGAGCTCCGGTGAAGCTCGGTAGAGCTCCAATGGCGGATTCCGGCGCGGTGGTTCCGGGCCGGAGCAAGATGGACCGACAGGGTCCACTCGGTGCCAGAAGTCTTCTGGTGGGGTTCGCCGGCGGTGGGAGGCAACGGCGGCGCCGGACGACCGAGATCGGCCGAGTTGGAGAAAACCCGACTTCTAGGGCTTCCTCGATTGGGCCCGATCCTCGTCCGATCCTCCTCAGACTTTATGGGGAGGCTGCAGTCGACAAGGAGAGTCGATCCAACGGTTCTGATCGCCGGTTTAACGGTCGGATGAATGCGGCGACTGGCGGCGGCCTAAATAAACAATAATCCGGCGGGTTGCTCCCGCCGGCGATCGGAACGGCGGCAGCGGCTGGGCCTGCACCCGAGGGGTCGTATCAACGTCAGGAACGTCGTGGTCATGCCCAAAAACCGAAATGAAAACAAATGTCCCATAAACTTACCTCGCCGGAAATTTCGAAAATGGAGAGGTGGCTGCGGCGGCGCACGGCGGCAGTGGCTGGCACCGGGGTCACCCTGGCTCGGACGCGGCTTCACGAGGAACCTCGCTAGACTAGGCCTTGGTCACCCAGACCCTCCCAAGCATCCTCTCCTCGAGTCACCCGAGATCAAGAGAAGTATTTATTCTCTTCTCCGGCAACGTGGAGGCTGCCGCTCTGCTCTGGCTCGGGTTGCGGGGTGTGCGCGAAGAGGAGAGGGAGGTAGTTGCTGAGACGTGCGTTAGAGGGCCGAGATTTCGGTTATAATGCGGAAAGAGGTGGGGTTTCGAATTTTCGAATGTGTTGGTTGGACAAATTGCACCAGGGTCCACCAACCTTTGATATTTAGGCCCTAGTCCCCCACAGCAACTTTACTCTCACATTAGGTCCCTCCACAAGCAGTGGCACGCAAATCGAGGCAACTTATATAGGGGTTTATGTGTAAAAGTTGCATTTTTCGGCGCACTTTTCGCTTTTCGAGAAAATCCGAGCGTCAGATCGAAAAACGGACTTCGCCAGTACGTCCGGCTCGACGAATCCTTTCAGGTAGCGATTTTAGTTTTTCGAAATAGTGACCGGATAATTTTTCGGTCCATAAAATACAGCTCCGAAATACAGTTTTCGCGTTTTTCGAGACTTAGAGTCGTCAAACGAAAATTCTGTCAGCGCCATTGCGTCCAGAACGATGAAACCGTTAAAATCCACTATTTGAAGTGCTATGTTCGGATTCCGGACAGTGAATTGGCTCAACGTTGGCGCGAGAGAGGTTCGAAATTCGGGTTTACTGTTCACTGTACCCGCGACTTAAGTCGCGGGCCCCGCCAGCTTCGACGCTGATTTCTGAAAGATCCGACCGTCAGATCTGAACAAGTTGAATATGGTTTTCACTCGGTTCGACGTGACGGTCGCAGTCGTGGTCTCCGATCTTCGAGATCAGGCTCGGATTGAAAAGCGATATTTCTGGCCCACTAAGTGTGTAAATTATACCGCAGGAAAGGGGCACTATCGCTATTTGAGCTATACATGATCCAGATTCAGCTTGGCTCAAATCAATTTCATTTATTTATTATTTACAAAAATTCAAGTTCTTACATCTCTCACACCAAAAAGGAAGTTTCGTCCCTGAAACTAAATACAACTAAGAACCAAATAAATGGGGATAACGCTCTCTCATAGTCGACTCGCGTTCCCACGTAGCTTCACGCTCTTCATGGTTCTCCCATTGTACTTTGACATAGGGGATCGATCGGTTCCTCAGCTTCTTTTCATCTCGAGCCAGGATCTTCAGTGGTACTTCATCATAGCTCAGATCCTCGCGAAGCTGGACAGCGGTGGGGCTGATGACATGGGACGGATCTCTGATGTACTTCCTCAGCATGGAGACATGGAAGACGTTATGCACCCGGGCGAGGCTAGGAGGAAGAGCAAGTCTGTACGCCACAGGGCCAATGCGCTCCAAGATCTCGAAGGGACCGACGAAGCGCGGACTGAGTTTGCTGCGAACTCCGAATCGCTTGATTCCCCGAGTTGGCGACACCTTCAGCAGGACATGGTCGCCAACCTGGAACTCCAAGTCTCGTCGCCGCTGGTCCGCATAACTCTTCTGTCTGCTCTGCGCGGTTAGCAGCTGTTGTCTTGCTACCCGCACTCTGGCCTCTGCATCCTCCAATAGCTCTGGCCCGATCACACGGCGCTCACCGACGTCATCCCAGCAGATGGGGGACCGACATCGGCGCCCGTATAGTGCCTCATACGGAGCCATACCAATACTCGCCTGGTAGCTGTTGTTGTAGGCGAACTCCACCAGGGGAAGATACCGATACCATCCATCTCCATACTCCAGTACACAAGATCGCAGCATATCCTCCAGTGTCTGTATGACTCGCTCGGACTGCCCATCACTCTGGGGGTGGAAGGCAGTGCTAAACTTCAGTTTCGTGCCCATAGCTTCTTGGACATTTCTCCAGAACTGAGACACAAAGCGGGTGTCTCTATCAGAAACGATCGATGCTGGAGTGCCATGAAGTCGCACGATCTCGTCGATATATAGCTGGGCGAGTCGATCACGGGTCCAAGTAGTGTGGATCGGCAGGAAGTGAGCCGACTTGGTGAGTCGATCCACAATAACCCATATAGCATCGTGGCCTCGCTGGGATCGAGGCAGACCGGTGACGAAGTCCATCGTGATCTGCTCCCACTTCCAAACTGGCACAGGAAGCGGTTGCAGTTTTCCCGCCGGTCTTTGATGTTCCGCCTTCACTTGCTGGCAAACGAGGCACTGCGCCACATGGTTCGCCACATCAGCCTTCATCCCAGGCCACCAATAATGCTGCTTTAAGTCGCGATACATCTTTGTCCCGCCAGGATGTACCGTGTATAAGGACCGATGAGCTTCAGTGAGGATCTCCTTTTTCAAATCACTGTCATCTGGTACACACCAACGGCCCCTAAAGCGGATAGAGCCATCGGCGTGCAGCTGGTAGTCGTCAGTCTGCCCCAGTGATATCAGCTCTCGGATCTTCTGGAAGGAGGGGTCCGACTTCTGTCCCTCCTTTATGCGATCAAGTAGGGTCGGCTGCACTACTATCGCCATCAGTCGGGCAGTCGACCCAGTAGGAACAACCTCCAAATCTAGCCGCTGAAACTCCGAAATCAAGCGGTCCTCATCAGTGATCATCAATAGCTCTGGCGCCACATGCTTTCGGCTTAAGGCATCGGCTACCACATTGGCTCGACCAGGATGGTATTGAATAGTGATATCATAATCCTTGAGCAATTCGAGCCATCGACGCTGTCTTAAATTCAGTTCCTTCTGTGTGAAGAGATACTTGAGGCTTTGATGATCGGTGAAAATCTCGCAATGGACTCCATAGAGATAATGCCTCCATAGCTTGAGAGCGAAAACCACCGCGGCAAGCTCGAGATCATGCGTCGGGTAGTTTTGCTCGTAGGGCTTCAGTTGTCGAGAGGCATAGGCTATCACTTTATCATTTTGCATAAGGACACAGCCCAATCCGATCCGCGAAGCATCACAGTAGACCACATAATTTTCGCCTTGGACCGGTAGCGTCAAAATAGGTGCCTCAGTCAGGAGCCGCTTTAATTCATCAAAAGCGAGCTGGCACTCAGGAGTCCACACGAACTTTTCTTCTTTCCTCGTCAGACGGGTCATTGGAGCAGCAATCTTTGAGAAACCCTCGACGAATCGCCGATAATACCCCGCCAGACCGATGAAGCTGCGAACCTCCGTCGCGTTGGTTGGCTGGGGCCACTCTTTGATAGCCTCAATCTTCTTGGGATCGACAGCAACGCCTTTAGCCGAAATAATATGTCCAAGGAATGCGACTTCCCTGAGCCAGAATTCGCATTTCTTGAGCTTGGCATACAGCTTGTTCTCCCTGAGGACTTGAAGAATCTGCCGTAGGTGGTCCTGATGTTCCAGATCGCTCTTCGAGTATATAAGAATGTCGTCAATGAATACCACGACAAAGCGATCCAGAAAAGGCTTGAAGATCCGGTTCATCATGTCCATAAAGGCAGCAGGGGCATTTGTAAGCCCAAACGGCATTACAGTGAATTCGTAATGGCCGTATCTGGTTCGGAAAGCCGTCTTCGGGATATCTTCCGCTCTAACCCTCAATTGATGATACCCGGATTGCAGATCGATCTTAGAAAATACCACCGACCCTTGAAGCTGGTCGAACAGATCGTCAATCCGCGGGAGGGGATAGCGGTTCTTGATGGTGACTTTGTTCAATTCCCGATAATCGATACAAAGACGTAAGCTGCCATCTTTCTTCTTCACAAAGAGAACAGGTGCGCCCCAAGGGGACACACTAGGTCGAATGAAACCCAGAGCCGTCAGGTCTTCTAATTGTGTTTTAAGCTCCTTCAGTTCCGCGAAAGCCATGCGGTACGGTGCTCGAGATATAGGAGCTGTGCCGGGGACAAGATCGATAACAAATTCGATTTCGCGCTCAGGTGGCATTCCCGGAAGCTCAGCAGGGAATACATCGGGAAAGCTTCGCACTACAGCAATATCTCCAATTCGCCGAGAATCAGGAAGGGCGTTGACAGCCGTGGCGAGATATGCCACACACCCTCTCTCCAGGCGACGAACTGGGGATACTGAACAAATCCCCAAATAAGCTGAAGGCTCGAAGCCAGAATATACCAATTCCGCTTGACCTAGCGGATCCAGGGTCAACCTCCGGAACGTGCAGTCAATGGTCGCTCGATATTTAGAAAGCCAATTCATTCCCAAGATCAAGTCATACTGACGGAGTTTGAGCACTAATAGAGTGATAGGGAAACTCCGTCCGCCAATATAGATAGGACATAATCGCAGTTCTTCGTTAATTAGAATACTATGTCCCGGAATCTCTACCCAAAATCTATCTCTAGTCGGCTGAGCAATAATACCGTGGGTAGTAATAAAATGGGTGGAAATGAACGAATGTGATGCCCCAGTATCAAATAATGTTCGAGCATGATGACCATAAATAAAAGTGGTACCTGCCAGGTTGTCCTCCGGAGCGGGCTCGCCGTGGGTCAGGGCGAAGACACGCCCTCCAGCGGTCTGTCGTGATGAGGTAGGTGGGCGAGGCAGGGGTGGACGTCCCGAAGAAGCAGAGCTCGGCGCTGGGGTCTGTCGTCGCAGCGGTGGTGCAGGAAGAGGAGCAGCCATCTGCGCGGGTGCAGATCCCCGCGGGCACGATGCCGCAACATGTCCCTTTTGGCCGCAGGTGAAGCATCGGCCGTGCCGCTGTTCGCAATCCTTCGCCCGGTGGGTACCCCCGCAGAAGATGCACGGTCGAGGGCCCCAGTTGGGGTTGGGAAAAGCTCCAACGGCGGGAGATCTCCTGGGCCATCTCTTCAAGTGCGGTTGCTTGGCCCTCTTGTTCTGGTTTGGATGCCCCCCGCTGTTTCCAGGATGTGCCCTCTTCTTGCCCTTGTCCCTGTCCTTGTCTGCTGCATTCCGCTCGGCGCGGGACATTTTGATCTCCGCCTCGATCGCCAGACACCGCTCCACGCAGTTATCGAAGTCTGTGGAGAGGTGTGACGCCAGGTGTCGGCGAATCTCAGTCTTCAGGCCCTGTGAAAATAGACGTACCTTCCTGCGTTCCTCGCGCACCGCCTGGGGCACCAGGTCGGCGATGCGCAGGAACTCCTGCTCGTAGTCTCGGACGCTCAGGTCGCCCTGTTTGATCGTCTCCAGATCGCGTTCGAGACCCTCCTTCGTGGTCTCATTTAGGTAATGATGGTACAGGGCGGCTTTGAAGTCTTCCCAGGTAATAACGGCTGGGCCCGGGAAGTAGCGAGCTCGATGTTGTCTCCACCATTTAGATGCCCGGCCATCCAGGCAATGAGCAGCAATGTGGACCTTGTCGCGGTCCTCGGTATAAGCATCTTGAAAAAGCTTCTCCATATGGTCGATCCAGAGCTCGACCGCCCAGTGGTCCACATCCCTGCCTTCGAAGGTCTGCGGCTTGAACTTTTTAAACTCTAGAAGGGCCGCCTTCGCTCGAGCCTTCTCTGCCCGATCGGCCTCAGTCTCAGCCGCAGGACCATCAGCGGGAGCAACGGATCGAGAGGAAGTAGATGTGGTGGAAGCAGAGGCATCAGGAGCTGCAGCGACTCCCGGTACCGCTCTAGAGGCTGCGGCAGAAACCGGAGCAGAAACGGGCCCCGCTGGTGGTGGTACGGGGTCAACCTCTGGCTCGGCGACGACCGGTGCAACAGGGGGTGCAACCGGCGGCGTGACCTCAGGTACAGGTGGAGGAGCAAGCGGGGCAGGAGTGGAAGGGCCAGCAGCCTGCTGCTGTAAGAACTGATGAAACATCCCGGCTAGAGTTGCCATCTCGGCCTCCAGCCGGTCCATGCGGCCCTGATCGACGGGCTCACTCGGTATGCGAGGGGGTCGGCCTACTCCACGGCCCGTGCCCCGACCCCGTCCACGACCTGGAGGACGAGCCATAGCTGCAATACAGAGACAGGTCAGAAATAGACTCTGATAATATCTTGAGTTTCTAACCCCTTAAACTCGACATACCCAGCGCTCTCACGTGACAAGTCATCCTAGGGTTCATCCTAACCAGTTCCTAATCATCTTTTCCTAGGTACCGTGTACCTATTGCTCTGATACCATCTAATCTGTCACGCCCCGAGTTTTAAAAATCCGGTAGAAATTTTTTTTTTTTTTAAATCAGAGTTTGCGAACTGGGCGCAACAGACCGCCACACGCATAGAAGATCCTCTATCCCGAGGACAGAGACTCCCCTATACATGCACGGCTAAAATCATCATCATCAGAGATCAACAGATATATCAGTAACTAATCTAATCTAATCAGCAGGAAAAATCAACAGTTAAATCATTACATCATTGTCTCAATGTTTAACCAACTGGAACTGAAATAAAATGCGGGAAATAAAAGTCTGTAGATGTCATCAACATATGTAAGCTCATGGGGACAGCTCTATCGTAATCTGCTCACTGGATCGTCCCGCTATCTCCCCACCCGACCGACCTGGAAAATGGTCACCCAGGGGGTGTGAGATACACTGTACATGTATCCCAGTGGGCACGACGAGCCGAGGATCAGCTAATCGTACCTACTGGGTACTAAAATCTGCGGATAGTAAAAATCTATAGGAAAGCAGGAAGTAACAATAACTACTGCTAATCAAGATAAGGGAAACAGATAAGAAATACTGTAACTCAGATATGTCAGTGATAAACAGTCGTAAAAGCGGTAAATCATACAGATAGGAAATAAGAGGTGTCTACAAGAATCATGCTGGAAATAACTGAACAATCATACAAGTAAAAATAATGCATCAAATGTAGAAACCAAATATCCAATCATACGCCACTATTGGTCCCGGGGACCTCAGGCAAAAGCCACCGATCCGCACCCGATCCGCTGACATACCCCTGTCGAGGGCTCACGGGTCTATCACCAGACCACTTTACCGGCAAAGAACCAGCTCCACGGGGTGCGACCCCGGCCAGGTTCGTGAAGTACAGCAGTGCATGGCAAGTCATAATGAACAATCTGACGGTCTAATGACCGAGTAGTCGGCGCATGCCGAAATCCCAACATGGAATCATCTGTCTATCGGAATCAATCAATCATGCATATCGAGTAGTATCTATCAATCAGGATCAATCAAGATGCATATCGAATAGTGTCTATCAATCAGGATCAATCAGGAATAATCCGGGATCATCTAGATAATAGTCGGCTGATCGTGAATAAACAATCACAAGTCTAATCAATAAATGTCAATCAAGGGTCATGCTATGTCAAACAAGATCAATACAAGTCAGGCTGAATCATATAGGTGAAATCAGCAGGGCAAGTCAAGAACAGGTGTCCGACTGGACTAAAGCAACCAGAGGGCCAAAAAGCTGAGGCCCGGTTCGAAGATAACCCACCTGGATGACGGCAGATCCTCGAACTCCCGCGCAGCTACTGGGAGGCTGGTGCTGAACAACTGGGCCCTGTATAAGAAGGCATGATCAGTAATAAACTCACACAACCCTTTCCCGACGACGTTACACTAACCGAAGGTTTAAACGGGTCAAATCGGTCATTTTATCGATCGATATCTGATTCCTGGTCAACGGAGATCATCGGGACTCTAACAAAATGCCCAGGTGGTGCGTAAACACTGTCTAAGGTCAGCTTGCATGTTTATTTTGCATTCTGGTCCATAAATTATTAACAATTGCATTTAAACATTAATATTATCGACTGTTTCGGCTCGTTCTTAAAATCCGGGGGTCCAACGACGACGCCGTCAGTTTCAGCGCGTCCGTTATGTCGAGACGGACCCCGTGCTCACAGTATTTGGTCGACACGGATCCTGAGGGCGAAGTTGGCCCATAGTGTTCTTAGGTCCATTTCATACTTTTGCTAAAACTTAACATGCATTTGATCTAATCCATATTTAACTAGAGCATAGTAATTAACAAGGTCCAGGGACAGTGAGGCTCACCTTGCGCGCGTCGGAGGCTGGCCGGAAAGCTTGCCGGAGCAAGACCACCAAGGTGCTCAATCTCGGGTTGGGTGCACTTGGGACAACCGTGGCTCAGACCTGCACCAGAGGTGAGCACAGGTTAGTACAGGGTCCCAGGGAGTGTTCGGATCCATCCAGGTCAGGCGCCGGCGGCCGGAGGTGGCGGCGGCCGGAGGCAAACCCGTATATGGGTAGCTCGGGTGCAACTTCTGGGGCCATGGAACAGGGAGTAATCTGGCCCAAACTAAAATTATGGGGGTCATAAACGAGGTGTTTAGACCTTACCTGGGTGGTTGCCGGAGTCCCGGAGCACCGGGGATCGCCGGAGTGGAAGGAATAGTCCGGCTCGGGTGCAACTCTGAAGCATCCAAACCCCACGTTAGGATTCCCATGCAACACCACCATTGGTCACGAAATGATGAGAGAGGCTTACCTGCACCGTTTCCCGGGGTCTGGGGTCGCCGGCGGCGCGCGGCGGCGGAGCTCCGGTGAAGCTCGGTAGAGCTCCAATGGCGGATTCCGGCGCGGTGGTTCCGGGCCGGAGCAAGATGGACCGACAGGGTCCACTCGGTGCCAGAAGTCTTCTGGTGGGGTTCGCCGGCGGTGGGAGGCAACGGCGGCGCCGGACGACCGAGATCGGCCGAGTTGGAGAAAACCCGACTTCTAGGGCTTCCTCGATTGGGCCCGATCCTCGTCCGATCCTCCTCAGACTTTATGGGGAGGCTGCAGTCGACAAGGAGAGTCGATCCAACGGTTCTGATCGCCGGTTTAACGGTTGGATGAATGCGGCGACTGGCGGCGGCCTAAATAAACAATAATCCGGCGGGGTTGCTCCCGCCGGCGATCGGAACGGCGTCAGCGGCTGGGCCTGGACCCGAGGGGTCGTATCAACGTCAGGAACGTCGTGGTCATGCCCAAAAACCGAAATGAAAACAAATGTCCCATAAACTTACCTCGCCGGAAATTTCGAAAATGGAGAGGTGGCTGCGGCGGCGCACGGCGGCAGTGGCTGGCACCGGGGTCACCCTGGCTCGGACGCGGCTTCACGAGGAACCTCGCTAGACTAGGCCTTGGTCACCCAGACCCTCCCAAGCATCCTCTCCTCGAGTCACCCGAGATCAAGAGAAGTATTTATTCTCTTCTCCGGCAACGTGGAGGCTGCCGCTCTGCTCTGGCTCGGGTTGCGGGGTGTGCGCGAAGAGGAGAGGGAGGTAGTTGCTGAGACGTGCGTTAGAGGGCCGAGATTTCGGTTACGATACGGAAAGAGGTGGGGTTTCGAATTTTCGAATGTGTTGGTTAGGACAAATTGCACCAGGGTCCACCAACCTCTGATATTTAGGCCCTAGTCCCCCACAGCAACTTTACTCTCACATTTAGGTCCCTCCACAAGCAGTGGCACGCAAATCGAGGCAACTTATATAGGGGTTTATGTGTAAAAGTTGCATTTTTCGGCGCACTTTTCGCTTTTTGAGAAAATCCGAGCGTCAGATCGAAAAACGGACTTCACCAGTACGTCCGGCTCGACAAATCCTTTCAGGTAGCGATTTTAGTTTTTCGAAATAGTGACCGGATAATTTTTCGGTCCATAAAATACAGCTCCGAAATATAGTTTTCGCGTTTTTCGAGACTTAGAGTCGTCAAACGAAAATTCTGTCAGCGCCATTGCGTCCAGAACGATGAAACCGTTAAAATCCACTATTTGAAGTGCTATGTTCGGATTCCGGACAGTGAATTGGCTCAACGTTGGCGCGAGAGAGGTTCGAAATTCGGGTTTACTGTTCACTGTACCCGCGACTTAAGTCGCGGGCCCCGCCAGCTTCGACGCTGATTTCTGAAAGATCCGACCGTTAGATCTGAACAAGTTGAATATGGTTTTCACTCGGTTCGACGTGACGGTCGCAGTCGTGGTCCCCGATCTTCGAGATCAGGCTCGGATTAAAAAGCGATATTTCTGGCCCACTAATTGTGTAAATTATACTGCAGGAAAGGGGCACTATCGCTATTTGAGCTATACATGATCCAGACTCAGCTTGGCTCAAATCAATTTCATTTATTTATTATTTACAAAAATTTAAGTTCTTACATTCTGAGTGGTACTTGTCAGACATTCTGAATGGTGAACATCTGCAAGATTCTTTATTAATAGATTGATCTATTCATTTTGGTAGATTCTTACAGTAAGTTTTTATAGATGAAAAATCTTATAAAATAAGTTTTTGATTGAACACTCTTTTAACAAATGAATGTTACAGCTTTATCCGCTAAAAGTTTAGCTCTTTTGGAATTTTGGAATGAGGAATCTCAAGGCTACATGAAGACTAAAAGTGCTCTACTCCGCATAAATATCGAATATGATGTTCCTAATTTGTAAAACTTGTTGAACTCGATTTCCATTTGCTAGTTAAGACTTTGGTTAAATAAATATCGTATACTCATGATTTAATAATATCTGCTTCAAGCAGGGCAGCTAACAGTTTGGCTAACAGATAGTTAATGTAAAGAATATGAAGTATCAAGAGCTATTTTCTCTTTCCTTTTCTCAATTAGGATAAGTGGTATTTTGCCCTATTGCAGAAAACCATAACCAGAGGATGATCTTTACCATCTGATCTGCGTAAAGAACTTGACTCCCCAGTTACACGGGCAGCAGTATTTATTATTTCCTCCTCTCTGATTAATTAGTAAGCCACACAAGTTGCTTAATCAAATTGAAGGCTTATGCTGCTTAGTACTCCTCTTGTTACCTGTGTGATGAGCTTGGGAAATGTTTTGTTGGCCCAAGCTTGCTCATTGTTGTTGCACACTTGTCATGTTCAATGTGGTCCAATTCAATTACTGAGTCAGTTGTTAAATTTGTTGAATAATGTAAAATTCAGTTATTAAATAGTGTGATCAAATTATATTGAATTGAATTTACTTAAAATTACTTCTTTTAATAACATCAAAGCTAAATTCAAACTAAATTGACTTTGAAATTCGATCTTAATAATTATAAGAAAGTTGGAATTTAAATAAATTAAAAGTTTGAAAAGCAATATGTCATTTGAGGACCACAAGTGTTTACTACTATATAACAAAAGATACCCCTCTCTCTCTCTGTCTCTCTCTCTATAAACTAGAAAAAGAATAAGAATGGGGCTGAGCCCGTCGAAGAGGGTGGAGGCGGCGCTCCGCGCGTCGCCGGAGTTCAGCGCCGCATGCGACGCCGCGTTCGCCCGGTGCCGCGCCGAGGCCGCGCACGCGTTCCCGGGCGTGCTCCCGCACCAGCTCCCGCGCGCCGCGGAGCTCCTCCACTCCGACCTCTCCGCCTCCCTCCCCCTCGTCCGCCGCTGGGCCTCCCCACCCTCCCGCGCCCGCGTCGACGCCGCACTCCGCCGCGCCATCCATGACGCCGCCGAGGGCGCGGCGGAGGTGGAGGCGCGGGGCCTCGACCCCGACGAGTTTGGGGACTTCGCGGCGGAGCTCTTCGCCGGCGCCGTGCTCGCGGGCGGGGCTGCCGCGGCGGCTCGAGGGGCCGCCGCCGGAGCCGCGGCGATCGCCGGAACCGGGGCGGCGGCGAGCGCCGGGGCCGGGGTCGTGGCGAGGGCGGTGGGCGTCTACGCCGCCGCGGTCGTCGTCGCCGTGTACGTTGGCTTGTCGTGAGCTTCCGCTTTTCCAGGGGTAGGGTTGTAAATTGTGTGAAATTTGGGGGGCGAGTTGATACCTCCTCTCCTCATTTCAGAGAGAAATGAGGGAAAAAATATCTCGCTTTGATAAAATGTGTGAACGGCCCTCTAGTATGTACCCATTTTAGGCTCCGCTTCATAGGGGGTATAAGAGAGAAGTACTCAAAATTAATAGTTTCATGAATAAACATAAATTTTAAAACAAGCAAGACTATTATAATTTTTTTTTTTTTTTTTAAATTATCTTCTAAAAATTTGTATTTTTGAAACTGATTTCGCTCTAAAAATTTGTATTTTTAAAACTGGTTATGCTTGATTAGGGGTATAAAAGAGAAGTACTCAAAATTAGTAGTTTCAGAAATAAATATAATTTTTAAAACAAGAAGTCTATTATAAGGGGTTTTTTTAGAAATAATTATTTTTTAAAAACTTGTATTTTTAAAAATGATCCTATAAAATTTATATTTACAAAAATGACTCTATACCTGCTAACTATGCGCCACGTGTGCCCGCTACGTCAGCAGAAAAGGCTGAGGGGATTAAGTTTAACACGCATTCTCATTCCCAAATGCGTGTTTAAAATATACATTTGGCGAATGTGTTTTTAAACAAAAATTTGAATGTATATTTAAATTAAAAAAATTAAAAAAATTAAAAAAATTTTATATTTTAAATTTTAAATTCAAAATTCAAAATAAAAAATAAAAATTTGAAATCTGAATTTTCAAATTTCAAATTTTAAAATTTTAAATTTTATAATAATGATATTAAATTTTAAACATTAAAATTTATTATTTTAAACTAATAAATTTTAATTTCACAATTTTAAATTTTAAATTTTAAATTTTAAATTTTAAATTTTAAATTTAGATTTATTTTTAAATTTTCAAATTTTCAGTTTGAAATTTTAAATTTTAAATTTCAAATTTTAATTTCAAATTTTAATTTCTAATTTTTAACTTTTAAAATATAAAATTATTATGTTTTATTTTTTAAAATTTTAAATTGAAAGAAGTTTGATGTTATACAATATGGATCCAAATAATTTAAAATTTAAAATCTTGAAAATTTTTTAGATTCACATAATTGTCATGAAATTTATAAACTGTGGTTTTGATATAAATGAAATAGAGAATTATGTGACTCTAAAAAATTTTCAAGATTTCAAATTTTAAATTGTTTGGATCCATATTGTACAATTCCATAAAAAAATTTTCAATTTAAAATTTTAAAAAATAAAAAATAATAATTTTATATTTTACAAGTTAAAAAATTGAAATTAAATTTAAAATTAAATTTTAAAATTTGAAATTTAAAATTTCAAATTGAAAATTTGAAAATTTAAAAATAAATCTAAATTTTAAATTTTAAATTTTAAATTGTGAAATTAAAATTTATTAGTTTAAAATAATAAATTTTAATATTTAAAATTTAAAATCATTATTATAAAATTTAAAATTTTAAATTTTGAAATTTGAAATTTGAAATTTTTATTTTTTAGTTTTTACTTTGAATTTTGAATTTAAAATTTAAAAGTTAAAATTATTTAAATTTTTTAATTTAAATATATATTCAAATTTTTATTTAAACCGCATTTGGAGAATGCGTATTTAAACACGTATTTGGAGAATGTGTGTTAAACTTAATCCCACTCAGCCTCTCCAGCTGACGTGACGGACATCCGTGGCGCACAGTTCGCAGGTATATGACTATTTCTGCAAATACAAATTTTATATGACTATTTACAAAAAGACAAATTTTTAGAGGATCATTTAAAAGAAAAAATTTATTATAAAATCATATTTGGTTGGATATTATTAGGTTAGTACTAGTTATAAGAAAAATAATGTTTTGATAAGAAAACGAAGAATAAAAAAAATAAAGAGTAATATTTTATATAAAATAACTAATATGTCCTTTCTTTTAATTTTATTTTTCAAAAATATTATAATAAAATTTTATTTTTAAACTTTTTAAGTACAGTATTTAATAAATTTAATGTTATATAAATTAATATTTAATAATATAAAAAATTTATATTATTCAAAAAATTAAAATATTTATATTTTGAAAAGTTAAAACTTTTAAAATTTAATATTAAATTAAAAATGCTTGATTATTTTGGAACAAATTGTTAAAGATTTTGTTTTGACGTATTTCATGAAGTGGTATAAGTCTTGAAGATTGAAACTGAAGAATTGTGAATCATATACATCAATCTCCAGAAAAATGAAATCAAAAGGATCAGGCACGTTTAACTAAATAATTTTGGTGATTCGAATACATTCTTATAGTTTAGAAATACTTGGATGATTTTTAATCGCATAGAAATCAAAAACTGGACAAATTGGTTGTTCAGGATCCGGATGAGGACCATCCAGTCCGAACTCCGAACATAGTTGAGTTCATGCGGAATGCCAGTCCGGAACAGCCTCTGCTCAGTCCGGACCCCAAACTATGGTTTTGCTAAAATTGCATAAACAGTCCGGATCAGGCCAAATCCAGTCCGGACCCCGAACTTGTTTTTCTAGAAAAACCCTGTCTAAAGACGACAGTCCGGATCAGATTTAATCCAGTTTGGACCGCCGAGCGGGAAAATTTCAAATAAGGTAGTTTTTGATTCTTATCTCTTTCCAAATGTTTCTAACCTATAAATAAATCCTAATTTCACATCTAGGGTAACCGAAAGAAAAAAAAAAAAAAAAAAAAAGAATTAAAACGGAGATAATCAAAGTCCACATATAGAGAAGAAAGAAAAACATGATCAATCATTTGTTTCTTCGTCTATATTGATCAATTTGATTCTAGGATTTCCAAACTGCTATTTTTTGTATAATCAAATTAATGAAGATTTAAATGGTGTTTTCTTATCTATCTTTGATCTAAATATTCGGCGGATTATCATCACCAACAAAAACAACGATTTTTCCAACAATCAGCGCGTGGATTCGCGTGGCCTTGTGGATTCAAGATGCTACCGCTCTCGTAGATTTGGAGCGAGGTACGTTCGTGATGCTACCGCTCTCGTAGATTTGGAGCGAGGTACGTTCGTGTGATCGATACGTATTACTTTGGTGAAAATCGTGGATTCGGTTGGACGTCGTGGATTCGACGTTGGAACGCAAATCGTGGATTCGAGAAACGTTCGAAGCGAGCGGAGAAAATCAACTAGGAGCGTATGGAAAAGGTTGAGTCGTAGGGTTACGATAAATTGTTTAATCTTAGTAGATTTCGTTGTGTTATCGGTCCCGTAATTTTTTATTCTTGTGATGGAATTTTCCACGTAAATCTTGTATACTTTATTTATTTTCTGCATTGGGTTATTTTTTTATACGCAACGATTTGGTGTGTTTATTGTTTACACCTATTCACCCCCCCTCTAGATAATTTTTTTTCTATTCAGATCCATATTAGCATAACCCACCACCCGTTAATCAAATATTTAATTATCAACATACTTGAAAATTTTGATTATTCTTACAAAATTCACTTAATAAAAATATTATTATTTTTACGAAAATCAGTTAATCAATCTACTTGAAAATTTAATACTTTCACAAAAATCAATTAAAAAATCTAGCCCACAATAACCATAATCAAATATTTAGTTGTGATTAACATAAAATATGAGTAAGAATTTATACATTACTTAAATATACATATTATAAAATTATTCAAATATGTCGATTAAATTGATCATCACGTCACATTAATAATTAAAATTACAGTCGCAAACGAAGAACAATTGTTTTTAATTAACCGTCAGATTAACATCATATATAAATAAAAAAAACTACTTAAAAACCTATCCAATTATATCGATATATATGCAACATAATATAAACACATTAATTACACGTTAAAAACAGATCGACATTTTCAATGATTGATCTAACTTCTATTATTCCACAACTGCTTAGTAATACTAGTTCGAAGTTCGTCTCCCTGCCGTGACTCTAATGTATCGGAGAAAGAAGTCGTGTCTTCCTCTTCATTCTCTGTAGGCTGTGAGTCAAGCTCTTTGTTAAAATATCTATCATTTTATTATTACCGTCGAATAAAATTATGGATCACACAAGCATGGCATAGCAATTAGACATTGTACTTTATAAAAAAATAGTATAGCAATATTTAAAATCTTGAATGGCTTCTGCAATATCTCAAAAGTCTTCTCCACCATATTTCTTAATTGCGCATTCCGATGATTATATAGATCCCGCGGACTTCGATGTATACGATCACGTGCCAATTTGATAGTAATACAAGTGGTCGTATACATCGAAGCCCGCAAAATCTGTATAATCATCGGCATGCGCAATTAACAAATGTAGTGAAAAAAACTTATAGGATATTGAAAAAGTCATTCAAGATTTTAAATATTGCTACACCGTTTTCCTATAAAGTATAATGTCTAATTGCTATGTCATACTGTGTGATACACAATTTTATTCGACGATAATAGAAAAATAATAAATATTTTAATGAAATGCTTGGCCCACAACCTGCAGAAGATGAAGAGGAAGACACGACTTCTTTCCCGGTACATCATACAGAGGATGAAGAGAAAGACACGATTTTTTTTCTCAGTACATCAGAGTCACGGTAAGGAGACGACGTTCGAACTAGTATTACTACGCAGTTATGGAATAACAAAAGTTAGATCAATCATTGAAAATACCGATATGTTTTTAAAGTGTAATTAATGTGTTTATATTACGTTGTATAACTATCGATGCGATTGGATAGGTTTTTAAATAGCTTTTTTTTGTTTATATATAATGTTAATCGGACGGTTAATTAAAAATAATTGTTCTCCTTTTGTGGCATTAATTTTAATTATTAATGTGATATGATAATTCAAATCCTATGCTAGTATATTTGTGAGATCATTATTGTTTAATGATCAATTTAATCGACATACTTAAATAATTTTATAATATGTATATTTAAGTAATGTATAAATTCCTACTCATATTTTATGCTAATCACAAGTAAATATATGATTATCGTTATTGTGTGCTAACTTTTTTAATTGATTTTTATAGAAGTATTAAATTTTCAAGTATGTTGATTACTTGGTTTTTGTAAAAATAATCAACATTTTTATTAAGTGGTTTTTGTAAGAATAATCAAAATTTTGAAGTATGTTGATAATCAAATATTAGATTAATTTGTTTTTTATTTGGTGCTTGTTCCAAAATAATCAAGCATTTTTAATTTACATTGATATTAAATTTTAAAAGTTTAAACTTCTCAAAATATAAATATTTTAATTTTTTGAACAATACAATTAAATTTTTATATTAATAAAAATTAAATATTAATTTATATAGTATCAAATTTGTTAAATACTGTATATAAAATTTGCTATATTTAAAAATATTAAAATAAAAATTTATTATGATTTTTTTTAAAAAAAATTATGAGGAAAGACATATTAGTTATTTTATACAAAATATTACTTTTTATTTCTTTTATTTTCCATTTCCTACCGAACATTATTATTTTTTTTTTTATGCATTATCATAACCTAATACCCAACCAAACACAAATTTAAAATAGTTTCTGCTAGTTCTAAAATATTTTATACAAAATATTACTTCATATTTCTTTTATTTTCCATTTCCTACCTAACATTATTATTTTTTTTTTATGCATGATAATAACCTAATACCCAACCAAACACAAATTTAAAATAATTTCTGCTAGTTCTAAAAATTATACTTATCCCTATAACTATTAGTTCTCTCTTATACCCTTACCAAACGGAGCCTCAATTTATCTTATTTGAGAGCTTTACTTGAATCCAAGAACCCTTTAATTTCGCATGAAAAGCACTTTAATCAGATGCAATAAAGAACATCAAATGGAAGCATCCAATGCCAACAAAAAAAAAAAAAAAAAAAAGAAAAAAGAAAAAAATAACCTAGTTTCTTCGTTCAAATCCTCTAGTCAAGGTGGTGACAAAGGCCAATATACATATACATGTCTAAGGAAACACTTTCTGGCATATTTGGATCGACGAAACTCAAATCAAATATGATTCAATTGAAAATCAAGTTTGGTTTGAGTAAAAATATTGATACTGTCGTCGAATAGCATAACGACGACGGAGAGATTCATCGTCCATTCAGAGGTTAAATTTTGGATCTTTCTACGAAAGACCACTCCAGACTATTTCAAAAAGAATTTTGTTTTGAAGAAATTAAATTCTATGACTACCTACCAGACCTTCTAAATGTCTTCATGACGGGGGCAAGACTAATATTATTACTCAATATAAACTTGATTTCTGGTTGAATCGCAACTTCATCAATCCAAACGCTCCCTTAGTTGCTTATTTTGATGACAGCAGCTTATCTGAAAGCAAAATTTTGTTCCACTGATCATGGTTACGTCGTAAATGATTTTTCGATATTGTAAGTATTTGTTTTACCATAAATCGCCTAATCTTAATATACAAGTTTTATTAAAAGTCGAGATTGAAGTCGACTTCGCTCCCATACGAATGGAAGTCCAGAAGTGGAAAGGTGACAGGAATTTGACACTAACATCAAACAAATACAGAAAGTAATTACTGACAGCGAAACTTCACTTCTCACTAACATGCTCTTAAGAAAAGAAAATGCATAATATGAAAACTAAGAATTTCGGAGATTTTACAAACTAATTATTAGCTCGAATGATCGGCTTTGACTACTGAAAAGAAATTGAGATCTACATTCACTCATAAACTTATTATGTTGAATCAGAAACTCTCATCTTTCAGGTTTCCACAGAATGAAGCAAAAATATAAAGATGACCTGCTGTTTTAAGCTAAGCACTACAGATTATTTAATTTTGTTTAGCTCATGTTCTATGCCATAACTTTGGAAGAAGCCCGATTACCCTCGACTCCAGACAAACACTAAGCGCTGTGACCAAGTTCCAAAATTACCTCGACTATTTTGAGGCAGATTCGTCAACAAATAGCTAAATATGACCAACGTACTCAAATTGGCAAATTATGCATCAACTTACGTCGAACGTACAAGCATATGACAATGCAAGAAAAAAGAATAGCTTCTATTTGAGTTACTTTTAGAAGCACAATCAAATATCACACGCCTAGCATAATTGTTTCAAAACATTCATCTTTGGCTACGTATTACAAGAAAATGAAATTTCATACTGAATGAGGATCATACATCGAACATGTATAAAATACATGTGTTAGTACAATTCGTGGTCATCCTTATATGCTTATATTACAGCAAATACCAAATGAACAAACATCCTGCGTAATGTGTGTTTTCTATTACTTAGCATTCTTGTTTTCAATAGCCAGATTTTTTGCTTAAATGTCGCGTCGATTATCCGTAAACAGTATCACAATGCATGGTATTTCTAGTTCTTAATTCTGAATTGAAACACAAAAACTATGAACAACCAACAATCAATCACATCCATCTTAGCGAGAAGGGAGTATAAACTACTCAACCATGATTTGAACTCCGAAACTGAGTCTTAACTACCAATCTTCAAAAAAATTTCTGCTTTGCAATCACCCAACACGAAACATAAACAACAATTTAGGCACAAAAAGAGATCAAAATTCCCAGCTTCTTAAAGGGAACGAAGAACAGCGAAACTAAATCATTTCTTCAAGTAATAATACCAAATTGCATATCGAACTATCTTTTTGCAACAACAACTTTAATAAGATTGAAATACTTACAGAGTTCAAATCGCACCATTGATCTCGGGAAGTTTACAATTTCAACTCTACTCTCTTCTCGTCTCCGCCTCTTCGCTTTTCGTACCTGAAACGCCTCTTCGCTTTTCGTACCTGAAACTTTAAAAAGCTCCCAAATTGAGCATCAAACAAAAGCCAACATTGATCAGCTCTAGGGTTTGCGATCGCAAAAAAATCGTACCTTTAGAGCTGCCGATCGGCGGCGGAGGCTACGATCGGAAGGTAGGGAGCGCGGCCGAGGACGCAGCTGAGAACGCTGTACAAGAAGGACGCGGCGGCGGCGACGAAGATGATGTCGTACCCGAGCACGAGGGCGCGGAACCCGAAGCCGCGGGCGGGCGCGGAGCCGCCGAGGACGCGGTGGGCGAGGGCGGGGAGGGCGAGGAGCACGTCGAGGACCACGGCCTGCATGGCGTTGAAGCGGACGAAGTGGGCGAGGCTAGGGTTCCGGGCGACGCCGAGGTAGAGGGCGAAGAAGGCGACGAAGGGGGCGTAGGGCACGGCGCGGTACGCGGCGGCGAGGGGGAGGAGGGGGGCGGCGGCGGCGGCGGCGGCGGGGGAGCGGGCGAGGAGGAAGCGGCCGTAGTGGAGGGAGTTGAGGAGGGGGAGGGAGTAGGCGAGGGCGGAGAGCAGGCGATCGGAGGCAGGGACGGGGGAGGAGGAGAAGGAGGCGGAGACGATGATCCGGGGCGTCGATTTGGGGGCTTTAGGGGATCGGACGGTAGAGGATTGGAAGGGGAGGAGGAAATTAGGGTTAGTGTTAAGGTTAGGGTTAGGGTTTCGTCGTCGGAGGAGGGGGTGGATTGGGGGGGAGAGGCGGAGTAGGGAGACGCTCGCCATTGTTGAGGGTTTGGAGGGTTTTCGGGGGCGGTGAGAGGAGATAGAAGAAGAGGGAGAGCTAAAAATGCATGGAGGTCCCTCAAAAATAGGATATTTCGAAGTTGGCACCTAAATTTTATTTCTCTTTCTAGTATAATCTTCAAACCCTATTCGCATAAATAGTGTAAAAATTTTATGGCTATTTTTTTTCTATAATTTTGGCTTTTCTGAAATAAAATATTTCATACAAAATTATAATCTATATATCTACTAACTATTTGATTTAAATATAATAATTAATTAATTCTAGTAAATTTAAAAACTTAGTCAGTAAATAATTTTAAACTTAAAAATTTTCAAATTCATCATTGTACCAAAAAGTTTGGCGGAGAGAGGAGCTTGTCGTTAGAAATTTTATCTTTTTTTAAGTTAATTTTAGGGATAAAAATAAAAGAATTTTATGTAGACGCTAATGTTGTACCAAAATGTTTGCAAGTTCTTTTATTTTGGTCCCCAATTTATTTTTTTAAAGTTAATTTTATTTGATTTGAAATTTAAGTTTGATGGATTCCAATTTCAAATTTATATTCTAGTTTTAAAGTTATATTTTAAATTAATTTTTGGATTAGAATTTTAAAATATAAAATCTGAAGAGAAAAATAGAAACGGCTCCAACCGAGCACACCCCTTTTCTCCGATGTGTAGAAACCGAAAAATCAAATTTTCTACACGCCCAAAATCGCACAACCACCGTAGAAGACAAGAACGGAAAAATATAAAGCTCACAATAATAAATTTAAACAAATCCACATGAATCTAATAAACTTCACCAAGAATATTCAAAATAGCATACGATAGAAAACCAAAAATGCCAAATAAATCTTCAACTGAAAATACCTTACAATGATTGTTCACAAGAGAGAGAAAAAGGTAGATAGGAGGTCGCCCACCTCAAACCTAGAAACCCTCTTTCACGCTTCTCTGATTCTTGAGAGAAAAACACCATATACGGAAAATAGAGACCCAGAAAAAAATAACCCTAATTTTTGTCTTTTAACCCTAAGCTAAAACTCATGTGGTTCAACTTGGCCCACTTAATCCAAAAATAAACCACATGATTTAACTTGAATCAACTAAATCAAATAGGGCCCTACAAATACATTTATTAATGTAGTAAACTAAAATAAAAATAAAAACAAGTTTCACACTATTTTTTAATACTCCCCCTTAGTGCAAACTTGTGAGAAACCAAACCGAGCTTTTGTTGAAGTTCTAAAAACTTCGCCTTTGGAAGAGCTTTGGTGAAGATATCTGCCAGGTTGTCTTGAGACCGCAATTCCATTAACTCGATTTCTTCATGGAGCACTTTCTCTCGAATGAAGTGATGCTCCACTTCAATATGCTTGGTTCTAGCATGAAACACCGGATTCGCCGCCAACTTGATTACACTTTGGTTGTCACAATGAACCTTCACCGGATAGTCGACTTTCTTTGTCACATCACCAACCAAAGTCCGCAACCATACACATTCTTGTGCCGCAAGGGTTGCCGCTTTGTACTCTGCCTCCATACTAGAGAGTGCCACAGTGTTTTGCTTCTTACTACACCATGATACACAACCGGAACCCAATCCGAACACATAGCCCGACGTAGATTTTCTCTCATCAAGATCACCCGCCCAATCGGCATCAGTAAAACCTACAAGTTCACATCTTACACCCTTCTTATAAAGAAGGCCAAGATCAAGAGAACAATTAACGAACTTGAGAATTCTTTTAGCGGCATCCAAATGAGGCTTTCTTGGTGCTTGCATAAACCGGCTAACTACCCCTACCGAATATGCAATATCCGGTCTAGTAATAGTAAGATATAACAAGCTACCAATAAGTGTCTGATAAAGCCTTGGATCTTTAAGAGCCTTACCATCATCTTTTCGCAACCTCATATTTGCATCCATAGGAGTGGAGTGCGACTTGCTGTCCTTCAAACCAAACTTTTCAACAAGTTTTGAAGCATAGTGTTTTTGAGATACAAAAATACTATCAACACCCTTCTCAACCTCTAATCCAAGAAAGTGGCTTAACTCACCCAAAATTTTCATTTCAAACCGAATAGCAAGCTCATCGATAAGCTTACTAATTTCCTCTGTATTGTCTCCGGTAACAATCATGTCATCCACATAGAGCAGCACAATGACATGCATACCATTATACTTTTTCACAAACATACTAGAATCGAAATTGGAAACATGAAAACCACAAAAGAGAAGGTATTGAGCAATTTTACCATACCAGGCTCACGACGCTTGCTTAAGCACATAAATCGTCTTTTTCAACCGGCATACATGATTTGAAGAAATCCTTGAAATAAAACCCGGTGGTTGGCACATATAAATCTCCCGGTCCACCTCTCCGTACAAGAAGGCATTTTTGACATCAAGTTGCCACATCTTCCATCCCATTAAAGTCGCCAATAAAATGAGAACCCGAATAGATGTCATTTTTGCCACTGGACTAAATGTCTCCTCATAGTCCAACCCGTATTGCTGAGTGAAGCCACGAGCTACCAACCGTGCTTTGTATCTATCCACAGTTCCATCAGCCTTTCTTTTAATCTTGTACACCCACTTACATGAAACTGGTTCTATGTCCTTCGGTTTAGGCACCAACTCCCAAGTTTAATTTTTATCAAGTGCACTAATTTTCTCCTCCATTGCCTTCTCCCATTCATGAACCCCTTTAGCTTCATCATAACTAGAGGGCTCATCACCATCAATAGGGCCCGCAAAGAAACATGAAACAACATCCACCAAATCTGCACTGGAATTCCACTCCGGTCCAAAATAACATGGATTTCTCTTGCATTCTCGTGTGGACCTTCTCACCGATTGTTCTTGAACTTCAATTCTAGGACATGAATTCTCCACCGAAGTATCCATGCTCTCCCTCTCATTTGACTATCTCTCCGAAGAAGAAGTCGATGTATTTGGAGCATTAGAGGGCAACAACATAGAAGAAGGCCTCTCCAAAATTGTTTCGCCACGGGAGCTTGTAGGAGCTTCATTTGGTATAACCACCGGCCGATCATAATAGGATGACATTTCATCGAACACCACGTCTCTAGAAGTGATAAACTTGTGAGTTTTCGGATTCATACATTTTCAACCTTTCTTTTGGGTGTCATAACCAATGAAAACACACTTCTCCGCCTTAGCATCAAATTTGGTCCGATTTGCATCCGGCACATGTACATAACAAATAGAACCAAATACACGGAAATAGCCAATAGATGGTTTCATTCTATATAATATTTCAAATGGAGATTTCATACCGCAAGAACTCAACGACGTCCGATTGATGACATGACATGCACACGCCATCGCTTCTGCCCACAACTCCTTAGGCAAATTTTTAGAATAGAGCCAACATCAACATGCTTCTTAAAAATGTCGCAGCTCAAGATAAATGCCTCTGAATCCCATGCTCTCTACAAAATTCTTGAAACTCCCTTGATATAAATTCACCGCCTCCATCACTTCTCAAGCGTTTGATTCTTTTCCGATGCTCCCCCTCCACCGTAGCTTTGAAAAGCTTAAATTTGGAGAAAGCATCGGACTTCTTTTTAAGAAAATAAACCCACGAAAATCTTGTGTAGTCATCCACAAAGAGAAGCATATATCTAAATCCGGAGTAACTTGCCGCACTATTTGATACCAAAATATTCGTGTGAATGAGATCAAGTGGTTTCTTACTTCTCGACTTGGAGTCTTCAAATGGAAGTCGATGAAATTTTCCAAGTTGGCATCCTTCACATACACCATCAACTTTGACTTCACCAATATTAGGCACACCATCTACTAGCTTCTTGGAGAATATTTGCTTTATTTTATCGAGACCCACATGCGCCAATCTTGCATGCCATAAACTAGCATTATCATTTTTGCTAGTTCTCTCCACATATGAGTCATCGACGGAGAGCACATACAGCGATTTTACTCGCTTTCCATGATGCACAACATCCGCATCTAGGCTCCGAAGATTTCACATAATCTTCACATCATGAGGGCCAAAGAGTATATAATTTTCGGCATTTGCAACTTGAGAAACAGAAATAAGATTTTTAGTCATACCGGGCACATGATAGACGCTCTTCAAGGTGACTCCATCCTCCATCTTAACAACACCTTCATTTACCACCGAATGAACCGTGCTATCCGCTGTGATAATAGCATCATTTCTTTCATAGTGAACAAACTCATGAAATTTAGACTTGTCACCAGTTAAGTGATGAGAGCAACCGGAATCAACTATCCAATCCTTTTGATAATTGATACTTGCAAGGACTTGAACATTTGAAGAATCACCTTCCAATGCGTCACCAGAAACAAAACATGAACCCCAATCTTTTACTTGTTTTTTTTCTGGTTCTTTAGAACCAACATTTCCTTCATGAATTTTGACACGACAATCTCGCTTTATATGCCCTATTTTTCCACACTGGTAGCACTTCACATTTTTCCTTCTTTGAGCCTCATTCTTGCTGAATGAACTTTCACCTTCACGTGTATTTTCATAATTTTTGAATTTCTTTGGATCCCACTTCTTGCCTTTAGTAAGCAATGCTTCTTCACCCTCATCTTTACCAGAGATCGAATATTCCGCCATTTGCTTCGCCAAAGCCTCTTGATTACTAAGCAAATTTTCGAACTCCACTAATGAAGGTTGTGTCGCCCAACCTTGTAGAGATGAGACAAACGGATTATATTCTTTTCGAAGCCCCCGGATAATATACCGTTTCAATTTTGCTTCACTAATAGCCTCATCTGGATCCAAACTTGATATTTCGGTACACACGTTCTTCACCTTTAGAAAGTATTCTGAAATGCTCTTAGTTTTGATAACTCGTTCTCAAGAAATTGCAGCCGGGCCTCATTCCTTTTGGTAAATAGTTTCTCAAAAATATCTCACACTTCTTTTGGTATTTTAACCTCTCTAATATGATCAAATAAATCCTTATGAATTGATATTTTTAAGGCAAACATTGCCTTACCGCTTCTAGCAAGCCATTTCTTTCTTTCATCTACATTTTTCGATTCTTCCTCCGGTATTTTGGTGTCATTCCCATTCACCGTATCCCATAATTCTTGGCCTTGAATGTATGCTTCCATGCATGACTTCCAAATTAGATAATTTAAATTTATGAGTCTTTCTATCCCAAGATGATTGAAGCCTCCAATAGAATCCATCATAGAGTAATTTCAACAAACATCTTGTATACACTACTTGCAAAACACCTCCTTCTTGCTTCTTAAGGATGTAGGATGTCCAATCTCACTACAATTGTCACGCCCCGGGTGCAAACCAGAATCCGGGTCCGTCTACAGATCCACCGTGCACACGGAACTTCCCGCATACACGAAGCGCTGGTAACCTGCTCAGATATGAGATGTACAATAAAAGAGCATAATACAGAGCTGAAATAGAAGAACCACATAGTAACTGAAATATAAATAAAGCTGTATCAATACAATAGTCTCCCAGCTCGCCAAAATAATACATCCAACTTGTAATAATCCGGACCCCCGCAGAACCTCCGCAACTTTAATAGTGACTATAGAAGGCTTGTACTGTGCAAAGGAGCTTGTAGAAACGAAATTAGATATTTTTAATAGACTCGGCGCGAAAATCGGAGCAAACGGGAATTTCCGGGAGCTTTCGGCAAAATTTCGGATGAGAATTTGGCGAAACGGACGGCGAAATCGGACTCAGCGCGCGAAAACGGTCAAAATGGTATATTCACTTTATTTTTTCGGCACCTTTTACTGTTCACCGGAATTACTGTTCCGGCCGGCCGGAATTACTGTTCCGGCCGGCGGCGGCCGCCGGCGAGCGACGGCGGGCGGCGGCGCACCGCGGCGGGCAACGGCGCAGCGGCGGGGCAGCGGCGGAGCGCGGAGGAAAGCGGCGCGGGCAGGCGCGGGCAGCGCGGGCAGGCGCGGGCAGCAGGCTCGGTGCGCGGTCCATGAGCCAGGCGTGCACCGGGTGCACCGACCGTTCCGGCTGCCACGTGGCAGCTTCTCATTGGTGGGCCGGCTTCTAGAAGCCCGTGGGGCGGTGACACGTGGCGTGTTCCTATAGGCCGACAACTTCCGGAAGACCCGGAGCACGGGGCAAACACACGCCCCACGTGGACACGTGGCGTGATCGGAGTGGCCTTGCACATGCTGTTTGCTGTTATGTGGACACGTGGCGCATTATGGATGGCCAATTTTGGTGTTTCCTGTTCGGAATCCGGATCCCGTGAGGGAATATTCCTTTTGGCCCATTATATAAGAAGTCCCCCATCCCCTCTCTTTGCACCTCGGTTTTCGAGCCCTTAGAGAGAGAACCAGACAAAGTGCCCAATACGAAAGTTGTTCCTCTCTCTCTTTTCTTTCTCTCTCTAGAATCTCAGGATTTTAGGAGTTACAGATAAAGAGTTATCTGCGACGCGGCGCACTGCGATGATTTTCTTTTAGGCCCATTTCCCATCGCAGTTCCGTCAAAAATTCACTGCGGGCTAACCGGGTGGAATTTTTGGACGATTTTTGCGACAGCACGACCGTAAGAGGTAGGGCGTCGATTTCCGTGTTGATCATTTTGCTCCGTTTCGTACTTTTGGCACAGTTTTCAGGTCCTCTTTGACCCCTCTTTTTACTGTGATGGTTTTTGGACAGCACCGACTTCTCCGATTTTTATCTTGACGTAGGAGCGTCAGATCGAGGCGTTTTAAGAGTCAATTTTGATCTACTCTTCGCGAGGAACGCAACCGTGATTTTTCTGGGATTTTAGGAGCTCATTTTAGAGGTGAAAATTCCTCTTTTTCCGTGCTGTCTGAAAAACAGCAAATATTGTACTTTTTGGGATTTGTATTTATACCGGGAGCGTTGATTTGCAGGATTTGAGGACTGTGGACAACCAGGAGACTACCTGGGGTGTTGTTTGGGCTTTTCGAGGTGGGCGGTTGTTGCTTACCTCATTTTTGACAAGCTCGCTGGGATTACTAGAAATCCCCTAAAATATGACAATTAACGAGAACAATTGGGACAAAGTAACATGATAATTGATGAGAACCCTTGGGACAACTAACAGGACTACTAACAGGACTACTAACAGGACTACTAACAGGATAATTAATGAGAACCATTGGGACAAATTAATATGACAAATGACAATGACCGCTGGGACAAACTCCCCTAAAATTTAACCCCACAAATGACGTGATGACTTATATTGGGACACTGTGATTGAGACAAAAGCTATGATCTGGCATGTAAATGACTTTTATTCAGTAAATCAATTGTTTTAAACCTTTGACACTGTTTTACAACTTTTAAAAATAAAGACAGTTGCATGCATGCCCGGACATCAGGTAAGGCCACTATTCATTGCTACACTATCATTTTGGAGTTTGAACATGTTTTATTGTTGTCCTTTGCATTCATATGTTATTGCTCAAGTGTGAGCAGGGGTTTGGGATAGTGTAGCCAAGGTTGCATTAGATTGTGGATTTGTGGGGTATTGCGGTGACCACGGACAGTGGGCGG
Source organism: Tillandsia fasciculata (assembly GCA_029168755.2). Classification (NCBI taxonomy): domain Eukaryota; kingdom Viridiplantae; phylum Streptophyta; class Magnoliopsida; order Poales; family Bromeliaceae; genus Tillandsia; species Tillandsia fasciculata. The sequence goes on from CM054954.1 coordinate 3,780,229, forward strand.
TCGACCAGATGTTTGTCCTTGCATCAGATGGGGGTTGATTCTGGTTTATTTTGCATTAGCTGGGGGTTGGGTTTCCTCTGGTGGATGATGTTTCCCGCTTATTGAGTACTATTGCATCTGATTGGGTATCAGGCTTTTTTAGTGGATGGTTTTTCCACTTTGATCGTAGTCATAACCCAGTCCTGCTATATTTGTGAGACATGTGTTACAGAGATACTTGTGATACTGATGACAGAGATATTTTACTCGTGTGGGTCGCTCCCCTCGAGTGCCACTCCGGAGTGTGATGTAGACATGCTTAGAGTCTTTGAGACTCCTATCCCCTATCGGTACCCGATTTGGCAACTATCCCCATCGGTGTTATGCAATGGCCAGCATACCCGATTTGGCAACTATCCCCATCGGTGTTATGCAATGGCCAGCATACCCGATTTGGCAAGACATAGCAGGCAGTATCAGTTATTGTTACATACAGTCATTTTGCGCTTCATGGCATTTAGAGGCATAGTAGTGGTAGTTTCCCTATTTCAGTACCTTATTTATCCTACCACTTCACTTTTCCCCCTTTGCCTCTAGTAGTCCTGGTGGGTGCGTCAGAGTTGAGGTTTTACCCACTAGGGGAGGCTGCTGGTTTATCTAGTAGTTCTCACCCCCATTATTGTTTTCTGTTTCTTTCTTCTCCTTTATTTTGCAGAGTCATCTGCGGGAGCTGCTAGGCCATCGGCAGCTGATCGAGGTAAGGGGATCGCTGAATAAATCTCCTGGAAGACTGAGAGCTGTAGATAGACGTCGTGCCCCCTACTCAGACTGTGATATTCTCCTTTTATTTTGGGTCTGGCTTCCGCCAGCGGGTGTATTATTTTTAGTGTGCTGGGAGATTATTGTACATATTACAGCTGTATTTGTAGTTCCAGTCTGAGATACTATGTGATTCTTCTATTTCAGCTCTGTACTATGCTCTTTTACTGTACATTTAAATATCTGAGCAGGTTACCAGCGCTTCGTGTACGCGGGAAATCCCACGTGCACGGCGGATCTGTAGACGGGCCCGGGTCCTGATTTGCACCCGGGGCGTGACACAACTGGCTAAGCCAAACCCAAAATGAAAGTAAAGCATAATAGTCTGGGTACAATATCTGTCTAATACAAATCCCTCAGCTCACAGGAGATCTATCTACTCAGCGATCCCCTTACCTCGATCAGCTGCCGACGGCCTAGCAGCTCCCGCAGACGACTCTGCAATATAAAGGAGAAGAAACAGGGAACAATAATGGGGGTGAGAACTACTAGATAAACCAGTAGCCTCCCCTAGTGGGTAAAACCTCAAATACTGACGCACCCACTAGGACTACTAGAGGCAAAAGGAAAGAACAGTGGTATACTATAGAGTCTACTGAAAAGGAGGGAACTACCACTACTATGCCTCTACTGCCATGCCAAAAGAAATGACTATATGTATGCATCAGTATCTATCCTGCCTGCCTGAATAAACTCAATCTAGTCACCAGTGAAAACTGGTACTGCCTGCTCTGCCGTGCCGTGTCGTATCGGATATGCCAGCCCACACATAACACCGATGCGAAAAGGAGTCTCAAGGACTCAAGAATAGTCTGCCGCGCGCACTCCGGAGTCGCACTCGAGGGGAGCGACCCACACGAGTAAAATGCCTCTGTAATAAGTATCCCAGTAACCAGTATCTCTGTATAGCAGGACTAGATCATGACTATGATCAAAGTGGGAAAATCCGTCCACTAGAGAAATCTGATACCCAATCTGATGTAAAGATAATCATCCGGTCAACCGCCTACTGTCCGCGGTTACCGTAATACCCCATAAGATCAAAACTGATAAGATAATCAACCTCTGGTCAACCGTCTGATGTCCGCGGTTACCACAATGCCCCACAACCCATAATAGAGTCTAACCTGTCCCAGACTCAAAGCCTCAGCTACACTATCCCAAACCCTGCTCAAACCGAGCAACATAAATCCAGATGCGAAGGAGAATAGTAAAACATGGTTTCTCCTAAGTCAAGTCCCAAAAATAGTGTAGCAATAAATAGTGGCCTATCTAGATGTCCAAACAAGCATGCAAAGGGTTACTGTTGAAAACTGAAAGAAAATATCGGATATTTATTTAGAAAAAGATGATTTTATGATAAGTTTGTTGCATGCGATGATAGGTTCCAGCATATGTCCAGCAATAACGTCCCAGTTGATCATAAAAGATCTGCCATATTATTTGTGGGGTTTTTACTTATGAATTTCATGATTAAAACACCGATTATCAGTTTAAAGTCGGGAGTCTCTAATACTCCTAGTGAGATAGTCAGAAGTGAGGTAAGCAACAACCACCCACCTCGAAAAGCATGATCCACACCCAAAAAGATCTCCTTGCTGTCCGCAGTCTCCTACCCCCGCTACTCGTCGAAGATAGAGCACAACTGAACAGAATAATACACTTGGTGTAAACACGGATCCCAAAATACAGCCTTATTATTATTATTCCAGCCAGTTCACAAAAGGGATTTCTCACCTCTGTACAGTGCTCAGAAAAATCCAGAAAAATTACGGTTGCGTTCCTTGCGACGAGTAGATCAAAATCGACTCTTAAAACGCCTCGATCCGATGTTCCTAGGCCAAGATATAAATCGGAGAAGTCGGGGCTGTCCAGAAAATATCACAGCAAAAAAGGGGGTCAAAGGTGCCTCGGGAACCGTGCCAAAAGTGCGAAACGGAGCAAAGTGATCAACACGAAAAACGAAGCCTTACCTCTTACGGTCGCGCTGTCGAAGAAATCGTTCAAAAATTCCTCCTGGTTAGCACACAGCAAATTTCCGACTGAACTGTGACGGAAAATGGGCCGAAATTGGAAATCGTCGCAGTGCGCCGTGTCGCAGATAACTCGCTGTCGGAAACTCCTAAATTTCTGAAATTTCTAGGGTAGATAGAGGAGAGAGAGAGGAACAACTTTCATTAAGGGCTCACTGCCAAATTCTCTCTCTAGAATTCGTAAATGGCAGAGAGAGAGAGAGGGGGTATTTATAATGGGCCAAAACCCTATTCGGGCTCCACACCGAATCCGGGCCCGAACACGAAACACCAAAACCGGCCAACCGGAACGCGCCACGTGTCCCCGAACACAGAACACCCATGCAGGGCCAATGAATCCTCGCCACGTGTCCCAGCCGCCCACGTGTTCCACGCGCCCGGCGCACGTGGGCGGCGTGCGCCCGCCAATGGAACAGTGCCACGTGTCCACGTGGCGCACGCGCCCGGTCCACGCTCCGGGTCTTCCGGATCCTGTCGGCGAATCACGTGATGCCACGTGTCACAGACAAAGCCGCCTCCTTTGACGCCGCTGGACCAATCAGGAGCTGCCACGTGGCATTTGGGATCTTCAGTGCTCCCGGTGCACGACTGTTCTGTGGACCGCGCACCGGCGCGCCTGCCCGCGCTGCCCGCGCCTGCCCGCGCCTGCCCGCGCTGCCCGCGCCTGCCCGCGCCTGCCCGCGCCTGCCCGCACCCGCCTGCGCCTGCCCGCGGCCCTTCTCCGCCGTTGCGCCGCCCTGCGCCGCCGCGCGCCGCTGCCCGCCGCCGCCCGCCGGCGCCGGAACAGTATTTTCCGGCTACCGGAATTACTGTTCCGGTGAACAGTAATTTTATGCCAAAAATGCCGTAAATATACCATTTTGATCGTTTTCGCGCGCTGAGTCCGAATCCGCCGTCCGTTTCTGCAAATTCTCATCCGAAATTTTGGCGAAAGCTCCCGAAAGGCCCACTTGATCCGTTTTTCGCGCCGGATTCATTTCTGAAGTCCGTTTTCGACGCGGCAAGCTCCCTTACACCCAGTGGCTTCTTCTAATTGCCGTTAATGCCTCAAAAACCTCCTATGAAAATCCGGATCATCACATCCTCCCCCACTAAAAAGAGTTTCGTCCTCGAAACGAAAATCATACCTCAGTCCTGAGCCTCAAACAGGTAGGGGTAGGTGTCCATCATCTTTGACTCAAGCTCCCATGTCGCCTCGCGTTCATCATGATTGCTCCAAAGGATCTTCACATAGGGAATGGTTCGACTGCGCAATTCTCTCACCTCTCGATCCAGAATCCGCAGTGGACGCTCCTCGTACCTCAAATCCTCGCTGATCTCAAGCGGTGTGAAGTCGATGACGTGCGATGGGTCGAAGACATATCTCCTCAGAGTAGAAACATGAAATACATTGTGGACACCAGCAAGTCTCGGGGGAAGTGCAAGTCGGTAAGCAACTGGCCCGATACGCTCCAATACTTCAAAGGGTCCAATATATCGGGGGCTAAGTTTCCCGCGGATGCCAAATCTCCTGATCCCTTTGGACGGCGAGACTTTCAAAAATACATGATCTCCAACCTGAAACTCTAAGTCTCGTCGCCGAACATCGGCATAACTCCTTTGTCGGCTCTGGGCGGTTTGAAGATGCTTTCGAATCACTCGGACCTTCTCTTCTGCCTCTATCAATATCTCTGGTCCCAAGGTCCGCCTTCGCCCACGTCACTCCAATATAGCGGTGATCGACACTTGCGTCCATACAACGCTTCAAACGGAGCCATCTTAATGCTTGCTTGAAAGCTGTTGTTGTACGCGAACTCAGCTAAAGATAAGTGTCGAATCCACCCTCCGCCGAAATCCAAGACGCAAGCCCTCAGCATGTCCTCCAGGATCTGTATAGTCCGCTCTGACTGCCCATCAGTCTGCGGATGGAAAGCCGTACTGAACCTGAGCTCAGTCCCCAAGGCTGTTTGCAAGCTCCTCCAGAAATGCGAAACAAACCTCGGGTCTCTATCTGATACTATGGAGGCTGGTATTCCATGTAGCCTTACTATCTCATCAAGATATAACTGGGCTAGTCGCTCGAGTGACCAAGTAGTTTGTATAGGCAAAAAGTGTGCTGACTTGGTAAGTCGATCTACAACTACCCAGATAGCATCGGCACCTCCCTGTGCCCTCGGCAATCCGACCACAAAATCCATCGTAATGTGGTCCCATTTCCACTGGGAATTGGGAGACTCTGTAACTTGCCAGCTGGCACTCGATGCTCAGCTTTCACCTGCTGACAAGTTAAACACTGAGCCACAAATCTCCCAATATCCCTTTTCATGCCATTCCACCAGAAGTGTGCCTTGAGGTCCTTATACATCTTAGTCCCACCAGGATGTAGGGTATAAGGTGTATAATGGGCCTCTCGCAGTATCTGCTCTCTGATCTCCGTATCCATTGGCACACATGCTCGGTCCTTGTACCTCAGTACTCCCGAAGCATCCACTTTAAAATCCCCTGACTGATCGCTCAGAATCTGATCTTTAATCCTGGTCAAGTGGGGGTCCTCACTCTGTTTCTCCCTGATCCTGTCCATCAGAGTGGGCTGCACGACTAAAGAGGTCAGTCTAGCAGAGACCCCAGGGGACACAACCTCTATCTCAAGTCGTCTCATCTCCTCCAATAGTGGCGCCTGATTTGTAATTAACATGGACAAACTCTGCACTGCTCTTCTGCTTAAAGCATCAGCAACCACATTGGCCTTACCTGGATGGTAAAGGATTTCCACGTCATAATCCTTTAACAGCTCCAACCATCGGCGTTGCCTTAAGTTTAGCTCCTTCTGTGTGAACAGATACTTTAGGCTCTTGTGGTCGGTGTAGATCTCGCAGTGCTCCCCATAAAGGTAGTGGCGCCAAAGCTTCAGTGCAAACACCACGGCAGCAAGCTCCAAATCATGGGTAGGGTAATTCTTCTCATAATCCTTGAGCTGTCGCGATGCATAAGCAATTACCCTCCCTTCCTGCATCAACACACAACCAAGTCCGTTGTGCGATGCGTCACTGTAGATCACATACCCTTTCTGTTGGGTTGTATTCTCCAAGATCTAAATAGGTACTATCAAACACCTAGAGGGGGGTGAATAGGTGTAATATTTATAAAAACCAATCTCAGTGCAAAAATAAAAACTAATGCGGAAAATAAAAATCAACACACCGAGATTTACGTGGAAACTCCAATCCAGGAGAAAAACCACGGGACCAACACGCAATAACAATCCACTAAGAATAGAAGAATAACAAGGTGATTACCGACTCCACGGACTCGACCCCTCCTTCAACTTCTTCGGACCTTGCGCTGACCGGTTGGATGTCCACGCAATAACAATCCACTAAGAAAAGAAGAATAACAAGGTGATTACCGTCTCCACGGATTTAACCCCTCCTTCAACTTCTTCGGACCTTGCGCTCCACCGTTTGCACGTCCACTGCACACGTTCGAATCCACGAACGCCACTCGAATCCACGAGCACACGTTTCGAATCCACGAAACGCCTTCAACACACCGAATCCACGATGCCACGTCGAATCCACGACGCAAACTCAGCCGGTAAGAATATTGGCTTCGATGGTGATCCTTTGCTTAGATTATCAATGAAGATCCATGGGAGAAATCTCTAAGCAAAGATTAGATCAATTCGACAAAAGATATGATCTTGAAAGAACCGTCGAATTGACCTAAAAGAGGCTATAAAGAAGAACGATAAAAACCTAGCCTCTAGGGTTGCTCTCAAGTGTTTTATAAATTGATCGGCCGTGCTCCCACGTTTTTGAGAAACCCTAAATGTCTATTTATAGTTTAGAAACCTTTGGAAAGAGATAAGAATCAAAAACATACCTTATCTGGAAATTTTCAGGACGGCGATCCGGATCGGGATTACTGCGATCCGGATCGTCGTAACGAGATTGACGATTCCAGAAATCCAAGGGTTCGGGATCCGGATCGCAAGGCCCGATCCGGATCGTTCATGAATTTCAGCAACATCCAATGTTCGGGATCCGGATCAGAATAGGCTTGGATCCGGATTGGATTTGCACATGAACTAATACCCTTCGGGATCCGGATTGGATCATCTGATCCGGATCCTGAACATGTCCCATGTCCAGTTTTTGATTTTTATGCAATTAAAAATTCATCCAAGTGTTTCTACACTATAAGAAAGTATTCGGATCACCAAAATTATTTAGTTAAACATACCTGATCCTTTTGAATACTTTCTTCTTGAGATTGATGTAACTGATCCACAATTCTTCATCTTCAATCTTCAAGACTCAAGACACTGAGTGTCAACTTGAGCTCTTGTTGAATCTTCTCTAAGTCTTTGATTGCTGATTGACAATTTGATCCCTTTAAGACTCCGACTCAACTTACTGACTTGACTCACGAAATATGCCAACACCAAAATGCCGTAACAATCTCCCCCTTTGGCAATTTCGTGACAAAACCCAAAAATACATAAAAACGCTCAAGTCACTCATCTTAAACCAAAAAATCGAAATTCAATGTCATCACCAAAACATTGATTTTCTTTGCGTGAAAGATCCAATAAATACAAAATTACATTTGAACCAAACAGTCCTAGAACATACTCTATGACTTAGGACTTGGAGTCTTAAAGTGATGTAATTCCTGCAAAACAAAACTCCAAACAAAATCAAACGTTAGTCGTTAGAAATTAAAATCCTACATTTGATTCGTCCTTTTGGTTCTTTTGTTTTTCGGCTCTTTCAATTTTTTCTTTGTCTCCCCCTATCTTGAGCATCTCACATGTTCTCCATGTTCTCCATGTTCTTGAGCATCTATGTTCTCCCCCTTTGTGATACGATCATTATTTTCCGTTCTCCCCCATTTTTCCATTTTTGTTTGTCCTCTCTTGATGATCTCATCTCCGTCATTTCTCTTCTCCCCCTTTTTGTCACAAATTGTCAAACAGTGAACATACTAGACAAAAGGAAATCACTAACAACATTAGTTCATAGAGAAAGAGAGATAAAAGCTCAGTTCCGGTATATAACAAAAATGCAGATTGCGTACCGGTACCAGAAGGCAAAAATCAAATAATTTCTTGAAACAAATCCAGATTTTGGAATCTTTTCAAATACCGATTTGTATTCCATCAAGAAATCAATTTAAGTGTTTTAAGCAATGAATTCACACAGATGCCATTCAATCCAAATTCCTTTCATTAGAATAATTTAGAAAAATAATAACCAGAAAGAGTATGTAAGCACTTTAGCGTATCAACTTTAAACAAAAATCATCGTTTCATGCAACAAGAAATAGATTATACCAAATCTATCAAAAATACTCAAAAATGAAACGAAAATTTATGAAAATTAAAACACTTAAAGTTGAACAACTTCAATCACATCTATCCTGATCTTATGTGTAATGCCTTTATCAAATCATCAATTTTGGTAAAGAAAATGAGATACCAAGATCAATAGATGTTTGAAATCCCAGATAAGTTAGATAATATATCTAGACAATCTGTTGAAGGAGTGGCTCTTTGAGCATCTTATATCAAAAATCCCACCTTATACCAACCATGAAATATGACTGAGTCAAGTATTTCAATATGCATTTCATCAACATTTTAAAAAATTTGCTTTGCATTCATGGAGTATCTTTTTTTTTCTTTCCATGTGGTGGTAGTTTTCACACTCCTCATTGGGATGTAACTCTTTCCACATCTTTTGAGCATTTTATTACACTTTGACTCCCCCTCAATTGGCTATCAATTATTTAATATATAAGGTATTCAACCAAACAATTGATCTCGAATTCATACTCGACTAAGCAATCAAATATGATAATGACTATACCAAGAGATCATTGAGAGAGAAATTGACTTTGATCACTTAAAAGATGAATTAATTAACATAAATGATCATTGCAACATCGAAATATTATGATATCAAAAGCATAATAAATTTCTAAATGCGTGAAAGGATGCAATTAAAGTCAATTTAACCAATGCTCAATTAAACAACTCCTCTAATGAAGTGTCTTCAAGATTATGAAAATGGAGTAAAATTAAATTGGAGTGAATGAACGTGAAATCCCTTTTTTTATTCAATGCACTTGTTCGTTAAAAACCTTTTGTTCAAAAACAAAACATAAAACAAAGAGCATTGAAAAACATGTAATGCAAAGATTAAGAAAAATATGAAGGGAAAACCAATCAAAGCATTACATACAGTCATAAGCTATTTAGAACTTAAGACAAGGAAAGATATCACCTTTCCGAATCCAAAATCGCTGGATTTTGGGTTGTCTTGATTCGTTGTGGCCGGGGGTTGTCCGCTTTGACTGTTGATCCACCTTAGGTCTTTGCCTTGCAATGATCCACTTGTATGATTGATGTTGTGGCTCGGACCTTTGGTGGGTTGAGTGAACTCCTTTGACTTGATGTGTCTTTTGATTCCGTTGAGTCCACTCCGTAGATGAAGTTGCCGAAGGATTTTTCTTTCTCTTTTTCGGGCAATTCTTCACCAAATGTCCTTCAAGTCCACATAGGTGACAAGTTCTTCCTTTCAATTTCATTGTGGAACTTGAAGCATGCACAGTTTGGTCCTTTTTAAATCCCAAACCAACCTTGCTTGTTTGACCTAATCCGGACATACAATCTAGTTTCTTGGAACCGGTTGAAAGCCTTTGTATGTCGGATTTGAGTTCATGAACTTGCTTGGTCAAAGCTTGGTTGGTGACATGAATCTCCTCAAACTGCTTTTCAAGAAAACCAATCTTGTCCATATATGATTTAGCGTTTGTCTCCGATTGGTTTAGCTTTTCTTGGAGGATTTTATTGTTATCCAATAACCGTCCATGTTCCTCCTCGAGATCATGAAGTTTGATCTTTAAAGCTTGATTCTCGTCTTGAACTTCAAGTCGTTGCTTCCTCAACTTCTTGTTAAGTTTGGCCATCTTCTTTGATTCCGCAAGAAGTTGTTGGTATGCCTCAACGAGTTCTTCTTCGTCCGACTCCCCCTCACTTGATGACTCTCCTCCGGATGTTGATGTTTCATGCAAAATCAAAGGAATAGAGTCAGTGACTAAAGATGATAAGCACAAATTAGAAGAGGGAATTTGAGAGGCATGAAAAGCAACAATTTTTTCTTTTTCCTCTTCACTTGAGGTCGATTCATCGAAACTAGAATCGTCCCAAGTTTTTGCTTGCAAAGCCTTCTTTTTGTATGATTTCTTAGAAGGACAATCCGTTGAAATATGGCCGTAGCCTTTGCATCGATAACATCGGATTTCCCCTTCGAAATCATCTTTTTCTTTTTCTTTAGAAGGTTTTGCAACGCCTTTGAGTTTAGAGGATTTAGAACCCGATGATCCTTTAGATGGTTTCGTGGATGAAGATCCATCGGTTCGATTCTTCCAAAATTTCCGACGAAATTTCTTTGTGATCCGCGCCAATTGTTCTTCAAAATCGGCAAAAGAGATTTCATCGTCGGAACTTGATTCGTCATCTTCTTCCTTTGTTGATTTGAATGCAATACCTGTAAGCTTAGAAGAAGACTTGGAAGAATTTTGATTAGTAGGAAAAGTCATCTCATAAGTTTGCAAAGCACCTACTAATTCCTCTACACTCATCTCATCCGGATGACTAACGGTTTCAATGGCGGTAACCTTTGCCCTAAACCGTTCCGGAAGAGTCCGAAGTATCTTTCTTACAATTTTCGACTCCGGGATCTTTTCTCCTAAATTAGCACATGTATTAATTACATCTTGAAGTCTAGTGTAATAATCTGTAAACAATTCATGCTCTTCCATATGAATAGAGTCAAATTGACTTGTAAGCATCTGGAGCTTTTGAATTTTTACAAGATTAGTACCCTCATGTGTAATTTTGAGAATATCCCAAATTTCCTTCGCGGTTTCACACGCGGAAATTCTTGTAAACTCAGTCGAGGAAAGAGAATTATATAAAGCGTTCATACCTTTCCCATTGTAAGAAGATCTTTCGATTTCCTCTTTGGACCATCTAGAGCGAGGTTTTGGGGTAGTAGAATTTCCTACTTCCTCAACCGGATGCACCCAACCGTATTCCACGGTTTGCCATACACGCTCATCAATAGAGATGAGAAAAGCTCTCATCCGCACTTTCCAATATGCATAATTGGTCCCATCAAAAAGAGGAGGTCTAAAAATATTACCACTTTCACCCATCATGATAGATAAACCTAAAACCCGCTCTGATACCAATTGTAGAGTTATTTAGGATCCACAAGGATCTAAATAGGTACTATCAAACACCTAGAGGGGGGTGAATAGGTGTAATATTATAAAAACCAATCTCAGTGCAAAATAAAAAACAATGCGGAAAATAAAAATCAACACACCGAGATTTACGTGGAAACTCCAATCCAGGAGAAAAACCACGGGACCAACACGCAATAACAATCCACTAAGAATTGAAGAATAACAAGGTGATTACCGACTCCACGGACTCGACCCCTCCTTCAACTTCTTCGGACCTTGCGCTGACCGGTTGGATGTCCACGCAATAACAATCCACTAAGAAAAGAAGAATAACAAGGTGATTACCGTCTCCACGGATTTAACCCCTCCTTCAACTTCTTCGGACCTTGCGCTCCACCGTTTGCACGTCCACTGCACACGTTCGAATCCACGAACGCCACTCGAATCCACGAGCACACGTTTCGAATCCACGAAACGCCTTCAACACACCGAATCCACGATGCCACGTCGAATCCACGACGCAAACTCAGCCGGTAAGAATATTGGCTTCGATGGTGATCCTTTGCTTAGATTATCAATGAAGATCCATGGGAGAAATCTCTAAGCAAAGATTAGATCAATTCGACAAAAGATAGATCTTGGAAGAACCGTCGAATTGACCTAAAAGAGGCTATAAAGAAGAACGATAAAAACCTAGCCTCTAGGGTTGCTCTCAAGTGTTTTATAAATTGATCGGCCGTGCCCCACGTTTTTGAGAAACCCTAAATGTCTATTTATAGTTTAGAAACCTTTGGAAAGAGATAAGAATCAAAAACATACCTTATCTGGAAATTTTCAGGACGGCGATCCGGATCGGGATTACTGCGATCCGGATCGTCGTAACGAGATTGACGATTCCAGAAATCCAAGGGTTCGGGATCCGGATCGCAAGGCCCGATCCGGATCGTTCATGAATTTCAGCAACATCCAATGTTCGGGATCCGGATCAGAATAGGCTTGGATCCGGATTGGATTTGCACATGAACTAATACCCTTCGGGATCCGGATTGGATCATCTGATCCGGATCCTGAACATGTCCCATGTCCAGTTTTTGATTTTTATGCAATTAAAAATTCATCCAAGTGTTTCTACACTATAAGAAAGTATTCGGATCACCAAAATTATTTAGTTAAACATACCTGATCCTTTTGAATACTTTCTTCTTGAGATTGATGTAACTGATCCACAATTCTTCATCTTCAATCTTCAAGACTCAAGACACTGAGTGTCAACTTGAGCTCTTGTTGAATCTTCTCTAAGTCTTTGATTGCTGATTGACAATTTGATCCCTTTAAGACTCCGACTCAACTCACTGACTTGACTCACGAAATATGCCAACACCAAAAAGCCGTAACACATTTCCCCATAACTGGGAGGGAAAGGATAGGAGGCGGTCATCATCTACTCTTCAGCTACTCGAAGCTCCTCTGGCAGTCCTCACTCCAAATAAACTTGGTTCCTTTACGCGTCAAACGAGTGAGGGGTGTGGAAAGCTTCGCAAAGCCTTCCACAAACCGACGATAATAACCAGCTAATCCCATGAAGCTGCGTACTTCAGAAACAGTCGTCGGTCGGGGCCAATCCCGAACTGCCTCAATCTTCGCCGGGTCTACTGCCACACCTGCGGCGGAAATCACATGGCCCAAGAAAGCTACCTCCCGAAGCCAAAACTCGCACTTTGCCAGCTTGGCATACAACTTCTTTTCTCGTAGAAGTTGTAGCACAATCCTCAGATGCTCCTCATGCTCAGCATCACTTCGGGAGTAAACAAGAATATCATCGATGAACACTACTACGAATCGATCCAAGTATGGTCGAAGATTCGGTTCATTAAATCCATGAATGCGGCAGGGGCATTAGTCAGTCCAAAAGGCATAACTGTAAACTCATAATGCCCGTACCGTGTCCTGAAAGCTGTCTTCGGGAATCCTCGGCCTTCACCTTCAACTGGTGGTAACCGGATTGCAGATCTATCTTGGAAAGACACAAGACCCTTGCAGCTGATCAAAGAGATCATCAATGCGCGGCAAAGGGTACTTGTTCTTGATGGTCACTTTATTCAATTCCCTATAGTCCACACATAATCGTAGTGACCCATCCTTCTTCTTCACGAATAGCACCGGCGCTCCCCAAGGCGACACACTTGGTCTAATAAAACCCTTATCCATCAAATCCTGGAGTTGCGCCTTAAGCTCTCGCAGCTCAGCCGGTGCCATCCGTAAGGAGCCTTAGAGATTGGCGCAGTTCCTGGAACTACGTCAATCACAAACTCAATCTCCCTATCTGGCGGCATGCTAGTCAGCTCAGGTGGAAAGACATCCGGAAACTCGCGGGCAATAGGGATATCCCCGAGTCCCGCCGCCGCCGTAGGCCCCTCAACAACACTAGCCAAAAAGGCTACACATCCTCGATGGATCATCTGCCTCGCTCGGGAAGTCGAAATCATAGAGGCAAAGAAAGCACTCTGACATCCCCGGTATACAAACATCTCCTGGCCTGGCTCTCTAAAAGTGACAGTCCTCGCGGCACAATCAATAGTCGCGAAATATCGAGCCAGCCAGTCCATCCCGAGAACCACATCAAAGTCCTTCAGCTGTCTCAAGACCAACAGGTCTGCTGGCATAATCCAGGACTCGATCTGCATCGGGCAGGACCAACAACACTCCTCCACGTGCAAAGTGTGATCGGGAATCTGAACCTCTCGTGCACGTGGCAAAAGTCCTACCTCTAACCCATGTAATGATGCAAATGATCTACTAATAAAGAATGCGATGCTCCAGTATCAAATAAAGTACGAGTCCTAATGCCAGAAAGTAAGGTGATACCTGCCACCACATGATCTGCTGCCGAAGAATCCTCTACCTGCGCAGCATACACTCGCCCACTCTGAGCTGGAGGGCGATAGTCCGTGGGATGGGAAGAAGATGGCCTGCTTGCGGAGCATAAGGTCGCTGCTGAGATGGCGACGCTGCTGTGTGAAAGAGGAGCTGATGCTGAAGAAGGTACTGCAGATGTCGCAACCGGGCAAGTAGCTCGTATATGACCCGGCTGTCCGCATCGATAACAGCGGCCAATCCTCAAATCGCACGTGTTTGATGGATGCTGGCCTTTGCAGAAAACACACGTTTCTGTAGGCTGGGTCGGTCTTGACTGCTGCTGCTGTCTCTGAGGCCGTTGCTGCCGCTGAGGCCCACGCTGCGATGACTGAGATCTCTGCTGCTGTGCTGGGGCTGGCGGATCCACCAGGCCTCTGGTGTCCCTGAAACCCACGACCCTGAGAACTGGAATCGTGGCGGTCGTGGCGGCCTCCACGACTAGCCTGTCCCTTCATCCTCTGTGCTGGTCGCTTCGCCCCCGGAATCACTACGGGAGCTGGAGCTACCTCCTCCATCACTGCCTCTCCGCACTCAACATAGAGTGCCTGCTCCATCGAGGCCTCCAAGGTCTGCAACTACGTGAACGAACCAATTGAAAAAGATCCCGGCGCAGTCCTCGTTCGAACATGTAAATCCGGTGTGCCTCATCCCTGGCCACGTGCGGTACACATGCCAACAATTGATTAAAATCGGCAATATACTCATGCACGGGCCGATCTCCCTGTCAAGGTTCTTCAACTGCTCCTCCAGCCTCTGTCGGACGCTCTCCGGAAAGAAAGCCCCAAGAAGGTTGCGGAACTCCGCCCAGGTCAGAAGCTGAGCCCCAGGCGGACCAGCAGGTCGAACACGCCGCCACCAAGCCTCGGCGTTGCGTTCCAAAAAGTTCGTTGCCAAAACACCTGGTATCGCTCCTCGATAAACAAGGTCTCAAAACGTCGCTCCATCGCCGTAATCCATGACTCTGCCTCCCACGGCTCTGTACTCTGCCCCGAAAAATGGGGTGGGTCAAACTGGCGAAACCTCATCAACAAGTCGACCACCTCCCGCTGCTCTGCAGGGGTCAGAGGTCCCGTCAACCCAGACGGCTGTCTACCAGTACCCCGAGCAATAAGGGATGCCGGGGTCACCGGTACAACTGGGGGAGCCACAGCAGGTGAAGATGGTACGGGAGAACCCTCCGGAGGTGCTACAACTGGCTGCGCCCTCTGTTCTAACATCTGCGTCAGCCGCCCATAGCTCCTCCTGATCGGGTAGCCTCCTCCTGACGCCAACAGCCTCTGCCATCTGGGCCATCTGAGCCTGTAGCTCCTGCACCTCACTCTGCTGACCCTGCCCGGACTCCTCCTGCTCGGGCTCAGGGGAAGAAGGCTGCGAACGCGTCAACATCCTGCGTCGCGGAGGCATCCTGCCACAAGAAACCACAATCAATAACATAACCCGACACGACCCAATCTAGCGAAAGTCAAAGACATCCCCCTATTTCTGTGACTTTATGTTGTCTGCAGCCAACATAACTGTTCACCAGAAATTGGATATGTCGATCCCTCTTCTCTCACTGGAAGAGTCAAACAAATAAATCAACGACTTTCGCGAAATGTCACGTCTCTCACGCCCTATCATCCTAGGGTCTGCCAAAAGCCTAGGGTTTCCTAAGTCCCAACTGACCTATCCCTAAGCTCTGATACCAACTTAATCTGTCACGCCCCGGGTGTAAACCAGAACCGGGTCCGTCTACAGATCCGCCGTGCACACGGAATTTCCCGCGTACACGAAGCGCTGGTAACCTGCTCAGATATAAGATGTACAATAAAAGAGCATAATACAGAGCTGAAATAGAAGAACCACATAGTAACTGAAATATAAGTAAAGCTGTATCAATACAATAGTCTCCCAGCTCACCAAAATATACATCCAGCTGGCTAAGCCAGACCCAAAATAAAAGTAAAGCATAATAGTCTGGGTACAATATCTGTCTAATACAAATCCCTCAGCTCACAGGAGATCTATCTACTCAGCGATCCCCTTACCTCGATCAGCTGCCGACGGCCTAGCAGCTCCCGCAGACGACTCTGCAATATAAAGGAGAAGAAACAGGAAACAATAATGGGGGTGAGAACTACTAGATAAACCAGTAGCCTCCCCTAGTGGGTAAAACCTCAAACACTGACGCACCCACTAGGACTACTAGAGGCAAAAGGAAAGAACAGTGGTATACTATAGAGACTACTGAAAAGGAGGGAACTACCACTACTATGCCTCTACTGCCATGCCAAAAGAAATGACTATATGTATGCATCAGTATCTATCCTGCCTGCCTGAATAAACTCAATCTAGTCACCAGTGAAAACTGGTACTGCCTGCTCTGCCGTGCCGTGTCGTATCGGGTATGCCAGCCCACACATAACACCGATGCGAAAAGGAGTCTCAAGGACTCAAGAATAGTCTGCCGCGCGCACTCCGGAGTCGCACTCGAGGGGAGCGACCCACACGAGTAAATGCCTCTGTAATAAGTATCCCTGTAACCAGTATCTCTGTATAGCAGGACTAGATCATGACTATGATCAAAGTGGGAAAATCCGTCCACTAGAGAAATCTGATACCCAATCTGATGTAAAGATAATCATCCGGTCAACCGCCTACTGTCCGCGGTTACCGTAATACCCCATAAGATCAAAATTGATAAATAATCAACCTCTGGCCAACCGCCTGATGTCCGCGGTTACCACAATGCCCCACAACCCATAATAGAGTCTAACCTGTCCCAGACTCAAAGCCTCAGCTACACTATCCCAAACCCTGCTCCAACCGAGCAACATAAATCCAGATGCGAAGGAGAATAGTAAAACATGGTTTCTCCTAAGTCAAGTCCCAAAATAGTGTAGCAATAAATAGTGGCCTATCTAGATGTCCAAACAAGCATGCAAAGGGTTACTGTTGAAAACTGAAAGAAAATATCGGATATTTATTTAGAAAAAGATGATTTTATGATAAGTTTGTTGCATGCGATGATAGGTTCCAGCATATGTCCAGCAATAACGTCCCAGTTTATCATAAAAGATCTGCCATATTATTTGTGGGGTTTTACTTATGAATTTCATGATTAAAACACCGATTATCAGTTTAAAGTCGGGAGTCTCTAATACTCCTAGTGAGATAGTCAGAAGTGAGGTAAGCAACAACCACCCACCTCGAAAAGCGTGATCCACACCAAAAGATCTCCTTGCTGTCTGCAGTCTCCTACCCCCGCTACTCGTCGAAGATAGAGCACAACTGAACAGAATAATACACTTGGTGTAAACACGGATCCCAAAATACAGCCTTATTATTATTATTCCAGCCAGTTCGCAAAAGGGGATTCTCACCTCTGTACAGTGCTCAGAAAAAATCCAGAAAAAATCACGGTTGCGTTCCTTGCGATGAGTAGATCAAAATCGACTCTTAAAACGCCTCGATCCGATGTTCCTAGGCCAAGATATAAATCGGAGAAGTCGGGGCTGTCCAGAAAATATTACAGCAAAAAGGGGGGTCAAAGGTGCTCGGGAACCGTGCCAAAAGTGCGAAACGGAGCAAAGTGATCAACACGAAAAACGAAGCCTTACCTCTTACGGTCGCGCTGTCGAAGAAATCGTTCAAAAATTCCTCCTGGTTAGCACACAGCGAATTTCCGACTGAACTGTGACGGAAAATGGGCCGAATTGGAAATCGTCGCAGTGCGCCGTGTCGCAGATAACTCGCTGTCGGAACTCCTAAATTCTGAAATTTCTAGGGTAGATAGAGGATAGAGAGAGGAAAAACTTTTATTAGGGGCTCACTGCCAAATTCTCTCTCTCTAAATTCACAATGGCATAGAGAGAGAGAGGGGGTATTTAATAATGGGCCAAAACCCTATTCGGGCTCCACACCGAATCCGGGCCGAACACGAAACACCAAAACCGGCCAACCGGATTGCGCCACGTGTCCCCCCGGAACAACAAGGACACAGAACACGCCATGCAGGGCCAATAATCCTCGCCACGTGTCCCAGCCGCCCACGTGTTCCACGCGCCCGGCGCACGTGGGCGGCGTGCGCCCGCCAATGGAACAGTGCCACGT
>CM054954.1:3798402-3860902 GCA_029168755.2 Tillandsia fasciculata
CCTGGTGGGTGCGTCAGAGTTGAGGTTTACCCCTAGGGGGGCTGATGTTTATCTAGTAGTTCTCACCCCCATTATTGTTTTCTGTTTCTTTCTTCTCCTTTATTTTGCAGAGTCATCTGCGGGAGCTGCTAGGCCATCGGCAGCTGATCGAGGTAAGGGGATCGCTGAATAAATCTCCTGGAAGACTGAGAGCTGTAGATAGACGTCGTGCCCCCTACTCAGACTGTGATATTCTCCTTTTATTTTGGGTCTGGCTTCCGCCAGCGGGTGTATTATTTTTAGTGTGCTGGGAGATTATTGTACATATTACAGCTGTATTTGTAGTTCCATAGCTGAGATACTATGTGATTCTTCTATTTCAGCTCTGTACTATGCTCTTTTACTGTACATTTAAATATCTGAGCAGGTTACCAGCGCTTCGTGTACGCGGGAAATCCCACGTGCACGGCGGATCTGTAGACGGGCCCGGGTCCTGATTTGCACCCGGGCGTGACACAAGGCTAAGCCAAACCCAAAATGAAAGTAAAGCATAATAGTCTGGGTACAATATCTGTCTAATACAAATCCCTCAGCTCACAGGAGATCTATCTACTCAGCGATCCCCTTACCTCGATCAGCTGCCGACGGCCTAGCAGCTCCCGCAGACGACTCTGCAATATAAAGGAGAAGAAACAGGGAACAATAATGGGGGTGAGAACTACTAGATAAACCAGTAGCCTCCCCTAGTGGGTAAAACCTCAAATACTGACGCACCCACTAGGACTACTAGAGGCAAAA
This sequence comes from Tillandsia fasciculata, assembly GCA_029168755.2. NCBI lineage: Eukaryota > Viridiplantae > Streptophyta > Magnoliopsida > Poales > Bromeliaceae > Tillandsia > Tillandsia fasciculata. Next base: position 3,799,180 of record CM054954.1, read on the forward strand.
GGAAAGAACAGTGGTATACTATAGAGTCTACTGAAAAGGAGGGAACTACCACTACTATGCCTCTACTGCCATGCCAAAAGAAATGACTATATGTATGCATCAGTATCTATCCTGCCTGCCTGAATAAACTCAATCTAGTCACCAGTGAAAACTGGTACTGCCTGCTCTGCCGTGCCGTGTCGTATCGGATATGCCAGCCCACACATAACACCGATGCGAAAAGGAGTCTCAAGGACTCAAGAATAGTCTGCCGCGCGCACTCCGGAGTCGCACTCGAGGGGAGCGACCCACACGAGTAAAATGCCTCTGTAATAAGTATCCCAGTAACCAGTATCTCTGTATAGCAGGACTAGATCATGACTATGATCAAAGTGGGAAAATCCGTCCACTAGATGAAATCTGATACCCAATCTGATGTAAAGATAATCATCCGGTCAACCGCCTACTGTCCGCGGTTACCGTAATACCCATAAGATCAAAACTGATAAGATAGTCAACCTCTGGTCAACCGCCTGATGTCCGCGGTTACCATAATGCCCCACAACCCATAATAGAGTCTAACCTGTCCCAGACTCAAAGCCTCAGCTACACTATCCCAAACCCTGCTCCAACCGAGCAACATAAATCCAGATGCGAAGGAGAATAGTAAAACATGGTTTCTCCTAAGTCAAGTCCCAAAAATAGTGTAGCAATAAATAGTGGCCTATCTAGATGTCCAAACAAGCATGCAAAGGGTTACTGTTGAAAACTGAAAGAAAATATCGGATATTTATTTAGAAAAAGATGATTTTATGATAAGTTTGTTGCATGCGATGATAGGTTCCAGCATATGTCCAGCAATAACGTCCCAGTTGATCATAAAAGATCTGCCATATTATTTGTGGGGTTTTTACTTATGAATTTCATGATTAAAACACCGATTATCAGTTTAAAGTCGGGAGTCTCTAATACTCCTAGTGAGATAGTCAGAAGTGAGGTAAGCAACAACCACCCGCCTCGAAAAGCATGATCCACACCCAAAAAGATCTCCTTGCTGTCTGCAGTCTCCTACCCCCGCTACTCGTCGAAGATAGAGCACAACTGAACAGAATAATACACTTGGTGTAAACACGGATCCCAAAATACAGCCTTATTATTATTATTCCAGCCAGTTCGCAAAAGGGGATTCTCACCTCTGTACAGTGCTCAGAAAAATCCAGAAAAATTACGGTTGCGTTCCTTGCGATGAGTTGATCGAAATCGACTCTTAAAACGCCTCGATCCGATGTTCCTAGGCCAAGATATAAATCGGAGAAGTCGGGGCTGTCCAGAAAATATTACAGCAAAAAGGGGGGTCAAAGGTGCCTCGGGAACCGTGCCAAAAGTGTGAAACGGAGCAAAGTGATCAACACGAAAAACGAAGCCTTACCTCTTACGGTCGCGCTGTCGAAGAAATCGTTCAAAAATTCCTCCTGGTTAGCTCACAGCAAATTTCCGACTGAACTGTGACGGAAAATGGGCCGAAATTGGAAATCGTCGCAATGCGCCGTGTAGCAGATAACTCGCTGTCGGAAACTCCTAAATTTCTGAAATTTCTAGGGTAGATAGAGGATAGAGAGAGGAAAAACTTTTATTAAGGGCTCACTGCCAAATTCTCTCTCTAGAATTCGCAAATGGCATAGAGAGAGAGAGGGGGTATTTATAATGGGCCAAAACCCTATTCGGGCTCCACACCGAATCCGGGCCCGAACACGAAACACCAAAACCGGCCAACCGGAACGCGCCACGTGTCCCCGAACACAGAACACCCATGCAGGGCCAATGAATCCTCGCCACGTGTCCCAGCCGCCCACGTGTTCCACGCGCCCGGCGCACGTGGGCGGCGTGCGCCCGCCAATGGAACAGTGCCACGTGTCCACGTGGCGCACGCGCCCGGTCCACGCTCCGGGTCTTCCGGATCCTGTCGGCGAATCACGTGATGCCACGTGTCACAGACAAAGCCGCCTCCTTTGACGCCGCTGGACCAATCAGGAGCTGCCACGTGGAATTTGGGATCTTCAGTGCTCCCGGTGCACGACTGTTCTGTGGACCGCGCACCGGCGCGCCTGCCCGCGCTGCCCGCGCCTGCCCGCGCCTGCCCGCGCTGCCCGCGCCTGCCCGCGCCTGCCCGCGCCTGCCCGCCGCCTGCGCCTGCCCGCGGCCCTTCTCCGCCGTTGCGCCGCCCTGCGCCGCCGCGCGCCGCTGCCCGCCGCCGCCCGCCGGCGCCGGAACAGTATTTTCCGGCTACCGGAATTACTGTTCCGGTGAACAGTAATTTTATGCCAAAAATGCCGTAAATATACCATTTTGATCGTTTTCGCGCGCTGAGTCCGAATCCGCCGTCCGTTTCTGCAAATTCTCATCCGAAATTTTGGCGAAAGCTCCCGAAAGGCCCACTTGATCCGTTTTTCGCGCCGGATTCATTTCTGAAGTCCGTTTTCGACGCGGTAAGCTCCCTTACACCCAGTGGCTTCTTCTAATTGCCGTTATTGCCTCAAAAACCTCCTATGAAAATCCGGATCTTCACATCCTCCCCCACTAAAAAGAGTTTCGTCCTCGAAACGAAAATCATACCTCAGTCCTGAGCCTCAAACAGGTAGGGGTAGGTGTCCATCATCTTTGACTCAAGCTCCCATGTCGCCTCGCGTTCATCATGATTGCTCCAAAGGATCTTCACATAGGGAATGGTTCGACTGCGCAATTCTCTCACCTCTCGATCCAGAATCCGCAGTGGACGCTCCTCGTACCTCAATTCCTCGCTGATCTCAAGCGGTGTGAAGTCGATGACGTGCGATGGGTCGAAGACATATCTCCTCAGAGTAGAAACATGAAATACATTGTGGACACCAGCAAGTCTCGGGGGAAGTGCAAGTCGGTAAGCAACTGGCTCGATACGCTCCAATACTTCAAAGGGTCCAATATATCGGGGGCTAAGTTTCCCGCGGATGCCAAATCTCCTGATCCCTTTGGACGGCGAGACTTTCAAAAATACATGATCTCCAACCTGAAACTCTAAGTCTCGTCGCCGACTGTCGGCATAACTCCTTTGTCGGCTCTGGGCGGTTTGAAGATGTTTTCGAATCACTCGGACCTTCTCTTCTACCTCTATTAATATCTCTGGTCCCAAGGTCCGCCGTTCGCCCACGTCACTCCAATATAGCGGTGATCGACACTTGCGTCCATACAACGCTTCAAACGGAGCCATCTTAATGCTCGCTTGAAAACTGTTGTTGTACGCGAACTCAGCTAAAGATAAGTGTCGAATCCACCCTCCGCCGAAATCCAAGACGCAAGCCCTCAGCATGTCCTCCAGGATCTGTATAGTCCGCTCTGATTGCCCATCAGTCTGCGGATGGAAAGCCGTACTGAACCTCAGTTCAGTCCCCAAGGCTGTTTGCAAGCTCCTCCAGAAATGCGAAACAAACCTTGGGTCTCTATCTGATACTATGGAGGCTGGTATTCCATGTAGCCTCACTATCTCATCAAGATATAACTGGGCTAGTCGCTCGAGTGACCAAGTAGTTTGTATAGGCAAAAAGTGTGCTGACTTGGTAAGTCGATCTACAACTACCCAGATAGCATCAGCACCTCCCTGTGCCCTCGGCAATCCGACCACAAAATCCATCGTAATGTGGTCCCATTTCCACGTGGGAATTGGGAGACTCTGTAACTTGCCAGCTGGCACTCGATGCTCAGCTTTCACCTGCTGACAAGTTAGACACTGAGCCACAAACCTCCCAATATCTCTTTTCATGCCATTCCACCAGAAGTGTGCCTTGAGGTCCTTATACATCTTAGTCCCGCCAGGATGTAGGGTATAAGGTGTATAATGGGCCTCTCGCAGTATCTGCTCTCTGATCTCCGTATCCATTGGCACACATGCTCGGTCCTTGTACCTCAGTACTCCCGAAGCATCCACTTTAAAATCCCCTGACTGATCGCTCAGAATCCGATCTTTAATCTTGGTCAAGTGGGGGTCCTCACTCTGTTTCTCCCTGATCCTGTCCATCAGAGTGGGCTGCACGACTAAAGAGGTTAGTCTTGCAGAGACCCCAGGGGACACAACCTCTATCTCAAGTCGCCTCATCTCCTCCAATAGTGGCGCCTGATTTGTAATTAACATGGACAAACTCTGCACTGCTCTTCTGCTTAAAGCATCAGCAACCACATTGGCCTTACCTGGATGGTAAAGGATTTCCACGTCATAATCCTTTAACAGCTCCAACCATCGGCGTTGCCTTAAGTTTAGCTCCTTCTGTGTGAACAGATACTTTAGGCTCTTGTGGTCGGTGTAGATCTCGCAGTGCTCCCATAAAGGTAGTGGCGCCAAAGCTTCAGTGCAAACACCACGGCAGCAAGCTCCAAATCATGGGTAGGGTAATTCTTCTCATAATCCTTGAGCTGTCGCGATGCATAAGCAATTACCCTCCCTTCCTGCATCAACACACAACCAAGTCCGTTGTGCGATGCGTCACTGTAGATCACATACCCTTTCTGTTGGGTTGTATTCTCCAAGATCTAAATAGGTACTATCAAACACCTAGAGGGGGGTGAATAGGTGTAATATTTAAAAAATCAATCTCAGTGCAAAATAAAAACTAATGCGGAAAATAAAAATCAACACACCGAGATTTACGTGGAAACTCCAATCCAGGAGAAAAACCACGGGACCAACACGCAATAACAATCCACTAAGAATTGAAGAATAACAAGGTGATTACCGACTCCACGGACTCGACCCCTCCTTCAACTTCTTCGGACCTTGCGCTGACCGGTTGGATGTCCACGCAATAACAATCCACTAAGAAAAGAAGAATAACAAGGTGATTACCGTCTCCACGGATTTAACCCCTCCTTCAACTTCTTCGGACCTTGCGCTCCACCGCTTGCACGTCCACTGCGCACGTTCGAATCCACGAACGCCACTCGAATCCACGAGCACACGTTTCGAATCCACGAAACGCCTTCAACACATCGAATCCACGATGCCACGTCGAATCCACGACGCAAACTCAGCCGGTAAGAATATTGGCTTCGATGGTGATCCTTTGCTTAGATTATCAATGAAGATCCATGGGAGAAATCTCTAAGCAAAGATTAGATCAATTCGACAAAAGATAGATCTTGGAAGAACCGTCGAATTGACCTAAAAGAGGCTATAAAGAAGAACGATAAAAACCTAGCCTCTAGGGTTGCTCTCAAGTGTTTTATAAATTGATCGGTATTGAACCCGCGTTTTTGAGAAACCCTAAATGTCTATTTATAGTTTAGAAACCTTTGGAAGGAGATAAGAATCAAAAACATACCTTATCTGGAAATTTTCAGGACGGCGATCCGGATCGGGATTACTGCGATCCGGATCGTCGTAACGAGATTGACGATTCCAGAAATCCAAGGGTTCGGGATCCGGATCGCAAGGCCCGATCCGGATCGTTCATGAATTTCAGCAACATCCAATGTTCGGGATCCGGATCAGAATAGGCTTGGATCCGGATTGGATTTGCACATGAACTAATACCCTTCGGGATCCGGATTGGATCATCTGATCCGGATCCTGAACATGTCCCATGTCCAGTTTTTGATTTTTATGCAATTAAAAATTCATCCAAGTGTTTCTACACTATAAGAAGGTATTCGGATCACCAAAATTATTTAGTTAAACATACCTGATCCTTTTGAATACTTTCTACTTGAGATTGATGTAACTGATCCACAACTCTTCATCTTCAACCTTCAAGACTCAAGACACTGAGTGTCAACTTGAGCTCTTGTTGAATCTTCTCTAAGTCTTTGATTGCTGATTGACAATTTGATCCCTTTAAGACTCCGACTCAACTTACTGACTTGACTCACGAAATATGCCAACACCAAAAAGCCGTAACACTTTCCCCATAACTGGGAGGGAAAGGATAGGAGCGGTCATCAATCTACTCTTCAGCTACTCGAAGCTCCTCTGGCAGTCCTTGCTCCAAATAAACTTGGTTCCTTTGCGCGTCAAACGAGTGAGGGGTGTGGAGAGCTTCGCAAAGCCTTCCACAAACCGGCGATAATAACCAGCTAACCCCATGAAGCTGCGTACTTCAGAAACGGTTGTCGGTCGGGGCCAATCCCGAACTGCCTCAATCTTCGCCGGGTCTACTGCCACACCAGCGGCAGAAATCACATGGCCCAAGAAAGCTACCTCCCGAAGCCAAAACTCACACTTCGACAGCTTGGCATACAACTTCTTTTCTCGTAGAAGTTGTAGCACAATCCTCAGATGCTCCTCATGCTCAGCATCACTTCGGGAGTAAACAAGAATGTCATCGATGAATACTACTACGAATCGATCCAAGTATAGTCGGAAGATTCGGTTCATTAAATCCATGAATGCGGCAGGGGCATTAGTCAGTCCAAAAGGCATAACTGTAAACTCATAATGCCCGTACCGTGTCCTGAAAGCTGTCTTCGGGACATCCTCGGCCTTCACCTTCAACTGGTGGTAACCGGATTGCAGATCTATCTTGGAAAAGACACAAGACCCTTGCAGCTGATCAAAGAGATCATCAATGCGCGGCAAAGGGTACTTGTTCTTGATGGTCACTTTATTCAATTCCCTATAGTACACACATAATCGTAGTGACCCATCCTTCTTCTTCACGAATAGCACCGGCGCTCCCCAAGGCGACACACTTGGTCTAACAAAACCTTTATCCATCAAATCCTGGAGTTGCGCCTTAAGTTCTCGTAGCTCAGCCGGTGCCATCCGGTAAGGAGCTTTAGAGATTGGCGCAGTTCCTGGAACTACGTCAATCACAAACTCAATCTCCCTATCTGGCGGCATGCTAGTCAGCTCAGGTGGAAAGACATCCGGGAACTCGCGGGCAATAGGGATATCCCCGAGTCCCGCCGCCGCCGTAGGCCCCTCAACAACACTAGCCAAAAAGGCTACACACCCTCGATGGATCATCTGCCTCGCTCGGGAAGTCGAAATCATAGAGGCAAAGAAACCACTCTGACATCCCCGGTATACAAACATCTCCTGGCCTGGCTCTCTAAATGTGATAGTCCTCGCGGCACAATCAATAGTCGCGAAATATCGAGCCAGCCAGTCCATCCCGAGGACCACATCAAAGTCCTTTAGCTGTCTCAAGACCAACAGGTCAGCTGGCATAATCCAGGACTCGATCTGCATCGGGCAGGACCAACAACACTCCTCCACGTGCAAAGTGTGATAGGGAATCTGAACCTCTCGTGCACGTGGTAAAAGTCCTACCTCTAACCCATGTAATGATGCAAAGGATTTGCTAATAAATGAATGCGATGCTCCAGTATCAAACAAAGTGCGAGTCCTAATGCCAGAAAGTAAGGTGATACCTGCCACCACATGATCTGCTGCCGAAGAATCCTCTACCTGCGCAGCATACACTCGCCCACTCTGAGCTGGAGGCCGATAGTCCGTGGGATGGGAAGAAGATGACCTGCTAGTCGGAGCATAAGGTCGCTGCTGAAATGGCGGTCGCTGCTGTGGTGAAAGAGGAACTGATGCTGAAGAAGGTACTGCAGAAATCGCAACCGGGCAAGTAGCTCGTATATGACCCGGCTGTCCGCATCGATAACAGCGGCCAATCCTCAAATCGCACGTGTTTGATGGATGCTGGCCTTTGCAGAAAACACACGTTTCTGTAGGCTGGGTCGGTCTTGACTGCTGCTGCTGTCTCTGAGGCCGTTGCTGCCGCTGAGGCCCACGCTGCGATGATTGAGATCTCTGCTGCTGTTGCTGGGGCTGGCGGAATGCACCTGATCTCTGGTGTCCCTGAAACCCACGACCCTGAGAATGGAATCGTGGAGGTCTCGGGGGTCTATGACGACTCGACTGCCCTTCATCCGTCTGTGCTGGGCACTTCACTCCTGGAATCACTGCGGGGGCTGGGGCTACCTCCTCCATAACTGCTTCTCCGCGTTCAACATAGAGTGCCTGTTCCATAGAGGCCTCCAAGGTCTGCAATCTACGTGAACGGACTAATTGAAAAAGATCCCGGTGCAGTCCTCGTTCGAACATATAAATCCGATGTGTCTCATCCCTGGCCACGTGCGGTACACATGCCAACAATTGGTTAAAATCGGCAATATACTCATGCACGGGCCGATCTCCCTGTTTGAGATTCTTCAATTGCTCTTCCAGCCTCTGTCGAACGCTCTCCGGAAAGAAAGCTCCGAGAAGTAGGTTGCGGAACTCCGCCCAGGTCAGAAGCTGAGCCCCAGGTGGACCAGCAGGTCGAACACGCCGCCACCAAGCCTCAGCGTTGCGTTCCAAGAAATTTGTTGCCAAAAGGACCTGGTATCGCTCCTCGATAAACAGGGTCTCAAAACGTCGCTCCATAGCCGTAATCCATGACTCTGCCTCCCACGGCTCTGCACTCTGCCCCGAAAAATGGGGTGGGTCAAACTGGCGAAACCTCATCAACAAGTCGACCACCTCCCGCTGCTCTGCAGGGGTCAGAGGTCCCGTCAACCTAGACGGCTGTCTACCAGTACCTCGAGCAATAAGGGATGCCGGGGTCATCGGTACAACTGGGGGAGCCATGACAGGTGAAGATGGTACGGGAGAACCCTCCGGAGGTGCTACCACTGGCTGCGCCCTCTGTTCCAATATATGAGTCAACCGCCCCATAGCCTCCTCCTGACGTCGGGTAGCCTCCTCCTGACGCCGAACGGCCTCTGCCATCTGGGCCATCTGAGCCTGGAGCTCCCGTACCTCACCCTGCTGACCTTGCTCGGACTCCTCCTGCTCGGGCTCAGGGGAAGAAGGCTGCGAACGCGTCAACATCCTGCGTCGCGGAGGCATCCTGCCACAAGGAACCACAATCAATAACATAACCCGACACGACCCAATCTAGCGAAAGTCAAAAACATCCCCCTATTTCTGTGACTTTATGTTGTCTGCAGCCAACATAACTGTTCACCAGAAATTGGATATGTCGATCCCTCTTCTCTCACTGGAAGAGTCAAACAAATAAATCAACGACTTCCGCGAAATGTCTCGTCTCTCACGCCCTATCATCCTAGGGTCCAATCGATAGCCTAGGGTTTCCTAAGTCCCAACTGACCTATCCCTAAGCTCTGATACCAACTTAATCTGTCACGCCCCGGGTGCAAACCAGAACCCGGGTCCGTCTACAGATCCGCCGTGCACACGGAACTTCCCGCATACACGAAGCGCTGGTAACCTGCTCAGATATGAGATGTACAATAAAAGAGCATAATACAGAGCTGAAATAGAAGAACCACATAGTAACTGAAATATAAGTAAAGCTGTATCAATACAATAGTCTCCCAGCTCGCCAAAATAATACATCCAACTGGCTAAGCCAAACCCAAAATGAAAGTAAAGCATAATAGTCTGGGTACAATATCTGTCTAATACAAATCCCTCAGCTCACAGGAGATCTATCTACTCAGCGATCCCCTTACCTCGATCAGCTGCCGACGGCCTAGCAGCTCCCGCAGACGACTCTGCAATATAAAGGAGAAGAAACAGGAAACAATAATGGGGGTGAGAACTACTAGATAAACCAGTAGCCTCCCCTAGTGGGTAAAACCTCAAACACTGACGCACCCACTAGGACTACTAGAGGCAAAAGGAAAGAACAGTGGTATACTATAGAGTCTACTGAAAAGGAGGGAACTACCACTACTATGCCTCTACTGCCATGCCAAAAGAAATGACTATATGTATGCATCAGTATCTATCCTGCCTGCCTGAATAAACTCAATCTAGTCACCAGTGAAAACTGGTACTGCCTGCTCTGCCGTGCCGTGTCGTATCGGGTATGCCAGCCCACACATAACACCGATGCGAAAAGGAGTCTCAAGGACTCAAGAATAGTCTGCCGCGCGCACTCCGGAGTCGCACTCGAGGGGAGCGACCCACACGAGTAAAATGCCTCTGTAATAAGTATCCCAGTAACCAGTATCTCTGTATAGCAGGACTAGATCATGACTATGATCAAAGTGGGAAAATCCGTCCACTAGAGAAATCTGATACCCAATCTGATGTAAAGATAATCATCCGGTCAACCGCCTACTGTCCGCGGTTACCGTAATACCCCATAAGATCAAAATTGATAAGATAATCAACCTCTGGTCAACCGTCTGATGTCCGCGGTTACCACAATGCCCCACAACCCATAATAGAGTCTAACCTGTCCCAGACTCAAAGCCTCAGCTACACTATCCCAAACCCCGCTCCAACCGAGCAACATAAATCCAGATGCGAAGGAGAATAGTAAAACATGGTTTCTCCTAAGTCAAGTCCCAAAAATAGTGTAGCAATAAATAGTGGCCTATCTAGATGTCCAAACAAGCATGCAAAGGGTTACTGTTGAAAACTGAAAGAAAATATCGGATATTTATTTAGAAAAAGATGATTTTATGATAAGTTTGTTGCATGCGATGATAGGTTCCAGCATATGTCCAGCAATAACGTCCCAGTTGATCATAAAAGATCTGCCATATTATTTGTGGGGTTTTTACTTATGAATTTCATGATTAAAACACCGATTATCAGTTTAAAGTCGGGAGTCTCTAATACTCCTAGTGAGATAGTCAGAAGTGAGGTAAGCAACAACCACCCACCTCGAAAAGCGTGATCCACACCCAAAAAGATCTCCTTGCTGTCTGCAGTCTCCTACCCCCGCTACTCGTCGAAGATAGAGCACAACTGAACAGAATAATACACTTGGTGTAAACACGGATCCCAAAATACAGCCTTATTATTATTATTCCAGCCAGTTCGCAAAAGGGGATTCTCACCTCTGTACAGTGCTCAGAAAAATCCAGAAAAATTACGGTTGCGTTCCTTGCGATGAGTTGATCGAAATCGACTCTTAAAACGCCTCGATCCGATGTTCCTAGGCCAAGATATAAATCGGAGAAGTCGGGGCTGTCCAGAAAATATTACAGCAAAAAGGGGGGTCAAAGGTGCCTCGGGAACCGTGCCAAAAGTGCGAAACGGAGCAAAGTGATCAACACGAAAAACGAAGCCTTACCTCTTACGGTCGCGCTGTCGAAGAAATCGTTCAAAAATTCCTCCTGGTTAGCTCACAGCGAATTTCCGACTGAACTGTGACGGAAAATGGGCCGAAATTGGAAATCGTCGCAGTGCGCCGTGTAGCAGATAACTCGCTGTCGGAAACTCCTAAATTTCTGAAATTTCTAGGGTAGATAGAGGATAGAGAGAGGAAAAACTTTTATTAGGGGCTCACTGCCAAATTCTCTCTCTAGAATTCACAAATGGCATAGAGAGAGAGAGGGGGTATTTATAATGGGCCAAAACCCTATTCGGGCTCCACACCGAATCCGGGCCCGAACACGAAACACCAAAACCGGCCAACCGGAACGCGCCACGTGTCCCCGAACACAGAACACCCATGCAGGGCCAATGAATCCTCGCCACGTGTCCCAGCCGCCCACGTGTTCCACGCGCCCGGCGCACGTGGGCGGCGTGCGCCCGCCAATGGAACAGTGCCACGTGTCCACGTGGCGCACGCGCCCGGTCCACGCTCCGGGTCTTCCGGATCCTGTCGGCGAATCACGTGATGCCACGTGTCACAGACAAAGCCGCCTCCTTTGACGCCGCCGGACCAATCAGGAGCTGCCACGTGGAATTTGGGATCTTCAGTGCTCCCGGTGCACGACTGTTCTGTGGACCGCGCACCGGCGCGCCTGCCCGCGCTGCCCGCGCCTGCACGCGCCCGCCTGCGCCTGCCCGTGGCCCTTCTCCGCCGTTGCACCGCCCTGCGCCGCCACGCGCCGCTGCCCGCCGCCGCCCGCCGGCGCCGGAACAGTATTTTCCGGCTACCGGAATTACTGTTCCGGTGAACAGTAATTTTATGCCAAAAATGCCGTAAATATACCATTTTGATCGTTTTCGCGCGCTGAGTCCGAATCCGCCGTCCGTTTCTGCAAATTCTCATCCGAAATTTTGGCGAAAGCTCCCGAAAGGCCCACTTGATCCGTTTTTCGCGCCGGATTCATTTCTGAAGTCCGTTTTCGACGCGGTAAGCTCCCTTACACCCAGTGGCATCTTCTAATTGCCGTTATTGCCTCAAAAACCTCCTATGAAAATCCGGATCTTCACAACAATAGCCCTTGTAACTCTGATACCATGAAGAGAAAAATAGAAACGACTCCAACCGAGCACACCCCTTTTCTCCGATGTGTAGAAACCGAAAAATCGAGTTTCCTACACGCCCAAAATCGCACAACAACCATAGATGACAAGAACGGAGAAATAAAAAGCTCACAATAATAATCTTAAACAACTCTACATAAATCTAATAAACTTCACCAAGAATATTCAAAACACCATACGATGGGAAACAAAAAATACCAAATAAATCTTCAACCGAAAATGTGATGATCCGGACTCCCGCAGGAACTGTGCAACATTAAACAGTGACTGCGGGGAGCTTGTACAGTGCATCGGAGCTTGTAAAATCGAAATTGGATATTTAAAATAGACTTGGCGCGAAAATCGGGGCAAACGGGAATTTTCGGGAGCTTTCGGCAAAATTTCGGATGAGAATTTGGCGAAACGGACGTCATATTTGGACTCAGCGCGCGAAAACGGTCGAAACGGTATATTTACTTTATTTTTTGGCTTTCGGGTACTGTTCATGCCGGAACAGTAACTCCGGCCGCCGGAATTACTGTTCCGGCGACCGGCGAGCGGCGGCGGGCAGCGGCGCAGCGGCGGCGCAGCGGCGGAGCGCGGGGGAGCGCGGCGCGGGCAGGCGCGGGCAGCGCGGGTAGGCGCGGGCAGGGCGCTGGTGCGCGGTCCATGAGCCTGGCGTGCACCAGGAGCAGCGAAGACCTCCCCCTTGCCACGTGGCGCTTCTCCATTGGTGGGCCGGCTTCTAGAAGAGAGCTGGGAGACGGACACGTGGCACCCCCGGATTGGTGGACAGCTTCCGGAAAACCCGGAGCGCGGGGCAACCCATGTGCACCACGTGGACACGTGGCGGTTTTTCAGTGGGCTTGCATGCATGTTCCCTGTTCTGTTGACACGTGGCGCTTCCTGGATGGCCGATTTCCGTGTTTCCTGTTCGGGATCTGGATCCTGTGTGGAGCCCCAGCCCATTATAAATAGCATCCCCCACCCCTCTCATTCCCCACCTCGATTTGCGGGCCTTAGAGAGAGAAACAGAAAAAGTGCCCTATATGAAAGTTGTTCCTCTCTCTCTCTTCTCTCTCTCCTCCAAATCTCAGAATTTTTGGAGTTACAGATAGAGAGTTATCTGCGACGCGGCGCACTGCGACGGTTTTCTTTTTCGGCCCATTTCCCGTCGCAGTTCAGTCAAAAAATCCATGCGGGCTAACCAGGAGGAATTCTTGGACGATTTTTGCGACAGCACGACCGTAAGAGGTAGGGCTTCGATTTCTGTATTGATCATTTTGCTCCGTTTCGTACTTTTGGCACAGTTTTCAAGTCCTCTTTGACCCCCCTTTTTACTGTGATGGTTTTTGGACAGCACCGACTTCTCCGATTTTTATCTTGACGTAGGAGCGTCAGATCGAGGTGTTTAAAGAGTCGATTTTGATCTACTCTTCGCGAGGAACGCAACCGTGATTTTTCTGAGATTTTAGGAGCTCATTTTAGAGGTGAAAAATTCCTCTTTTCTCGTGCTGTTTGAAAAACAGCAAATACTGTACTTTTCGGGATGTATATTTATACCGGGAGCGTTGGTTTGCAGGAATTGAGGACTGCGGACAGCCAGGAGACTACCCGGGGTGTTGTTTGAGCTGTTCGAGGTGGGCGGTTATTGCTTACCTCATTTTTGACAAGTTCACTGGGATTACTAGAAATCCCCTAAAATATGATAATGAGAACCATTGGGACTACTAACAGGACTACTAACAGGACTACTAACAGGACAACTAACAGGACAATTAATGAGAACCATTGGGACAAATTAATATCACAAATGACAAGAACCGCTGGGACAAACCCCCCCTAAAATTTACTATAACCCCACAAATGATATGATGACTTACATTGGGACACTGTGATTGAGACAAAAGCTATGATCTCGCATGCAAATGACTTTTATTCAGTAAATCAATTATTTTAAACCTTTGACACTATTTTACAACTTTTAAAAATAAAGACAGTTGCATGCATGCCCGGACATCAGGTAAGGCCACTATTTATTGCTACATTATCATATTGGGATTTAAACATGTTTCATTGGTGTCATTTGCATCCAGATATTTATCCTTGCATCAGATTGGGATTGAGTCTGGTTTATTGCATCAGTTAGGGAATCGGTTTTCCTAGCGGATGGTTGTCCCACTTTGATCATAGTCATAATCCAGTCCTGCTATATTGTGATACTTGTGAGACATATGCTACAGAGATACTTGTGATACTGATGACAGAGATATTTTACTCGTGTGGGTCGCTCCCCTCGAGTGCCACTCCGGAGTGTGTTGCAGACATGCTTAGAGTCTTTGAGACTCCTATCCCCTATCGGTACCCGATTTGGCAACTATCCCCATCGGTGTTATGCAATGGCCAGCATACCCGATTTGGCAAGGCATAGCAGACAGTATCAGTTATTGTTACATACAGTCATTTCGTGCTACATGGCATTTAGAGGCATAGTGGTGATAGTTTCCTTTCTTTTCAGCAGCCTTTGTAGCTTACCACTGTTCTTTTATGTCGCCTCTAGTAGTCCTAGTGGGTGCGTCAGAGTTGAGGTTTTTACCCACTTGGGGAGGCTACTAGTTTATCTGGTAGTTCTCACCCCCATTGTTGTTTTTCTCTTTCTTCTTCTTTATTTTTGCAGAGTCATCTGCGGGAGCTGCTAGGCCATCGGCAGCGGAGCGAGGTAAGGGGATCGCTGAATAGATAGATCTCCTGGGAGGCTGAGAGCTGTAAATAGACGCTGTACCCGTCACTCAGACTGTAGTTTTCTTCTTTTATTTAGGGTCTGGCTTCCGCCAGCTGGATGTACTATTTTGATGAGATAGGAGGTTATTGTACTTATCACAGTTTTATTTGTAGTTCCAGTCTGAGGTACTATGTGGTTCTTCTATTTTAGCTCTGTATTATGCACTTGTTGTACATCTTATATCTGAGCAGGTTACCAGCGCTGCGTGTACGCGAGAAATCCCGTGTACACGGCGGATCTGTAGACGGGCCCGGGTTCTGGTTTACACCCGGGGCGTGACAGATTAAGTTGGTATCAGAACTTAGGGATAGGTCAGTCGGGACTTAGGAAATCCTAGGCTTTTGACAGACCCTAAGATAATAGGGTATGAGAGACGTGATAATTTTGCGAAAGTTGTTAATTTACTGTTTGACCCTTCCAGTGAGAGAAGCGGGACCGACATACCCCAAATTTCTGGCAAACGGTTATGTTGGCTGCAGACAACATAAAGTCACAGAAATCGGGGATGTCTTTGACTCTCACTAATTTGGGTCGTGTAGGGTTATGATACTGAGTGTAGTTTTTATGGTAGGATGCCTCCGCGACGTAGAATGTTGACCCGTTCGCAGCCTTCTTCCCCTGAGCCCGAGCCGGAGGAGTCCGAGCAGGGCCAGCAGAGTGAGGTGCAGGAGCTTTGGGCTCAGATGGCCCAGATGTCAGAGGCCGTGCGGCGTCAGGAGGAAGCCATGGGTCGGCTGACGCAGATATTAGAGCAGAGGGCGCAGCCTGTTGTTGCACCCCCGGGGAGTTCTTCCGCACCACCCTCCCCTGCTGTGGCTTCCCCAGTTGTACCGGTGACCACGGCATCCCCTGTTGCTCAGGGAACAATCCGGCCATTGACTCCTGCGGAGGAGCAGGAGATCGCTGACAAACTTACTCAGTTCTGTCAGCGGGGACCGCCCAGGTTTTCAGGGCGGAATACCGAGCCTTGGGAGATCGGGACTTGGCTCTCATCAATGGAGAAGTTATTTCGGGACTTTTTCATTGACCAGAAGTACCGGGTACATATGGCTGTACACTGCTTAGACGGGGATGCTGATGCATGGTGGCGTCGAGTGGAGCCCCTGGAATTTCAAATCACTCGACAGCTACCCTGGTCTGAGTTCAAGAAGATGATTTTGGATACGTACTTCTCCACGAGTATGAAGAAAAAGCTGGAAGATGATTTGAAGAATCTTCAGCAAGACAACCGGACAGCATTGGACTATTTTCAGGAGTTCAAGCGGTTACTCAACTGCGTACCTTATGTCTCCAGGGACGGACCCCACCAGGTAGAGCTCTTTGAGTCAGGCTTGCGCCCAGAGATCTATACTCTGGTGCATGCTCAGAGACTACAGACCTTGGAGGAGGCAGCAGAGCATGCCCAGTGGGTTGAGAGGGGAGACCACGTCGTCGCCAGACGTGGGGGCCTGGTCGCTCAAGGCGCTGACAGGAAGCGACCAGCGCAGGACGACGGGGGACAGGCCAGTTCTTGGAGGCCGCCACGACCGCCACGGCCTCAGTTTTCCGGCCGCGGACGTTCTGAGCGGCGAGGGCCTGGTGGATCCCAGAGGCCACCGCAACATCAGCAGCAACAGCATTCTCATCAACAGAAATCGCAGTCGCGGCAGCAAGGGCCTCCGCGACAGAGGCAGCAAACGAGGCAGCCCCAGGCTATGGTTAGGTGCATTTTCTGTCAGGGACAGCATAACTCTGATACATATGATCTGAGGTTTGGCCGCTGTTATCAGTGTGGACAGTCTGGCCACCTCCGAGCTACTTGCCCTTATGCGCCATCAACGACTCCTTCCTCAGCCTCGGCTCCTTCTTCATCTCAGCAGTGGTCGACGGCTCAGCGACCATATGCTCCAGCAAGCAGGCCATCTTCTTCCTATCCCACGGAATATCGCCCTCCAGCTCAGAGTGGGCGAGTGTATGCTGCGCAGGTAGAGGACTCTTCGGCAGCAGATCACGTGGTGGCAGATATCACCTTACTTTCTGGCATTAGGACTCGTACATTATTTGATACTGGAGCATCGCATTCTTTTGTTAGTAAATCATTTGCATCATTACATGGGTTAGAGGTAGGACTTTTGCCACGAGCACTAAAGGTTCAGATCCCCGATCACACCTTGCACGTGGAAGAGTGTTGTTGGTCCTGCCCGATGCAAATCGAGTCCTGGATTATGCCAGCAGACCTGTTGGTCTTGAGACAGCTGAAGGACTTTGATGTGGTTCTCGGGATGGACTGGCTGGCTCGGTATTTTGCGACTATTGACTGTGCCGCAAGGACGGTCACTTTTAGAGAGCCAGGCCAGGAGATGTTGGTATACCGGGGATGTCAGAGTGCTTTCTTTGCCTCTATGGTTTCGACTTCCCGAGCGAGGCAGATGATTCATCGAGGTTGTGTAGCCTTTTTGGCTAGTGTTGTTGAGGGGCCTACGGCGGCGCCGGAACTCGGGGATATCCCTATTGTCCGTGAGTTTCCGGATGTTTTTCCACCTGAGCTGACTAGCATGCCGCCAGATAGGGAGATTGAGTTCGTGATTGATGTGGTTCCGGGAACCGCGCCAATCTCGAAGGCTCCTTACCGGATGGCACCGGCTGAGTTGCAAGAGCTTAAGGCGCAACTTCAGGATCTAATGGATAAGGGTTTTATTAGACCAAGTGTGTCGCCTTGGGGAGCGCCGGTGCTATTCGTAAAGAAGAAGGATAGGTCACTTCGACTTTGTGTGGACTATAGAGAATTAAATAAAGTGACCATCAAGAACAAGTACCCTTTGCCACGCATCGATGATCTTTTTGATCAGCTGCAAGGGTCTTGTGTCTTTTCTAAGATAGATCTGCAATCCGGTTACCACCAGTTGAACGTGAAGGCCGAGGATATTCCGAAAACGGCATTTAGGTCACGGTACGGGCATTATGAGTTTACAGTTATGCCTTTTGGACTGACTAATGCCTCTGCCGCATTCATGGATTTAATGAACCAAATTTTCCGACCATATTTAGACCGATTCGTAGTAGTTTTCATCGATGATATCCTGGTCTACTCCCGAAGTGATGCGGAGCATGAGGAGCACCTGAGGATTGTGCTGCAACTTCTGCGAGAGAAGAAGTTGTTTGCCAAACTAGCGAAGTGCGAGTTTTGGCTTCGGGAGGTAGTCTTCTTGGGCCATGTGATTTTCGCCGCGGGTGTGGCGGTGGATCCAGCGAAAATTGAGGCAGTCCGGGATTGGCCCCGACCGACGACCGTTTCGGAGGTGCGTAGCTTTATGGGCTTAGCTGGTTATTATTGTCGGTTTGTGGAAGGCTTTGCGAAGCTTTCCACACCCCTCACTCGCTTGACGCGTAAAGGAGTGAAGTTTATTTGGAGTGAGGACTGTCAAAAGAGCTTTGAGGAGCTAAAAAGTAGATTGATGACCGCCCCTATCCTTTCCCTCCCTATTATGGGGAAAGGATATGTGATCTACAGCGACGCATCACACAGTGGACTTGGTTGTGTGTTGATGCAAGAAGGGAGGGTAATTGCTTATGCATCAAGGCAACTCAAGGATTACGAGAAGAATTACCCTACCCATGACTTGGAGCTTGCTGCTGTAGTGTTTGCACTAAAGCTTTGGCGTCATTATCTGTATGGAGAACACTGTGAAATCTACACTGACCACAAGAGCCTAAAGTACCTGTTCACGCAAAAAGAGCTAAATTTAAGGCAGCGTAGGTGGTTAGAGCTATTAAAAGATTACGATGTAGATATTCTCTACCACCCAGGCAAAGCTAATGTGGTCGCTGACGCCTTGAGTAGGAGAGCGGTGCAAAGTTTGTCGATGTTGATCACAGACCAGGCACCGCTATTAGAGGAGATGAGACGGCTCGAGATAGAGGTTGTGTCCCCTGGGGTCTCTGCTAGACTGACATCTTTAGTCGTGCAGCCCACTCTACTAGACAGGATCCGGGAGAAACAGAGTGAGGACCCCCACTTGACCAGGATTAGAGATCAAATTCCGAGTGATCAGTCAGGGGACTTTACGGTAGATGCCTCGGGAGTACTAAGGTACAGAAACCGAGCATGTGTGCCAGTGGGTGCGGAGATTAGAGAGCAGATTCTGCGAGAGGCCCATTATACAACTTACACCCTACATCCTGATGGGACTAAGATGTATAGGGATCTCAAGGCACACTTCTGGTGGAATGGCATGAAAAGGGATGTCGGGAGATTTATGTCTCAGTGTTTAACTTGCCAACAGGTGAAGGCTGAGCATCGAGTACCAGCTGGCAAGTTACAGAGTCTCCCAATTCCCTAGTGGAAATGGGACCACATTACAATGGATTTCGTGGTCGGACTTCCGAGGGCACAAGGAGGAGCAGACGCTATCTGGGTAGCCGTGGACCGACTTACCAAGTCGGCGCACTTTCTGCCCATGCAGACTACGTGGCCGCTTGAGCGACTGGCCCAGCTTTATCTGGATGAGATAGTAAGATTGCATGGAGTATCCGCCTCCATTGTTTCAGATAGAGACCCAAGGTTTGCTTCGCGTTTCTGGGGGAGTTTGCAGACGGCCTTGGGGACTCAACTTAGGTTCAGCACGGCATTTCATCCGCAGACTGATGGACAATCAGAGCGGACGATACAAATCTTGGAGGACATGCTTAGGGCTTGCGTCTTGGATTTCGGCGGAGGATGGATTCGACACTTATCCTTGGCTGAGTTCGCGTACAACAATAGCTTTCAAGCGAGCATTCAGATGGCTCCGTTTGAAGCATTGTATGGACGCAAGTGTCGATCACCGCTTTATTGGAGTGACGTGGGCGAAAGGCGGACCTTGGGACCAGATGTCTTGATAGAGGCAGAAGAGAAGGTCCGAGTAATCCGACAGCATCTTCAGACCGCCCAGAGCCGACAAAGGAGTTATGCCGATGTTCGGCAACGAGACTTAGAGTTTCAGGTTGGAGATCATGTATTCCTGAAAGTCTCGCCGTCCAAGGGAATCAGGAGATTCGGCATTCGTGGGAAACTTAGCCCCCGATATATTGGACCCTTTGAGGTATTGGAGCGTATCGGGCCAGTTGCCTACCGACTGGCACTTCCTCCGAGGCTTGCTGGTGTCCATAATGTATTTCATGTCTCTACCTTGAGGAAGTATGTCTTCGACCCATCGCACGTTATCGACTTCACACCGCTTGAGATCAGCGAGGATTTAAGGTATGAGGAGCGCCCACTGCGAGTTCTGGATCGAGAGGTGAGAGAATTGCGCAGTCGGGCCATTCCCTATGTGAAGATCCAATGGAGCAATCATGACGAGCGGGAGGCTACATGGGAGCTTGAGTCGGAAATGAGGGACTCCCACCCCTACTTATTTGAGACTTTGGACTGAGGATTGTTGTTTAGTCTCGTTTCGAGGACGAAACTCTTTTTAGTGGGGGAGGATGTGATGATCCGGACTCCCGCAGGAACTGTGCAACATTAAACAGTGACTGCGGGGAGCTTGTACAGTGCATCGGAGCTTGTAGAATCGAAATTGGATATTTAAAATAGACTTGGCGCGAAAATCGGGGCAAACGAGAATTTCCGGGAGCTTTCGGCAAAATTTCGGATGAGAATTTGGCGAAACGGACGTCATATTTGGACTCAGCGCGCGAAAACGGTCGAAACGGTATATTTACTTTATTTTTTGGCTTTCGGGTACTGTTCATGCCGGAACAGTAACTCCGGCCGCAGGAATTACTGTTCCGGCGACCGGCGAGCGGCGGCGGGCGGCGGCGAACGGCGGCGGGCAGCGGCGGAGCGCGGGGGAGCGCGGCGTGGGCAGGCGCGGGCAGGCGCCGGCAGGGCGCTGGTGCGCGGTCCATGAGCCTGGCGTGCACAAGGAGCAGCGAAGACCTCCCCCTTGCCACGTGGCGCTTCCCCATTGGTGGGCCGGCTTCTAGAAGAGAGCTGGGAGACGGACACGTGGCACCCCCGGATTGGTGGACAGCTTCCGGAAAACCCGGAGCGCGGGGCAACCCATGTGCACCACGTGGACACGTGGCGGTTTTTCAGTGGGCTTGCATGTGTGTTCCCTGTTCTGTTGACACGTGGCGCTTCCTGGATGGCCGATTTCCGTGTTTCCTGTTCGGGATCTGGATCCTGTGTGGAGCCCCAGCCCATTATAAATAGCATCCCCCACCCCTCTCATTCCCCACCTCGATTTGCTGGCCTTAGAGAGAGAAACAGAAAAAGTGCCCTATATGAAAGTTGTTCCTCTCTCTCTCTTCTCTCTCTCCTCCAAATCTCAGAATTTTTGGAGTTACAGATAGAGAGTTATCTGCGACGCGGCGCACTGCGACGCGGCGCACTGCGACGCGGCGCACTGCGACGGTTTTCTTTTTCGGCCCATTTCCCGTCGCAGTTCAGTCAAAAAATCCCTGCGGGCTAACCAGTAGGAATTCTTGGACGATTTTTGTGACAGCACGACCGTAAGAGGTAGGGCTTCGATTTCCATATTGATCATTTTGCTCCGTTTCGTACTTTTGGCACAGTTTTCAAGTCCTCTTTGACCCCCCTTTTTACTGTGATGGTTTTTGGACAGCACCGACTTCTCCGATTTTTATCTTGACGTAGGAGCGTCAGATCGAGGCGTTTAAAAAGTCGATTTTGATCTACTCTTCGCGAGGAACGCAACCGTGATTTTTCTGGGATTTTAGGAGCTCATTTTAGAGGTGAAAAATTCCTCTTTTCTCGTGCTGTCTGAAAAACAGCAAATACTGTACTTTTCGGGATGTATATTTATACCGGGAGCGTTGGTTTGCAGGAATTGAGGACTGCGGACAGCCAGGAGACTACCCGGGGTGTTGTTTGAGCTGTTCGAGGTGGGCGGTTGTTGCTTACCTCATTTTTGACAAGTTCACTGGGATTACTAGAAATCCCCTAAAATATGATAATGAGAACCATTGGGACTACTAACAGGACTACTAACAGGACTACTAACAGGACAACTAACAGGACAATTAATGAGAACCATTGGGACAAATTAATATGACAAATGACAAGGACCGCTGGGACAAACCCCCCCTAAAATTTACTATAACCCCACAAATGATATGATGACTTACATTGGGACACTGTGATTGAGACAAAAGCTATGATCTCGCATGCAAATGACTTTTATTCAGTAAATCAATTATTTTAAACCTTTGACACTATTTTACAACTTTTAAAAATAAAGACAGTTGCATGCATGCCCGGACATCAGGTAAGGCCACTATTTATTGCTACATTATCATATTGGGATTTAAACATGTTTCATTGGTGTCCTTTGCATCCAGATATTTATCCTTGCATCAGATTGGGATTGAGTCTGGTTTATTGCATCAGTTAGGGAATCGGTTTTCCTAGCGAATGGTTGTCCCACTTTGATCATAGTCATAATCCAGTCCTGCTATATTGTGATACTTGTGAGACATATGCTACAGAGATACTTGTGATACTGATGACAGAGATATTTTACTCGTGTGGGTCGCTCCCCTCGAGTGCCACTCCGGAGTGTGTTGCAGACATGCTTAGAGTCTTTGAGACTCCTATCCCCTATCGGTACCCGATTTGGCAACTATCCCCATCGGTGTTATGCAATGGCCAGCATACCCGATTTGGCAAGGCATAGCAGACAGTATCAGTTATTGTTACATACAGTCATTTCGTGCTACATGGCATTTAGAGGCATAGTGGTGATAGTTTCCTTTCTTTTCAGCAGCCTTTGTAGCTTACCACTGTTCTTTTATGTCGCCTCTAGTAGTCCTAGTGGGTGCGTCAGAGTTGAGGTTTTTACCCACTAGGGGAGGCTACTAGTTTATCTGGTAGCTCTCACCCCCATTGTTGTTTTTCTCTTTCTTCTTCTTTATTTTTGCAGAGTCATCTGCGGGAGCTGCTAGGCCATCGGCAGCGGAGCGAGGTAAGGGGATCGCTGAATAGATAGATCTCCTGGGAGGCTGAGAGCTGTAAATAGACGCTGTACCCATCACTCAGACTATAGTTTTCTTCTTTTATTTAGGGTCTGGCTTCCGCCAGCTGGATGTACTATTTTGATGAGATAGGAGGTTATTGTACTTATCACAGTTTTATTTGTAGTTCCAGTCTGAGGTACTATGTGGTTCTTCTATTTTAGCTCTATATTATGCTCTTGTTGTACATCTTATATCTGAGCAGGTTACCAGCGCTGTCACGCCCCGAGTTTTAAAAATCCGGTAAAATTTTTTTTTTTGAAATCAGAGTTTGCAACTTGGGCGCAACAGACCGCCACACGCATAGAAGACCCTCTATCCCGAGGATAGAGACTCCCCTATACATGCACGGCTAAGAATCATCATCAGAGATCAACAGATATATCAATAACTAATCTAATCTAATCAGCAGGAATATTCAACAGTTAAATTATTACATCATTATTTTAAATATCTAAATCCAAGATAAACTGGAATGAAATGCGGAAAAGTAAATGTCTGCAGAAGTCATAAAGAGGCTCATGGGGACAGCTCTATCGTAATCTGCTCACTGGATCGTCCCTCTATCTCCCCACCCGACCGACCTGGAAAAATGGTCACCCAGGGGGTGTGAGATACACTGTACATGTATCCCAGTGGGCACGACGAGCCGAGGATCAGCTAATCGTACCTATTGGGTACTAAAATCTGCGGATAGTAAAAGATCTATAGGAGAGCAGGAAAGCAGATAAAAGGTGCTGTAAATCAGGATATGCTAGTAATCATCAGTCATAATAGCGGTAAATCATACAGGTAGGAAATAAAAGATGTCTACAAGAATCATGCTGGAAATAACTGAACAATCATACAAGTATGAATAATGCATCAACTGAGGAAATCAAACATCCAATCATACGCCACTATTGGTCCCAGGGACCTCAGGCAAAAGCCACCGATCCGCACCCGATCCGCTTACATACCCCTGTCGAAGGGCTCACGGGTCTATCACCAGACCACTCTACCGGTAAAGAACCAGCTCCACGGGGAGCGACCCCGGCCAGGTTCGTGAAGTACAGCAGTGCATGGCAAGTCATAATGATCAATCTGATGGTCAAGTGACCAAGTAGTCGGCCTACGCCGGAATCCCAACAGGGAATCATCTGTCTGTAACTATCCATCGGAATCAATCAATCATGCATATAGAGTAATGTCTATCAATCAGGATCAATCAATCATGCATATCGAGTAATGTCTATCAATCAGAATCAAGTAATCATGCATATCGACGTATATCAATAAATATCTCAATGACAGGAATAATGTGTATGACAATCGGCTGATCGTGAACAAGAATCTCAATCATAGGTCAAATCAGGTCAATGTCAATCAGAGGGATCATGCTAAGTCAAGGAGGTCAATATATGTCAGGCTAAGTCATATGATCAGTAGGGAAATCAAAAACAGGGGTCCGACAAACTAAGCAACCAGAGGGCCAAAAAGCTGAGGCCCGGTTCGAAGATAACCCACCTGGACGACGGCGGAGTCCCCGAACTCCCGCTCAGCAGCTGGGGGCTGGTCCTGAAGAACTGGGCCCTGTATGAGAAGACATGATTAGTAATGGACTCGCACAAACCCATCCCCGACGACATAATCATAACGCGACGCTAATACAGGAAATTATCGTAGGTTTATTGATAAATTTCAATTCCCGATCCACGAGAGTCTGCGGGACTCTAACATAATGTCCAGTGGTGAGAAAATGCTACTAACAAAAGCTAGTGTGTCCATTTTGCGTTCTGGTCCCTAACTTTTCTTGATTTGCATAGTATCCTTTAGAATTTTACTGTTTTGGTTCGTTCTTGAAATCCGGGGGTCCAAATCTCACGCCGTAAGTTCCAGCGTGTCACATTTGATGCGACAATTCCCGTGCTCACTCATTTGAGTCAACGCGGAATCCGAGAGCAAAGTTAGCTCTTTAACTTTTCATTTTGGATGCGCTATTTTGCCCCGAACTTAACGTCGGAAGGTCCAAAAGCTGCGCCGTAACTTTCAGCGTGCTCGTGGTATCGAGACGGAGCCCGTGCTCACAAGAATTGGGCCGAGGCCAGGCCTAATTACAAGTTGGCCCATAATCAACTAGTGTCCAATTGTGTTATTGCTAAAACATGATAAACACTTGATCAACTAGTGATATAATGAGAGCATGACCCTCAGTAGGAAGTGGAGACAGCGGGGCTCACCTGAAACTGGCCGGAGGTTGGCCGGAGAATTGGCCGGAGCAAGGCTTGAACTCGGGCTAGGGCTCGGGTTGGTGTTCCTGAAGCAACACTGGTCCAGACCTGGAACCAAGGCAAGCATGGGTTAGAGGAGGTGCCCGGGAATTGATCTGGTCATGTGGGGTCGAGCCCCGGCGGCCGGAGGCGGCGGCGGCCGGAGGCAAGCCCGAAGATGTGCTCTCGGGTTCAAGAATAAGGCAAGTCACAGGGGGCGATTCTGGGCCAAGCAAAAATCGTGGGGGTCTTAAGAACATTATTTAGAGCTTACCTGTCGAGGTGGCCGGAGTTCAGACCGCCGGAGATGGCCGGAGCTCGAGCCCGAGTCCTCCTCGGGTGCAACTGCAGTGAGGTGAACCCCGGCGTTAGGTCTTGCATGCAAGATGCTGGGAGGACTTCTAAGGGTCATCCAAGCTTACCTGAACGATTTCCCGGCGTCGGGAAGCGCCGGCAAGGTGTGGCGGTGAAGCTCGGTGAAGCTACGGTGGCCGTCAATGGCGGATTCCGGCGCGGTGGTCCCCGGCCGGAGCAACTTGGATCAAAAGATCAGTCCCGAGGTCACGATGCTCGGTGCAGGGTTGGCCGACGGTGGGAGGCCGTGGCGGCGCCGGACGGCGACGATCGGCCGCGGTGCAAGGAAACCCGGTTTCTAGGGCACCCGCGCGCGGCTCCGATCTTGATCTGATCGAGCCCAAGTCTTGTGGGAAGGTTGCAGTCGTCGTGAAGCCTAGATCCAACGGTGCTGATCTCCGTTTTATCGGTCGGATGACGGCGGCGCAGAGGGTCGGCCCGAAACAATAATTCCGGCGATACCAGGCCCCGCCGGAGATCGCGATGACGGCGCCGGCCGGGCCTGCACCCGATCGATGCTTTCGGCGTCAGGAACACAGTGCAAGGGTCAACGTGCCAAAATAAAGAGAAGATTTCATAGACTCACCTTCGCCGGAAACCTAGGAGGAAGAAGAAGCCTCCGCGCGGCGGCGTGCGGCGGCGGCGGCCCTCGGGTTCACCTCCACTCGGATGCGGCTTCCAGCAGGAGTCCACCAGACCAGGTCTTGGTGATCCAAGGCCTTCCCGAGCACTCCCTCTTCACCAACCCGAGATCAAGATGTTTCTTGATCTCGCTTTTCCGGCGAGGCGGAGCGGCGGCCGGTGCGAGGAAGTCCGAGGAAGATGGCAGAGGAGGGGAGGGATCTGTGGATGCGGCTAGGGCAAGCTCAAGGGTTACGGCTTAGGCTTATGAAACCCTAACCCTTGCATGTCTATATATACACACATGCACATTTGCAGTTTAGTCCCCCACCTTTTCATATTTAGGTCCCAGTCCCTTACAGTAGGTTAGTCTCACACTCAGGTCCCTCACCAAACAGTGGTACGCTTTTCGATGCAAGTTTCATAGGGATTCGAGTGTAAAAATCCCACTTTTCGATGCGATTCACGCTTTTCGAGACTCCAGAGTCGTCAAACGGGGATTCTATCAGCGCCATTGCGTCCAGAATGACGAGACCGTTAAAAACGGTTACCTGAAGTGCTATGATCGGAGTCCGGACAGTGAACTGGTCCAACGTTGACGTGTGAGGGATCGAAATTTAGGGTTTACTATTCACCGTTCCCGCGACTTAAGTCGCGGGCCCCGCTGACTTCAGCGTTGATTTCTGGAAGATCCGACCGTCAGATCTGAATAAGTTGAATATGGTTTTCACTCGGTTCGACGAGACGGTCGCACTCGTGGTCTCCGATCTTCGAGATCAAGTCCGGATTGAAAAGCGATATTTCTGGCCCACTAATTGTGTAAATTACACTGCAAGAAAGGGGCACTATTGCTATTTGAGCCATAAATGATCTAGATTCAGCTTGGTTCAAATCAATTTCATTTATTTATTATTTACAAAAATTCAAGTTCTTACATCTCTCCCACCAAAAAGGAAGTTTCGTCCCTGAAACTAAATACAACTAAGAACCAAATAAATGGGGGTAACGCTCTCTCATAGTCGACTCGCGTTCCCACGTAGCTTCACGCTCTTCATGGTTCTCCCATTGTACTTTGACGTAGGGGATCGATCGGTTCCTCAGCTTCTTTTCATCTCGAGCAAGGATCTTCAGTGGTACTTCATCATAGCTCAGATCCTCGCGAAGCTGGACAGCGGTGGGGCTGATGACATGTGAGGGATCCCTGATGTACTTCCTCAGCATGGAGACATGGAAGACGTTGTGCACTCGGGCGAGGCTAGGAGGAAGAGCAAGTCTGTAGGCGACAGGGCCAATACGCTCCAAGATCTCGAAAGGACCGACGAAACGCGGACTGAGTTTGTTGCGAATCCCGAATCGCTTGACTCCCCGAGTTGGCGACACCTTCAGCAGGACATGGTCGCCAACCTGAAACTCCAAGTCTCGTCGCCGCTGGTCCGCATAGCTCTTCTGTCTGCTCTGCGCGGTTAGCAACTGCTGTCTTGCTACCCGCACTCTGGCCTCTGCGTCCTCCAAAAGCTCTGGCCCGATCACACGGCGCTCACCGACGTCATCCCAGCAGATGGGGGACCGACATCGGCGCCCGTATAGTGCCTCATACGGAGCCATACCGATACTCGCCTGGTAGCTGTTGTTGTAGGCGAACTCCACCAGGGGAAGATACCGGTACCATCCATCTCTATACTCCAGTACGCAGGATCGCAGCATATCCTCCAAAGTCTGTATAACTCGCTCGGACTGCCCATCACTCTGGGGGTGGAAGGCAGTACTAAACTTCAGCTTCGTGCCCATGGCTTCTTGGACATTCTTCCAGAACTGAGACACAAAGCGGATGTCCCTATCAGATACGATCGATGCTGGAGTGCCATGAAGTCGCACGATCTCATCAATATAAAGCTGGGCGAGTCGATCGCGGGTCCAAGTAGTGTGGATCGGCAGAAAGTGAGCCGACTTGGTGAGTCGATCCACAATAACCCATATAGCATCGTGGCCTCGCTGGGATCGAGGCAGACCGGTGACGAAGTCCATCGTGATCTGCTCCCACTTCCATACCGGCACAGGAAGCGGTTGCAGTTTTCCCGCCGGTCTTTGATGTTCTGCCTTGACTTGCTGGCAAACTAGGCACTGTGCCACATGGTTCGCCACATCAGCCTTCATCCCAGGCCACCAATAATGCTGCTTTAGATCGTGATACATCTTTGTCCCGCCAGGATGTACCGTGTATAAAGATCGATGAGCTTCAGTCAGGATCTCTTTCTTTAATTCAGCGTCATCTGGTACACACCAACGGCCCCTGAAGCGGATAGAGCCATCGGCGTGCAGCTTGTTACGGAATTTGAGTTGGCGTATTTCGTGAATGTATTTAGTCTTGAAGATTGAAGATGAAGAAATTTTGGATCGTATACCTCAATCTCAAGAAAGAAGAATTCAAAAGGATCAGGTACGTTTAACTAAAGAATTTTGATGATCCGAATACTTCTTATAGTGTAGAAACACCTGGAAGAGGTTTTAATTGCTTTAACATCAAAAACTGGACATGGGACATGTTCAGGATCCGGATCAGAGCTTGCAATTCGGATCCCGAAGGGTGTTTTGTTCATACACTGTTTCAATCCGGATCACAGCTTCTTCGATCCGGATCCCGAACACAGTTTTACCTTTTACTTGCACGATCCGGATCAGGAACTGCAATCCGGATCCCGAACATGGTGTTTTGGTGAAACTGTATAAACAGTCCGGATCGGGGACTACGATCCGGATCCCGAACAAGCAATTTTCTGGAAACCGTCTTTTGTGCTTCTGCAATCCGGATCGCCAAATCCAATCCGGATCGCCGTCGGTAAAACTTTCCAGAAAAGGTTGTTTTTGATCCGCATATTCTTCCTAGGGTTTCTAACCTATAAATAGCCCTCTTATTCATTTCTAGGGCATCGGATATAGATCCGCATACATCGGCAATAATAGGAAAAATTAGCCGAAAGGAAAAATCCACATATATAGAGAAGAAAGGAAATCAATAGAATTTATTCTATGTTTCTTCATCTATATTGATTGATTTGATTCTAGGTTTTTCATACTCACATTTTGAGTAGAATCAAATCAATGAATACTCAGATGGTATTTCCGATCTATCTTTAATCTAAGTATTCGGCGGATCATCACCACCCAAATCAATCAACGATTTACCCAAAATCGGCGCGTGGACTCGCGTGGCCTTGTGGATTCAAGGTGCAACCGCTCTCGTGGATTCGGAGCGAGGTACGTTCGTGGATTCGAAGCGTGCCATTGGGTGAAGACCGTGGACTCGGTTGGACGTCGTGGACTCGACGTTGGACGCTGTGGATTCAGCGTTGGGCGCGGATCGTGGATTCGAGAAGCGTCGTGGAGCGAGCGGAGAAGATCTACTAGGAGCGTATGGTAAAAGGTTGAGTCGTCTGTGAGTACGTTATATCACCTTGTACGTGTGTTAATTCTAGTGGATTTCGCCGTGTTATCGGTCCCGTGGTTTTTTACTCCGGTTTGGAGTTTTTCCACGTAAAAATCTTGCGTGTTCTTTTATTTTTCCGCATTGGGTTTTATTGCGCAATGATTTTTTGAGTGTTTATTGTTTACACCTATTCACCCCCCTCTAGGTGTTTTTTCCCCTATTTAGATCCTTATTAACCTAAACCCAACAAGTGGTATCAGAGCGGGAATAGGGTTGTAAACAATGGTTGAAGGTGGAAACATCAATCGACCCCCTTTCTTTGATGGAACAAATTATGCGTACTGGAAAGTACGGATGAAAGCTTTTTAATTTCCATCGACGAAAGGGTGTGGCAATCAATTGAATTAGGATGGTCTAATCCAACTGAAATTTTAGATGATGTTCGCACCTTAAAACCTAGGTCGAAATGGACCAAGGAAGAGATAGACTTATCTTCTTACAATGGCAAAGGGATTAATGCTCTATTTAATGCTTTGTCACAAACTGAGTTCTCTCGCGTCTCGGCATGTGAGACTGCGAAAGAAATCTGGGATGTTCTTCAAGTTACGCATGAGGGAACTAACCTAGTGAAGATTCAGAAACTGCAAATGCTTACGAGCAAGTTTGACTCTATCTCTATGGCAGAGAATGAATCCTTCACTGACTATTACACACGATTGCAAGACATCGTAAACTCATGTGCTAACTTGGGAGAGAAGATTCCAGAATTTAAAGTTGTAAGAAAAATTCTAAGAACTCTTCCTGAACGATTTCGCCCGAAGGTCGCAGCCATTGAAACAATTAAACACCCGGACGAAATGCGTGTAGAAGAATTAGTAGGTGCTTTACAAACTTATGAAATGACTTTTCCTACTAACTATTCTTCTGGAAAGGCATCCTCTTCTAAGTCTTCAGGTTACGCATTGAAATCAACTAAAGAAGAAGACGCGGATTCATCCTCCTCGGACGACGACGAGAACCTTTCTATGGAGGACTTTGAGAAGCAGCTCGCTCTCTTGACAAGGAAGTTTCGCCGCAACTTTCGAAGGGGAAATTCAAGCAAAACTCCATCCTTCGGAAAGACGAAGAAAGGCAAGGGTCCTTCAAGCTACAAGTCAAGAAAGCAAGAGAACTTCTCAAAGGATAAGAAAAGTTCAGAGGGACAAGTTCAGTGCTTCAAATGTCGAGGCTACGGCCACATTGCAACAGAATGTCCCAACAAGAATCCGGCTAAGAAGAAAGCGATGCAAGTCGTTACTTGGGATGACAACTCCACGTCAAATGAGTCATCCTCAAGTGATGAAGAAGACAACGCGACAGCTTTCCACGCGTCCACTACATCTTCGCCCTTCTTGTGCTTAATGGCAAGTACATCCGACTCATTGTCCAACTCCACTGTTGAAAAGATTGCAATGGACGATGAATCAGATGATTCGGAAGGTGAAGATTTTGCTTTAGCCTACCACAGACTTTTGAGGGATTCAAAGAAACTGGCTAAGCAAAACAAGGGGTTGAAAGGGAGATTGCAGGATCTTGAAGATGAAGTAAAAAGGGTAACCTCTCTCTCAACCGATCTTGAAGTGGAAAGGGATAATCTGATTAAAACAAATGTTTCCCTTCAAGAGTCCAATGAGCAACTCGAGAAGAATTATATGGATATGGTGAACAAAGCGAATTACTTCTTGAAGCTCAACGGCGAGGCTCGACAGGAAAAATTGGAAATGACGGAGACCATACGCCAACTGAAGGATGACTTAAAGAGATTCTCTTCTGGAAGGAGTAAGTTGGACAGACTTCTTGGTCTTGGTCAAAGAAATAAGTTCGGCCTCGGATACACTCAAACTGGAGACATTCCAAGTTCGAGTGGGACAGTATTTGTGCCTCAGTCGGTATCTCCTCCTCCGACACCGGAATTCACGACAATCAACGACAACAAGCCTACCACATCCTCTTCGGAATCGACAAGAACCAAGGTATGTTTTCGTTGTGGCATTTCAGGGCACATAAGGAAAAATTGCAAGACGGAAGCCATACGCACACCTCAAGCACCTCTTGCAATGACTACCAAAAGGCTATTCCTCAGAAATCAACTGCAATCAATTGAAGGAAAAGAGCCTTGGTAGTACACCGCTCAAGACGACATCATCAAGGAGCAGCAATTCTTCAAGCAAGACGCTCTCACCTAGGAAATCAACTTCACGATCATTACCGACGCACTCCAAAAAGGTTTGGGTGCGCAAAGGTGAAATTTTCCCTGTCTTGCTACCAATGTTTCCTTGCATGCATATGATAGTTCGTCTTGGTATCTGGATAGCGGGTGTTCCCGTCATATGACCGGTGACAAAAACTGTTTTCAAACATTTGAGAAAAACTCCGGAGGACTTGTTGTTTTCGGAGATGGTCGGTCTTCCAAAATTGTTGGAAAGGGAACGGTAGCTATTCCAGATGGCCCGGTTCTAGATAATGTGTTATTTGTTCATGGCCTTAAGACTAACCTCATAAGCATAAGTCAACTGTGTGATAGTGGTTATTCAGTTAATTTTTCATCTGATAAATGCACTGTAACTGACATGAACCATGCTTTCTTTTTAAAGGGGGTTAGATCAGAAAACAATTGTTATGTAGTTCCTACTAAGATTTCTGAAAAATGTAACCTAGCATCTTTGAAAAATGAAACACTTTGGCATGAAAGGCTAGGTCACATAAACTTTAAGGAACTTGCTAGAATTTCAAACAAAGATGTGGTCAAGGGGGTTCCGAAACTTTCTTTTGAACAAAACCTTGTGTGTGGCGGTTGCCAAAAGGGAAAACAGTCTAGGACTGCACACAAGAACTTGAACCACATAGGTACAAAACGGCCTTTGGAACTTTTGCATATGGACTTAATGGGGCCAACTCGTCAACCATCTCTGGGAGGTAAATGGTATATTTTCTTATTGGTTGATGATTTTCTAGATATACTTGGGTAGCTTTCTAAAAGAAAAAGCTGATACCTTTGATTCTTTTCTCGAAATCTGCAATCGTATTATGATTGAAAAGAATGAAAGGATTACTCGAGTTAGGAGTGATAGAGGTGGGGAATTCATAAATTCCAAATTCATTGATTTTTGCACTTCTAATGGCATTAAACATGAATTCTCTGCACCTTACACACCTCAACAAAATGGTGTAGTCGAGCGCAAAAACAGGGTCGTACAGGAAATGGCACGTGTTATGCTTCACAGCCGGAACTTACCTTTTTATTTTTGGGCTGAAGCGGTGAACACTGCTGTTTATGTTATTAATCGCGTGTATTTGCGCCCGGGGACATTGAATACACCATATGAACTTTGGTTTTGTAGAAAACCTAACATCAAATATTTTCGCATTTTTGGGAGTCGGTGTTTTATTTTACGTGATCGTGAGAATCTTGGAAAATTTGACTCTCGAAGTGACGAAGGGATTTTCTTAGGTTATTCTACAAACAGCAGAGCATATCGAGTTTTTAACTTAGAATCTAAGACGATCGTAGAATCGATAAATGTTAAGGTAGATGAAGCTTTTCACTTTGAATCTGAAAAATCTACCCTCGATATCTCTCTTGATGATGATACACCTGCTAATGCATCTTCTTCTAACAATTCTTTCGATAATAATGATGCATCTAACGGTTCTTCAAGCTTATCTGATGTGCAGGAATCATCTCGTGTACCTCTGACTACTCTACCTCAAACGTTACGCATCTCCAAGGATCACCCTGAATCGAACATCATTGGAGATCCACAAGAAGGAGTTAGAACACGGAGACAATTGGTTTGCGGATTTGCATGCTATGTATTACAAATCGAACCAAGGAATGTTGATGAAGCTCTCCAAGATGATTACTGGATTAAAGCAATGCAGGAAGAGCTCCATCAATTTGAGCGAAACAAAGTCTGGGAACTGACGAAGCCTCCGAAGCAACACAATGTGATAGGTACCAAATGGATCTTCAAGAACAAGAAAAACGAAGAAGGTACTATCATCAGGAACAAAGCAAGGTTAGTTGCTCAAGGCTACTCTCAAGTAGAAGGTATAGACTTTGATGAAACTTTCGCCCCTGTAGCTAGACTCGAGTCCATTCGTATATTGTTTGCGATCGCTTGTCATTTTAAAATCAAATTATTTCAAATGGACGTTAAGAGCGCCTTTTTAAATGGATTTTTAAATGAGGAAGTTTATGTAGCTCAACCGAAAGGTTTTGTGGATCATAAACTACCTAACCATGTTTTTCGTCTGAAAAAGGCTCTTTACGGTCTGAAACAAGCACCGCGAGCATGGTACGAAAGGTTGACAAAGCACCTTTTGGAAAAGGGCTACACTCGAGGGGGAGCTGACAGGACTCTCTTTGTGAAGCATTATCAAAACAATTTCATAGTTGCTCAAATCTATGTCGATGACATTGTTTTTGGAGCAACAAGAGATAATGATGCTTCTAAATTCGCGGAGACCATGGAAAGCGAATTTGAGATGTCCATGATGGGCGAATTGAATTATTTTCTTGGATTACAAGTTAAACAAAACGATGAAGGAATTCACTTGTGTCAATCCAAGTATGCACTGGAGTTGGTCAAAAAGTTTGATCTTGAAAATTCTAAGGATTTTCCGACTCCAATGGGAACTAGCCATAAGGGACTTGGAAGTGAATCACAAAGTGAGAATGTAGACGAGAAACTGTACCGCAGTATGATTGGAAGTCTACTATATCTCACGGCTAGTCGCCCGGATATATCCTTCAGTGTTGGGATTTGTGCGAGATATCAATCAGCACCGAAGGAGGTTCACCTGAAAGCGGTGAAACGGATCATCCGGTATATCAAAGGTACAATCAATTTCGGAATTTGGTATCCTATGGGAACGACTTTGGATATTGTTGGATACTCAGATGCCGATTGGGCTGGATCGGTGGATGACCGGAAAAGCACGAGTGGTGCATGCTTCTATCTTGGCCACTGCCTTGTTGCATGGCACAGTAAAAAGCAGAACTGCATAGCACTCTCGACTGCCGAAGCGGAGTACATTTCTGCAGGAAGTTGTTCAACCCAATTGATTTGGATGAAAAGCGTGTTGAGCGATTTCCGGATTTCAACATCTTCGGTAACCATTTTATGTGACAACACTAGTGCTATTAACATTTCAAAAAACCCTGTGTTGCACTCTAGAACAAAACATATTGAACTTAGATATCATTTTCTTAGAGAGCTAGTTGAATCAAACATTCTTCAACTGTCATACATTTCAACTGAGGATCAATTAGCCGATATCCTAACAAAACCTTTGGATCAAAAACGTTTTATTCACTTGCGTAAAGCAATTGGCATGCTTTCCTTGAAATAAACTCTTTTGAAACCTTTGCTTAGGTTAGGTTTTGTTTTGTTTTGTTTTTGTTTTGTTCTTTATCTATGTTTTGTACATAGGATATTAATTGAGCATGAATCATAATTGACTTTAATTGCATCCTTTTATGCATTTAGAAATTTATTATGTCTTTGATGTCATAATATTTCAATGTTGCAATGATCATTTACGTTAATTAAACCATCTTCTAAGTGATCAAAGTCAATTTCTCTCTCAATGATCTCTTGGTATAGTCATTATCATATTTGATTGCTTAGTAGAGTATGAATTCGAGATCAATGGTTTGGTTGAATACCTTATATATTAAATAATTGATAGCCAATTGAGGGGGAGTCAATGAAATGTAAAATGCTCAAAAGATGTGGAAAGAGTTACATCCCATGAGGAGTGTGAAAACTACCACCACATGGAGGAAATGAAAGAAAGAAAAAGATACTCCATGAATACAAAGCAAATTTTTGTTTTAAAAATGTTGATTGAAATACTTGACTCAGTCGTATTTCATGGTTGGTATAAGGTGGGATTTTTAGTAAAAGATGCTCAAAGAGCCACTCCTTCAACAGATTGTCTAGATATATTATCTAACTTATCTGGGATTTCAAACATCTATTGATCTTGGTATTTCATTTTCTCTGCCAAAATTGATGATTTGATAAAGGCATTACGCATAAGATCAGGATAGATGTAATTGAAATTGTTCAACTTTAAGTGTTTTAACTTTCGTAAATTTTCGTTTTATTTTTGAGTATTTTTGATAGATTCTGCATAATCTATTTCTTGTTGTATGAAACGATGAGTTTTGTTTAAAGTTGACATGGTAATGTGCTTACATACTTTTTCTGGATTTTCTGGATTTTTCCAAACTTTTCTGGAGAAAAAGTTGAAGCCGATCCGGATCGGGGTAAGTGATCCGGATCCCGAACGCAGGATTTTCCCTGCGGGTAGCCGATCCGGATCACCTTCTCGATCCGATCCGGATCACGGCTAGGGTTTTTATAAGAACAAGGAGATTTCGAATTCTTTTACCCTAATCTTTTGCTATCAAGTTCCTAGAGCTTCTCTCTCTAGATTTCTTGCTTCTTGGAGCTTCCAAACTCAAAGTTCTTCGGATTCAAGTAAGTTTTGTTGATCAAATCTCGGTTTTTCACTGCTTTTATGGTTTTTCATCAAACGTGAGTTGAAAACTTGAATCTTTGTCGTTTTTCATCAATTAGCCGATATCTTAACAAAACCTTTGGATCAAAAACGTTTTATTCACTTGCGTAAAGCAATTGGCATGCTTTCCTTGAAATAAACTCTTTTGAAACCTTTGCTTAGGTTAGGTTTTGTTTTTGTTTTTGTTTTTGTTTTGTTCTTTATCTATGTTTTGTACATAGGATATTAATTGAGCATAAATCATAATTGACTTTAATTGCATCCTTTTATGCATTTAGAAATTTATTATGTCTTTGATGTCATAATATTTCAATGTTGCAATGATCATTTACGTTAATTAAACCATCTTCTAAGTGATCAAAGTCAATTTCTCTCTCAATGATCTCTTGGTATAGTCATTATCATATTTGATTGCTTAGTCGAGTATGAATTCGAGATCAATGGTTTGGTTGAATACCTTATATATTAAATAGTTGATAGCCAATTGAGGGGGAGTCAATGAAATGTAAAATGCTCAAAAGATGTGGAAAGAGTTACATCCCATGAGGAGTGTGAAAACTACCACCACATGGAGAAAATGAAAGAAAGAAAAAGATACTCCATGAATACAAAGCAAATTTTTTTTGTTTTAAAAATGTTGATGAAATGCATATTGAAATACTTGACTCAGTCGTATTTCATGGTTGGTATAAGGTGGGATTTTTAGTAAAAGATGCTCAAAGAGCCACTCCTTCAACAGATTGTCTAGATATATTATCTAACTTATCTGGGATTTCAAACATCTATTGATCTTGGTATTTCATTTTCTTTGCCAAAATTGATGATTTGATAAAGGCATTACGCATAAGATCAGGATAGATGTAATTGAAATTGTTCAACTTTAAGTGTTTTAACTTTCGTAAATTTTCGTTTCATTTTTGGATATTTTTGATAGATTTTTCATAATCTATTTCTTGTTGTATGAAACGATGTCGTTTGTTTAAAGTTGATATGATAAAGTGCTTAAATACTTTTTCTGGATTTTATAGAATTTTTCTGAATTTTTCTGGAGAAAAAGTTGCAGCCGATCCGGATCGGGATGAGTGATCCGGATCCCAAACGCAGGATTTTCCCTGCGTGGAGCCAATCCGGATCACCTTCTCGATCCGATCCGGATCACGGCTAGGGTTTCTATAAGAACATAGAGATTCTTGATTTCTTTTACCCTAATCTCTTGTTTTTCAAGCCTCTAGAGTTTCTCTCTCTAGATTTCTTGCTTCTTGGAGCTTCAAAACTCAAAGTTCTTCGGATTCAAGTAAGTTTTCTTGATCAAATCTCGGTTTTTCTCAGTTTTTATGTTTTTCACCAAACGTGAGTTGAAAAATTGGAACTTTTTCGTTTGTGTATGGTTTTTGATCAAATTTCTTTTGAAATAAGGACTCTGGGTCAATTAGTTTTGCTTTTATGCTGGGTTTTCACCTGATTAACGAGTTTTTAGGCTTCGATTTCTAAAAATTCTGTTTTAGGGCATAAAAGAGGAATTTTTGTAAATCATGAGATTGATCTATTTTTAAAATTCTTTTTGGAAAACTAATTTGATTCTTGGCTTCTCTACATGATTATGATTGTCTAGGTACAATCTTTCAAATTTTTCAAAATTGACGATTTTTCATATGTTCTTGAGTTGGTTTTTCACAGGACATTTTCTCAAACTCAAAGCACTAGAGTCAATGGCATTCTCCTGGTTAATCCTGTTACTGGTTACGATGGTCATACTCGGGCAACTAATAAATTGAAAAGAGCCAAGAAACTTCAAAGAAAGGGAGAAGTGGATGTCATAAGTGACACTGAACTTGAAGAAAACGAGGATGAAATACACTGGGATATGTTAACGGATGATGATGATGATGAGGTTTTGCCTACTGACTTAAAACAAAAAGGAAAAGCACCCTTGGACACTGGGAAAGCTCCTATGTCTGCTCCAACTATCTCCATAAAGCGAAAACGTCTTGCTCGGCGTTTTGGAATAAGACGAGACACTAATGTTGACACGCCAATAGCTCCTGACTCTCCGCCACGTGTTGAAGAGATAGTCGTCAATACTGACCGTCTTAGAGCTTTTGAACGACGTGAATGCATCGGAGAACGTCATGTCAACATTGAAGCCCTCCGCAATCATTCACCAGAATTTGGAACCTTAATTGAACAAGCTTCTCTGATTCAAGTCTGCCGATTTCCAGAACTTCTAGGATATTGTCTGTATCGTGTAAGAACTTTCTACACGAATGCGAGACATCTTCAAGAGAATGAAAATGGGTCTATGCATTTCTATACAAACGTCCTAGGAATGAAGATTAAAATCACACCGCAGTTAATTGGTGAAGTGCTTGGAATGGAATCTAGCACATCGGGGGTTAACTTTTTGAAAGGAAAAAGTCTGACAAGTGCTTTGTGGCAAACTGTGGTAGACAGGATTTGTTTGGAGGGGACTCAATCTGTTGATGGAAAAAGTGTCAAATCCAAACATCTTCGACTGGAGTACCGATTTTTAAACTTCATAACGTGCTATAACATCCTGCCCAACATGCAGACCAAGGTTGTGAGATGGGAGCGACTGCTATTCCTATATCTCATAGGACATCCCTCTGAGGCTATTGGATTAAACATGAATATTCCCTATATAATTTGGAATAGGATGTCAAGGTATATTGTGCATCCTCATCCCTCTGAGCGACTTCCGTTTCCTCTAATCATCATGAGGATCTTACAAAAGTTTGATATTGATGTAAGCTCTACATCATATCAGCACAGTTGCGGGATGATAGATGAATCAACAATTGTGAAGTCACTTCACAAGTTACCTCATGTTATCGGAAAGAAAGCTTGTGACGGCACCTCGGCCTCACCGTCTCAACAAGAAACTGGCAATGATGATGAAGCATCATTGACTTCGATCTTCAAGTTACAGCAACAACTATCTGTCAAGCAGGAACAAATTTTGAAGGAACAACAAAGGATTGCCAATGAGCTTGAGATAACGACAGCAGCTCACATTACCATCACGAAGAAGATAAATTCAATGGACAAGCGGATGAGAAAGATAATGTCTAAGATAGGTTGCACAAGTTCTGAAGATTCAGATTCTGACAACTGATTTTTTTTTTTTTGACTCATTTCCTTTTGTGCAGGAACTTTAGGTTTTAGTCATATTGATTCTTTTAGTTTAGTTCTTAGGTTGTGCATTTTTTTTAACTCTCCTTACATATTGTAGCTCTTGCTACGTTTTGGCTTTGTTTTGTGACAAAAAGGGGGAGAGAGTTGGAGAAACTGAACTTTGAACCTTGATGAACTTTGAACTGAATCTTGTGATATCAAGGTAAGTATGACTTCCACTCAACTTTGGTTTTTCTTTTGTGATTTTTGACATGCCTCTATACTAACTATTCGACTAACTATTTGGGCATGTAATATGACTAACAAGTTGATGTTGGACTAACATACTTTGACATTTGGTTTTCGACTGCTTAGAAGATATGTTGGTTTTAACTATGATTCTCTTACATATCTGTTTTTTTTTCAAATGTCATGATGAGAATAAACTCTATCTCTGTATTTGGTTTTGTATGTTTCAATTCTTGAGGTATCTAACGATTTTGTTTGTCAAGAATGCTTTCTGTGTGCAGAGATTACAGATGTCTAAGTCTAGAGTCTGTTCTAGGAGTTTATCTCATGTTTTTAATTTCTGGATCTCTTTTGTAAATTTTGTTGTATGGTGATAGCAACAAAAATATCTTTTTGAATTTTCTTTTGTGGATTTGTGTTTTGTCACGAAACCGCCAAAGGGGGAGATTGTTACGGAATTTGAGTTGGCGTATTTCGTGAATGTATTTAGTCTTGAAGATTGAAGATGAAGAAATTTTGGATCGTATACCTCAATCTCAAGAAAGAAGAATTCAAAAGGATCAGGTACGTTTAACTAAAGAATTTTGATGATCCGAATACTTCTTATAGTGTAGAAACACCTGGAAGAGGTTTTAATTGCTTTAACATCAAAAACTGGACATGGGACATGTTCAGGATCCGGATCAGAGCTTGCAATCCGGATCCCGAAGGGTGTTTTGTTCATACACTGTTTCAATCCGGATCACAGCTTCTTCGATCCGGATCCCGAACAGCAGTTTTACCTTCTTACTTGCACAATCCGGATCGGGAACTGCAATCCGGATCCCGAACATGGTGTTTTGGTGAAACTGTATGAACAGTCCGGATCGGGGACTACGATCCGGATCCCGAACAAGCAATTTTCTGGAAACCGTCTTTTGTGCTTCTGCAATCCGGATCGCCAAATCAATCCGGATCGCCGTCGGGATTTCTTTCCAGAAAAGGTTGTTTTTGATCCGCATATTCTTCCTAGGGTTTCTAACCTATAAATAGCCCTCTTATTCATTTCTAGGGCATCGAAATAGATCCGCATACATCGGCAATAATAGAAAAAATTAGCCGAAAGGAAAAATCTACATATATAGAGAAGAAAGGAAATCAATAGAATTTATTCTATGTTTCTTCATCTATATTGATTGATTTGATTCTAGGTTTTTCATACTCACATTTTGAGTAGAATCAAATCAATGAATACTTAGATGGTATTTCCGATCTATCTTTAATCTAAGTATTCGGCGGATCATCACCACCCAAATCAATCAACGATTTACCCCAAAATCGGCGCGTGGACTCGCGTGGCCTTGTGGATTCAAGGTGCTACCGCTCTCGTGGATTCGGAGCGAGGTGCGTTCGTGGATTCGAAGCGTGCCATTGGGTGAAGACCGTGGACTCGGTTGGACGTCGTGGACTCGACGTTGGACGCTGTGGATTCAGCGTTGGGCGCGGATCGTGGATTCGAGAAGCGTCGTGGAGCGAGCGGAGAAGATCTACTAGGAGCGTATGGTAAGAGGTTGAGTCGTCAGTGAGTACGCTATATCACCTTGTACGTGTGTTAATTCTAGTGGATTTCGCCGTGTTATCGGTCCCGTGGTTTTTTACTCCGGTTTGGAGTTTTTCCACGTAAAAATCTTGCGTGTTCTTTTATTTTTCCGCATTGGGTTTATTTGCGCAATGATTTTTGAGTGTTTATTGTTTACACCTATTCACCCCCCTCTAGGTGTTTTTTCCCCTATTTAGATCCTTATTAACCTAAACCCAACACAGCTGGTAGTCGTCAGTCTGGCCCAGTGATATCAGCTCTCGGATCTTCTGGAAGGAGGGGTCGGACTTCTGTCCCTCCTTTATGCGATCAAGTAGGGTCGGCTGCACTATCATCGCCATAAGTCGGGCAGTCAACCCAGTAGGAACAACCTCCAGATCTAGCCGCTGAAACTCTGAGATCAAGCGGTCCTCATCAGTGATCATCAATAATTCTGGCGCCACATGCTTTCGACTTAAGGCGTCGGCTACCACGTTGGCTCGACCAGGATGGTATTGAATAGTGATATCATAGTCTTTGAGCAATTCGAGCCATCGACGCTGTCTTAGATTCAGCTCCTTCTGTGTAAAGAGATATTTGAGGCTTTGATGATCGGTAAAGATCTCGCAATGGACCCCATAGAGATAATGCCTCCATAGCTTGAGAGCAAAGACCACCGCAGCAAGCTCGAGATCATGCGTCGGGTAGTTCTGCTCGTAGGGCTTCAGTTGCCGAGAGGCATAGGCTATCACTTTATCATTTTGCATAAGAACACAGCCCAATCCGATCCGCGAAGCATCACAGTAGACCACATAATTTTCGCCTTGGACCGGTAGCGTCAATATAGGTGCCTTAGTCAGGAGTCGCTTTAATTCGTCAAAAGCGAGCTGACACTCAGGAGTCCACACGAATTTTTCTTCTTTCCTCGTCAGACGGGTCATTGGAGCAGCAATCTTTGAGAAACCCTCGACGAATCTCCGATAATACCCCGCCAGACCGATGAAGCTGCGAACCTCCGTCGCATTGGTTGGCTGGGGCCATTCTTTAATAGCCTCAATCTTCTTGGGATCGACAGCAACGCCTTTAGCCGAGATAATATGCCCAAGGAATGCGACTTCCCTGAGCCAGAATTCGCATTTCTTGAACTTGGCATACAGCTTGTTCTCCCTGAGGACTTGAAGAACCTGACGGAGATGATCCTGATGTTCCAGATCGCTCTTCGAGTATATGAGGATGTCGTCGATGAATACCACGACGAAGCGATCCAGAAACGGCTTGAAAATCCGGTTCATCATGTCCATAAAGGCAGCAGGGGCATTTGTAAGCCCAAACGGCATTACAGTGAATTCGTAATGGCCGTATCTGGTTCGGAAAGCTGTCTTCGGGATATCTTCCGCTCTAACCCTCAATTGATGATACCCGGATTGGAGATCGATTTTAGAGAATACCATCGACCCTTGGAGCTGGTCGAACAGATCGTCAATCCGCGGGAGGGGATAGCGGTTCTTGATGGTGACTTTGTTCAATTCCCGATAATCAATACAGAGGCGTAAGCTGCCGTCTTTCTTCTTTACAAAGAGAACCGGTGCGCCCCAAGGGGACACACTAGGCCGAATAAAGCCCAAGGCCGTCAATTCTTCTAGTTGCGTCTTTAGCTCCTTGAGTTCCGCGAAAGCCATGCGGTACGGTGCTCGAGATATAGGAGCTGTGCCGGGTACCAGATCAATAACAAATTCGATTTCGCGATCAGGTGGCATTCCCGGAAGCTCTGCTGGGAATACGTCGGGAAAACTCCGTACCACGGCAATATCTTCAACTCGTCGAGTCTCAGGAAGAGCGTTGACAACCGCGGCGAGATACGCCACACGCCCTCTCTCCAGGCGTCGAACCGGGGATACCGAACAAATCCCCAAATAAGCTGAAGGCTCGAAGCCAGAAAATACCAACTCCGCTTGACCTAGCGGATCCAGGGTCATCCTCCGGAATGTGCAGTCAATGGTCGCTCGATATTTAGAAAGCCAATTCATTCCCAAGATCAGGTCATACTGACGGAGTTTGAGCACTAATAGAGTGATAGGAAAACTCCGTCCGCCAATAAAGATAGGACATAATCGCAGTTCTTCGTTAATTAGAATACTATG
The DNA here is from genome assembly GCA_029168755.2 of Tillandsia fasciculata. Taxonomy (NCBI): domain Eukaryota; kingdom Viridiplantae; phylum Streptophyta; class Magnoliopsida; order Poales; family Bromeliaceae; genus Tillandsia; species Tillandsia fasciculata. Next base: position 3,842,424 of record CM054954.1, read on the forward strand.
TCCCGGGATCTCTACCCAAAATCTATCTCTAGTCGGCTGAGCAACAATATCGTGGGTAGCAATAAAATGTGTGGAAATGAACGAATGTGACGCCCCAGTATCAAATAATGTTCGAGCATGATGACCATAAATAAGAGTGGTACTTGCCAGGTTGTCTTCCGGAGCGGGATCACCATGAGTAAGGGCGAAGACACGCCCCCCAGCTGTCTGTCGGGATGAAGTAGGTGGACGAGGCAGGGGTGGACGTCCCGAAGAAGCAGAGCTTGGCGCAGGAGCTTGTCGTCGCGGTGGTGCAGGAAGAGGAGCAGCCGTCTGCGCGGGTGCAGATCCCCGCGGGCATGACGCCGCAACATGACCCTGTTGGCCGCAGGTGAAGCATCGGCCGTGTCGCTGGTCGCAATCCTTCGCCCGGTGGGTACCCCCGCAGAAGATGCATGGTCGGGGGCCCCAGTTGGGGTTGGGGAAGGCTCCAACGGCGGGAGATCGCTTGGGCCATCTCTTCAAGTGCGGTTGCTTGGCCCTCTTGTTCTGGTTCGGATGCCCCCCGCTGTTTCCAGGGTGCGCCCTCTTCTGGCCTTTATCTCTGTCCTTGTCCGCTGCACTCCGCTCGGCGCGGGACATCTTGATTTCCGCCTCGATCGCGAGACACCGCTCGACACAGTTGTCGAAATCTGTGGAGAGGTGCGATGCCAGGTGTCGGCGAATCTCAGTCTTCAGGCCCTGAGAAAACAAGCGTACCTTCCGACGTTCCTCGCGCACCGCCTGGGGCACCAGGTCGGCGATGCGCAGGAACTCCTGCTCGTAGTCTCGGACGCTCAGGTCGCCCTGTTTGATCGTCTCCAGATCGCGTTCAAGACCCTCCTTCGTGGTCTCATTCAGGTAATGATGGTACAAGGCGGCTTTGAAGTTTTCCCAGGTAAGATCGGCTGTGCCCAGGAAGTAGCGAGCTCGATGTTGTCTCCACCATTTAGATGCCCGGCCATCCAGGCAATGAGCAGCAATATGGACCTTGTCGCGGTCCTCGGTATAGGCATCTTGAAAAAGTTTCTCCATATGGTCGATCCAGAGCTCGACCTCCCAGTGGTCTTCCTCCTTGCCGTCGAAGGTCTGCGGCTTGAACTTTTTGAATTCTAGCAGAGCCGCCTTCGCTCGGGCCATCTCTGCCCGATCGGCCTCAGTGTCGGCCGCAGGACCCTCAGCGGGAGCAACGGATCGGGAGGAAGTAGACGTGGTGGAAGCAGAGGCTTCTGGAGCTGCAGCGACTCCCGGTACTGCTCTAGAGGCTGCGGCAGAGACCGGAGCTGGAGCAGGCCCCGCTGGTGGTGGTACGGGATCAACCACTGGCTCGGCGACAACCGGTGCAGCTGTTGGGTTTAGGTTAAAAAGGATCTAAATAGGAGAAAAAACACCTAGAGGGGGGTGAATAGGTGTAAACAATAAACACTCAAAAAATCATTGCGCAAATAAACCCAATGCGGAAAAATAAAAGAACACGCAAGATTTTTACGTGGAAAAACTCCAAACCGGAGTAAAAAACCACGGGACCGATAACACGGCGTAATCCACTAGAATTAACACACGTACAAGGTGATATAGCGTACTCACTGACGACTCAACCTCTTACCATACGCTCCTAGTAGATCTTCTCCGCTCGCTCCACGACGCTTCTCGAATCCACGATCCGCGCCCAACGCTGAATCCACAGCGTCCAACATCGAGTCCATGACGTCCGACCGAATCCACGGTCTTCACCCAATAGCACGCTTCGAATCCACGAACGTACCTCGCTCCGAATCCACGAGAGCGGTTGCACCTTGAATCCACAAGGCCACGCGAGTCCACGCGCCGATTTTGGGGTAAATCGTTGATTGATTTGGGTGGTGATGATCCGCCGAATACTTAGATTAAAGATAGATCGGAAATACCATCTAAGTATTCATTGATTTGATTCTACTCAAAATGTGAGCATGGAAAACCTAGAATCAAATCAATCAATATAGATGAAGAAACATAGAATAAATCTAATGATTTCCTTTCTTCTCTATATATGTGGATTATTCTCTTTTCGGCCGATTTTTCTATGTTGCCGATTTTTGAGAATTATTGCGGATGCCCTAGAAATGAATAAGAGGGCTATTTATAGGTTAGAAACCAATGGAAGAAGATAAGGAAACAAAAACTGCCTTTTCTGGAGATATTTACCGACGGCGATCCGGATTGGAATTGACGATCCGGATCGCAGATGCATGAAAGACGATTTCCAGAAAAATGGTAGTTCGGGATCCGGATCGTCGTCCCCGATCCGGATCGTTCATACAGTTTTACCAGAACATCATGTTCGGGATCCGGATTGCAAGTCCTGATCCGGATCGTCCAAGTAAAATGGTAAAACTAATGTTCGGGATCCGGATCATGAAGTGCTGCGATCCGGATTGACACATTGTATGAACGAACACCCTTCGGGATCCGGATCGCCAAGCCTGATCCGGATCCTGAACATATCCCATGTCCAGTTTTTGATGTTTATGCAATAAAATATTCTTCTAGGTGTTTCTACACTATAAGAAGTATTCGGATCATCAAAATTCTTTAGTTAAACGTACCTGATCCTTTTGAATTCTTCTTTCTTGAGATTGAGGTATACGATCCAAAGTTTCTTCATCTTCAATCTTCAAGACTTAATATATTCACGAAATACGCCAACTCAAATTCCGTAACAATCTCCCCCTTTGGCGGTTTCGTGACAAAACACAAATCCACAAAAGAAAATTCAAAAAGGTATTTTTGTTGCTATCACCATACAACAAAAATTTACAATGGAGATCCAAAAATTTAAAAACATGAGATAAACTCCTAAGACAGACTCTAGACTTAGACATCTGTATCCTCTGCACAAATAAAGCATTCTTGACAAAAGAAATCGTTAGATACCTCAAGAATTGAAACATACAAAACCAAATACAGAGATAGAGTTTATTCTCATCATGACATTTGAAGAATTCAGATATGTGAGAGAATCATAGTTAAAAACCAACATATCTTCTAAGCAGTCAAAAACCAAATGTCTTGAAGATTATATTAAGTCTTGAAGATTGAAGATGAAGAAACTTTGGATCGTATACCTCAATCTCAAGAAAGAAGAATTCAAAAGGATCAGGTACGTTTAACTAAAGAATTTGGATGATCCGAATACTTCTTATAGTGTAGAAACACCTGGAAGAATATTTTATTGCATAAACATCAAAAACTGGACATGGGATATGTTCAGGATCCGGATCAGGCTTGGCGATCCGGATCCCGAAGGGTGTTCGTTCATACAATGTGTCAATCCGGATCGCAGCACTTCATGATCCGGATCCCGAACATTAGTTTTACCATTTTACTTGCCCGATCCGGATCAGGACTTGCAATCCGGATCCCGAACATGATGTTCTGGTAAAACTGTATGAACGATCCGGATCGGGGACGACGATCCGGATCCCGAACTACCATTTTTCTGGAAATCGTCTTTCATGCATCTGCGATCCGGATCGTCAATTCCAATCCGGATCGCCGTCGGTAAAATTTCCAGAAAAGGCTGTTTTTGATCCTTATCTTCTTCCATTGGTTTCTAACCTATAAATAGCCCTCTTATTCATTTCTAGGGCATCCGCAATAATTCTCAAAATCGGCAATATAGAAAAATCGGCCGAAAAGAGAATAATCCACATATATAGAGAAGAAAGGAAATCAATAGATTTATTCTATGTTTCTTCATCTATATTGATTGATTTGATTCTAGGTTTTCCATGCTCACATTTTGAGTAGAATCAAATCAATGAATACTTAGATGGTATTTCCGATCTATCTTTAATCTAAGTATTCGGCGGATCATCACCACCCAAAACAATCAACGATTTACCCCAAAATCGGCGCGTGGACTCGCGTGGCCTTGTGGATTCAAGGTGCAACCGCTCTCGTGGATTCGGAGCGAGGTACGTTCGTGGATTCGAAGCGTGCTATTGGGTGAAGACCGTGGATTCGGTCGGACGTCGTGGACTCGACGTTGGACGCTGTGGATTCAGCGTTGGGCGCGGATCGTGGATTCGAGAAGCGTCGTGGAGCGAGCGGAGAAGATCTACTAGGAGCGTATGGTAAAAGGTTGAGTCGTCTGTGAGTACGTTATATCACCTTGTACGTGTGTTAATTCTAGTGGATTTCGCCGTGTTATCGGTCCCGTGGTTTTTTACTCCGGTTTGGAGTTTTTCCACGTAAAAATCTTGCGTGTTCTTTTATTTTTCCGCATTGGGTTTTTTGCGCAATGATTTTTTGAGTGTTTATTGTTTACACCTATTCACCCCCCTCTAGGTGTTTTTTCCCCTATTTAGATCCTTTTTAACCTAAACCCAACAAGTGGTATCAGAGCGGGAATAGGGTTGTAAACAATGGTTGAAGGTGGAAACATCAATCGACCCCCTTTCTTTGATGGAACAAATTATGCGTACTGGAAAGTACGGATGAAAGCTTTTTAATTTCCATCGACGAAAGGGTGTGGCAATCAATTGAATTAGGATGGTCTAATCCAACTGAAATTATAGATGATGTTCACACCTTAAAACCTAGGTCGAAATGGACCAAGGAAGAGATAGACTCATCTTCTTACAATGGCAAGGGAATTAATGCTCTATTTAATGCTTTGTCACAAACAGAGTTCTCTCGCGTCTCGGCATGTGAGACTGCGAAAGAAATCTGGGATGTTCTTCAAGTTACGCATGAGGGAACTAACCTAGTGAAGATTCAGAAACTGCAAATGCTTACGAGCAAGTTTGACTCTATCTCTATGGCAGAGAATGAATCTTTCACTGACTATTACACACGATTGCAAGACATCGTAAACTCATGTGCTAACTTGGGAGAGAAGATTCCAGAATTTAAAGTTGTAAGAAAAATTCTAAGAACTCTTCCTGAACGATTTCGCCCGAAGGTCGCAGCCATTGAAACAATTAAACACCCGGACGAAATGCGTGTAGAAGAATTAGTAGGTGCTTTACAAACTTATGAAATGACTTTTCCTACTAACTATTCTTCTGGAAAGGCATCCTCTTCTAAGTCTTCAGGTTACGCATTGAAATCAACTAAAGAAGAAGACGCGGATTCATCCTCCTCGGACGACGACGAGAACCTTTCTATGGAGGACTTTGAGAAGCAGCTCGCTCTCTTGACAAGGAAGTTTCGCCGCAACTTTCGAAGGGGAAATTCAAGCAAAACTCCATCCTTCGGAAAGTCGAAGAAAGGCAAGGGTTCTTCAAGTTACAAGTCAAGAAAGCAAGAGAACTTCTCAAAGGATAAGAAAAGTTCAGAGGGACAAGTTCAGTGCTTCAAATGTCGAGGCTACGGCCACATTGCAACGGAGTGTCCCAACAAGAATCCGGCAAAGAAGAAGGCGATGCAAGTCGTTACTTGGGATGACAACTCCACGTCAAATGAGTCATCCTCAAGTGATGAAGAAGACAACGCGACAGCTTTCCACGCGTCCACTACATCTTCACCCTTCATGTGCTTAATGGCAAGTACATCCGATTCATTGTCCAACTCCACTGTTGAAAAGATTGCAACGGACGATGAATCAGATGATTCGGAAGGTGAAGATTTTGCTCTAGCCTACCACAGACTTTTGAGGGATTCAAAGAAACTGGCTAAGCAAAACAAGGGGTTGAAAGGGAGGTTGCAGGATCTTGAAGAAGAAGTAAAAAGGGTAACCTCTCACTCAACCGATCTTGAAGTGGAAAGGGATAATCTGATTAAAACAAATGTTTCCCTTCAAGAGTCCAATGAGCAACTCGAGAAGAATTATATGGATATGGTGAACAAAGCGAATTACTTCTTGAAGCTCAACGGCGAGGCTCGACAGGAAAAATTGGAAATGACGGAGACCATACGCCAACTGAAGGATGACTTAAAGAGATTCTCTTCTGGAAGGAGTAAGTTGGACAGACTTCTTGGTCTTGGTCAAACAAATAAGTTCGGCCTCGGATACACTCAAACTGGAGACATTCCAAGTTCGAGTGGGACAGTATTTGTGCCTCAGTCGGTACCTCCTCCTCCGACACCGGAATTCACGACAATCAACGACAACAAGCCTACCACATCCTCTTCGGGATCGTCAAGATCGAAGGTATGTTTTCGTTGTGGCATTTCAGGGCACATACGGAGAAATTGCAAGACGGGAGCCAAACGCACACCTCAAGCACCTCTTGCAATGACTACCAAAAGGCTATTCCTCAGAAATCAACTGCAAATCAATTGAAGGAAAAGAGCCTTGGTAGTACACCGCTCAAGACGACATCATCAAGGAGCAGCAATTCTTCAAGCAAGACGCTCTCACCTAGGAAATCAACTTCACGATCATTACCGACGCACTCCAAAAAGGTTTGGGTGCGCAAAGGTGAAATTTTCCCTTGTCTTGCTACCAATGTTTCCTTGCATGCATATGATAGTTCGTCTTGGTATCTGGATAGCGGGTGTTCCCGTCATATGACCGGTGACAAAAACTGTTTTCAAACATTTGAGAAAAACTCCGGAGGACTTGTTGTTTTCGGAGATGGTCGGTCTTCCAAAATTGTTGGAAAGGGAACGGTAGCTATTCCAGATGGCCCGGTTCTAGATAATGTGTTATTTGTTCATGGCCTTAAGACTAACCTCATAAGCATAAGTCAACTGTGTGATAGTGGTTATTCAGTTAATTTTTCATCTGATAAATGCACTGTAACTGACATGAACCATGCTTTCTTTTTAAAGGGGGTTAGATCAGAAAACAATTGTTATGTAGTTCCTACTAAGATTTCTGAAAAATGTAACCTAGCATCTTTGAAAAATGAAACACTTTGGCATGAAAGGCTAGGTCACATAAACTTTAAGGAACTTGCTAGAATTTCGAACAAAGATGTGGTCAAGGGGGTTCCGAAACTTTCTTTTGAACAAAACCTTGTGTGTGGCGGTTGCCAAAAGGGAAAACAGTCTAGGACTGCACACAAGAACTTGAACCACATAGGTACAAAACGGCCTTTGGAACTTTTGCATATGGACTTAATGGGGCCAACTCGTCAACCATCTCTGGGAGGTAAATGGTATATTTTCTTATTGGTTGATGATTTTCTAGATATACTTGGGTAGCCTTTTTAAAAGAAAAAGCTGATACTTTTGATTCTTTTCTCGAAATCTGCAATCGTATTATGATTGAAAAGAATGAAAGGATTACTCGAGTTAGGAGTGATAGAGGTGGGGAATTCATAAATTCCAAATTCATTGATTTTTGCACTTCTAATGGCATTAAACATGAATTCTCTGCACCTTACACACCTCAACAAAATGGTGTAGTCGAGCGCAAAAACAGGGTCGTACAGGAAATGGCACGTGTTATGCTTCACAGCCGGAACTTACCTTTTATTTTTGGGCTGAAGCGGTGAACACTGCTGTTTATGTTATTAATCGCGTGTATTTGCGCCCGGGGACATTGAATACACCATATGAACTTTGGTTTTGTAGAAAACCTAACATCAAATATTTTCGCATCTTTGGGAGTCGGTGTTTTATTTTACGTGATCGTGAGAATCTTGGAAAATTTGACTCTCGAAGTGACGAAGGGATTTTCTTAGGTTATTCTACAAACAGCAGAGCATATCGAGTTTTTAACTTAGAATCTAAGACGATCGTAGAATCGATAAATGTTAAGGTAGATGAAGCTTTTCACTTTGAATCTGAAAAATCTACCCTCGATATCTCTCTTGATGATGATACACCTGCTAATGCATCTTCTTCTAACAATTCTTTCGATAATAATGATGCATCTAACGGTTCTTCAAGCTCATGTGATGTGCAGGAATCATCTCGTGTACCTCCGCCTACTCCTCTACCTCAAACGTTACGCATCTCCAAGGATCACCCTGAATCGAACATCATTGGAGATCCACAAGAAGGAGTTAGAACACGGAGACAATTGGTTTGCGGATTTGCATGCTATGTATCTCAAATCGAACCAAGGAATGTTGATGAAGCTCTCCAAGATGACTACTGGATTAAAGCAATGCAGGAAGAGCTCCATCAATTTGAGCGAAACAAAGTCTGGGAATTGACGAAGCCTCCGAAGCAACACAATGTGATAGGTACCAAATGGATCTTCAAGAACAAGAAAAATGAAGAAGGTACTATCATCAGGAACAAAGCAAGGTTAGTTGCTCAAGGCTACTCTCAAGTAGAAGGTATAGACTTTGATGAAACTTTCGCCCCTGTAGCTAGACTCGAGTCCATTCGTATATTGTTTGCGATTGCTTGTCATTTTAAAATCAAATTATTTCAAATGGACGTAAAGAGCGCCTTTTTAAATGGATTTTTAAATGAGGAAGTTTATGTGGCTCAACCGAAAGGTTTTGTGGATCATAAACTACCTAACCATGTTTTTCGTCTGAAAAAGGCTCTTTACGGTCTGAAACAAGCACCGCGAGCATGGTACGAAAGGTTGACAAAGCACCTTTTGGAAAAGGGCTACACTCGAGGGGGAGCTGACAGGACTCTCTTTGTGAAGCATTATCAAAACAATTTCATAGTTGCTCAAATCTATGTCGATGACATTGTTTTTGGAGCAACAAGAGATAATGATGCTTCTAAATTCGCGGAGACCATGGAAAGCGAATTTGAGATGTCCATGATGGGCGAATTGAATTATTTTCTTGGATTACAAGTTAAACAAAACGATGAAGGAATTCACTTGTGTCAATCCAAGTATGCACTGGAGTTGGTCAAAAAGTTTGATCTTGAAAATTCTAAGGATTTTCCGACTCCAATGGGAACTAGCCATAAGGGACTTGGAAGTGAATCACAAAGTGAGAATGTAGACGAGAAACTGTATCGCAGTATGATTGGAAGTCTACTATATCTCACGGCTAGTCGCCCGGATATATCCTTCAGTGTTGGGATTTGTGCGAGATATCAATCAGCACCGAAGGAGGTTCACCTGAAAGCGGTGAAACGGATCATCCGGTATATCAAAGGTACAATCAATTTCGGAATTTGGTATCCTATGGGAACGACTTTGGATATTGTTGGATACTCAGATGCCGATTGGGCTGGATCGGTGGATGACCGGAAAAGCACGAGTGGTGCATGCTTCTATCTTGGCCACTGCCTTGTTGCATGGCACAGTAAAAAGCAGAACTGCATAGCACTCTCGACTGCCGAAGCGGAGTACATTTCTGCAGGAAGTTGTTCAACCCAATTGATTTGGATGAAAAGCGTGTTGAGCGATTTCCGGATTTCAACATCTTCGGTAACCATTTTATGTGACAACACTAGTGCTATTAACATTTCTAAAAACCCTGTGTTGCACTCTAGAACAAAACATATTGAACTTAGATATCATTTTCTTAGAGAGCTAGTTGAATCAAACATTCTTCAACTGTCATATATTTCAACTGAGGATCAATTAGCTGATATCTTAACAAAACCTTTGGATCAAAAACGTTTTATTCACTTGCGTAAAGCAATTGGCATGCTTTCCTTGAAATAAACTCTTTTGAAACCTTTGCTTAGGTTAGGTTTTGTTTTTTTTTTTGTTTTGTTCTTTATCTATGTTTTGTACATAGGACATTAATTGAGCATAAATCATAATTGACTTTAATTGCATCCTTTTATGCATTTAGAAATTTATTATGTTTTGATGTCATAATATTTCAATGTTGCAATGATCATTTACGTTAATTAAACCATCTTTTAAGTGATCAAAGTCAATTTCTCTCTCAATGATCTCTTGGTATAGTCATTATCATATTTGATTGCTTAGTCGAGTATGAATTCGAGATCAATGGTTTGGTTGAATACCTTATATATTAAATAATTGATAGCCAATTGAGGGGGAGTCAATGAAATGTAAAATGCTCAAAAGATGTGGAAAGAGTTACATCCCATGAGGAGTGTGAAAACTACCACCACATGGAGGAAATGAAAGAAAGAAAAAGATACTCCATGAATACAAAGCAAATTTTTGTTTTAAAAATGTTGATTGAAATACTTGACTCAGTCGTATTTCATGGTTGGTATAAGGTGGGATTTTTATAAAAGATGCTCAAAGAGCCACTCCTTCAACAGATTGTCTAGATATATTATCTAACTTATCTGGGATTTCAAACATCTATTGATCTTGGTATTTCATTTTCTCTGCCAAAATTGATGATTTGATAAAGGCATTACGCATAAGATCAGGATAGATGTAATTGAAATTGTTCAACTTTAAGTGTTTTAACTTTCGTAAATTTTCGTTTTATTTTTGAGTATTTTTGATAGATTCTGCATAATCTATTTCTTGTTGTATGAAACGATGAGTTTTGTTTAAAGTTGACATGGTAATGTGCTTACATACTTTTTCTGGATTTTCTGGATTTTTCCAAACTTTTCTGGAGAAAAAGTTGAAGCCGATCCGGATCGGGGTAAGTGATCCGGATCCCGAACGCAGGATTTTCCCTGCGGGTAGCCGATCCGGATCACCTTCTCGATCCGATCCGGATCACGGCTAGGGTTTTTATAAGAACAAGGAGATTTCGAATTCTTTTACCCTAATCTTTTGCTATCAAGTTCCTAGAGCTTCTCTCTCTAGATTTCTTGCTTCTTGGAGCTTCCAAACTCAAAGTTCTTCGGATTCAAGTAAGTTTTGTTGATCAAATCTCGGTTTTTCACTGCTTTTTTGGTTTTTCATCAAACGTGAGTTGAAAACTTGAATCTTTGTCGTTTGTGAATGGTTTTTGATCAAATTTCTTTTGAAATAGGAACTCTGGGTAGATTAGTTTTGTTTTTATGCAAGGTTTTCTCTTGATTAACGAGTTTTTAGGCTTCGATTTCTAAAAATTCGGTTTTAGGGCATAAATATGTATATATTGTTACGGAATTTGAGTTGGCGTATTTCGTGAATAGTTTAAGTCTTGAAGATTGAAGATGAAGAAACTTCGGATCATATACCTCAATCTCAAGAAAGAAGAATTCAAAAGGATCAGGTACGTTTAACTAAATAATTTTGATGATCCGAATACTTCATATAGTGTAGAAACACTTGGAAGAGGTTTTAATTGCATATTCATCAAAAACTGGACATGGGACATGTTCAGGGTCCGGATCGTGGACTTTCAATCCGGATCCCGAAAGGTGTTCGTTCATACATTGCTGCAATCCGGATCACAGCTTGGGCAGTCCGGATCCCGAAAGGGAGGTTTTGTGAAAATGTATGAACGATCCGGATCGTGGAATATGATCCGGATCCCGAAAGGCGATTTTCTGGAAACTGCATTCTGTGCGTCTGCGATCCGGATCGTGGCTTATGCAATCCGGATCGCCGTCGGTAAAACTTTCCAGAAAAGTTTGTTTTTGATCCGAATATTCTTCCTAGGGTTTCTAACCTATAAATAGCCCTTCCATTTCATTTCTAGGGCATCGGAAAATAGAGCCGTCATTTTCAAATATCATTTTATACGGCCTTAGATCCACATATAGAGAAGAACGGAAATCATTAGATCTATTTAATGGTTCTTCATCTATATTGATTAGTTTGATTCTAGGTTTTCATACTCATATCTTGAGTTGAATCAAACTAATGAATACTTAGATGGTATTTCCGATCTACTCTTGATCTAAGTATTCGGCGGATCATCACCACCCAAACAAACAACGATTTACCCCAAAATCGGCGCGTGGACTCGCGTGGCCTTGTGGATTCAAGGTGTTATCGCTCTCGTGGATTCGGAGCGAGGTGCGTTCGTGGATTCGAAGCGTGCCATTGGGTGAAGACCGTGGATTCGGTCGGACGTCGTGGACTCGACGTTGGACGCTGTGGATTCAGCGTTGGGCGCAGATCGTGGATTCGAGAAGCGTCGTGGAGCGAGCGGAGAAGATCTACTAGGAGCGTATGGTAAAAGGTTGAGTCGTCTGTGAGTACGTTATATCACCTTGTACGTGTGTTAACTCTAGTGGATTTCGCCGTGTTATCGGTCCCGTGGTTTTTTACTCCGGTTTGGAGTTTTTCCACGTAAAAATCTTGTGTGTTCTTTTATTTTTCCGCATTGGGTTTTATCGCACAATGATTTTTTGAGTGTTTATTGTTTACACCTATTCACCCCCCTCTAGGTGTTTTTTCCCCTATTAGATCCTTATTAACCTAAACCCAACAAGTGGTATCAGAGCGGGAATAGGGTTGTAAACAATGGTTGAAGGTGGAAACATCAATCGACCCCCTTTCTTTGATGGAACTAATTATGCGTACTGGAAAGTACGGATGAAAGCTTTCTTAATTTCCATCGACGAAAGGGTGTGGCAATCAATTGAATTAGGATGGTCTAATCCAACTGAAATTTTAGATGATGTTCGCACCTTAAAACCTAGGTCGAAATGGACCAAGGAAGAGATAGACTTATCTTCTTACAATGGCAAAGGGATTAATGCTCTATTTAATGCTTTGTCACAAACTGAGTTCTCTCGCGTCTCGGCATGTGAGACTGCGAAAGAAATCTGGGATGTTCTTCAAGTTACGCATGAGGGAACTAACTTAGTGAAGATTCAGAAACTGCAAATGCTCACGAGCAAGTTTGACTCTATCTCTATGGCAGAGAATGAATCCTTCACTGACTATTACACACGATTGCAAGACATCGTGAACTCATGTGCTAACTTGGGAGAGAAGATTCCAGAATTTAAAGTTGTAAGAAAAATTCTAAGAACTCTTCCTGAACGATTTCGCCCGAAGGTTGCAGCCATTGAAACAATTAAACACCCGGACGAAATGCGTGTAGAAGAATTAGTAGGTGCTTTACAAACTTATGAAATGACTTTTCCTACTAACTATTCTTCTGGAAAGGCATCCTCTTCTAAGTCTTCAGGTTACGCATTGAAATCAACTAAAGAAGAAGACGCGGATTCATCCTCCTCGGACGACGACGAGAACATTTCTATGGAGGACTTTGAGAAGCAGCTCGCTCTCTTGACAAGGAAGTTTCGCCGCAACTTTCGAAGGGGAAATTCAAGCAAAACTCCATCCTTCGGAAAGTCGAAGAAAGGCAAGGGTTCTTCAAGTTACAAGTCAAGAAGCCAAGAGAACTTCTCAAAGGATAAGAAAAGTTCTGAGGGACAAGTTCAGTGTTTCAAATGTCGAGGCTACGGCCACATAGCAACGGAATGTCCCAACAAGAATCCGGCTAAGAAGAAAGCGATGCAAGCAGTCACTTGGGATGACAACTCCACGTCAAATGAGTCATCGTCAAGTGATGAAGAAGACAACGCGACAGCTTTCCACGCGTCCACCAAATCTTCATCCTTCATGTGCTTAATGGCAAGTACATCCGACTCACTGTCCAACTCCACTGTGGAAAAGATTGCAACGGACGATGAGTCAGATAATTCGGAAGGTGAAGATTTTGTTTTAGCCTACCATCAACTTTTGAGGGATTCAAAGAAACTGGCTAAACAAAACAAGGGGTTGAAAGAGAGATTACTGGATCTTGAAGATGAAGTAAAAAGAGTAACCTCTATCTCAACCGATCTTGAAGTGGAAAGGGACAATCTGATTAAGACAAATGTTTCCCTTCAAGAGTCCAATGAGCATTTCGAGAAGAATTATATGGATATGGTGAACAAAGCGAATTACTTCTTGAAGCTCTACGGCGAGGCCCGACAGGAAAAATTGAAATGACAGAGACCATACGCCAACTAAAGGATGACTTACAGAGATTTTCTTCTGGAAGGAGTAAGTTGGACAGACTTCTTGGTCTCGGTCAAAGAAACAAGTTCGGCCTCGGATACACTCAAACTGGAGACATTCCAAGTTCGAGTGGTACGGTATTTGTGCCTCGTCGGTATCTCCTCCTCCGACACCGGTGTTCACGCCAAGCAACGACAACGAACCTACTACATCTTCTTCGGAATCGACAAGAACCAAGGTATGTTTTCGTTGTGGCATTTCAGGGCACATCAGAAGAAACTGCAAGACTGGAGCCAAACGCACACCTCAAGAACATCTTGCAACAACTACCAAAAGGGCTATTCCTCGGAAACAACTCCAATCAAATTGACGGAAAAGAGCCTTGGTAGTACACCGCTCAAGACGACATCATCAAGGAGCAGCAATTCTTCAAGCAAGACGCTCTCACCTAGGAAATCAACTTCACGACCATTACCGACGCATACCAAAAAGGTTTGGGTGCGCAAAGGTGAGATCTTTCCCTGTCTTGCTACCAATGTTTCCTTGCATGCATATGATAGTTCGTCTTGGTACCTGGATAGCGGGTGTTCCCGTCATATGACCGGCGATAAAAACTGTTTTCAAACTTTTGAGAAAAACTCCGGAGGACTTGTTGTTTTCGGAGATGGTCGGTCTTCCAAAATTGTTGGAAAGGGAACGGTAGCTATTCCAGATGGCCCGGTTCTAGATAATGTATTATTTGTTCATGGCCTAAAGACTAACCTCATAAGCATAAGTCAACTGTGTGATAGTGGTTATTCAGTTAATTTTTCATCTGATAAATGCACTGTAACTGACTTGAACCATGCTTTCTTTTTAAAGGGGGTTAGATCAGAAAACAACTGTTATGTAGTTCCTTCTAAAATTTCTGAAAAATGTAACCTAGCATCTTTGAAAAACGAAACACTTTGGCATGAAAGGCTAGGTCACATAAACTTTAAGGAACTTGCTAGAATTTCAAATAAAGATGTGGTCAAGGGGGTTCCGAAACTTTCTTTTGAACAAAACCTTGTGTGTGGCGGTTGCCAAAAGGGAAAACAGTCTAGGACTGCACACAAGAATTTGAACCACATAGGTACAAAACGGCCTTTGGAACTTTTGCATATGGACTTAATGGGGCCAACTCGTCAACCATCTCTGGGAGGTAAATGGTATATTTTCTTGTTGGTTGATGATTTTTCTAGATATACTTGGGTAGCCTTTCTAAAAGAAAAAGCTGATACCTTTGATTCTTTTCTCGAAATCTGCAATCGTATTATGATAGAAAAGAATGAAAGGATTACTCGAGTTAGGAGTGATAGAGGTGGTGAATTCATAAATTCCAAATTCATTGATTTTTGTGTTTCTAATGGCATTAAACATGAATTCTCCGCACCTTACACACCTCAACAAAATGGTGTAGTCGAGCGCAAAAACAGGGTCGTACAGGAAATGGCACGTGTTATGCTTCACAGCCGGAACTTACCCTTTATTTTTGGGCTGAAGCGGTGAACACTGCTGTTTATGTTATCAATCGAGTGTATTTGCGCCCGGGGACTTTGAATACACCATATGAACTTTGGTTTTGTAGAAAACCTAACATCAAATATTTTCGCATTTTGGGAGTCGGTGTTTTATTTTACGTGATCGCGAAAATCTTGGAAAATTTGACTCTCGAAGTGACGAAGGGATTTTCTTAGGTTATTCTACAAACAGCAGAGCATATCGAGTTTTTAACTTAGAATCTAAGACGATCGTAGAATCGATAAATGTTAAGGTAGATGAAGCTTTTCACTTTGAATCTGAAAAATCTACCCTCGATATCTCTCTTGATGATGATACACCTGCTAATGCATCTTCTTCTAACAATTCTTTCGATAATAATGTTGATGCATCTAACGGTTCTTCAAGCTTATCTGATGTGCAGGAATCATCTCGTGTACCTCCGCCTACTCCTCTACCTCAAACGTTACGCATCTCCAAGGATCACCCTGAATCGAACATAATTGGAGATCCACAAGAAGGAGTTAGAACACGGAGACAATTGGTTTGCGGATTTGCATGCTATGTATCTCAAATCGAACCAAGGAATGTTGATGAAGCTCTCCAAGATGATTATTGGATTAAAGCAATGCAGGAAGAGCTCCATCAATTCGAGCGAAACAAAGTCTGGGAACTGACGAAGCCTCCGAAGCAACACAATGTGATAGGTACCAAATGGATCTTCAAGAACAAGAAAAACGAAGAAGGTACTATCATCAGGAACAAAGCAAGGTTAGTTGCTCAAGGCTATTCTCAAGTAGAAGGTATAGACTTTGATGAAACCTTCGCCCCTGTAGCTAGACTCGAGTCCATTCGTATATTGTTTGCGATCGCTTGTCATTTTAAAATCAGATTATTTCAAATGGACGTTAAGAGCGCCTTTTTAAATGGATTTTTAAATGAGGAAGTTTATGTAGCTCAACCGAAAGGTTTTGTGGATCATAAACTACCTAACCATGTTTTTCGACTGAAAAAGGCTCTTTACGGTCTGAAACAAGCACCGCGAGCATGGTACGAAAGGTTGACAAAGCACCTTTTGGAAAAGGGCTACACTCGAGGGGGAGCTGACAGGACTCTCTTTGTGAAGCATTATCAAAACAATTTCATAGTTGCTCAAATCTATGTTGATGACATTGTTTTTGGAGCAACGAGAGATAATGATGCTTCTAAATTCGCGGAGACCATGGAAAGCGAATTTGAGATGTCCATGATGGGCGAGTTGAATTATTTTCTTGGATTACAAGTTAAGCAAACGATGAAGGAATTCACTTGTGTCAATCCAAGTATGCACTGGAGTTGGTCAAAAAGTTTGATCTTGAAAATTCGAAAGATTTTCCAACTCCAATGGGAACTAGCCATAAGGGACTTGGAAGTGAATCACAAAGTGAGAATGTAGACGAGAAACTGTACCGCAGTATGATTGGAAGTCTACTATATCTCACGGCTAGTCGCCCGGATATATCCTTCAGTGTTGGGATTTGTGCGAGATATCAATCAGCACCGAAGGAGGTTCACCTGAAAGCGGTGAAACGGATCATCCGGTATATCAAAGGTACAATCAATTTCGGAATTTGGTATCCTATGGGAACGACTTTGGATATTGTTGGATACTCAGATGCCGATTGGGCTGGATCGGTGGATGACCGGAAAAGCACGAGTGGTGCATGCTTCTATCTTGGCCACTGCCTTGTTGCATGGCACAGTAAGAAACAGAACTGCATAGCACTCTCGACTGCCGAAGCGGAGTACATTTCTGCAGGAAGTTGCTCAACCCAATTGATTTGGATGAAGAGCGTGTTGAGTGATTTCCGAATTTCAACATCTTCGGTAACCATTTTATGTGACAACACTAGTGCTATTAACATTTCTAAAAACCCTGTGTTGCACTCTAGAACAAAACATATTGAACTTAGATATCATTTTCTTAGAGAGCTAGTTGAATCAAACATTCTTCAACTGTCATATATTTCAACTGAGGATCAATTAGCCGACATCTTAACAAAACCTTTGGATCAAAAACGTTTTATTCACTTGCGTAAAGCAATTGGCATGCTTTCCTTGAAATAAACTCCTTTGGAACCTTTGCTTAGGTTAGGTTTTGTTTTTGTTTTTGTTTTTGTTTTGTTCTTTATCTATGTTCTGTACATAGCACACTAATTGAGCATATATCATAATTGACTTTAATTGCATCCTTTTATGCATTTAGAAATTTATTATGTCCTTGATGTCATAATATCTCAATGTTGCAATGATCATTTACGTTAATTAAACCATCTTTTTGTGATCAAAGTCAATTTCTCTCTCAATGATCTCTTGGTATAGTCATTATCATATTTGATTGCTTGGTCGAGTATGAATTCGAGATCAATGGTTTGGTTGAATACCTTATATATTAAATAATTGATAGCCAATTGAGGGGGAGTCAATGAAATGTGAAATGCTCAAAAGATGTGGAAAGAGTTACATCCCAGTGAGGAGTGTGAAAACTACCACCACATGGAGAAAATCAAAGAAAAAGAAACTCCATGAATGAAAAGCAAATTTTTGATTGAAAAATTGTTGATGAAACTCATATTGAAATACTTGACTCAGTCGTATTTCATGGTTGGTATAAGGTGGGATTTTTATAAAAGATGCTCAAAGAGCCACTCCTTCAACAGATTGTCTAGATATATTATTTAACTTATCTGGGATTTCAAACATCTATTGATCCTGGTACTTCATTTTCTTTACTGAAATTGATGATTTGATAAAGGCATTACACATAGGATCAGGATAGATGTAATTGAAGTTGTTCAACTTTAAGTGTTTTAACTTTCGTAAATCTTCGTTTCATTTTTGGGTATTTTTGATAGATTTTGCATAATCTATTTCTTGTTGTATGAAACGATGTCATTTGTTTAAAGTTGACATGATAAAGTGCTTACATACTTTTTCTGGATTTTATTGTATTTTTCTTAATTTTTCTGAAGAAAAAGGTGTAGCCGATCCGGATCGTGGCAAGTGATCCGGATCCCGAACGCAGGATTTTTCCCGCGTGTGGCCGATCCGGATCACATTCTCGGCCGATCCGGATCGCGGCTAGGGTTCTATATAGAAACTTTCAGATTCGAGATTTCTTTACCCTAATTTCTGGTTTTCAAGCTTCTAGAGTTTCTCTCTCTAGATTTCTTGCTTCCTGGTGCTTCAAAACTCAAAGTTCTTCGGATTC
>CM054954.1:3868402-3874866 GCA_029168755.2 Tillandsia fasciculata
ACGTCCTGGCGAAGTCCGTTTTTCGATCTGACGCACGAATCTCCTCGAAATGCGTAAAATACGGTGAAAAATACGGTTTTTGCACAAAAATCCCTATATAAGTTGCCTCGTAAAGCGTGCCATGAATGGGAGAGGGACCTGGATGTGAGACTAAGCTACTGTGAAGGACTGGGCAGCAAAATACCAAAGCTTGAGGGCTATTTTGCAAATGGTGCAATGTTGCACCATTCAAAATTCAAATTTTGTATTTCGAACCTTAAAGCCCCGTATCCGAGGCCCCTCTAGCGCAGCATTCCAACAAACTCCTCTCCTCTGGCACACTCCACGCAACCGAGCTAGCGCCGGCGCCGCCTTCACGTCGCCGGAAAAGAAGTAGACCAAGACACCTCTTGATCTCGGGTGACTCGAAGAGGGAGTGGCCAGGAGGGTCTTGGAAGGTCGAAACCCGGTCTGGTGGACTCCTCGGCGACGCCGCATCCGAACCCGAGTGGACCCGTGCCCTGCCGCCGCCGTACGCGTCGCGGCCGCACGCTTCTTCTTCTTGGTTTTCCGGCGAGGTGAGTTTTTGGGTCATTTGTTTTCATTTCGGTCTTTGGGCATGACCCTTATGCTCCTGACGTCGAGGGCATCCTTCTTGCCCAGACTGAGCCATCGCCGCCGCCCTGTTTGCCGGCGGGAAGCCCGGCTGGCCGGATTATTGTTTCGGGCCGAACCCTCTCACCACCGTGATCCGGCCGGCGATATCAAGATCACCACCGTTGAGCTCCTTCCTCTTGACGACTGCAATCTCCCCACAAGACCTGAACCCGATCGGCTGAGGATCGGGCTCGCGCGACTGTGCCCTAGAAATCCGATAATTGGGTTCTTGGCCGACAGCCGCCGTCCGGCGCCGCCGCGGCCTCCCGTCGCCGGCCACCTCTACACCGAGCATAGTGGCCCCGAGACCGAGCTTTTGGTCCATCTTGCACCTGCCCGGAGGGACCTCGCCGGAATCTGCCATTAAAGCTCCTTCAAGCTTCGCCGGAGCTCCGCCGCGCGCCTCGCCGGCGCCTCCTGACCGCCGGGAAACAGTCCAGGTAGGTCTATTTCTTTATTTGGGGAACATTGGTGGTGTTGCATGGCCTTCGTGACGTGCGGTTTACTGGTTCCAGGGTTGCACCCGAGCCGCACTTGAGTTTCATCTCCGGCCAACTCCGGCGACCCGGGACCTCGGCGACCATCCAGGTAAGGTCTAGGCCTTATATTTAAGCCTCCCATGATTTTAGTTTTGGTCAAATGGGCCCCGGTTTCATGGACTTAACCTTGC
Organism: Tillandsia fasciculata; assembly: GCA_029168755.2. Lineage (NCBI taxonomy): Eukaryota > Viridiplantae > Streptophyta > Magnoliopsida > Poales > Bromeliaceae > Tillandsia > Tillandsia fasciculata. Next base: position 3,869,709 of record CM054954.1, read on the forward strand.
ACCAGAGCTTAGCAAATCGGGCTTGACCTCCGGCCGCCGCCGCCTCTGGCCGCCGGGGGCTCGACCCAACCTGCCTCAGTCCTCACCTGGGACTCTCTGCTAACCCGTGCTCTGTAGAGTTGTATAAGGATCCACAAGGATCTAAATAGGTACTATCAAACACCTAGAGGGGGGTGAATAGGTGTAATATTATAAAAACCAATCTCAGTGCAAAAATAAAAAACAATGCGGAAAATAAAAATCAACACACCGAGATTTACGTGGAAACTCCAATCCAGGAGAAAAACCACGGGACCAACACGCAATAACAATCCACTAAGAATAGAAGAATAACAAGGTGATTACCGACTCCACGGACTCGACCCCTCCTTCAACTTCTTCGGACCTTGCGCTGACCGGTTGGATGTCCACGCAATAACAATCCACTAAGAAAAGAAGAATAACAAGGTGATTACCGTCTCCACGGATTTAACCCCTCCTTCAATTCTTCGGACCTTGCGCTCCACCGTTTGCACGTCCACTGCACACGTTCGAATCCACGAACGCCACTCGAATCCACGAGCACACGTTTCGAATCCACGAAACGCCTTCAACACACCGAATCCACGATGCCACGTCGAATCCACGACGCAAACTCAGCCGGTAAGAATATTGGCTTCGATGGTGATCCTTTGCTTAGATTATCAATGAAGATCCATGGGAAAAATCTCTAAGCAAAGATTAGATCAATTCGACAAAAGATATGTTCTTGAAAGAACCATCGAATTGACCTAAAAGAGGCTATAAAGAAGAACGATAAAAACCTAGCCTCTAGGGTTGCTCTCAAGTGTTTTATAAATTGATCGGCCGTGCTCCCCACGTTTTGAGAAACCCTAAATGTCTATTTATAGTTTAGAAACCTTTGGAAAGAGATAAGAATCAAAAACATACCTTATCTGGAAATTTTCAGGACGGCGATCCGGATCGGGATTACTGCGATCCGGATCGTCGTAACGAGATTGACGATTCCAGAAATCCAAGGGTTCGGGATCCGGATCGCAAGGCCCGATCCGGATCGTTCATGAATTTCAGCAACATCCAATGTTCGGGATCCGGATCAGAATAGGCTTGGATCCGGATTGGATTTGCACATGAACTAATACCCTTCGGGATCCGGATTGGATCATCTGATCCGGATCCTGAACATGTCCCATGTCCAGTTTTTGATTTTTATGCAATTAAAAATTCATCCAAGTGTTTCTACACTATAAGAAAGTATTCGGATCACCAAAATTATTTAGTTAAACATACCTGATCCTTTTGAATACTTTCTTCTTGAGATTGATGTAACTGATCCACAATTCTTCATCTTCAATCTTCAAGACTCAAGACACTGAGTGTCAACTTGAGCTCTTGTTGAATCTTCTCTAAGTCTTTGATTGCTGATTGACAATTTGATCCCTTTAAGACTCCGACTCAACTCACTGACTTGACTCACGAAATATGCCAACACCAAAATGCCGTAACAATCTCCCCCTTTGGCAATTTCGTGACAAAACCCAAAAATACATAAAACGCTCAAGTCACTCATCTTAAACCAAAAAATCGAAATTCAATGTCATCACCAAAACATTGATTTTCTTTGCGTGAAAGATCCAATAAATACAAAATTACATTTGAACCAAACAGTCCTAGAACATACTCTATGACTTAGGACTTGGAGTCTTAAAGTGATGTAATTCCTGCAAAACAAAACTCCAAACAAAATCAAACGTTAGTCGTTAGAAATTAAAATCCTACATTTGATTCGTCCTTTTGGTTCTTTTGTTTTTCGGCTCTTTCAATCTTTTCTTTATCTCCCCCTATCTTGAGCATCTCTAACATGTTCTCCATGTTCTCCCCCTTTGTGATACGATCATCATTTTCCGTTCTCCCCCATTTTTTCATTTTCGTTTGTCCTCTCTTGATGATCTCATCTCCGTCATTTCTCTTCTCCCCCTTTTTGTCACAAATTGTCAAACAGTGAACATACTAGACAAAAGGAAATCACTAACAACATTAGTTCATAGAGAAAGAGAGATAAAAGCTCAGTTCCGGTATATAACAAAAATGCAGATTGCGTACCGGTACCAGAAAGCAAAAATCAAATAATTTCTTGAAACAAATCCAGATTTTGGAATCTTTTCAAATACCGATTTGTATTCCATCAAGAAATCCATTTAAGTGCTTTGAAGAACAATGAATTCACATAGATGTCATTCAATCCAAATTTCTTTCATTAGAATAATTTAGAAAAATAAAACCAGAAAGAGTATGTAAGCACTTTAGCGCATCAACTTTAAACAAAAGTCATCGTTTCATGCAACAAGAAATAGATTATACCAAATCTATCAAAAATACTCAAAAATGAAACGAAAATTTATGAAAATTAAAACTCTTAAAGTTGAACAACTTCAATTACATCTAACCTGATCTTATGCGTAATGCCTTTATCAAATCATCAATTTTGGTAAAGAAAATGAAATACCAAGATCAATAGATGTTTGAAATCCCAGATAAGTTAGATAATATATCTAGACAATCTGTTGAAGGAGTGGCTCTTTGAGCATCTTTTATCAAAAATCCCACCTTATACCAACCATGAAATATGACTGAGTCAAGTATTTCAATATGCATTTCATCAACATTTTTAAAACAAAATTTGCTTTGCATTCATGGAGTATCTTTTTCTTTTTTCTTTTTCTCCATGTGGTGGTAGTTTTCACACTCCTCATTGGGATGTAACTCTTTCCACATCTTTTGAGCATTTTACATTTCTTTGACTCCCCCTCAATTGGCTATCAATTATTTAATATATAAGGTATTCAACCAAAAATTGATCTCGCATTCATACTCGACTAAGCAATCAAATAAGATAATGACTATACCAAGAGATCATTGAGAGAGAAATTGACTTTGATCACTTAAAAGATGAATTAATTAACATAAATGATCATTGCAACATTGAAATATTATGATATCAAAAGCATAATAAATTTCTAAATGCGTGAAAGGATGCAATTAAAGTCAATTTAACCAATGCTCAATTAAACAACTCCTCTAAATGAAGTGTCTTCAAGATTATGAATATGGAGTCAAGTTGATAATCCAAGAAAATTAATTTGGAGTGAATGAACGTGAAGCCCTTTTTATTCAATGCACTTGTTCGTTAAAAACCCTTTTGTTCAAAAACAAAGTATAAAAACAAAGAGCATTGAAAACATGTAATGCAAAGATTAAGAAAAATATGAAGGGAAAACCAATCAAAGCATTACACACAGTCATAAGCTATTTAGAACTTAAGACAAGGAAAGATATCACCTTTCCGAATCCAAAATCGCTGGATTTTGGGTTGTCTTGATTCGTTGTGGCCGGGGGTTGTCCGCTTTGACTGTTGATCCACCTTAGGTCTTTGCCTCGCAATGATCCACTTGTATGATTGATGTTGTGGCTCGGACCTTTGGTGGGTTGAGTGAACTCCTTTGACTTGATGTGTCTTTTGATTCCGTTGAGTCCGCTCCGTAGATGAAGTTGCCGAAGGATTTTTCTTTCTCTTTTTCGGGCAATTCTTCACCAAATGTCCTTCAAGTCCACATAGGTGACAAGTTCTTCCTTTCAATTTCATTGTGGAACTTGAAGCATTCACAGTTTGGTTCTTTTTAAATCCCAAACCAACCTTGCTTGTTTGACCTAATCCGGACATACAATCTAGTTTCTTGGAACCGGTTGAAAGCCTTTGTATGTCGGATTTAAGTTCATGAACTTGCTTGGTCAAAGCTTGGTTGGTGACATGAATTTCTCAAACTGCTTTTCAAGAAAACCAATCTTGTCCATATATGATTTTGCGTTTGTCTCCGATTGGTTTATCTTTTCTTGGAGGATTTTATTGTTATCCAATAAAAGCTCTCGTTCCTCCTCGAGATCATGAAGTTTGATCTTTAAAGCTTGATTCTCGTCTTGAACCTCAAGTCGTTGCTTCCTCAACTTCTTGATATGCTTGGCCATCTTCTTTGATTCCGCAAGAAGTTGTTGGTATGCCTCAACGAGTTCTTCTTCGTCCGACTCCCCCTCACTTGATGACTCTCCTCGGATGTTGATGTTTCATGCAAAATCAAAGGAATAGAGTCAGTGACTAAAGATGATAAGCACAAATTAGAAGAGGGAATTTGAGAGGCATGAAAAGCAACAACTTTTTCCTCTTCACTTGAGGTCGATTCATCGAAACTAGAATCGTCCCAAGTTTTTGCTTGCAAAGCCTTCTTTTTGTATGATTTCTTAGAAGGACAATCCGTTGAAATATGGCCGTAGCCTTTGCATCGATAACATCGGATTTCCCCTTCGAAATCATCTTTTTCTTTTTCTTTAGAAGGTTTTGCAACGCCTTTGAGTTTAGAGGATTTAGAACCCGATGATCCTTTAGATGGTTTCGTGGATGAAGATCCATCGGTTCGATTCTTCCAAAATTTCCGACGAAATTTCTTTGTGATCCGCGCCAATTGTTCTTCAAAATCGGCAAAAGAGATTTCATCGTCGGAACTTGATTCGCATCTTCTTCCTTTGTTGATTTGAATGCAATACCTGTAAGCTTAGAAGAAGACTTGGAAGAAATTTGATTAGTAGGAAAAGTCATCTCATAAGTTTGCAAAGCACCTACTAATTCCTCTACACTCATCTCATCCGGATGACTAACGGTTTCAATGGCGGTAACCTTTGCCCTAAACCGTTCCGGAAGAGTCCGAAGTATCTTTCTTACAATTTTCGACTCCGGGATCTTTTCTCCTAAATTAGCACATGTATTAATTACATCTTGAAGTCTAGTGTAATAATCTGTAAACAATTCATGCTCTTCCATATGAATAGAGTCAAATTGACTTGTAAGCATCTGGAGCTTTTGAATTTTTACAAGATTAGTACCCTCATGTGTAATTTTGAGAATATCCCAAATTTCCTTCGCGGTTTCACACGCGGAAATTCTTGTAAACTCAGTCGAGGAAAGAGAATTATATAAAGCGTTCATACCTTTCCCATTGTAAGAAGATCTTTCGATTTCCTCTTTGGACCATCTAGAGCGAGGTTTTGGGGTAGTAGAATTTCCTACTTCCTCAACCGGATGCACCCAACCGTATTCCACGGTTTGCCA
>CM054954.1:3874966-3879966 GCA_029168755.2 Tillandsia fasciculata
CGAACACCACTGCTGCGAGTTCCAAATCATGCACGGGGTAATTCCGCTCGTACTCCTTGAGCTGCCTTGACGCATAGGCGATCACCTTTCCCCGTTGCATGAGTACTCCACCCAATCCATTTCGCGACGCGTCGCAATATACTTCGTAATCCTCCCCAGGCTCTGGCAGGGCGAGAATCGGGGCTCGCGTCAACCTATCCTTAAGCTCCTCGAAGCTTCTCTGGCACTTATCCGTCCAGATGAACTTTTCCCCCTTTCTTGTCAGACGGGTTAAGGGGGTGGCTATCTTGGAGAAGCCCTCCACGAAGCGCCGGTAATACCCGGCTAATCCCAGGAAGCTTCGAATTTCCGTCACCGTGGTCGGTCGGGGCCAGTCTGTCACCGAATCTATCTTCTTCGGATCCACCGCGACTCCAGCCGCCGAGATTACGTGCCCCAAGAAACCGACCTCTCGGAGCCAAAACTCACACTTTTTGAGTTTGGCGTAGAGTTTCCGTTCCCGTAGGGTCTGGAGGACTGTGCGCAGGTGTTCTTCGTGTTCCTCGTCTGTACGCGAGTAGATGAGGATATCGTCGATGAAGACCACCACGAACAAGTCCAGAAGGGTTTGAATACCCTGTTCATCATGTCCATGAACACCGCCGGGGCATTTGTGAGCCCGAACGGCATTACCGTAAACTCGTAATGGCCATAGCGAGTACGGAAAGCCGTTTTGGGGATGTCCTCCCCCTTGACTCGGACCTGATGATAGCCCGACTGCAGGTCGATCTTTGAGAACACCGTCGCCCCCCGTAACTGGTCAAAGAGGTCGTCGATCCTTGGCAGGGGGTACTTATTCTTGACGGTGACCTTATTTATCTCCCGGTAGTCGATGCACAACCGGAGACTTCCGTCCTTCTTTCTCACAAACAGGACGGGCGCGCCCCAGGGCGACGCGCTTGGTCTGATAAAACCCTTATCCAACAGGTCCTCCAACTACGCCTTGAGTTCTTTCAACTCCGCGAAGGCCATCCTGTACGGTGCCTTAGTGATGGCTTGGTGCCGGGGAGTAGCTCAATTGGGAAGTCAACCTCTCTTTCCTGGTGGCATTCCGGGGAGCTCCGCCGGAAACACATCCGGAAATTTCCTTACCACTAGGTCTCAAATGTCGGATCGTTGGCACCAACCATTAACCCCAAAAGCCTGAGCTTTTAGAGGTGCGCATCCGATTCACTTAAAGTGGCATACACCGCACCACAGATCTCGACCAGACCCAACCCACCTGGATGTTGGGTCTATTGTTGGGCCTCTTGCCGTTAGGTCTATTGCGGACCGCAGCCTACTCAACCTTTCAGGCTCACCCAACCCAACTCACTAGTCCCTTGGGCCTATTGTCTCAAGAAAGGAAGTTGGACCTATTTGACCCATAATAAAGGGCCAACACCAAAGACAACTAAGTCTTCGCATCCTTACTGGGCAGGAAGATACAGAGTATTTGCTCCTAAGGGTTCTCCTGGGGTCAAGACCAACATTACTCTTCGTAAGGGGTCTTTCCTGCTACTACTTCCCTCGGGTTATAGCGAACCCCCGCTCCACGATGGTAGCTCTGTCCACCACTTCTTAGAACGTCCGCAGGTCCCTGCCTGAACCATCTCGAAGATGTCACTCCGCAGTCCGTCAACAAAGAGACGGGCCTTGTGAGGTTCGTCCCGTATGGCAAACGGGACACAATTGACCAACCTCACAAACTCCCTTTGATACTCCACGACCGAGCGGCTCTCCTGCCTAATGTTCTTCAAATCGTCCTCCAGTTGCCGCTTGACGCTATCAGAGAAGAACGCGCCAAAGAGTTCCTCTCTAAAGGCCGACCATGTCGGCAGCGGGTCGTTGGTGGACGGGTCCGGGCGCACCGTCTTCCACCAGATGCGAGCATTCCCTTCCAAAAAGTGACAGCCAGTGGGACCCGCTCTTGTTCCTCCATCAGTAAATCCTCGAAAAGCTTTTCCATGGTATCCACCCACTTCTCGACGACCCACGGGTCGGTCGTTTCTCCCTCGAAGGTGGGTGGGTCATGCTTCTTGAACTCGGTCAAATTTGTCCTGATTCTTTCCCGCGTCGCTCGCTGCTCCGCGGCTCTCCCTGCGGTGGCGGATCCCCCAAGAGTAGGGGTCGTCCCTGCCTCCCCCGTTGTCACTCCCAATACGGGCCCCGAAGTCGTTAGGGTGGGTACATCCCTTGGGGCTGGGGGCTGCTCCGTCGTCGTACCACCCGCCCCTTGGGGCTCCGTAGTGGGCGCTGTGGTTTCGGGCGGAGGGGTCGGTTGACTCTCGGTGGTTGCGGTAGCCTGTCGCTGCGTCAGCTGACGAACCTGCTCCGTCAGCGTCGCTAACTGCCCGGCCATTTCCCGCAGCTGTCGCCGGAGAGCCTGGTTTCTGCGGCGGCCGAGGCCGCTCCGTCAGCGTCTGCATTTTCGGTAGACGACCTGGTCCGCGCAATTGCTTGCTGTTACCAAAGAAACCACGTTAACCCTATGGTTATAACCCTAGCACACCGTCTCACGAGTTCACCTATATTACGTTCCCGTTTCCCCGTACTCTCACGTAGTACACCTACACCTTGGTTATCTCATGTCCAATTTGCTTGTGGCACCTTGCACTGTGGATGAAAATCACGTCTACTATGGTTGTGGTTGTATCTCTCTGATACCATTTAATCTGTCACGCCCCCGGGGGTTTTTGAGTCAATTAAAGCGGAAAATGCGTGTCCATTTTTTTTTTTTCTTTTAATAAGGTAACATGAACCTCATCCCCGGTGCGTGCCAGACCGCCACATACACAAATTCACTCTGTCCACGGACAGAGTCTCCTTTGTATATGCACGGCGTCTCATTTACAACATACAATTCAATCACAAATATCACACATTAATCACCAACGAACAACCATACAGTAGACAATCAACACCAATTAAAGCAAGTTTATAAAGCGGCGTCAGTGTTTGGAAAGGATAAAACCCAGAGTTGTAAAACCCGTGCCCACTCGGCACCTTGTTTGAGAAAACGTTTTCGCAATCAAATATTTATCTTGAAACCATGCCGCGAATGAAAACACCACTAAGAGTATCAATGCATAAAGATACACCTCATCCACAGTGCTAGCTAATACATGTCCACAGCTAAAGTAATCCACAAGCAAAAGACTAAAATAGCGTAAAAGAAATGAGATATAATAAAGATAACCAAGCGCCCGACTACGGCCCTCACGACGCAGTCCCACCGCCATCCCGGCTAACGCACCTAGTAACACCTGTCACGGAGTGGGTAAAGTCAGTGACAAACAAAGTAGATGTTTAAATAACAACAAGGAAGGAAAAGCAAACCGGTTTGGGAACTCTGCGGACGAACCTTACTTCAGGCTGAAAAAAAAAAAAAAAAAAGAAGAAAATAAATAAATAAATAAATAAATAATAATTTCTTTGAAAGCCGGTTTGGGAACTCTGCGGACGAACCTTACTTCAGGCTGAAGAGAAAGAGAAAAGAAAGAAAAAAAAAAAGAAAAAAAAAAGAAAGAGAAAAGAAAGAAAGAAAAAAAAAAGAAAAAAAAAAGAAAAAAAAAAGAAAAGAAAAAGAAAAGAAAGAAAAGAAAGAAAGAAAAAGAAAAAATAATTTCTTTGAAAGCCGGTTTGGGAACTCTGCGGACGAACCTTACTTCAGGCTGAAAAGAAAGAGAAAAGAAAGAAAGAAAAAAAAAAAGAAAAAAAAAAAGAGAGAAAAGAAAGAAAGAAAAAAAAAAAAAAAAAAAAAAAAAAAAAAAAAAAAAAGAAAAAGAAAAGAAAGAAAAGAAAGAAAAAAAAAAATAATTTCTTTGAAAGCCGGTTTGGGAACTCTGCGGACGAACCTTACTTCAGGCTGAAAAGAAAGAAAGAAAAAAAAAAAGAAAAGAAAAAGAAAAGAAAGAAGAAAAAAAAAGAGAAAGAAAAAAATAAATTTCTTTGGAAAAAAAAAAACCGGTTCGGATGATTTCTTCGGACATCCAAACCTAGGTTAAGCCAAAAATGAACCGCTTCGAATCCCAAATCAAATTACATTGAACCTCAAGATAAATCAAAATGGATTTTCCTTCAGATCCTAAGTAAAAAAATATATATAGAAACTTCTTCGGACCCCAAATAATTTCAAAAAGGGAATTTCTTCGGATCGCACATCAAAATAAAATAACGGTGTTTCCCCGATAAAATTAGGAAATTTTCTTCGGACCCCAAATAAAATAAAATAAAAGGGGATATCGAAACAAACATAAATTTCTTTGAATCCAGAGTCGGTTTCAAACAAGATTCAAATGAGTCCTAATCAACTTGTAGCCTAAGTCCGATTAAAAAAGGACTAATAAATGAGCTGAATAGGGCTCACCCCATATGAAGGCCTCAAATTTACCCATATGACATAAGGCCCAGTCCACATACGGATCTCAAATCCAATCCACATATGACATAGGCCCAATCCACATACGGGTCCCAAATCCAATTCACATACGGATCCCAAATCCAATCCACATATTATCCCAAATCCAATCCACATACGGATCTCAAATCCAATCCACATATGACATAGGCCCAATCCATATACGGGTCTTAAATCCAGTCCACATACGGATCTCAAATCCAATCCATATATGGGTCCTAAATCCAGTCCACATACGGATCCCAAATCCAATCCACATATGATATAAGGCCCAATCCATATACGGGTCCCAAATCCAATCCACATACGGATCTCAAATCCAATCCACATATGACATAAGGCCCAATCCATATACGGGTCCCAAATCCAATCCACATACGGATCCCAAATCCAATCCATATACGGGTCCCAAATCCAATCCACATACGGATCTCAAATTCAATCCACATATGACATAAGGCCCAATCCATATACGGGTCCCAAATCCAATCCACATACGAATCTCAAATTCAATCCACATATGACATAAGGCCCAATCCATATACGGGTTCCAAATTCAATC
>CM054954.1:3887466-3947466 GCA_029168755.2 Tillandsia fasciculata
CAACTGGAAGCTCATTTTTATGAACCGTCACTTCCAGCGGTTGACATTTAACTTGCTGAACACCGTGCTCACCAATTTGCGGCAGCACGGAACCCGAGGCAAACTTCGGGCCAAGAAATACTCTCTAACATAGCCTAAATGCAATTTTTGTTCTTTGAGACTCCAAAACCTAAATCTGATGCGAGCATCGCGTCCAGTGACCCCAAATTAGCCAGGAATACACTGTCGCGGCTTCGCAAACAGCCTAGAACATAGTTTTGTTTCAACATTACATTTTAAGGTTGATTTAACTACAACTTTTAATCTAATCATCATATAATAAAACTTCGTATATCAAAGTAGCTCTGGACAGTGCCTGGATACCAGGGCTCACCCTATTTGAAGTCCAGAATTGCTGGTTCAACCAGAACCAGAGCTAAGTTCATTCAAGGGTCTACAATGCTCGAAACATTAATCCACACAGATCTAATTTGATCTGAAGTGAGCATCAAGCTCAGGGGACACTTTGAAGCAACTTTCATTTTTACAGCAAGATCTAATTCCATTTAAAATTTCATTGAAGCATTTCATCAAATATCTGGCGTGCACAAATTGTTAACAAATATATAAGCCAACATACAAGTTGGTTCTCTGAAATCTCAACACCTGGAGCAATATGGCATGTATCAACTTATTCTAATAAGGTTCTGGAGAAATTCTCATCAACCTGGAGCAATCCACAGCCTCAAGTTGGCCGGAGCTCGGGGAGAAGACAATGCCTCAAGGCATTGAAATTCGTGACCACTCATCCAGGACATCTGGGCATCATCTAAATGCACCAACAAGTGCATCTTATCACCACGAGCTCACCTGTACACGTGCCCGGCGACGGGGCACGGTGGCGGCGCGGCGGAGTACAAGCTCGGTTTGGAGCTCTCACCAACAATGGTAACTTTGCAATTGTTGATTTTAAGGTGCAAGGGACAGCACTACAAGCTTTCTAGCAAGCTTTTAGGAAGGTCTATCCTTGTCCCCGCCGCCAGAAGTCGCCGGATGGCCGGCCGCCATTAATGGCCTCGAGCTCGGGCCTAGCCATGGCATCTTGGTTTTTAAGATGCATGGAAGCCATGCAATGGCATGGATAGACTCCCCTCTGTCCCGTGAATATTTCTGGGCATGTTACCGGCGTCGGAGAAGCCCGCCGGCGCCGGAGCACCAAGCTCGGCCAACTTGCAATAAACCGAAAAACTAGGGCATCAAATTTCTCCCAAACTAATCAACCATATTCTACCATACTTTGCAGAATTAATATCTATATCCTACAGTCCTTGTATGCAAATTTTTAGCTATTTTGGTTCAATGGTTGCTTAGCTATGTCGAGGCGGAGCTTTATTAGGTTTCCGGCAACTTCTTGCCCCTGCCGGCCATGCAAGGTGCATGGGAGGCTTAGACTTTGCAGGGAGGAAGCTAAGGACCTAAGAGGTCCACTACTAATGGTCTAGGGTTCATGCAAACCGTGGTTTGGGATAACTCACCTCGCCGGAGTTGATGACGAAGGAAGTAGCCGGTTTTCTCTTCTCCTTCCTCGCGCGGCCACGGCAATCACCCCGGTTGCTCTACAGCCACAGAGGAACACTACAGGATCTCCAGATCCAAGTTTGGTTGACGTTGGTTCCAAGCCTCTTTTCCTTCTCTCTCTCTCTCTCTCTCTCTCTCTCTCTCTCTCTCTCGAATGGGGAAGGGCCCTTGGTGATTCCGAGCCTAAAAGGACGGCTCTGCTATCTCCGTTGCACCCTAGGAGCTTAATTAGCCTCCAAATACGCCCGTAACCGCCCCCCCTCCACTACGGCAGCCAAAGATCCCAAGCCAAATTCAAAACAAAATATCTTTTACCGCAATTGCCATTTGGTCCCCACACAACGCACCCTAAGCCATTAGGTCCCTACTGTAGGTCCATCTTGCACCCAGCACCTTAACTTATGGGCCTCATAAATTTTGATACATAAAATATTAAAGTTTCTTCAAAAATACCCCCCTTTTCGGTACTTTTTACGCATTTCGAGACAATCCGTTCGTCCAAACGCGAAACGGACTTCGCCACGATGTCCGGCTCGTCGAGACCTATCAAATAGAGCCCTTGCTCGACTAATTTGGTGTTCAAATAAAATCTCGGGCCATAATGTTCTATTAGGTCGCGGATTGGTGCACGCACTTCGATGCACCCGGATCGCCAAACGCGAAATCCGATAGCGCCATTGCGTTCAGAGCGTTGAAATTAGCTAGGATCGACTACTCATACTGCTATAATCAAAGTCCAGACGGCGAAACGACCGATGATGGTCAAAAGGGGAATTAAAATAGGGGTTACTATTCACAACTTAAGTTGTGGGACCCGCTTCTTCTTCGCTGTTTTCTGGAAGATCCGACCGTCAGATCTGAACAAATTTAATATGGATTTCACTCAGTTCGACGAGATGGTCACACTCGTGGTCTCGGATCTTCGAGATCAGGTCCGGATTGAAAAGCGATATTTCTGGCCCACTGACTGTGCCATTTACACTGCAGAAAAGGGCACTTAGACTACTGGTGCTTTTCATGATCCAAATTCAACTAGACTCAAATCAATTTCATTTCTTTATTTATTTTCAAAATTTCAAATTCTTACATCTCTCCCACCAAAAAGGAAGTTTCGTCCCTGAAACTTAATACAACTAAAAGTCAAATACATGGGAAAAACGCTCCAACATGGCTGATTCACGTTCCCACGTGGCTTCGCGCTCTTCAAGGTTCTCCCAATATTGTACCTTGACATAGGGGATCGGTCAACTTCTCATCTCCTTTTCGTCTCGAGCCAGGTTTTCAGTGGTGTTTCAGTAAGGAACGATCTCTAAGTCTAGACGCTGGAACTCGGAAATCAAGCGATCCTGATCAGTGATCAATAGCAGCTCTGGGGTATCATCACTGAAACTATACCATCTTTGTCCAGAGGGTAACCCCGGCGACTATAACTATAGATAAGCGAACAAGTAGACCCAATCACGATATTACCCCTTACGGGGTAGAGTACTTCAAACCGCTCTTTCGACAGTACCTTGTCTGCAGCCAACATACTTATCGAAAGAAGAGTGGAATACCCAAGATCTGTCGCCAACATCAAGTTGGGGACACGACTCCCACCGGAGTCAACAGAAGGTATCGGTAACGTGGCTAAAGCAATCAATGTCTACGGAGATCAATGTCCACTTTTATCTTTAATCTACTTATTAAAAACAGGGTAATTCAGATTATTACATCACCTCCACTTCAAAGGAGTTTTGTTCCCAAAGCTTACAACTTAAGGTCATACTTAATGAAATGCTTAATAAAAATTTATTCGAGGGCTATTAGGTCAGTCGTCGGGTTTCCCTCCATGAGGGGTCAGTGCATGGGCCGGTCCTGCTGAGGTTTGGCGCGCTCCCTCAGACTGACGAGGGAGAGGAGGACGCCCAGCAGCGTTCGAGGGAGTACCCTGACGCGGGTATGGAATCACAGGTGCTGGAGCAGTGGAATCATCGGGGGTGGTCCTCTGTGGGCACTCCAAAGATCTATGTCCCTGTTGGCCACAGTTGAAGCATCGGCCGTGGCGTCGTTTGCAGAAGTGCGCTCGGTGAGTACCCCCGCAGAAGACGCACGGTCGGGTTTGCTTCGCTTTTTGTTCTGTCTGCAGGATTCACCACCGCTCATAGAAGGCGCTCTTTTCTTGCCTTTGAATATTTGTGGCTCGTAATTCTTGAACTCGGGTAGGACAGCCTTTGCTCGAGCTTGCTCTGCTCGATCAGCCTCATCATTGGCCACAGGATTAGTAACTGGGAAGACTGACCGGTATGACGCAGGTGCCATCACAGCAGTACTAACAGGGGCAACCGTAACCCCCGGTACCGCACAAGAAGCCGCAGTAACATCTGGAATGGGCCCCGCTGGTGGTAATACGGGGTTAACAGCAGGCTCCGCCAAACCCTCAGGCTCGGCAATGGTCGGAGCAAGAAAGGGTGCAATCGGCGGTGCAGCAACTGGAACAGTTGGTGGGTGAACAGGTGGGGCAGGAGCAGCAGTCTGCTGCTGCACAAAATGCTGGAATATCCCAACCAGAGTCGCCATTTGAGCCTCAAGTCGCTCTATACGACCCTGAACTGCGAGCTCGCTCGGCGCACTGGGTGGTTGGCCGACACCACGGCCCGTGCCCGCACCCCGTCCATGCCTACGGCCTGGAGGACAAACCATAACTGCAACCATACGACCAGATTAGAAACAGACTCCGAAAAGTATACCTTGAGTTTCTAACCCCTATACTTGACGTACCCAACGCTCTCACGTAACAAGTCATCGTAGGGTTTATCCTAACCAGTTCCTAATCAACTTTCCCTAGGTACCGTGTACCTATTGCTCTGATACCATCTAATCTGTCACGCCCCGAGTTTTAAAAATCCGATAAAATTTTTTTTTGAAATCAGAGTTTGCAAACTGGGCGCAACAGACCGCCACACGTATAGAAGACCCTCTATCCCAAGAACAGAGACTCCCCTATACATGCACGGCTAACAAATCGTCATCATCAGAGATCAATAGATATATCAGTAACTAATGCTAATCTACTTAACCAGAATAATTCAAATCAATTATTACATCAACATTTTAAATGGCTGATCAACTAGAACTGGAATAAATGCTGGAAATAAAAGTCTGGAGATGTCATCGACATATGTAAGCTCATGGGGACAGCTCTATCGTAATCTGCTCACTGGATCGTCCCGCTATCTCCCCACCCGACCGACCTGAAAAAATGGTCACCCAGGGGGTGTGAGATACACTGTACATGTATCCCAGTGGGCACGACGAGCCGAGGATCAGCTAATCGTACCTACTGGGTACTAAAATCTGCGGATAGTAAGAGTCAATAGGAAAAGCTGGAAGCATAGAGGTCTACTACTAATCAGAATCAGAACTACGGGTAAGTATACTGGAAATCAACCATAAAACAGTAGATCATACATGCTGAAAATAAAAGGCAACTGAAAGGTATACTATAACATGGAAATATACAATCTATGCATCAATCACAAGCATACCAAGTGCCCAAACAATGCCAATATTGGTCACGGGGACCTCAGGTCACGGGGACCTCAGGCTCATATCACTATCTGCACCTGTCCCACAGACATAACCCCGCACCCATAAGTGCTATCTGGGGCTCACGGGTCCTTCCTCTAGACCACTTTACCGGTAAAGAACAATAGCCACGGGGAGCGACCCCGGCAATGTTCGTGAAGTACAGCGATGCGTGGCAAGTCGTACTGATCAATCTCACGGTCTAGTGACCGAGTAGTCGGCAACATGCCGAGATCCCAACAGGGAATCATCTGTCTATCTCTATCAATCGGAATCAATCAATCGTGCATATGAATAATATATCAAATAACATCTCAGTGACAGGAAACAGTAAGTATCAACTAGTCATGCAGATCTGTATATCAATCAATCAGGATCAATCAATCATGCATATCGAGTAGTATCTATCAATCAGGATCAATTAATCATGCATATCGGCGTATATCAAGAAATATCTCAATAACAGTAATCAATAGGTGTCATCTAATCATGCAAGTCTATGTATCAATCAATCAGGATCAGTCAGGAATAATCAGGGATCATGTAAATAATAATCGGCTGATCGTGAACAAGCAATCATATGTATAAGTCTAATCGAGTCGATGTCAAACAGGGGATCATGATATGTCAAGATAGGTCATGTAATCTGTAGGAAGATCAAGAACAGGGGTCCGACTGGACTAAAGCAACCAGAGGGCCAAAAAGCTGAGGCCCGGTTCGAAGATAACCCACCTGTCAAATCGCAGGCGATAAGACTGAATCGACTGTACGCTCAGAACCTAGATGCAAATCGAGCCAACCTGGATCAAACATAATAATCAACCTCGAATTCACTAATCACAACTTAAACCCCAGATCCATTTTAAAACCTCTAATTATTTAACTAATAGTGTCATTTGAGCACTGTTTTCGCTCGTTCTTTCAACTGGAAGCTCATTTTTATGAACCGTCACTTCCAGCGGTTGACATTTAACTTGCTGAACACCGTGCTCACCAATTTGCGGCAGCACGGAACCCGAGGCAAACTTCGGGCCAAGAAATACTCTCTAACATAGCCTAAATGCAATTTTTGTTCTTTGAGACTCCAAAACCTAAATCTGATGCGAGCATCGCGTCCAGTGACCCCAAATTAGCCAGGAATACACTGTCGCGGCTTCGCAAACAGCCTAGAACATAGTTTTGTTTCAACATTACATTTTAAGGTTGATTTAACTACAACTTTTAATCTAATCATCATATAATAAAACTTCGTATATCAAAGTAGCTCTGGACAGTGCCTGGATACCAGGGCTCACCCTATTTGAAGTCCAGAATTGCTGGTTCAACCAGAACCAGAGCTAAGTTCATTCAAGGGTCTACAATGCTCGAAACATTAATCCACACAGATCTAATTTGATCTGAAGTGAGCATCAAGCTCAGGGGACACTTTGAAGCAACTTTCATTTTTACAGCAAGATCTAATTCCATTTAAAATTTCATTGAAGCATTTCATCAAATATCTGGCGTGCACAAATTGTTAACAAATATATAAGCCAACATACAAGTTGGTTCTCTGAAATCTCAACACCTGGAGCAATATGGCATGTATCAACTTATTCTAATAAGGTTCTGGAGAAATTCTCATCAACCTGGAGCAATCCACAGCCTCAAGTTGGCCGGAGCTCGGGGAGAAGACAATGCCTCAAGGCATTGAAATTCGTGACCACTCATCCAGGACATCTGGGCCTCATCTAAATGCACCAACAAGTGCATCTTATCACCACGAGCTCACCTGTACACGTGCCCGGCGACGGGGCACGGTGGCGGCGCGGCGGAGTACAAGCTCGGTTTGGAGCTCTCACCAACAATGGTAACTTTGCAATTGTTGATTTTAAGGTGCAAGGGACAGCACTACAAGCTTCCTAGCAAGCTTTTAGGAAGGTCTAGCCTTGTCCCCGCCGCCAGAAGTCGCCGGATGGCCGGCCGCCATTAATGGCCTCGAGCTCGGGCCTAGCCATGGCATCTTGGTTTTTAAGATGCATGGAAGCCATGCAATGGCATGGATAGACTCCCCTCTGTCCCGTGAATATTTCTGGGCATGTTACCGGAATCGGAGAAGCCCGCCGGCGCCGGAGCACCAAGCTCGGCCAACTTGCAATAAACCGAAAAACTAGGGCATCAAATTTCTCCCAAAATAATCAACCATATTCTACCATACTTTGGAGAATTAATATATATATCCTACAGTCCTTGTATGCAAATTTTTAGCTATTTTGGTTCAATGGTTGCTTAGCTATGTCGAGGCGGAGCTTTATTAGGTTTCCGGCAACTTCTTGCTCCTGCCGGCCATGCAAGGTGCATGGGAGGCTCAGACTTTGCAGGGAGGAAGCTAAGGACCTAAGAGGTCCACTACTAATGGTCTAGGGTTCATGCAAACCGTGGTTTGGGATAACTCACCTCGCCGGAGTTGATGACGAAGGAAGTAGCCGGTTTTCTCTTCTCCTTCCTCGCGCGGCCACGGCAATCACCCCGGTTGCTCTACAGCCACAGAGGAACACTACAGGATCTCCAGATCCAAGTTTGGTTGACGTTGGTTCCAAGCCTCTTTTCCTTCTCTCTCTCTCTCTCTCTCTCTCTCTCTCGAATGGGGAAGGGCCCTTGGTGATTCCGAGCCTAAAAGGGACGGCTCTGCTATCTCCGTTGCACCCTAGGAGCTTAATTAGCCTCCAAATACGCCCGTAACCGCCCCCCCTCCACTACGGCAGCCAAAGATCCCAAGCCAAATTCAAAACAAAATATCTTTTACCGCAATTGCCATTTGGTCCCCACACAACGCACCCTAAGCCATTAGGTCCCTACTGTAGGTCCATCTTGCACCCAGCACCTTAACTTATGGGCCTCATAAATTTTGATACATAAAATATTAAAGTTTCTTCAAAAATACCCCCCTTTTCGGTACTTTTTACGCATTTCGAGACAATCCGTTCGTCCAAACGCGAAACGGACTTCGCCACGATGTCCGGCTCGTCGAGACCTATCAAATAGAGCCCTTGCTCGACTAATTTGGTGTTCAAATAAAATCTCGGGCCATAATGTTCTATTAGGTCGCGGATTGGTGCACGCACTTCGATGCACCCGGATCGCCAAACGCGAAATCCGATAGCGCCATTGCGTTCAGAGCGTCAAAATTAGCTAGGATCGACTACTCATACTGCTATAATCAAAGTCCAGACGGCGAAACGGCCGATGATGGTCAAAAGGGGAATTAAAATAGGGGTTACTATTCACAACTTAAGTTGTGGGACCCGCTTCTTCTTCGCTGTTTTCTGGAAGATCCGACCGTCAGATCTGAACAAATTTAATATGGATTTCACTCAGTTCGACGAGATGGTCACACTCGTGGTCTCGGATCTTCGAGATCAGGTCCGGATTGAAAAGCGATATTTCTGGCCCACTGACTGTGCCATTTACACTGCAGAAAAGGGCACTTAGACTACTGGTGCTTTTCATGATCCAAATTCAACTAGACTCAAATCAATTTCATTTCTTTATTTATTTTCAAAAATTCAAATTCTTACAGTATGTATGTATATATATATATATATATGTATGTATGTATGTATGTATGTATATATATATATATATATGTATGTATGTATGTATGTATATATATATATATATATATATATATATATGTATGTATGTATGTATGTATATATATATATATATATGTATTTATTTATTTATTTATAGTTCTGCTACTATATTTGTACAAGCACTAAGCAATTATTGTTTGTAAATTTTCTACATTAGATCTACCCATTTTACTAATTTCATTCCTTACATCATTTTATTCCACCAACCACTCACTTAATTCAAGAGGCCCATTATCATTCTAACCACACATATTTTCATCCAAGGGCTAAAAACCTGCAAACACCACTGACTTGGTACTTTTAAAAGCATAGTAGCTCAATTATATATATATATATATATATATATATATATATATATATATATATATATATATAAAGAGAGAGAGAAAGAGAAAGAGAGAGAGAGAGAGAGAGAGAGAGAGAGAGAGAGAGAGAGTTAGGCTGTTACACTATCGATAGCACCAAGCTATTGGTGCTATCGAGTTTTTAGCCTTTGGATTAAATGATGTGTGGTTAAGATGATAGTGGTCCCCTAGGATTTACTAGGTGGTTGGTTGAATAATAAAAATCTTAGGGGACCACTATAATCTCAACCGCATATCTTTTCATCCAACTGCTGAAAACTTGATAGCACAAATTGCTTGGTACTATCCATAGTATTCCAGCCTAATTATATATATATATACTTAGGCTGGAATATTATCGATAGCACCAAATCATTTGTGCTATCAAGTTTTTAGCCATTGGATTAATAAATGTGTGGTTAGAATGATAGTGGCCCCCTAGGGTTTAATGGGTGGTTGGTTGAATAGTAAAAAATTTAGGAGACCACTATAATCCCAACCGCACATACTTTCATCCAAGGGCTAAAAACTTGGTGGCACCAATTACTTGGTGCTATCAATAGTATTCCAGCCGGACTATATATATATATATATATATATATATATATATATATATATATATATATATATATATATATATATATATAGAGAGAGAGAGAGAGAGAGAGAGAGAGAGAGAGAGAGAGAGAGAGAGTAGAGCTTATACACTTTTAATAGCACAAGGCCAAATATGCTTGTAAATTTTTTACCATGTAATTTGTATTGAGATTTTTGTTATTATAAAGTCAACTAAAGAGAGAGAAAGAAAAAAATACAATAGCACAAATCTCAATGCAAATTTAATGGTTAAAAAAATTACAAGTATGGATGGACTTGATATATATATATATATATATATATATATATATATATATATATATATATAGTAAGACTTATATACTTTCAAAAGCACAAACTAAAATATGCTTGTGAATTTTTTACACTTGGATTTGTATTGAGATTTGTGCTATTTACTTTTTCTTTCTCTCTTTAGTTGACTTTACAAAAGTGCAAATTCCAATACAAATCTAATGGTAAAAAATTTACAATCATATTTGGACTTGTGCTTTTGAGAGTATATAAGCTTTACTTTATATATATATATATATATATATATATATATATATATATATATATATATATATATATATATATATAGGCTGGAATACTATTAATAGTACCAAGTCATTGGTAAGGGTATATATAAGTGTACACCCAATTTTGGGTGTACATCTTACATCCCACCCATCATAGGATGGGGTGAATTCCACCCATCACTTCGAAGTGATGGGTGGAGAAAATTTCACCCTTGGATGGGTGGGGCGTAAGATTTACACCCAAAATTAGGTGTATGGGTAGCAAAGCCCCATTGGTAATATTAAGTTTTTAACCGTTGAATTAAGAGATATGTAGTTGAGATGATAGTGGGCCCCTTGGGTTTAATAGGTGGTTGGAAAAATAGTAAAATCTAACGGGTGAAAATAATTAAAAGGCTTGATCTAATGATAGAAAACTTAATAGCACAAAATATTTGGTACTATCGATAATATACTAGCCGGACTCTCTCTCTCTCTCTCTCTCTCTCTCTCTCTCTCTCTCTCTCTATATATATATATATATATATATATATATATATATATATATATATATATATATATATATATATATATATATATATATAAAATTCGGTTACTATGCTTGTAAAATCATCAAACAATTGGTGTTTGTAAATTTTTTAATGTTAGATCTATTCTTTTGACTAATTTCACTTCTTAGATCATGCTATTCCACCAACCACCCACTTAGGGGTGTGAAACGTGTCGGGCGGCCAAAGGGCCGCCCGACTTGGCATGACTTCGGGCTGGACCGTGGTCCGGCATGGTTACTGTAGCACCGTGCCCGGGCTGGCCCGATCTAACTTTTGGGGCCATGCTGGGGTATCCCTTCAAGGCCCGTCGGCCCGGCCCGGCAAGTCCCGTGGCTAGTCTGGATCGTTTCGGGCCAAGGTGCATGCCCGCGGCTCGGAACCTAAGGCCCAAGGCAACTTGCCTTTGGCCTTGGGGTCAAATTCTGAGAAGAAGAGGTCTTGGCCCTTCTCCCCATGAGCCCTCCTCCCAAGGTCCTCATAGCAGACCTACAGAGGCAGACCTAGAAAACTTTGGGAGATGTGATTTTGATCCAATTGATCAAAATTTTATAGTTAATTGGATCAAAACCCTTTTCCAAATTTATTTTTTAAAATAAAAATTTATAAATAATCTTTTAAAATTTTAAATATTTGTTATTTTATAATTATTTTTATAAATTTTTAATTTTTTTATCAAAATATAAAATTAAATAGAAAAAATTTATTATTTATATTTTTAAATTTTATATATTTTTTAAAAATAAAAATAAAAATAAAAATTTTAAGAGTTCGGTCCGAAACACGACCCTGCCCGGCACATCTGATGCTTTCCAGGCCAGAGGACCGTGCTTGGCCGGATGCTTAGTAGCTCCGGCCCGGCGCAGCGCGACCTGGATTTGAATCCTAGCCGAGCTGTGCTGGTCCTTGACCCGTTTCAACTTGAAAAATGGTGGGCCGTGCCGGGCCGGTACGACCCACATTACACCCATACATCCACTAAATCTAAGGGCGCACTATCATCCTAACTGCATATACTTTCATACAAAGGCTAAAAACTTATAAGCACCAATAAATTTGTGCTTTTAAGAAATTCAATTTTATATATATATATATATATATATATATATATATATATATAGAGAGAGAGAGAGAGAGAGAGAGAGAGAGAGGGTAGAACTTATATATTTTTAAAAGTATAAGCCAATTTATGCTTGTGAAATTTTTGTCATTAAATTTGTATTGAAATTTATGCTATTGTAAAGTTAAATAAAAAATATAAAAAAAATAAAAAATATAAATTCTAATATAAATCTAATGATAAAAATAAAAAATTTACAAATATAGATGAATCCGTGCTTTTCAAATCATATAAGCTCGGTCTAGGGCTTCTACCTCTCATCCAAGTTTTCTTATTATGCGCTCGTATTATAAGGCTAAGGAACCTCTCTCTCTCTCTCTCTCTCTCTCTCTCTCTCCTCGCTTCTCCGATCGTCTTCTCCGGCCTCGGCGGCGCTCCTCCTCCGACGCATCCGCCATTAACGGCCTTGCGAAGACCCCTTCTCCCTCCCTATGCCATAGAGCCTCCTCGCCTGCCGCCCCTTCGATCGACGCTTTTGCATGGTAATCTCTCCTTCTGCCTCTAAGAACCAACCCTAACCCTCCAATCATGCCCGCGCGTTTAGGGTTAGCTCTCGGACGCGTAGCCACGAGTTCGGGGTTTGGATTCATGCGTTAGGGTTGAAATGTTCAAAATTTGGCGGAGATTCGAATAGTTTGGAAAAATATTTGGTGCTTTGGATGATGAAACATAAATTTGTGGAATTACATGTATATAAATTGTACCGAATTTTTATGTAAAAAGAAAAAGAATAGTATAGTGTTACAAATGAAAATAACACCTAAACTACAGTGTAGTGAAGTGTAATTTGTAACCTAAAATGGAATATTAAGCTACGGTATGTGGCCTGGGTATAGTTACAGGAGCATGGTATTCTAATTTCTTAGGAATGTGGCACGAGGAGTAGGATCAAGGATTTAAGTATCCATCGGTATGAGCCGTATTCACTGTGCTGCATCATGCCAACAAAATACCGATACAGTCCCGTGCCGATGGCACAGCTCAAAACCCTTTTTTCTTTAAATTACTAAATAATTTTTTTAATAAAGTTCAAAATATTTAATAAAGATACATAATAAACAATTAGAAAAAAAAATTTGCTAAAAAACAATAAATATTTCATGTCATTATGTGCACATATATTTGCACACATATATATTTTATGATCGGCACTCATCAGCACGATTCGACACGCACTGTGTTATACCGTGCCGGCCAGTTTTCGGCACGATCCCGTGCCACGGCACTTTAAATCCTTGGGTAGGATTAGTCGGAAATTGGAATACTATTTTGGAATGTGGTTCGTTTAGAACGTCAATTCATATCGACACAGATAAAAAAGTCGATAACTTGCTTTTGTTACCATATAATGGGTAGTTCTTATTGTAATGAGTAATGTATTGGATATGTGAATTAGCTAATTGCATGTATGATTCCTGTGATATTGTTGGTTAATATTTATAATGTTACCGTCCAAGAAATATCTTGGAAAAATTTTAGAGTACTGTGATTGTGCACATATTGTTGTAATGCTTATAATTCTTATGGTAAGGAATGGTTGGAGTGAGAAAATTTTTTTTTTCCTTTTTTTCCTTTTTTTCCTTATGCATTGAAATCAACTAAATGAGTTTGCGAGTATTGCTTTTCTTGTTCTTCTTATTTCTGGGAACTAAACATTGCCTATGGAGTTTAATTTACAGATTGAGCTTGCTTCATCAGCAATCGGTTGATATTCGGATATTGAGAAGCATGGCTTGCATTCAGGCCAATATTTACAGGCCAAGTTTGGGACGCGTTGTGAATGGACCGGACAAGAGGTTTAGAAGAACCAGCTCATCATATACGCCTTCCTCTCTGCTAATCTCGCATTTATTTGTGTCACCACTGCACAATTCACGTCAAAATAAAGCATACCCAGGACTGGTCTATAATGGAGCTCAATATAAAAAACTTGCTCCTGTATGTGCATTTGGTGGAAAAGGGAAATCCGAAAGCGATAATGATGTAAGGGACAAATTTTGCCCTCGTTCAATTTGATTTGTTTGTTTGTTTTTCTAGCTGATTTCTACCAATCATTAATAGTTGCAATTTAGATTTTTTTTTTTAATGTGAATAATGAATGTCTATTTACGGGTGACTTGAGTATCTGAATTCCAGTTTTTCATCATATCAGTAGTGCGAAAAATCGAACTCTTGGCTGCAAATACCTGAGAAATGCAGAGCATAATATTGACTTTCAAACATTTGGAGAGATAAAAAGACAAGGGCCAGATTTGAGATTGATCTTACCATATTTATAGTTGTTTTGAATCTTTTCAAATAAGCAGTTTTTTTAATTCAATTTTCTTGTGAAGCCGAAGTATCTGAATTTTATGTGGCTTCACGATTTGCACTGAAATTTACTGTATCTATTACAGTATATTTGATCCATCATTCAAAGTATCTTGAACTGTAGGCATAATGCTCAGTACAAGTTTTTGTGCAGTAAAAGCATGATGTCGGTATAAAATGGAAGCAGTCACATCAAATAGGAAGTGCATTTCCATACACCTACTGCCGCCCTAACAACCTCCCTGCGCAAACATAAATTGTTGAACTATATCTCAGGACTTATCTTTCACTATGAATATCTGATGACTCTACTTTTCACTTTCTTTTCTTCGCAGCCCTTTTCATTTGAATCACTGAAGAAAGCTATGGGAGGATTTAAGCGTGAGAAGTCGGTACAAGATCTGCTGAGGGAGCAGATGCGGAAACAAGAATACGGTGGAGATGGTGGTAATGGAGATTCATCTGGTGGTGGTGGTGGTGGTAGTAATGATGGCTCTGGTGGTTCAGAAGATGAGGGTTTTGCCGGAATGTTGGACGAACTGCTGCAAGTTGTTTTGGCTACCATTGGCTTCATATTTGTGGTAAATTATATGATGTCTTACTTTCCATTTTTTCGTTCTGCATTTTTCTGACTTCATAATATTCTCAAAATTTTACACCTAAGAAATTTTCAAGTATGCCAGTTAATCTCGGCTAATTAGTTGAAGTATATTCCAAGTCAGATACCTAATTTTTCTAACTTCATTGTGCGAGATGAAAAGACACTTGATAAGAAGCATGCATGCAACGATACAGGACCTCTCTTTGGTTCTGTTGCTGCTTAAGGATTTGCTGTAGCCTTGTGACATACCACTTCATTAGCCTGCAAAACTTCGGCTGGGAAGAGAACTTCGTAAGAATGGGAGTCAAACAGTTGACAATAAGAACCAGAAGTATACGAAAGAGAAAGAATTGTATTTTTGTTGTTCAATTGATGCAATTTTCACTTACCGGCACAAACGAACCAGTTTGGATTGTCCTTTGTGGCAAAGATAGAATCTAGATCAATGTGTCATTGGGTCAAGAGCAATTCCTCGGATATTCCCTTCCCTTCTGCATAGAAGTAAAATATTAAATGTGCCCTATAATACAGCTTTTGCGAGATATAATTGCTGTGACTACCTGCTTTAATAATTGGGTTAGGCATGCAATAAGAACTTAGAAATTACACTTTGTAGTTATATTTTTGTTTTTTTATTTTAATTTTCAGTTGTCGTATAACATTATCTTTGGTAATTTACATTGTTATGGTTTGTAGCTATCACTCAAATGGGTTAATTAATCTATGAATCATTTGTATGTGTTGCGATTGTTCATCTATTCTTTTTTCCAATGCTAAATAAATCTCATTGATCGTTTTACCACTTGTAAAAGCTCGTGTTGTTGTGCTAAATTATGTGATTCATCAAAATGCATTCTCATCCTTTTCTCTGCTGCTTACTATCTACTTCCTCTTTTGTCGCAGTACATCTATATGATCAGAGGCGAGGAATTAACAAGGCTTGCTAGGGACTACATCAAGTATCTCTTCGGGGCCAAGAGAAGCATGCGGTTGCAGCGTGCCATGTACAACTTGCAAAAGTTCTACGAGAATAATTTGAGGAAGGAAGAGGTGAGGGAGGATTGGTTGGAGCGAGAGATCGCCGCAACACCGACGTGGTGGCACAACCCTAGGAAACTAGCCCGTCTTATGGATTCTATATTACAGGGTTACAGGCGCCAAGAAACCTAATCTCAGATCAAAGATGAGATTCTTTAAGGTGGTAATTTGGTACTCTCTTTGAGTCTTTGTATTTGAATGCGATGTTTCTGTCTTGTGAATAACAGAGGTATCCGAATCAATGCATGGCATTGCACAAGTTTAGATGAAATGTAGCTAAAATATTCCGGAGAGAAAAAAAAAAGAAAGAAAGAAAATCAAAGTATGGTGGTTTTTGTTGGCTGGTTAATTTTGTTCTGATATTGTCTTTGGCATGCATGAAATCTTTTTCTGCGTCCCAGAAAATGATCTTAGAGTGTGGATTTGTTGGCTGTTGCATCTCTTGTTATCTGATCTGATCAAACTGATATAATGGAATGACCTAATTAAGGACAAAATAGTAATTTCGCGTTGTGATAATGCTGAAGAAAATGTTTGTTCTTATATTTTAATGCGGCATTAAATTTTTGTCAGCTAGATGTTATCACTCACACTTGAAATAACCATGGTAAAAACAAGGTTCCTCTTTATTGGTGGCTTTTGAAGGTACTTTTCGCTATCTTATCAGAATGATTGAGAATCTTACCAAAACTTGTTCATACTATAATATTTTTTTCAGTACACATATAATTCTGCTAGTAATGAATGATCAGTAGTAGAGTTGATGCTTGTTCTGTCGCCACCAAAATGCCGTTGATGAATGATGATGCATTAAAATGTATACAAAAGTAATTAATGTCTATAAATGCCAGCTCATCTGTAGCCTTTGTAGCTATTCAGTATAATCTTTGACTCTTACACATAGGTAGAACTTCACTCATGATCCTTATTACACAAATGCATAGGAACAATAAACTCAGTTACTCTTCAAATTGACTACCAAAAACAACAAACTCGGCATATCCATGTAACTGCTCTTTCTTTTTTCACAGCAGGTTCGAGAAAGTTATCCCCATCTTTTTCTACTGACGAAATCCTACCTCACCAATTCTTCAAAGAAAAAGGACTCAAGTGATCTTAGTGTTCGAGAATAAAATCTCTGATAAGTAATCTTTTGTGTCGATCGTATAGATGTAATTTTCGCCAGATAAAGGGAAAGCGAGAGTTAACTTCCATCTGCAGCAGAACCTGCCGCCTCTGCGGCCTTTTTCTCCTTTTGCTTTTCTCGTCTCTTCTTATTTCTCAAAGCATTTTTGCTCGTCTCTCTGATACATTTAAACAGAAATAGTTAGTAGCCATAAAAGAGTTGCATTTAAAAGTAAATTTCATAAAATTAAACAAATAAAGTATGAGTAAGAAACTTACTCTGAAGGCGCTGCTCCACCGAAAAGCTGCAATTTATAAAAATGATGTAAATATCAGTTAACATATATATTTTATAAGAACTCGATTGTCAAAAAATCAGCAGAAAAAAAAAATTACTTTTCAGAAAATATAAATCATTTTGATTCGATATCTAACATTTCAAAACTTTGATTTTAGTACACAATCTTTCAATTTGTTTGATTTGACTAATTTGACGACTCTTTGGATACAAAATTTAAGCTAAATTTATAGTTACGTGAATTACATAAAATATACTAATTAAACCTCTAAAGATAATCGACGGATTCAAAATTTGAAGTTAAAGAGTCACTAACAGGCTCAAATCAAAAAAACTAAAAGGTAGTCAAATCAAAAATTTTAAAAGTTAGATAGTTAGATCAAAATGGACAATAGTTGAGGTTATATTTTTACCTTTTTTCATATACAAAGTCTGATATTATCTGCCACATAAACATTTTAGACTGGAGCAACCATGGATATTTTTTCAGGTTTCGGCAACAAACATACCTCTTCTTGAACCGAAGCAGAATTCTTTGCATGAGGTGGGCGATACGCGGCAGGTTTTTTTGCGACAGTACTCGCAGCAGCCTGTCTTGATGATTGCGACGATTTAGATTCTTGAACTGAAACCATAAATAGAGCCATTATCAGCGACCAGGAACTGATTAATGTAAGTCACTGATACAGAAGTAGAATAACCTTGTCTCTTTCCTTCATCAATCTTTATAGCATTAACAGACTTGGTGAGTTCAGCAATATCGCCAAATCTTTCAGGTGCCTCTGCCTTCCAGTCAACCTACATGATTCAAAGAAGCAGCGAAAAAGTTCATCTGTGATGTTAGGTTCGATGTTGATCTCGTAAAGATAATAATCATCATAAAAACAATAAACGCCTAGTTTGGCTCAACTAGAGCTTCTATATAAAGAGTTTGTGAAAAAAACTGCACAAAAAAGAACTAATAGCTCTCTTGTTAATATGCTTCTTAACAGCTTCAATGAAGCAAAAGTAAAAGTCTCAAACTAGAGCTCGGACTTTTCAGGCTAGAAGCTCATTTCAACTTCCCGCAATGGCCAGAGCTCTCGACCTTTAATTTGTCAAACACCTAATTATTACTTCTCAGTAGGTAAGCATTTTCAGTAAGTCAGACCAAACAAGAACTAAGGCAACAATTAAATTTGCAGGACTACGAGGAAGGACAACAGCGTGAAAGATACCTGATACAGCTTAGCGAACATTTTCTTAAAATACAGAGACCCGTCGTGGAGGAAAATTTTTATCCTTCAAAACAAACGAGACTATTAATATTAACTAAAAAGCATCGACCTGAGAATGGTAAAATGTAATGAAGGAGCAACATACCCATTGTCTATTTGTAGCCTAGGTGCGGTTGTGGCAGTCATGAAATATCGCCCATCAGGAGACCATTCACTAGTGACTGAACATTCAGCCTTTGTCGTCCCAAGCAACTTCTTCCCAGAATAATCCCAAAATGCCTAGGAACAGTAAAGAAACACAATCAGCATGCCTACGAATTACAAGACAGTGAACAAAAATCATTTAGGGCAATAAGTAATTCATAGATTATACAGCACAGGTTAGAAAATGGAGATGCGCCACCACCAAGAGAATAGAAAGAATGAACAATAGAACAGTTCATTACGAAGACATACCAAGAGACAGATATGAACTTTAAGATTCGTGGTATCCCTAAAGCACTTCTGAGTATTTCATGTTATCTTACAAACATCTAAATGAACAACAAAACAGCAGTTCACTCAATAATCGGATTTCGCCCATAGTTCAAACCAAGGATTTAAGTATCCATCAGCACGAGCCGTATCCAACGTGCCGTATCGTGCTAACAAGATACCGGCGCGATACAACCTCCGTGCCGATGGCATACTACAAAACTTTTTTTTCTTTAAATTACTAAGTAATTTTCTCAATAAAGTTAAAAATATTTGATAAAAATACAAAATAAGCAATTAAAAAATTTTGTTGCTAAAGAAAATAAATATTTCATAACATTATGTGTCGGTACAAATGTATTTTTTGTACAAATGTATTTTTTGTAACCGACACTCATTGACACGGCTCGGCATGCACCATGCCGGCAAATTTTCAGCACGACCCCGTACCACAGCACTTAAATTCTTGGTTCAAACCAACGTTTAAAAAACCAACCTGGTCATCTGATCAGAGAAGGGAGAGGCTCGAGGGTATTTATATTTGTCAAACACACTCACCTCAAGATACACTACATTTGACAATCTATTTTAATAATAATAAAAAATTCTAAGTATCAACAGATTGCAGTATTGCTATTAGCTTTCCGATGGTGGCCAATGGACGAATAATGCATCTCTAATATAAAAACAGAGATTGCAGTTGCCAACATTTCGATCTGATTATTGCTGTTGCTTAACAGGTTTCTGACCTTTTTTTTGAGATCAAGGCTATAATTGAAGGGAAAGCGGCTTTGGATCGGAACATGCTCTTCAAAGATACCACTATTTGTGAGTTATTATATGACAAGAGCAGCAAGTCCATTTTCCCAGGAGAAAAATGTTACCGAAGCTGAATATGCTGTACCGACCTCATCAAGAGGAACTTTGCATGAACAATCTCTAGTATTGTACTTGGTAGTTGACAAAACACAGACGAAGAAATACTGGATTTTACAAACAATTATCTCCAACTCATGCCTTACAGCAATACCTCAGAATGAATTCTGTTCAATCTTATATGACGCAGTAGCAAACATGACTCTATTCCTATCGACATGGGTAGGGAGGCCCACTCATTCCCTATAATAAAGAGCACTATTGTGTTCCATGAGGGACTAACTTATTTTTCATGAGGTTGTATGGAGCATTAGTCCTAAAATATGATCAGTAATAAGGATTAGAGCTCCGACTTGGATTGAGTCGGCCATAATTTTGTGGCAGAGTTCAACTATTTTTTTTTTTTCTCGAAAATCTTCCAGCAAGAAGTTGAACATAAAACTATAATTTTTCATCAAAACACCACATGTAAACAAATGAACAACACGAGTGGCCCAGTAGAACTTAAGGAGATCCCTTAAAATGCTTGGTAGGTGATACTGTCTAAATTTGGGATCAAATCTATAAGATCACTAAGTTTACATGTAACTGCTCTATATATAGGCCCACAATCGTGACTTACACAAGAAGAGCCAATTCATTGCATGAGTACAACATAAGCCTAAATTTGTTGCAGGAGAATTCCCCAGAGCTAGGGAGAATTGATGGAAATGGAAATAGATTCAAACAAATGATCCAAATAAAAATCACAGAAATGTTTTCTTATCATGCTGATTTAAAGGATGTACTTGAACATTTATAAAAGTTAAATGCGTACCATATCACCAGGTAAATTACCAAATCCAGCCAGGCATATAACTGTTTCATAATAAACAGTCAAGGAAACATGGAGGAGTAAGAGAGGCACCTCAAAAATGTAGTTTGAAATTCAAACGAGTCAATAATAACAAAACGTTGACAAGAAACTTTAGACTAAGGATACGTCTCCCTTTTGGGTTCCACCTTATAGTATTGTAAGGACCTTGACCAAGCTCGAGCAGAGGGTTGCATTTCCTGTCATATACTGTTGCTTTTGCAGGCATAACTGAGGCAAGTCAAGGACTACAGTAATAACAGTTAACAAATATTACATCCGAAGTCAAGGACAGTAAATCACAAATATAGCACTATTTTTACGATAGAAAAGAAATACTCAAGAAGGATACATCCATACACAGCAGCAAATTCCAATCCCGAAAGAGACCACTGAACATCGTGCACAGGCCCTTCTTTTTCTACAAATTATGCTTATGATTAGTATAACCATTTGCACCCAAAAATGACAAAAAAAAAGGTAACAATGTTTGCAAATCCCCCTCATCTGTACGCCATTTTAGAAGATACTGAAGCTTTAACTTTCCTTAATGAAACCCTTCAATCTTTTTTATTATTTGAGTTATTTCCATCAGATGAAGTGCGGAACTGGGGATTTTGTTGAAATTAACAGTTGTGCTAGTTGCCAGCAATAAACTGCTAACAAAACCTACAGTTTCATAGCTCCAGTAAGCCATATATTAACGAAATTACCACCAAATTAATGAAATCCCTGGTTCATCTGATAGAAATAACTAAAATTAAAACAACAAAAATACAAGAGGTTTCAACAAAAACAAAAATAGGGGGTCTATTTCGAAATGGCCTACAATAGAGAAGGCCTCCACACAATTTTAGTCACAAAAAGAAACCTACTGAGAGGAACAAGTCCTTCATGACTCCCATCAGTTGTCAAGTAGTTTAGCTTAGTTTCTCCATAGTAACTCTGGTTGCTCTTATCGACGTCAGATTGAGCAACAGCAAGAAGCCCAGTTGTGCCGCTGTTCCAATGGAACTGAACACTAGAACATCGAAAGAAACTTCTCCGAGCAACAGGCTGGCTTTGTAAATCCTTATCACAAGAAAAGATTTGAACGCTAGCTGGGACACCCTAAAGCCAAAAGAAGACTTATATCATAATCCATTTCCCAAACAAAATCAAACTAGAAATGACCAACACTAACCAACCTTAGATTCTGCTATGTATGCCGCAACGTGCGAACCAGGAGACTTTGAGAGCTCAATTGCAGTAACACCAGGAATCCTCAATCTATATATAATTCCCTTAGCAAAATCCTTAGGATCAAAAAATTGTATCTCATTCGTAGCCATTCTACAGGCAATTGATTCATCGGAACTAAACTGAACTGACGGCCTGAGAAATATAACAAAAACCCAATCAAATAGAGCATTTCTTGGAAAAGTTTAAATCCTAATCCTAACAAGAAAAAAAGAATGGTTTAATTCAACTTCATTACGCCAAACATTAATATAGTATTCAACTTCATTACTCCTAAACTCAGAGAATACTAGTGTTTGACGAGTACAGAGAGTTCAAAATCCATACCATTTTGTGAATAACATTCTTATAAGGTTTGCTAATGACCACAAAGAGTTCAAAATTTCAAAATTTATCAATTCAAACTAAGCCTTTTTCTCGTCTTCTTGCCTAAGAGGCCACCAAGAGATCGAAACGTCAACAAACCACACCTAATGTTGCTGACTCTACATTAGCAGAGTTGAGTGTTTGCCGTAAAATCCAATGTTCAGTGGCGTGTTTGATTAAATGTACAGTACGCCACTAAAATTCTGTCAAGTAGGGTGGAATTAAGCCAAAAAAATTGCATTTTTGAGGGGATTTGTGATCGAACCATGTAGTTTTCGACATATTCTTCTGAAACTGTTGGTACAAAGGAGAACCGCTCTCCACGCTCCAAATCACGACGTTCTTATCCTGCGACGACGACGATTTCTGAAACGTTTGGAGGAACGCGCCGCGCGGGGAGAGCGCCGCGGCGAGGAGGGAGGGGATCTCGAAGGCTCTGATCTCCGCGAATCCACCGCCGCCGCCGCCGCAGCTGTAGACGCTGACCGCGGAAGCGCTTCTGGTGACGAGGAGCCGCGCCCCGTCGTCGCTGAACCTGGCGGCGGCTGCGGGGACCCGGTCGAGCTCGGCGCGGGGCTCGCCATTGGCGAAGGGGGGGCCTCGCCATATGGAGAACCCCTCGGGCTCTCGAACTGCGGAGATCGAAGAAGAGGATCCAATGGATCAAATCGATGATGATGATGATGATGATGGTGGTGGTGAAGGAGAAGGGTTTGTGTGTGTGGAGCGGGGGGAGGAAGCAATACCTAGGATTTGTAGCGGAGGTGGTTGTTGCGGCGACGACGACATTAGGGTTTGAGAGGTTGCCAGGGGAATGGAGCAGGCGAGTGAGCGGAGGAGGAAGATGAAGAGCGCCGGACGGGGAAAGTTTGGTTAATTTCAATTTGATCCCTGACCGTTACGTATTTTTCCATTTAGTTGTTCTTATATTATTATTTTGAGTAATGCTTAGAAAACAATCTAACTGGCTGTTTGCGAAATAGCTCTTCTTCGATTCGAAATGAGTATATATGAGTCCGGCTAGAATACTATCGATAGCATCAAATAATTGATGCTATCAAATTTTCAGCCGTTGGATGAAAAGATATACGGTTGGGATTATAGTGGTCCCCTAAAATTTTTACTATTCAACCAACTACCTAGTAAACCCTAGGGGACCACTATAATCCCAACCGCATATTTTTTCATCCAACGGCTAAAAACTTGATAGCACCAATGGCTTGGTACTATCGATAGTATTCTAGCCTAATTATATATATATATATATATATATATATATATATATATATATATATATATATATATATATATATATATATATATATATATATATATATATATAGTAGAGCTTATATATTTTTAAAAATATCAATTTATACTTGTAAATTTTTTATTATTTAATTTATATTAAAATTTATGCGATTATAAACTCAACTAAAGAAAGAAAAAGATAAGATAAAAAAATATAAATCTCAAAATAAATTTAATAATAAAAAATTTACAAGCACAATAAATTTGTATTTTTAAAAATATATAAGCTCTAATTTCTCTCTCTTTATATATATATATATATATATATATATATATATATATAGAGAGAGAGAGAGAGAGAGAAGTTAGAATTATATTGATAGTATAAAAATAATATTTACGATCAACCTTTTGATTATTAAATATTTAAGATCTAGTGAAAGTTGGTTGAATAGTAATGATCAAAGGTGAAAAAATTAATAGTAAATATTATTCATATATTATCAATCTTATACTAGCATCCGTGGCCTCTCTCTCTCTCTCTCTCTCTCTCTCTCTCTCTCTCTCTCTCTATATATATATATATATATATATATATATATATGTCACGCCCCGAGTCCGCCAATTTGTACGGTTCGGACACGCCAACAGACCCGCCAATCGGGTAAGACCTTTTTCTACCCGAAAGGAACGGTAACATCCATAATAACACAACAAGTGTATGCGGAAGCTCAATATCAGAGTACTAAAAATCACTATAAATTTAAACTTTCATTCAGTAACAAACATTAACACAGAAATGAAAGCAATACAAGAGTGAACCATAACTTAAATTTATTACACTTTACATTCCTGAACTTGCAAATAAATTATTACAATTCTTTTTACATAAATTCCTCACCATACAAGGTTCACTCGAGAAATATAAAAAATGGTACCTCTGCTAGACCCTCTAGGTCTCTATGCTGCTGGGCTCTTGCCCCTGTCGTGTGCCTCGCCGTCTGCGTCTGAACCGTCACGATCGCTGCATCCATACCCGAACCTGTGGGGGGAGTCACCCAAGGGGTGTGAGAACTACATCTGAGTTCCCAGTGGGTTCAACCACCGAGAGAAAGTGTCCTACACCACTTGGTCCAATGGAAGCAATAATAATAGTGCTAGGAAACTAAAATCCTCGATATCAAATGCAGCTATACAAAATGATACATCACGGTCTGTATATACTCATCAACCCAGCACTACACTGTCCAGCCATACTAGGCTACCATATAATAGGTCACTACACTATCTGTGTATACTCATCGACCCAGCACTACTCTGTCTAGCCACACCAGGCTGCTAAGCACCAACCCGGCCACTATGCCGCTATATACAGGGTCAAACTAACCCGGCCACCTTGGCCACTCTATTTTTCTTTATTCTTTAGATTCAGGTGCTTTAGTTCAAGTTAACCCTCAGAAATTCTTATCCAACGGGCCCGAGCCCGGTAGTCCTGCTACCATAAAATAAGATTTCTAAGGTTGCCGATAACACCCGCAAGTGTTACCCCGCCCAACGGGGAACTTGTCATACGGGTCACTGCCCGGGAGAGGGACACTGCCCATGGCTCCAACAAGATCTACGTTTCACCCCCGAAGGTACGCCCATTTTATCTTTTTTTATATTTTCTTTCTTTTCTTTTTACTTTAGTTCTTAGCCTCTTTGCCTTTGAACACTTGCTTCCCTTTCTTATTCGAGCTTATAGCTCCCTTTTTGCCACTGGCAAATCACTTTCTCTTTCCTTTGAGCATTTAGCTCCTTGCTTCCACTTTTAACCCTTCGAAAGTACCTCGTCCGACGGGTCACTGCCCAGGGAGTCCTGCTCCACTTGACGAGTCTCAAATTCGAAGGCACCATTTACATTCTCTTTATGCTTTTTAGCCACTTTTAGCTTGCTTTTAAACTTTGCCTTTTTACACAATTTACCTCTTATCCTAGGTCTTGCCATAAGGATAACCAGAGAGTCTCCTGGACTCTTAAACATTTCTCTTTTATTTCTTTAACTCAAATTGAAGTTAAAGTTATTATTCATTTGCCCAGACACCCTATGACCTTCTAGGGTTATATTTGATCAACTCTTTAAACTGGGGATCTTATCCCACTTTCCTGATTTCTTGCTGAATCTTAGAGTTAACTTAACTCTATCTTGCTGTTCCACTTATAATTTAGAGTTACGCTGACTCTGATCTTTCCTATCCCACTCTTACCTTAGAGTTATGCTGACTCTAATTTCCTGCTCCCTTTCATATCTCCGCACTTGATCTGTTCTCATTTTTCCTTCCGTATCACCGCACTTGATCTATTTCTCATTTTTTCCTTTCATGTCACCACGCTTGATCTAATTTCCCTTTCTCTGATTCCTCGTGGGATTCCTAGAGTTAACTTAACTCTATTTTTGATCACTGACTCTCCTTAGGTTTCCTTTACCTAAGTTCCATGTCACATATGTCCTAGAATTTCCTGACTCTATGTTGATCACTAGCTTTCCTTAGGTTTCCCTTACCTAAGTTCCATGTCACATATGTCCTAGAGTTCCCTGACTCTATGTTTATCACTCTATCCAGTGTCCTTAGGTTATCACCTAAGACAATGCCACATTCTATCCAATGTCCTTAGGTTATCTCCTAAGACAATGCCACTCGTTCAATCATAGGAAACTCCTAAGTTTGATGTCACTCTTCAAACCCCTAAACTAGGTTTTCTCCTAGTCTTACTACCAACAAGTACTGTTCCCTTATGTCACATGATTCCTAGGGTTGTACCCTAACATGATCACAGTCATCACTTAACTATCCATTTCTACGCATGCAATTATTTCTTATCCATCATAAAAATAATATTTATCCTCTAAGCCCTTTTGCACATGAGAATGAATTATCTCCTTTTTGGCAACCGACAGTTGCATTTTTCATCTGTGTCCATCTGCACATACAAGTTTATCCCCTATTGTGGATAAATCATAAATATCGTTTTTCCTCTAAATTTCTCTACACATGCACATATATCATCTGTTATTGACAACCAACAGTTGCATTTTTCACCTGTGTTCCTCTAAACATGTAATCTTAATCATAATTACCTAACGCCTCTAGCAGGCTACTATTATGCTTCGAAATCGAAAAGCAAAGGAGCAAGGGGAGAGGTCACCCAATTTCGGCAGAATTCCCCACCTTGTAGCGTCCCCAATTGCTTGTAGACACTTGCAATTGGTCTTCGCGCGATTCCACTTGTTTCCTCGAGCTTGCACGCAAAACGGTGCGCCACCCTCGAGTCCGCACGCAAAACGGTGCACGTCCACCATACCTGCACGCAAAATGGTGCAAGTCATTACAATTCCTCACGCAAAACGGTGCGCGTCATTTTAACGTATACGCAAAATGGTGCGCGTGAACTCAATCTGCACGCAAAACGGTGCACTTACCTCAAATCTGCACGCAAAACGGTGCACATTTTTCTATCCCTGCAGGAAAAACGATATATAATATTAGAAACTGCACGCAAAACGGTGCGCGACAAAACGATCTGCACGCAAAACGGTGCAAGCTTAACTGTAAAATTGCACGCAAATCGGTGCATATTTTTCTATCCCTGCACGAAAAACGATGTATAATATTATAAACTGCACGCAAAACTGTGCGCGATAAAATTATCTGCACGCAAAACGGTGCATGCTTAACTGTAAGATTGCACGCAAAACGGTGCATATTTTTCTATCCCTGTACGAAAAACGATGTATAATATTATAAACTACACGCAAAACTGTGCGCGATAATATAAGTTGCACGCGAAACGGAGCACATACCTCGATTTGGCACGCAAAACGGTGCACTTTTCTTTTTTCAACGTTGCACGCAAAACGATGCACGTTTTTCGAGTTTGCGCCCAAAACTGCGCATTTTTACCGAATTCGCACGCAAAACGGTGTATTTTTTTACAACTTGCACGCAAAACGAGACGCGCCAAAAATATCTGCGACAGTCCGGGCAGCAACGGCACAGTTGAAGTCGGTCCCTCGTACAGTCGCGCCGTCCATCGGCTTTTGAAACGCCTCGCGCGCTCCACGAGGTTTACGGCGCGCCGTTCCTCCTCACGAAAACCCCTCTCTTTCTCTCTCTCTCTCTCTCTCTCTCTCTCTCTCTCTCTCTCTCGTGCTCGGGTGGAGAAGAAGAAGAGAAAGGGAAGGTCTGCGGGGGAGAAGGAAGAAGAAAAGAAGAAAAGGAGAAGAAGGAAGGGAGGGGGGTTTGTAGACCCGGTTCACGGGCCCCCCAATAGGGGCCCGCCACGTGGCAGCCCACCTCTCACAGGGCGCACGCACTGCGCGCCCCTGCGCCATGCGGGCGCGCGCCCCCGCGCCCTGTGCGCGCCAGCTGTGCGCGTGGCGCAACGCGTCGCGCGCCTGGAAATCCCTTTTTGTCTCGTTTTCTGTCCGTTTTTTGTCCGTTTCCGTCCAAATTTGACAGGCAGCTTCGTTTCAGCCTAATTTACCACAGAAAATTTTAAATTTTCAGTTTAGGCCATTTCTGGGCCACCAAAAGCCTCGGTGTACCCAGAATCACTGGCGGACCCCGTTCTCGCAATCCGGATATCCGATCAACACGAAATTTTTACTGTGACCTTAAAACATAATTACGAAACTCCCGTAATTTTCTCAGAATTTTTTGACACTGTTGGCCGAGCCCGTTCTCACTATCCGGCCTCCGATCAACGCGGAACTTTTTCGGTGGCCTTAAAACATATTTACGGGGCTCCCGTAATTTTCTCGGAATTTTCCGACACTGTGAATTTTCCACTAAAAATCTGGGCCCCCTTTCTCAAATAAATTTTTAGATCTCTCCATTTTAACCCGATTTGGGCCCAACTCGCGTCCAAATGTTCCTTACCTCCCCAACTTTCATAACACTAGTATTTCATACCACCTTTATTTACATTTATTTATGTGCCGAAAATCCGGTACTTTACATTCTACCCCCCTTAAAACAAGTTTCGTCCTCGAAACTTGAATTACATCTCGACTCCTACTTGATCGAGAGGGAGGAAATCTTGCCCTCACTACTGGGCTCACTAAAACTGCACGAACAGCTCATTCGTGGATCCCTATTTCCAACCAGGGAAAATCTCAAACCTGATGTCTGGCCATTTTCACTAAGTAGGCGAAAGACACAGCTGAGCACTTGCTCTCTCAATTGCCACGAATGACCCAGTCTTTGTTTGCGAAATTTCCACTTTAATTTCGCCATCATCTTTTTCACAACGAGGTTGCATCTGCAACCAGTTACACTTACCGCATTTTCCGGTCGCTCAGCTGCCTAATGTGGAGGGCAAAGGCCAATCCACGAGTTCTCAGCCATCTCACACGCTGCTAGTGCTCTAAGTCCACGGGTTATCAGCTAACCCGATATATCGGACTACTAATAGGTTCACAAGCCACGGTCCAACAGGGGCCTATAGCCCAAAACTAGTCCAACACTGTACAACGGCTCTCGCTAGCCCACAGACCTAATCGTCAAATGGGTAGATCCACACTTAGGATCACTACACCAACACTCCTACTAGGAGCTACAGTACCTCAATCGTCACTAGCTCTACGGCCTGGTCATATCACACTCTCAGTGTACTAATAGTCTCAAGGCTCACACGTGGCATTCCACGTCCCCGGGTCATCGCTCGGACTACCGTCCCGACAAAATCTCTATCATGCCCCGCCGTCAGGTCTCGGGCCGCTGTCTCACACAGCTGACTGCGCCTGCCCACTGGGCTACAGGCCCACAGTCCAACAAACATGGTCCAGGCACGGATCGTCCCTAAGCGAACCCGCTAATCGTCACCACGCGACCACTACGCTCACTGAGCAAAATCATCAACTAGTCATCAATCCACGACCCGAACTCTCTATCAACTCTGGCCACACTGGGCAAAGGCTAATGCGCCACCTAATCAGCTCTCTCTGGCTAAACGGTACCTGTGCTCCATGAGCACCTAAACAGTTGGGCGTCCTACGCCCCCACGCTAACTCGCAAGGATCCAGTGTTAAGCGATTTGCTTAAGCACCCCAACGGCTCTTGTGCAACTCTCCCAACTGGGTCGAGGCACCACAATAACTGTCCACCAACTCTGGTGATTAACTCGCAAACCCTGCGGTGGCAATTCTTGCCATTACGCTGATCCGTCGGAACGGCACCACAAAACTCTCGTTCTTTCGAGAGGTGCTCGCATCCTGAAGCCTACTCTAGGCCTCACCAACACTACTACATGGCAACCTAGCCACCATTAACACGCCACACGGTCACTACCGTCATCAGGGGCGAACTCACGCCGCCTGGCCCGTAAATCTTTCTTGCCCTAACCCTTAGGGCACAGCAACTTGGCTCTCGCGACATAGCGATCACCATTTACCTCGCGAGTCGGTCTCTCACTGGACCTTACTAACCATACTTTGCCAGCAACTTAGCTGACACAAGCGTAAAATACCTTATGCTGTAGGTGTTGGCTGCACCGACAAAAGTTCGGCGGCCACTGACAATCCCTTTACTGTCGCCCCTACAGGCGGCGACGCCGTATACTCATACGTTGTTTGTGCAGCCTCAGCTTGCTGCGCTATCAGCCACTGGAGCCTATCTATCTGCTCCGACTGTCACATCGACGCCACACTTAGGCGTTGGAATCAGCCTTCCTGTCGGCGGGAAATTTTCGCTGACGGCAAAAAGCTTGATCTGCTGCTGGACCACACCAATAAGTGCGGCCACCTGCTATCGCAGCTCGTGTACCTTGTTCGACCCAGAGCGCTCTCCTGGCACGAGTCGAAACAAGCGCGTATTCCTGCGTGGTGTCATCGCTAATATGCACACCACAACGAAACGATTTGCCCAAATTTTAGCCATTTGAGCAACGCGCAATCTATATACCGACAAAAGGCTCGTCGACCCAATCATGCGAAAGTATAAGAGGGTACTCCTTTTCATCTCCAACATTACGTTGTCGGCCGCCAACGTAATATCCGAAGAATGAAAGCTCGTTGCCCTCGATCAGTCCCAACATCCTTTTTGGGAACAACAACAACCAATCAAATACTTTCGCCCAATAATCCACACTCTCTCGTGCTAATCCCTAGGGTCTCCCTAAGGTTCACTAACCACCTAGGACTATTCCTAGGCTCTGATACCACTCTAATCTGTCACGCCCCGAGTCCGCCAATTTGTACGGTTCGGGCACGCCAACAGACCCGCCAATCGGGTAAGACCTTTTTCTACCCGAAAGGAACGGTAACATCCATAATAACACAACAAGTGTATGCGGAAGCTCAATATCAGAGTACTAAAAATCACTATAAATTTAAACTTTCATTCAGTAACAAACATTAACACAGAAATGAAAGCAATACAAGAGTGAACCATAACTTAAATTTATTACACTTTACATTCCTGAACTTGCAAATAAATTATTACAATTCTTTTTACATAAATTCCTCACCATACAAGGTTCACTCAAGAAATATAAAAAATGGTACCTCTGCTAGACCCTCTAGGTCTCTATGCTGCTGGGCTCTTGCCCCTGTCGTATGCCTCGCCGTCTGCGTCTGAACCGTCACGATCGCTGCATCCATACCCGAACCTGTGGGGGGAGTCACCCAAGGGGTGTGAGAACTACATCTGAGTTCCCAGTGGGTTCAACCACCGAGAGAAAGTGTCCTACACCACTTGGTCCAATGGAAGCAATAATAATAGTGCTAGGAAACTAAAATCCTCGATATCAAATGCAGCTATACAAAATGATACATCACGGTCTGTATATACTCATCAACCCAGCACTACACTGTCCAGCCATACTAGGCTACCATATAATAGGTCACTACACTATCTGTGTATACTCATCGACCCAGCACTACTCTGTCTAGCCACACTAGGCTGCTAAGCACCAACTCGGCCACTATGCCGCTGTATACAGGGTCAAACTAACCCGGCCACCTTGGCCACTCTATTTTTCTTTATTCTTTAGATTCTGGTGCTTTAGTTCAAGTTAACCCTCAGAAATTCTTATCCAACGGGCCCGAGCCCGGTAGTCCTGCTACCATAAGATAAGATTTCTAAGGTTGCCGATAACACCCGCAAGTGTTACCCCGCCCAACGGGGAACTTGTCATACGGGTCACTGCCCGGGAGAGGGACACTGCCCATGGCTCCAACAAGATCTACGTTTCACCCCCGAAGGTACGCCCATTTTATCTTTTTTTATATTTTCTTTCTTTTCTTTTTACTTTAGTTCTTAGCCTCTTTGCTTTTGAACACTTGCTTTCCTTTCTTATTCGAGCTTATAGCTCCCTTTTTGCCACTGGCAAATCACTTTCTCTTTCCTTTGAGCATTTAGCTCCTTGCTTTCACTTTTAACCCTTCGAAAGTACCTCGTCCGACGGGTCACTGCCCAGGGAGTCCTGCTCCACTTGACGAGTCTCAAATTCGAAGGCACCATTTACATTCTCTTTATGCTTTTTAGCCACTTTTAGCTTGCTTTTAAACTTTGCCTTTTTACAACAATTTACCTCTTATCCTAGGTCTTGCCATAAGGATAACCAGAGAGTCTCCTGGACTCTTAAACATTTCTCTTTTATTTCTTTAACTCAAATTGAAGTTAAAGTTATTATCCATTTGCCCAGACACCCTATGACCTTCTAGGGTTATATTTGATCAACTCTTTAAACTGGGGATCTTATCCCACTTTCCTGATTCCTCACTGAATCCTAGAGTTAACTTAACTCTATTTTGCTGTTCCACTTATAATTTAGAGTTACACTGACTCTAATCTTTCCTATCCCACTCTTACCTTAGAGTTATGCTGACTCTAATTTCCTGCTCCCTTTCATATCTCCGCACTTGATCTGTTCTCATTTTTCCTTCCGTATCACCGCACTTGATCTATTTCTCATTTTTTCCTTTCATGTCACCACGCTTGATCTAATTTCCCTTTCTCTGATTCCTCGTGGGATTCCTAGAGTTAACTTAACTCTATTTTGATCACTGACTCTCCTTAGGTTTCCTTTACCTAAGTTCCATGTCACATATGTCCTAGAGTTTCCTGACTCTATGTTGATCACTAGCTTTCCTTAGGTTTCCCTTACCTAAGTTCCATGTCACATATGTCCTAGAGTTCCCTGACTCTATGTTGATCACTCTATCCAGTGTCCTTAGGTTATCACCTAAGACAATGCCACATTCTATCCAATGTCCTTAGGTTATCTCCTAAGACAATGCCACTCGTTCAATCATAGGAAACTCCTAAGTTTGATGTCACTCTTCAAACCCCTAAACTAGGTTTTCTCCTAGTCTTACTACCAACAAGTACTGTTCCCTTATGTCACATGATTCCTAGGGTTGTACCCTAACATGATCACAGTCATCACTTAACTATCCATTTCTACGCATGCAATTATTTCTTATCCATCATAAAAATAATATTTATCCTCTAAGCCCTTTTGCACATGAGAATGAATTATCTCCTTTTTGGCAACCGACAGTTGCATTTTTCATCTGTGTCCATCTGCACATACAAGTTTATCCCCTATTGTGGATAAATCATAAATATCGTTTTTCCTCTAAATTTCTCTACACATGCACATATATCATCTGTTATTGGCAACCAACAGTTGCATTTTTCATCTGTGTTCCTCTAAACATGCAATCTTAATCATAATTACCTAACGCCTCTAACAGGCTACTATCATGCTTCGAAATCGAAAAGCAAAGGAGCAAGGGGAGAGGTCACCCAATTTCGGCAGAATTCCCCACCTTGTAGCGTCCCCAATTGCTTGTAGACACTTGCAATTGGTCTCGCGCGATTCCACTTGTTTCCTCGAGCTTGCACGCAAAACGGTGCGCCACCCTCGAGTCCGCACGCAAAACGGTGCACGTCCACCATACCTGCACGCAAAACGGTGCAAGTCATTACAATTCCTCACGCAAAACGGTGCGCGTCATTTTAACGTATACGCAAAATGGTGCGCGTGAACTCAATCTGCACGCAAAACGGTGCACTTACCTCAAATCTGCACGCAAAACGGTGCACATTTTTCTATCCCTGCAGGAAAAACGATGTATAATATTAGAAACTGCACGCAAAACGGTGCGCGACAAAACGATCTGCACGCAAAACGGTGCAAGCTTAACTGTAAAATTGCACGCAAATCGGTGCATATTTTTCTATCCCTGCACGAAAAACGATGTATAATATTATAAACTGCACGCAAAACTGTGCGCGATAAAATTATCTGCACGCAAAACGGTGCATGCTTAACTGTAAGATTGCACGCAAAACGGTGCATATTTTTCTATCCCTGTACGAAAAACGATGTATAATATTATAAACTACACGCAAAACTGTGCGCGATAATATAAGTTGCACGCGAAACGGAGCACATACCTCGATTTGGCACGCAAAACGGTGCACTTTTCTTTTTTCAACGTTGCACGCAAAACGATGCACGTTTTTCGAGTTTGCGCCCAAAACTGCGCATTTTTACCGAATTCGCACGCAAAACGGTGCATTTTTTTACAACTTGCACGCAAAACGAGACGCGCCAAAAATATCTGCGACAGTCCGGGCAGCAACGGCACAGTTGAAGTCGGTCCCTCGTACAGTCGCGCCGTCCATCGGCTTTTGAAACGCCTCGCGCGCTCCACGAGGTTTACGGCGCGCCGTTCCTCCTCACGAAAACCCCTCTTTTTCTCTCTCTCTCTCTCTCTCTCTCTCTCTCGTGCTCGGGTGGAGAAGAAGAAGAGAAAGGGAAGGTCTGCGGGGGAGAAGGAAGAAGAAAAGAAGAAAAGGAGAAGAAGGAAGGGAGGGGGGTTTGTAGACCCGGTTCACGGGCCCCCCAATGGGGGCCCGCCACGTGGCAGCCCACCTCTCACAGGGCGCACGCACTGCGCGCCCCTGCGCCATGCGGGCGCGCGCCCCCGCGCCCTGTGCGCGCCAGCTGTGCGCGTGGCGCAACGCGTCGCGCGCCAGGAAATCCCTTTTTGTCTCGTTTTCTGTCCGTTTTTCGTCCGTTTCCGTCCAAATTTGACAGGCAGCTTCGTTTCAGCCTAATTTACCACAGAAAATTTTAAATTTTCAGTTTGGGCCATTTCTGGGCCACCA
The DNA here is from genome assembly GCA_029168755.2 of Tillandsia fasciculata. Lineage (NCBI taxonomy): Eukaryota > Viridiplantae > Streptophyta > Magnoliopsida > Poales > Bromeliaceae > Tillandsia > Tillandsia fasciculata. Next base: position 3,922,184 of record CM054954.1, read on the forward strand.
AAAGCCTCGCTGTACCCAGAATCACTGGCGGACCCCGTTCTCGCAATCCGGATATCCGATCAACACGAAATTTTTACTGTGACCTTAAAACATAATTACGAAACTCCCGTAATTTTCTTAGAATTTTTCGACACTATTGGCGGAGCCCGTTCTCACTATCCGGCCTCCGATCAACGCGAAACTTTTTCTGTGGCCTTAAAACATATTTACTGGGCTCCCGTAATTTTCTCGGAATTTTCCGACACTGTGAATTTTCCACTAAAAATCTGGGCCCCCTTTCTCAAATAAATTTTTAGATCTCTCCATTTTAACCCGATTTGGGCCCAACTCGCGTCCAAATGTTCCTTACCTCCCCAACTTTCATAACACTAGTATTTCATACCACCTTTATTTACATTTATTTATGTGCCGAAAATCCGGTACTTTACATTCTACCCCCCTTAAAACAAGTTTCGTCCTCGAAACTTGAATTACATCTCGACTCCTACTTGATCGAGAGGGAGGAAATCTTGCCCTCACTACTGGGCTCACTAAAACTGCACGAACAGCTCATTCGTGGATCCCTATTTCCAACCAGGGGAAATCTCAAACCTGATGTCTGGCCATTTTCACTAAGTAGGCGAAAGACACCGCTGAGCACTTGCTCTCTCAATTGCCACGAATGACCCAGTCTTTGTTTGCGAAATTTCCACTTTAATTTCGCCATCATCTTTTTCACAACGAGGTTGCATCTGCAACCAGTTACACTTACCGCATTTTCCGGTCGCTCAGCTGCCTAATGTGGAGGGCAAAGGCCAATCCACGAGTTCTCAGCCATCTCACACGCTGCTAGTGCTCTAAGTCCACGGGTTATCAGCTAACCCGATATATCGGACTACTAATAGGTTCACAAGCCACGGTCCAACAGGGGCCTATAGCCCAAAACTAGTCCAACACTGTACAACGGCTCTCGCTAGCCCACAGACCTAATCGTCAAATGGGTAGATCCACACTTAGGATCACTACACCAACACTCCCACTAGGAGCTACAGTACCTCAATCGTCACTAGCTCTACGGCCTGGTCATATCACACTCTCAGTGTACTAATAGTCTCAAGGCTCACACGTGGCATTCCACGTCCCCGGGTCATCGCTCGGACTACCGTCCCGACAAAATCTCTATCATGCCCCGCCGTCAGGTCTCGGGCCGCTGTCTCACACAGCTGACTGCGCCTGCCCACTGGGCTACAGGCCCACAGTCCAACAAACATGGTCCAGGCACGGATCGTCCCTAAGCGAACCCGCTAATCGTCGCCACGCGACCACTACGCTCACTGAGCAAAATCATCAACTAGTCGTCAATCCACGACCCGAACTCTCTATCAACTCTGGCCACACTGGGCAAAGGCTAATGCGCCACCTAATCAGCTCTCTCTGGCTAAACGGTACCTGTGCTCCATGAGCACCTAAACAGTTGGGCGTCCTACGCCCCCACGCTAACTCGCAAGGATCCAGTGTTAAGCGATTTGCTTAAGCACCCCAACGGCTCTTGTGCAACTCTCCCAACTGGGTCGAGGCACCACAATAACTGTCCACCAACTCTGGTGATTAACTCGCAAACCCTGCGGTGGCAATTCTTGCCATTACGCTGATCCGTCGGAACGGCACCACAAAACTCTCGCTCTTTCGAGAGGTGCTCGCATCCTGAAGCCTACTCTAGGCCTCACCAACACTACTACATGGCAACCTAGCCACCATTAACACGCCACACGATCACTACCGTCATCAGGGGCGAACTCACGCCGCCTGGCCCGTAAATCTTTCTTGCCCTAACCCTTAGGGCACAGCAACTTGGCTCTTGCGACATAGCGATCACCATTTACCTCGCGAGTCGGTCTCTCACTGGACCTTACTAACCATACTTTGCTAGCAACCTAGCTGACACAAGTGTAAAACACCCTATACTGAAGGTGTTGGCTGCGCCGACAAAAGTTCGGCGGCCACTGCCATTCTCTTTACTGTCGCCCCTACAGGGGGCGACGTCGTATACTCATACGTTGTTTGTGCAGCCTCAGCTTGCTGCGCTATCAGCCACTGGAGCCTATCTATCTGCTCCTACTATCACATCGACGCCACACTTAGGCGTTGGAATCAGCCTTCCTGTCGGCGGGAAATTTTCGCTGACGGCAAGAAGCTTGATCTGCTGCTGGACCACACCAATAAGTGCGGCCACCTGCTATCGCAGCTCGTGTACCTTGTTCGACCCAGAGCGCTCTCCTGGCACGAGTCGAAACAAGCGCGTATTCCTACGTGGTGTCATCGCTAATATGCACACCACAACGAAACGATTTGCCCAAATTTTAGCCATTTGAGCAACGCGCAATCTATATACCGACAAAAGGCTCGTCGACCCAATCATGCGAAAGTATAAGAGGGTACTCCTTTTCATCTCCAACATTACGTTGTCGGCCGCCAACGTAATATCCGAAGAATGAAAGCTCGTTGCCCTCGATCAGTCCCAACATCCTTTTTGGGAACAACAACAACCAATCAAATACTTTCGCCCAATAATCCACACTCTCTCGTGCTAATCCCTAGGGTCTCCCTAAGGTTCACTAACCACCTAGGACTATTCCTAGGCTCTGATACCACTCTAATCTGTCACGCCCCGAGTCCGCCAATTTGTACGGTTCGGGCACGCCAACAGACCCGCCAATCGGGTAAGACCTTTTTCTACCCGAAAGGAACGGTAACATCCATAATAACACAACAAGTGTATGCGGAAGCTCAATATCAGAGTACTAAAAATCACTATAAATTTAAACTTTCATTCAATAACAAACATTAACACGGAAATGAAAGCATACAAGAGTGAACCATAACTTAAATTTATTACACTTTACATTCCTGAACTTGCAAATAAATTATTACAATTCTTTTTACATAAATTCCTCACCATACAAGGTTCACTCAAGAAATATAAAAAATGGTACCTCTGCTAGACCCTCTAGGTCTCTATGCTGCTGGGCTCTTGCCCCTGTCGTATGCCTCGCCGTCTGCATCTGAACCGTCTCGATCGCTGCATCCATACCCGAACCTGTGGGGGGAGTCACCCAAGGGGTGTGAGAACTACATCTGAGTTCCCAGTGGGTTCAACCACCGAGAGAAAGTGTCCTACACCACTTGGTCCAATGGAAGCAATAATAATAGTGCTAGGAAACTAAAATCCTCGATATCAAATGCAGCTATACAAAATGATACATCACGGTCTGTATATACTCATCAACCCAGCACTACACTGTCCAGCCATACTAGGCTACCATATAATAGGTCACTACACTATCTGTGTATACTCATCGACCCAGCACTACTCTGTCTAGCCACACTAGGCTGCTAAGCACCAACTCGGCCACTATGCCGCTGTATACAGGGTCAAACTAACCCGGCCACCTTGGCCACTCTATTTTTCTTTATTCTTTAGATTCTGGTGCTTTAGTTCAAGTTAACCCTCAGAAATTCTTATCCAACGGGCCCGAGCCCGGTAGTCCTGCTACCATAAGATAAGATTTCTAAGGTTGCCGATAACACCCGCAAGTGTTACCCCGCCCAACGGGGAACTTGTCATACGGGTCACTGCCCGGGAGAGGGACACTGCCCATGGCTCCAACAAGATCTACGTTTCACCCCCGAAGGTACGCCCGTTTTATCTTTTTTTATATTTTCTTTCTTTTCTTTTTACTTTAGTTCTTAGCCTCTTTGCCTTTGAACACTTGCTTTCCTTTCTTATTCGAGCTTATAGCTCCCTTTTTGCCACTGGCAAATCACTTTCTCTTTCCTTTGAGCATTTAGCTCCTTGCTTTCACTTTTAACCCTTCGAAAGTACCTCGTCCGACGGGTCACTGCCCAGGGAGTCCTGCTCCACTTGACGAGTCTCAAATTCGAAGGCGCCATTTACATTCTCTTTATACTTTTTAGCCACTTTTAGCTTGCTTTTAAACTTTGCCTTTTTACAACAATTTACCTCTTATCCTAGGTCTTGCCATAAGGATAACCAGAGAGTCTCCTGGACTCTTAAACATTTCTCTTTTATTTCTTTAACTCAAATTGAAGTTAAAGTTATTATCCATTTGCCCAGACACCCTATGACCTTCTAGGGTTATATTTGATCAACTCTTTAAACTGGGGATCTTATCCCACTTTCCTGATTCCTCACTGAATCCTAGAGTTAACTTAACTCTATTTTCCTGTTCCACTTATAACTTAGAGTTACACTGACTCTGATCTTTCCTATCCCACTCTTACCTTAGAGTTATGCTGACTCTAATTTCCTGCTCCCTTTCATATCTCCACACTTGATCTGTTCTCATTTTTCCTTCCGTATCACCGCACTTGATCTATTTCTCATTTTTTCCTTTCATGTCACCACGCTTGATCTAATTTCCCTTTCTCTGATTCCTCGTGGGATTCCTAGAGTTAACTTAACTCTATTTTTGATCACTGACTCTCCTTAGGTTTCCTTTACCTAAGTTCCATGTCACATATGTCCTAGAGTTCCTGACTCTATGTTGATCACTAGCTTTCCTTAGGTTTCCCTTACCTAAGTTCCATGTCACATATGTCCTAGAGTTCCCTGACTCTATGTTTATCACTCTATCCAGTGTCCTTAGGTTATCACCTAAGACAATGCCACATTCTATCCAATGTCCTTAGGTTATCTCCTAAGACAATGCCACTCGTTCAATCATAGGAAACTCCTAAGTTTGATGTCACTCTTCAAACCCCTAAACTAGGTTTTCTCCTAGTCTTACTACCAACAAGTACTGTTCCCTTATGTCACATGATTCCTAGGGTTGTACCCTAACATGATCACAGTCATCACTTAACTATCCATTTCTACGCATGCAATTATTTCTTATCCATCATAAAAATAATATTTATCCTCTAAGCCCTTTTGCACATGAGAATGAATTATCTCCTTTTTGGCAACCGACAGTTGCATTTTTCATCTGTGTCCATCTGCACATACAAGTTTATCCCCTATTGTGGATAAATCATAAATATCGTTTTTCCTCTAAATTTCTCTACACATGCACATATATCATCTGTTATTGACAACCAACAGTTGCATTTTTCACCTGTGTTCCTCTAAACATGTAATCTTAATCATAATTACCTAACGCCTCTAGCAGGCTACTATTATGCTTCGAAATCGAAAAGCAAAGGAGCAAGGGGAGAGGTCACCCAATTTCGGCAGAATTCCCCACCTTGTAGCGTCCCCAATTGCTTGTAGACACTTGCAATTGGTCTTCGCGCGATTCCACTTGTTTCCTCGAGCTTGCACGCAAAACGGTGCGCCACCCTCGAGTCCGCACGCAAAACGGTGCACGTCCACCATACCTGCACGCAAAATGGTGCAAGTCATTACAATTCCTCACGCAAAACGGTGCGCGTCATTTTAACGTATACGCAAAATGGTGCGCGTGAACTCAATCTGCACGCAAAACGGTGCACTTACCTCAAATCTGCACGCAAAACGGTGCACATTTTTCTATCCCTGCAGGAAAAACGATGTATAATATTAGAAACTGCACGCAAAACGGTGCGCGACAAAACGATCTGCACGCAAAACGGTGCAAGCTTAACTGTAAAATTGCACACAAATCGGTGCATATTTTTCTATCCCTGCACGAAAAACGATGTATAATATTATAAACTGCACGCAAAACTGTGCGCGATAAAATTATCTGCACGCAAAACGGTGCATGCTTAACTGTAAGATTGCACGCAAAACGGTGCATATTTTTCTATCCCTGTACGAAAACGATGTATAATATTATAAACTACACGCAAAACTGTGCGCGATAATATAAGTTGCACGCGAAACGGAGCACATACCTCGATTTGGCACGCAAAACGGTGCACTTTTCTTTTTTCAACGTTGTACGCAAAACGATGCACGTTTTTCGAGTTTGCGCCCAAAACTGCGCATTTTTACCGAATTCGCACGCAAAATGGTGCATTTTTTTACAACTTGCACGCAAAACGAGACGCGCCAAAAATATCTGCGACAGTCCGGGCAGCAACGGCACAGTTGAAGTCGGTCCCTCGTACAGTTGCGCCGTCCATCGGCTTTTGAAACGCCTCGCGCGCTCCACGAGGTTTACGACGCGCCGTTCCTCCTCACGAAAACCCCTCTTTCTCTCTCTCTCTCTCTCTCTCTCTCTCGTGCTCGGGTGGAGAAGAAGAAGAGAAAGGGAAGGTCTGCGGGGGAGAAGGAAGGGAGAAGGAAGAAGAAAAGAAGAAAAGGAGAAGAAGGAAGGGAGGGGGGTTTGTAGACCCGGTTCACGGGCCCCCCAATAGGGGCCCGCCACGTGGCAGCCCACCTCTCACAGGGCGCACGCACTGCGCGCCCCTGCGCCATGCGGGCGCGCGCCCCCGCGCCCTGTGCGCGCCAGCTGTGCGCGTGGCGCAACGCGTCGCGCGCCTGGAAATCCCTTTTTGTCTCGTTTTCTGTCCGTTTTTTGTCCGTTTCCGTCCAAATTTGACAGGCAGCTTCGTTTCAGCCTAATTTACCACAGAAAATTTTAAATTTTCAGTTTAGGCCATTTCTGGGCCACCAAAAGCCTCGGTGTACCCAGAATCACTGGCGGACCCCGTTCTCGCAATCCGGATATCCGATCAACACGAAATTTTTACTGTGACCTTAAAACATAATTACGAAACTCCCGTAATTTTCTCAGAATTTTTTGACACTGTTGGCCGAGCCCGTTCTCACTATCCGGCCTCCGATCAACGCGGAACTTTTTCGGTGGCCTTAAAACATATTTACGGGGCTCCCGTAATTTTCTCGGAATTTTCCGACACTGTGAATTTTCCACTAAAAATCTGGGCCCCCTTTCTCAAATAAATTTTTAGATCTCTCCATTTTAACCCGATTTGGGCCCAACTCGCGTCCAAATGTTCCTTACCTCCCCAACTTTCATAACACTAGTATTTCATACCACCTTTATTTACATTTATTTATGTGCCGAAAATCCGGTACTTTACAATATATATATAGTACGGTTACTATACTATTAATAATATCAAGTTATTGGTACTATCAAGTTTTCTACCCTTAGATCAACCTTTTTAATCATTTTCATCCGTTAGATTTTACTATTTTTTCAACCACCTATTAAATCCAAGAAGCCCACTATCATCTCAACCATATATTGTTTAATCCAATGGTTAAAAACTTAATAGCACCAATAACTTGGTACTGTTAATAGTATTCAAGCCTAACTCTCTCTCTCTCTCTCTCTCTCTCTCTATATATATATATATATATATATATATATAAATAAAAGTATTTAGTATTATCAAATTTTTTATTATTAGATCTACTCCTTTAACCATTTTCATTCCTAAATTATACTATTTCTCCAACCACCTACTATACTTTAGAGAATCACTATCATCCTAACTGCACATTACTTCATCCAATGATCGAAAACTTAATAGCATTAATATCTTATTGGTATTAATAGTATAGTAGTTAAGTTCTATAAATATATATAAAAAATTTTGCTATTTGAATTTTAGACCAACTTAAATGTAAAAAAATAATTATATTTTATAAATTTTATAGATTAAGATTTTAATTTTTTAAAATTTTAACCAATAGTATAGTTGTGACACCCCACTTCCCAGGGGATCACCCATCCTAGAAACCCCACTTCCCAGGGGGTCACCCATCCTAGAACTACTCTAGCTCTAGCACGCTTAACTCTCATGTTCCTCTTGAATCTTGCTACCATCCAAAATGCTATAGCCGGATTAGAGATTTAGTCCTATTATATCATTTATATAGAGGACTAATCCAAATTCCGGGGGTGTCACAATAGTTCAGTATCTAACTTACAGCGGGCAAGCCAGCTCGTATAAACGAGCTGAAGGCGAGCTAAAATTTTCAACTCTATATTTTAACGAGCCAGCAAGCACTCTAATGATGTACTTATAGATAAATTTTATATTAGTTTAGTACTTTACAAACTAATATACATGATAGTATTTAATTGTTAGAGAAGTGCAAATCACGAAAAGATAAGCATGATTTATATAATTTTAAGATTCATGAAATTCATTTATTAAGTTGTAAAATATTGTAAATCTTGTGGTCTTAGCTAGTTACTAGTTAAAGACCCGCGCTTCGCGGCGGACGAACAAATTTACACTAAATTAATATTAATAATTAATAAATAATAAGCAATAAATAATAAAATATTTATAAAGATAAAGATATGTTATATATTATAAGGTTTTCAACATTATAAATTAGCAGAAAGGAGTACAAAAGTACAATTACTATATATATTAATTGTTCATTAACTAATAGCATCATTTCAACTCCTTAGAGTACAAAAGTACAATTACTACATATATTAATTGTTCATTAATAAAAGACTAATTATTTCTTGCTGGTCGATGGCACCTCATCTTTTGTGTGCCTGCAATGTCAATAGACGAAAAGTTAATAAAAAATAAAAAATTTCATGGTGAAAAGATAACTCAAAGGGAGGTTGGTTCCACAAAATTACCTAAAACGTTTTTTGCCTGAAGCTAATTCAGCAATATTTGTAGACAATCTGATAAAAGCCAACATAGTACATTAGTAATTGGAACATGGTATTTCATTCATGGAAGATCATGTAGAGAGAAAAAGAAATTAGCTATACCTAGAACGTGACATTGCTGAGGGAGATATTTCTCCAAATATATCATTCTGAGTATGTGCGGAAGGAGTTAAAACTGTCTGTTCTTCGATTTCGGGTTGATCTTTTTGGTATAACTGGTTTTGGACTTTTGTCGGAACTTTGGAGGAGAAACACTTACTGGGTTTAGTGGGTGGTTGGTGGAGGAAAAAAAGGAATTCCTGTAGATTACAATATCGGCCCAACTCATAAACCTACATCAACTACGTCCTGCTGGCTCAAGTGAGAAGTGCATGAATCCAATAATGCCTATAAACTCCCAGTCGCAAGATTTATTGTTCCAACATTTCTCAATTAGTGCCAGCATTTTCTCTATTAATCAGTTAAAGCATGTTGAGTAATTTACCTAGTTATAACAAATACATGTAAATATACCAAATGAAGAGTGGTAAGCATATTTCATTAGTGTTCTAGGGTGATTATTTTGCTGTAACCTTGCTAGTCAATTTTGACACTAATGATTCCATAGTGCAACTAAAAAACTTTTAAGAAAACACAGGGCCTGCTCGAGTTCTAGAGACAATTTTTTTGGCTCAATTACAATTTAATGAAGCAAAAGATAGCAACAACACAAACAGTAGAATCGACCAAATGTCTGAACAGCATTTTTGCCATACCATTTTAAGTTCTTGTTGATACTGCAGGATCCTCTACTGCACTGTTTGTCGTATGAACCAACAAACAATAAGCACGGGAAATATATATATATATATATATATATATATATATATATATATATATATATATATATATATATTGTATAATTTAAGTACCTCGGGATAGTAGTCACTATCTATTTTCTGCATTTTGAGCAACATTTCTCTAGCTGTTCTGCTGAAGTTCTTCAGACCCTGCAGTGTGATTGGCACGAGAATCTCAGAAAATGCTAATTGCAGAAACCAAAGGCGACAACCTAGTGCTTATTCTATATGGTTAAAGGCACTTAGGGATAAACTTATTAGTTCTGTCATTGTTGTTTGATCACCAAACTCGTCATTCTATGAAATATGAAGACGCAAAAGATAAGTTACTGCTACATTTTCATTTTCGCTGTCAAACAAACCCAACAAATATACAGTTTCCAAACAATTAATTTGGCAATAGCAAAATTAAAGAAATCATCCCCAAGTGCCTTTAACCAAATAGAAAATGAGAAGATTCATGTAAGTGGGAAAAAAAAAGAACATAATGGTACCAAAAGGAGCAACTAATTACAAACGATTCAAATATCTTGGTGTTCTCCTAACAAATGAAAGACATTTCATAAGATCAAAGGGCCTTGTCATACCACACCGTCCACATCCAAAATAGTGATTGTTGAATCGATGTGTCTCTTTGCTACAACCGAACACGCGGGAAACCTATCACGCAGGGCTCTCTCGAACTCCTGAACGTGATACTTTATGTAGCGATCCACCGTCGTGATGTTCATAAGCTTATTGGGTTCGTCTTTCCCGAGCCTTTCTATGTATACGGGTCTTCCCTCTTTGTCGACTCCATGGTAACCATGCGAACTGCTTCAGTTTTCAACTTTCTGCCTTTTGAAACCAAACCAAGCAGAAAGATTTTGGAACTAAATAAAACGGCATATACCAAAATTTTTGAATAACTAAAATGTCGTTGGGTTATTCAGTCCATCAGGTTTGCATTTTCTTAAGCTGAATTCATTTTCCTAAGGTGAATTAATAACCGAAAATTGCAAACAAAATAGGTCATCAAACAGAACAAAATGGAACCTTTTCCTTCAAGTAAAGCAATCAAATGAGATGAAACATTCATTTCACTAATTCAGTTTCAAATAATGCATATCCCTCGTATGGAGGGTTAAATCTCAGGGGCCTTACTCCTGAGTCAGTTATTTCCACATAAGACAAAATCTTAGCAATATCACTAAGCAGGAAAAGGAACCAGGATCTGACAGAATATTGTAGAAGATCATAGGTAACCACATCTACAGGTAGTGAGATAGAAAGGAGCAATGGAAACCACCTGATCGTCGACTCCATGGTTTCAAAAGGCAGAAAGTTGAAAACTGAAGCAATCGAACTCCTGAACATGATACTTTATGTAGCGATCCACCGTCGTGATGTTCATAAGCTTATTGGGTTCGACTTTCCCGAGCCTTTCTATGTATACGGGTCTTCCCTCTTTGTCGACTCCATGGTAACCCTGCGGATAGTAGCGCAGCACTTCCTCCAATTCGTCGAACTTGAAGTCCTAGTATTCAATAAGAGGCAGTTTGTTGCTTAGAATAGTACAACATTTATATTACAACATAAGACAATTATATTCTGAAACAGATAAAACAAACATATGGAATCAAGTCCATTGGGCACTTCAGCACAACAATTCTTGAAGGATCAGATCTGTACAACAACTTAATAATTAACTCAAAGTAAACCCTCCTTGCTCCACAATAGTAAATGAACTTGAAATGCATCTTAAATGATCACGAAGAAGAGTTCAAGAGATAAGCTCACCACTGCATCTTCTTAACTAATTCAACATTTTTTTTTTTATACTGGAAAAGTATTCAATAACTAACATAGCCTATCAGAAATCCTAGACGAAAGAAACACAAGAAAGGCAGAACCAAAGAATTCTTCAATTTACAAAGATACAGTGACATCTTAAGCTGAATTCATTTTCCTAAGGTGAATTAATAACCGAAAATTGCAAACAAAATAGGTCATAATTGTACAAAATTGCTAGCCGAAGCAAAATCATAATAAGTTGAAAAGCCTATTTCTCTAGTAGCTTTACTAGCTTTACCTAAGTTCAGTACACAATAATATGATTAAGATGTTCTATATATGAATGGTTCCATATGCAGATTTGAAGATGATACAAAAGCTAATGTTGTTGTAATCACATTACCTGGTAACTCCCACGGCTCGAACTTATACAAATCGACCACCGGAATTACGTCGAGCTCGATCTCGACACCGTCTACTTTTCTCTTCAAGTAGTATCCCACCAATTCGTTATCCGTAGGATGGTACCGGAAACCCGGAGGCAGAGTCATCGAAGTCATCTTACTGCACCTGAAGCTACACCTTTTTTTTTTTTTTTTTTTTTTTTTTTTTTTTTTTTTTTTTTTTTTTTTTTTTTTTTTTTTTATGGAAAAAAGTGTCTTATTGTAACACTTTTGAGCAGTTTGAATTTTAAATCTTAAAAATAATGAGACAAAAAAACAAAAAAAAAAAAAGAAGAGCTGCGTCTATGTTCTAGCACAGTACCTATTGAAGATTTGGAATATCCAAAAATAGAAGCTTTTCTCTATGCTAACTTTCTCCAAAACGAAGCAATATTTTCACAAGATGAAACCTTTGTAAATCCCGATCATTACTCTTATCATAGGAGAATAACAGCGACTTCAAATCTCACAAAGCACAAATTCTAAGTTTAGAGAAAAGCTATTCCCAAAAGCTTAAAAAGATCGAAACTTCAGGAGAATTTGAGATTTTAAATGCCTGAAAAACCCCTTCAAAATCTCAATTTTGTGGGAAATTTTGGTGCGTAGATAACTTACGAAGCAAGGTGTAATTAAGATGAACAAATTAAAGAGAGTGACGATGCTATTTATAGAGAGGGGAAAAGAGGAGGCGCACACACGAAGCGATCCGATGCATTTGAGGCTCCGTATAAGGTGTTAAAAAGCTACATAGGAAGCGTTCACACTTTATACACCAACCCCAAGAATATCGTTTTAGGTATTATATACCTTGTACCATGCGGCGGTCATGGGTATGGCGCAGAGAGTCATGGGTATGGCGTAGAGAAAAAAGAGGGGAGTCGCCATGCCGCGGCCGCGGCGGCAACTCCGCCGTCTGCAACAGGACACCAACTCCACAACAGGAGTAGGACAGGGTCCGCGGCGGAGTTGGTGAGAACGCCGTGACGCGGCGGCAGCTCCGCAACAGGACACCAACTCCGCAAGAGGAGCAGGACAGGGTCCGCGGCGGAGTTGGTGAGAACACCATGCCGCGGCGGCAACTCCGCAACAAGACGGGCTTCGCGGCGGAGTCGGTGGGAAGTAGGTCAGAGCGGAGGGAGAGATAGAGGGAGAGAGAGAGAGAAGAGAGAGAGAGAAGAGAAAGGGCCCGAATTGTCTCTTCAGAAGTACGGAACAGTAAATGTGATGGAACGTCTCAGGCGGAAAATGCGGGGAGGCTTCCAAATAGTTTAGGCTTCCCCCTTTAATGTATTGTATTGTATATTGTATAGATAGATTACGGACTCTCCCTTCTTTCAAGCCTATTGGCTTATCGCCCGGTACAGTTCAAAACCGCATCCAAATGGGAACCGTGTCGAGCCACAAAGCCGAGTGTGGCTCAGTACCTCCCGGTCCATTAGAAACTAGGTTTTTAGTATGTCCTTTTATTATTATTTTTTTAAAAAAAATTTATTTATTTTTTAAAAATTAATTTAAACTATTTAAATTTCAAATAATTTTTAAAATCATATAAAACTTATTTATTTTATTACAAATTTTGTATATTTTACCAAATCAATTAAATAAACTTTTAAAAATAAAATTAAAATATAGAAAATTAATTAAAAAAAATTGTAAAATGGGCTAGCCGGTGGCACGGCACAGTTCTACTTGATTCAAAGATGGTATCCGGGACTGGCCGGGCCACCTTGTGGTCCGTTTCGGCCCGAAAAATATGGGTCGTGCCGACCCAACACGGCCCATTTTACACCCCTAGGTATTATTAGTCCACCCCAACCTTTTTATCTGATTTTTTATGTGCACCCACGCATCAATGTGTATAGGAATATCAATGGGTGCGGATATTCGAAATTTTATCCGAATTCGAATTCGATATTAAACGGATATGAATTCAGATACGAATATAAAAAATAAAAATATGACGGATTTAAATTCAAATATGAATTTTGACTATACCCACTCCGAATCCGAATTCGAATATATTTTGCGTTATATAATATATGTGTATATAAATATTTGGTATTATATTATATTTATATTTTAAAATTTTAAATTTAATATAATATGTTTTGAAATATTGTAAAGAGGGAAAAAATAATAATTTTTTCGGATTTAAATTTTTGGATTTGAAATTTAAATTTTTAATCGGATTCAATTTGAATATGAATTTTTAAAAATTCTTCCGATTCAAATTTCGAATATGTAGTCGGATTCGAATTTTTAAAAATTTACCCCAAATCCCCTTCAAGCCTCATCGTGCCGTCAGACCCAATCACACAGTCGCACGTTAGGCAATAAAAACTTAACAAAAGTAAATCAATAAGTTGTACAAAATATCTTTAAAAATCTAAATGTACTTATACTGCAGACAAACCACACTGACAATTTAGTTTGTTTTTAGTTTAATTTGTCGGTCTAAACATTCGGATTTTTAAATTTGGGGCTTTTGCTTATATGTCCTTTATTACTATTGAAATTTTTAAATACCCTTATAAAATCCAATTTTATTAGTAAATTCTAAAATATATATATATATATATATATATATATATATATATATATATATATATATATATATATATATATATATATATTTAAAAAATTAAAATTAGTAAGGATATTTTGCTCATCCATGAATAGACAAGATATTTTGCAAGTATAAAAATAGTTTGTACAGTTTATTGGTTGATTTTTTGAACTTTCAATTTATCCAATTGATTTTTTAAATCAAGTTGGTGTATTAGGTGGTAACTTTATATTAAATATTAACATATTTATATGTAACTATATATGCTAGTGTTTTTTTTTTTTTTTTTTTTTTTTTTTTTTTTTTTTTTTTTTTTTTAGAGTTCAACTATGTATTATCCGTTTAGAGGAAGGAGGCTTTTGTCTTATTTTAGATAATAGTAATAATGAATCCACGATCAAAATTATTAAAATTAATTTAAAGTATTTGAAGTATATGAAAACTAAATTTTATAATTTTTTAAATTTATTTATGTAGTGATCAAACGATTATAAAATCAACATTTTTTTTTTGAGAAAAAAATAACGCACTATCCGCTTTATTTAAAAGAAAAATAAACTAAGCCACATGAGTGAGACAACCGGAACTCTAGACGAACGTAAAAAAAGAAAAAACAAAAAAGTTATACACCAGGTAACCGACCAGCCAGCCCAACTCCGTCCGAAGCATCAGCTTTCTTCTAATCCATCTGACGGTGTAATCGGGTCAATGTTAGTTTGTCGGAAAATGATATTATTTCTAATTTTTCAAAGCACCCACCAGTTTGCCGCCAGGTAGATTAAATTCTTATTTTTTGCCCGCGGTGCTTTCCCTTCAATTCGATTTTTCTATACTCGTTAGACATCAGCCCCTAGCTCTTCGACCCCTAGCTCATCGAACCCAGCGGTCCCAGCACCCATCCTGAGAACAAGCCGTGTGTACACACACCTCGTGGATGGCACAATTTCCAAATCAACAATTTTTGACCGCCCATATGAGTCGCTTGTTTATTTAACGGTATAGAACAATTCTAATCGCTTTAATTTTTTTTTTTTAAAAAAAATTACATTATTTAAATAACGATCATGAATTGAGAAAGACCAATATACATCTTCAGAAGGCTATTCATTTTTTACCTTTCATCTTTTGATTCTTCAATAATTTTGATAATAACTTTTAAAATTTATAAAATTTAATTTCTGAATGCTTTAAATAATCTAAATTAACTTCAATCGATCTAATAATGAATTTGGAATTTCTATCATTTAAAATAATTTAGAAGGACAAAAACCTGCGTTCTCCTCAAATAGTAGTTGTGTAACGACCCGGCCCACTAGCAATAATAACTCGTTGGGCCCAAAGCACAGCCCAAAATGCTTAAGCCCAGTTATTATTACTAGTGTCCATGTCTCATATAAACCCAATCACAATTTCATCCACATCCGATGTGGGACTATTGGGGGCGTCACAGACTCCCCCCGTTTAGGCCTGACGTCCTCGTCAGCCCAAACACACACACAGCAGCCCAAGATCACCAGGCGATGTGAGACTCGTCTGTCATCTAGACTCAGACTCAGCCGAGACTCGCCGCACACTTCCGGCTGGTTATTGGCTCTGATACCAAATGTAACGACCCGGCCCACTAGCAATAATAACTCGTTGGGCCCAAAGCACAGCCCAAAATGCTTAAGCCCAGTTATTATTACTAGTGTCCATGTCTCATATAAACCCAATCACAATTCCATCCACATCCGATGTGGGACTATTGGGGGCGTCACAAGTTGGACTTGGTTTTTTCCCACTATCAGTTTGGTTTTAGTTTAAATTTTCTCAAACATAGAATTAGAGTGGTTCAGTTTCAATTTATCTTGTAACCCAAACAAAACCAAACCATGCCCACCTTAAAGGCTATCCTCAATAGTATTGTTAGATATATCTTGAATTCTAGAACCGGAAGATTTTCTAATTCTATTCTATTTTTGTGATCTCATTAAGTTAAGTTTGGATTATGTCTAATCTTATTAAGATTATACCTAATCTTAGTGGATTCATATTCTTAGTTGTATTAGGATTTAGTCATTATTATAAATATACACTTATTCCATTAATTTGGTGCGGCGGATGAAAAAGAGTATGAGTGTATTTTTGGGATTAGGATTTTGTGAGAGAGGCATATTTTGTACAGCACTTTGATTATAATTGAAGTTTCCGCTCCGTCTTCGCCCGTAGACGTAGGTTAGTGGCCGAACTACATAAATATTGTGTGCTTTATCTTTTTTCTCTCTTTCTCGATTCTCTTTTGGTATTTTTCGCGCCCAACGAACTAGATCTTTTCGCCTTTGTCATAACAAACTGGTATCGGAGACGGATTGTTCGTTTGGGAGTTTAAGACATCGACGAAATTTGAGATCGAGAAGTTTGATTGTTGCAGCAGTTTCGCTCTACGGCAAGTTGTCGTTCTGATGCAGCAGAGGTTGCAAAAGCCGTAACTGGAGAATAAGAAGATTGACATTTCAGGAACCCCACGGATTTGCTCATTAAGTCGGGCGACCAAATTCAAAAATTCCATATATTTGGTTTGTATGTGCAGCAACACTTTCATAAACCTTTAGGGTTTTGGCAGAAAAGACAAAGAATTCAAGCCAAGGTGGAGATTGTTAGATATGTCTTAAATTCTAGAATCGGAAAGTTTTTTAACCCTATTCTGTTTTGGTGATCCTATTAATTTAAGTTTGGATTATGCCTAATCTTATTAAGATTATGCCTAATCTTAATAGATTCGTATTTCTAATTGTATTAGAATTTAACCACTATTATAAATATACCCTTATTAATTTGGTGCGGTGGATGAAAAGGAGTATGAGTGTATTTTTGGGATTAGGGTTTTGTGAGAGAACCATATTTTGTACACCACTTTGATTATAATTGAAGTCTCTACTCCGTCTTCGCCTATGGACATAGGACAGTGGCCGAACCACGTAAATATTGTGTGCTTTTTCTTTCTTCTCTCTTTCTATCTTTCTGCTTTTGTCATAACAAGTATTAAACCACATACTCAGTCAGATTATACTCTATGTAGGATCTATTTGACTTATCTAGAGTTTATGTAGAATTTCTTCTTCTTTTTTCTCTTTTTTTTGATAGATAAGTTAAAACGGGTATTCAACATCCAAATAGTAGAATAGAGAAATTGAGAATGTTTGTGTTTACGAATAAAAAGAAATAAGGCTAAAATATAGAAAATTTTCATGTAAATATTTATTTTTAATTTTTTCTTCCTTATTTTTAAAAAAATTTATATTTTATTCTCTCAAAATTTTAAGTTGATACATTTAGCTCTCTTCCATTGGGGTTCCAAATTATTCTGTTTATTTTTCATAATTTAGATAAAAAAATACTTATTAAAATGACAGTAATATCTTAAATATTTTTTTTTGATAAAACAAGTAAGGGTAATTAGTTATTTTACCCTCTTCATTGACGGCGTAATTTTCTAAAAAAAATTTAAAATTTTTTTAAGAGAGTAAAATATAAATTTTTAAAAATTAAGAAGAAAAATGAAAAGACATATTTATTAAAAAAATTTATATATTTAGCCAAAAGAAAATTAAAAAGAAAAAAACATAAAAGTATTAAAATCTTAGTATCTTTTTCTCTTTTCTTTTTTTTTTTTTTCTTTTTTTTTTTTCTTTTTTTTTTTTGCTTACAATTAAACAATAGAATAAAAGGCCATTTTCCTTTTTTCCTTATTTTCTTTCCCTTTTTTTTCTTTTTCAAGTCTCTCTCATTCTCCCTATCCAAATGAAGCATTAATATTTTTTTTGGACAACCTAGCTTTTTAGCTGGATCAAATGTAGAAACTCTAACAAATTTTAATAATTCATTCCAACTCTAAATTAAATTTCTTTCCATTTAGAAATATCTTGTTAAGAAAATTAGGTTAAGTATGCAATTCTATATGGTTGTGTATATCTTATACAAAATAAATATATAGAACTATTCTATAAAAACATAGTTAGTACCAATAGTGTGATGGCCCTCGTTTCACTAGCATGCTTAACCCTTAACCTCTTTGATCTAGCCACCATTTAAAATACTATAGCCAAGTTAAGATATTTAGCCTTATTATATTTTTGATATAGAGCTAATTCATATCTTGGGGATGCCACTTAATTTTCTTACCCCTTATGTCATGACGTCCACGTCAGGCTTAATAACATTCATTAACAACAGTCAATGTGAGACTTGTCTTGCTAATCTTAGTTGATTATGTGGAGAACCGTGTTTCACCCACAATAATCAACCGGGGAGTCATGCTCTAACCGCTATATGACCCTAGTTCAATCGAAACTCATCTCACATTTCTGGCTGGTGATTTGCTATGATACCAACTATGACACTCTACTTCTAGGGGGCCCATCCATCCTTGAACTACTCTAATCCTAACACGCTTAATCATCTTAACCTCTTAAACCTGACCACCGTCCTAAGTGCTATTGCTAGATTAAAAGTTTTAGCCTTATTATATTCTCTCTTAAGGACTAATTCATATTTTGAGAATGTCACAAATACATGGTACAAAATGGTATCAAATGAGGGTGTTCTATCCTCATAATTATTAGTCACATTGTATTCAATTTTTATTTATGTCCATTATGTTGGGTTTTATTTGGATTTGGTGATTTTAAACTTGTATTTTGGCTTTTGGTTTTATTTTTAGCCAACTTTGGGAAGTGTCATCTTGGGCTACCCAAGAGCTTTCCTTGGGAAGTAGCTTGTGGGCTGCCCAAGAGAGACCTTGTCCCCTGGTGAGTTAATGTGCTCTCTCACTTTGGGCTCTTTATATAGAGAGCAAGAGAGCTTGGTTACTTACTTGAGATATAGCATTCTACTCCTCTATTTTTTACAGAGTACAACTACACTGAGATTTACATTTCGATTTTCCTCTTTGAGTTTTTATTTTGTTGGATCTCTGAAAGACGTTGGGTTCGCTACGCACCATCCCGGAGTCGTTACCGACGGGGTGGACGGTAGTCGTTGTATCGCTAGGGGTGATTGCCGGAGCCTCGCACGTGGAGAGGCAATCTTTCTTCTAGGACAGTACTCACGCACGCCTCAACATTCACAGACTTCATCTAAACTTTGCTTTACAATATTGCTTGAGTTTAAATTAAGTTTAAAATATTTAAAAGAATTAATTTGAAAAGATAAATTTTTTCAACATTCTAGAAGCGAGATTAATTTAATTTATCTTTTCATATATATTTTTAAAGTACTGTGAGTATACTTTGTGATTAAGATAAATATTTAATTAGTTTATTTAATTAAATAGTTGACCATATATATTCTGTTAGTATTTATAATTGTTAGTACGTACTGTTTTTATAAAATTGTTAGTATACTGTTACCTGATTAGTATACTTCATAAAATTATTTTGTTACACTATATTGTTAACTAAAATAGTGTCTGTACTGTTATTTATATTTTTTATATACCTTTTTGAAAACTGTTGATCTATTGTTAGTACTGTGAATCACATATTTAACTATTTAGTTTGTTCTGTTAATTGTGATAACTTCATACGGATAGTATTAATTAATTAAATAAAAATTACTAAGTATAATTTTTGTTATTTAAACTGCATGTTAGTGTAATTAATTAATTTATCTACATTGTAGATCTATACTACTATGTTCGTGTAATTGTTTAGAATATCTGTTTACTGTTTGTACTATTTCTATAGTATTGTTGCTATAGATTCCACTACACTGTTATTTATCTAAATATTTAATTGTTTTATTATTGTTAGTATTTAATTATTCTTATATTGTTAATTAAATATTAATGTGTAGTTGATCTTCACACGGTTTAATATTTAATTTTTTTAACACTGTTAATTAAAACATATTTGAACTGTTATTTAAAAATTAGTATAATTATTGTTGATTAAATTTAAACCTGTTAACTTAGATTAACTGTTTTAAATTTAGAATAATTTTGTGACATTGTAGTAGGTTATTGTTTAAACATATTCTGATTAATGGAGGATTTGTATTCGGCGAAGCCGTTTATTTTTTATGATCGTAATTTTAGAACGTGGCAGAACCAAATGCGATTCTGACTCACCACGTTGGGGCTTGCTTCTGCCATCTCAGATCCTGTTGAGAATGGAGATGAAACTGCACCTGATGGTGCTATTCAGTCTGTGCCACATCACCCTCAGACTCGCAGCCAGTCTCAGAGTGCTCCTACTCCTCCTGCTGTTGTACCTTCACCTGTACATGTGCCTCCTACTGATCCTACTATGATTAATTATCATTGTCTGAACCGGATCCTTAGCACCCTATCTGATAAACTTTATGATATTTACTGTAGTAGTCAGGCTGCTAGGGAACTCTGGATTTCCTTAAAACAAAAGTATGGTCAGATTGATCCTACTAAGAAGAGATACCAAACTTCAGATTTGCTTAAGTTTAAATTGGTAGATAGTAAACCAATGTCTGACCAACTTCAGAATTTTGAGTACATTATTGAGCAGCTTAGATCCAGTGGTGTAGATCTAGATGAGAGTTTCTTAGTTACCACTCTAATAGACAAGTTGCCTCCTTCCTGATTTAGTCATGCCAATGATCTGAACCACAATCAAAGAGAACTTTTCCTGAATTTTGTCCTAAGATCTCTTAGGATGGAAGAAACCAACCGAGCTAGAGATAAGAAGCCTAGCGAGCCTTCTGCCCAAGCCAACCTAGTAGAGAACCCAAAACCTACGGGTAGAAATTTCCAACCCTTTAGGAAGAACTTGATTAGTGCTTCTCTTTTAGTTCAGTAAGGATTTAAGTTTGTTTTTGAATGTAATAGGGTAGTAATTACTAAAGGTGTGAATTTTATTGGGAAAGAATTTTTGTGTGATGGTTTATTTAAGCTTTCTGTGATGACTTCTACTATTAATGAAAGTATGATTTTGAATGTTGTTTCATCTGATGTTTGGCATGGAAGATTGAGGCATGTGAATTTCAATACTATTAAGAGATTGATGAATTTTAATTTAATTCCTAAGTCTGTTTCAAATGATCATAGATGTGAAATATGTGTGATTTTGGTTTATTTAAGCTTTCTGTGATGACTTCTACTATTAATGAAAGTATGATTTTGAATGTTGTTTCATCTGATGTTTGGCATGGAAGATTGAGGCATGTGAATTTCAATACTATTAAGAGATTGATGAATTTTAATTTAATTCCTAAGTCTGTTTCAAATGATCATAGATGTGAAATATATGTGCAAGCTAAGGAACCTAGAAAATCATTTAGATCTGTAGATAGAGATTCTGATCTGCTAGAACTTATACATAGTGATGCTTGTGATGGATATAGACCCAGTAGGGGTGGAATCAAATATTTTGTAACCTTCATTGATAATCATCCAAAGTATTGCTATATTTATCTGATTAAGAATAAAGATGAAGTTTTGAATAAATTTAAGATTTATAAAGCTAAGGTTGAAAATCAATTGGATAAGAAAATTAAGATTCTAAGATCTGATCGACGAGGTGAATATACATCGAATGAGATGACAGTTTTCTGTCAAAAATTTAGAATTGTACATCAAGTGACTGCACCTTATGCACCTCAATCTAATGGAGTAGCTGAAAGGAAAAATAGAACTTTAATGGATACGGTGAATTCAATGATTATTAGTTCTGGTGCACCCGAGAACTTGTGGGGTGAAGCTTTGATGACTGCTTGTGTACTTAATAGGATTCCCCACAAGAGTTCTTCTGTATCTCCTTATGAAATTTGGAAGGGAAGGAAACCTTATCTGAATTATTTTAAAGTGTGGGGGTGCCTAGATAAAGTTAAAATTTCTGAAAATAAAAAGAGAAAGATTCGTCCTAAAACTGTGGATACTGTTTTCTTAGGCTATGCATATGGTAGTAATGCTAATAGATTCTTGGTGGTAAATTCTGAGGTTAATGAGATTTTTAACAATACAATTATTGAAGCTAGAAATGCAGTATACTTTGAGGATATCTTTCCTTTTAGAACTAGAGTAGATAGACCTGTTCCTGTTGAGACTATAGGTGGATCTAGTAGACCCAGCACTAGTGAACCTATAGAAGAGTCTGAACCTAGGAGAAGTAAGCGTCCTAGAATTGAGAAGACTTTTGGTGATGATTTCTGTGTCCTACTTGTAGAAGATACCCCATATACTTTTGACCAAGCTATGACTTCTGTAGATGCATCATTTTGGAAAGAAACTGTTAAATTGAAGATGCAATGTATTCTACAGAATTATACTTGGGAGTTATCTAATTTACCTGTAGGTTGTAAGCCTGTAGGATGTAGTTGGATCTTTAAGAAGAAGTTGAAACCAGATGGGTCTGTAGATAAGTATAAGGCTAGACTTGTAGCTCAGGATTTTTCCCAGAAGCCTGGAGTAGATTATTTTGATGTGTATGCTCCTGTGGCTAGGATTACTTTTATTAGGATTCTGCTAGGTTTAGCCTCTGTCCATAATTTGATTATTCATCAGATGGATGTTAAGACTGCTTTTCTAAATGGTGATTTAGAGGAAGAGATTTATATGAAGCAACCTGAGGAATTTATTGTTGCTGGACATGAAAACAAAGTTTGCAAGTTGACAAAATCTTTATATGGACTTAAACAAGCTCCTAAGCAATGGCATTTGAAATTTGACTCTTTAGTAGTGAAAGATGGTTTTTATGTGAACATGTCTGATGAATGTGTGTACGCTAAGGAATACAATGGACAGATAGTAATCCTATGTTTATATGTTGATGATATTTTGATCTTTGGAACAAATATGGATGTGATAATGGATGTTAAGAAATTACTTAATAATAACTTTGATATGAAGGATCTTGGGCAAGCTGATGTGATTCTGAACATGAGATCATAAGAAAATCAAATAAAATTATTATGAGCCAATCTCATTACAGTGAACAAGTGCTAAAGAAGTATGGATATTTTGATTTTAAGATTGTTGTTACACCTTATGATCCTAGTGTACATCTTAAGAAGAATAAAGGTGATCCTATAGGACAGAATAGGTATGCTCAGATTATTGGATCTCTAGGTTATCTTGTAGATTACACTAGACCTGATTTAGCATATGCTGTGAACAGATTGAGAAGATATACCTATAACCCAAATAGAGAATATTGGAATGCATTAGAAAGAGTTTTGAGATATCTGAAAGGCACTGTATCCTATGGATTGCATTTTTGTGGATTCCCTGTTGTATAAGAAGGATTTAGTGATGCTAACTGGATAAGTGATACAGCTGATGTGAAGTCAACTACTGGATTTGTTTTTCTTCATGGTGGAGCAGCTGTTTCTTGGAAGTCATCGAAACAATCATTGATAGCTAGAAGTACAATGGAATCTGAACTGATAGCTTTAGATACCACTATAGCAGAGGCTAAGTGGATTAGAGAATTTCTGTATGACTTGCCACTGATGGAGCGACCTTTGGCACCAGTATGTATACATTATGATTGTAAATCTGCTATTGACAAGTATGCTCAAGAAAATGTGGAAACAAAAATGAATATATTTATGAAAGTAAGACAAAAGTATATTCGGCTGAATATTAAAAAAAAATGTAATTGCATTGGAATTTGTGAGATCTGCAAAGAACTTAACTGATCAGTTTACTAAAGGTTTATCTAGGACAGTGATCCTAGAATCGTCGAGGGAGATGGGGCTTAGCCCACAATAGAAACTACCGGCGACGGCAACCCACCCTCTTGGAGGTTCAATGGGTAGAAACAAGTCGAATTGGTAGTTGTGCGGAGCACTGCTTTTATATACTCATCCCTACAACGACAGTGCTCATTAATGCAAGTGGTTAGTAAGGGTTCTTACCCTGAATGGTTCCGAGACCCTTGAGGCAGGATGTGACCTTGCAGGCACCCTTATCATGACCTACTATATGTGTGTAGTCGTGAGGCCGCGACTGTGGGAAGAGGGCGGTTTCCTAAAAACACACATGAATCGATATGAGCGCATGGCCATAAAAGCGCTAACCCCTATAGAACCTAAACGATTGTACCATGTGTACTGTTTGTGGAAATCCGATTCACCGACCTTGGTTCAAGGCGAAGTCCACCATTGTGCCCTCGGATGTACATAGACCTGTACTAAGTGAAGATTCAAATCCGAAAGGTACCTTCGCCGAATACGTGGTATAAGGGATCCAGCATCTGTTTTAGTTTTTGTATTTCGTTTATTTTATTTTGTATTTCATTTTTACAAGTTTTAAATCATGTGGGGATTGTTGGGTTTTATTTGGATTTGGTGATTTTAAACTTGTGTTTTGGCTTTTAATTTTATTTTTAGCCAACTTTAGGAAGTGTCATCTTGGGCTACCCAAGAACCTTCCTTGGAAAGTACCTTGTGGGCTGCCCAAGAGAGACATTGTCCTCTGGTGAGTTAATGTGCTATCTCACTTTGGGCTCTTTATATAGAGAGCAAGAGAGCTTGGTTACTTACTTGAGATATAGCATTCTATTCTATTTTTTACAGAGTATAACTACACTGAGATTTAAATTTCGATTTTCCTCTTTGAGTTTCTATTTTGCTGGATCTGTGAAAGACGTTGGGTTCGCTACGAACCATCCCGAAGTCGTTGCCGACGGGGTGGACAGTGGTCGTTGTATCGCTAGGGGTGATTGCCGGAACCTCGCACGTGGAGGGGCAATCTCGCTTCTAGGACAGTGCTCACGCACGTTTCGAGGCTTCATCTAAACTTTACTTTATAGTATTTCGAGTCTATATCAATTTAAATTATTTAAAAAAAATTAATTTGAAAAGATAAATTTTTCCAACACATTCTTTATAATTTTATTTAAAAGAACAATCTAATAAGAAACAACTCATAAGTATAGTTGACGATTCTGCACATGTCTGAGTAGAGATAGATCACGGATCTAGCAAAAAAAGCAAAATTTTGAATTGGCTATAATATCATGTTATCCTGTAAACAATTTAAGGAGAGTTGGTGTGTGTTAGGTGTCCTTTTTATGACTTACACAAAATCCATTATCTAAAAAAAAAAAATTGTTAA
>CM054954.1:3952252-4022252 GCA_029168755.2 Tillandsia fasciculata
CAGGTTTCTGTGGGACATGTTGCACTCGTGCCGGGGGGCTGAGTGGAGTCTGGTAGCTGAGTTTAGATTGTGCTAGTGTCATGGGGAGCCGTTTGGGTAGACGGTGGTCCCGGACCGTCGAGTATTTACCGAGCAGTGTTGTTGGGAAAAAACGTAGGGTTGAGCGGTGGGCCCGGGGCGTTGAGTGTTGTCCGACCAGTTTTATTAGCCCTGAGTTGGGGTCGATCCTGGCTGTGGAGTATCTTTAGCCAGTGTGTTTTGTGCCACGAGTTGGTGGAGTTTGCTAGTGTCTTGAGATTCGAGAGAGCTGATCAGCTGAGTCGTCGAGAGTACTCTGACCGTTGTGCTAGGTGTTTGAGGATCTTGAGTCTTTCCGTTCTGAGAGTGAGCGTGGATTTGGATCATAGCCTGCAAGAGCCACTTTGAGCTCGGCAGAGTGCGCGGATATCTTTTTCCTTGGTGGGGTCGCGCCCCTCGAGTGCCACGTCCGGAGTGGATCTGTTACTTTGTATCGCGACTTATCGCGCAGTCCCTCTGCTGGGCCAGTTTTTGGCATCAACAGGACGCCCTACATAAGTCCGGTCTTCGGATGTAACAGCAGTAGGTAGGCACAGTCTTGACTGGCCCGAGGAGGCAGTCATTTCGATTGGGTCGATTGAGCACCTTGGGTGCGAGTAGTTGCATATCTTTTCATCTGTACCACCCATTGAGCATTTAGATAGAGGCATGATAGCTGTAGAGTACCTCCAGTTTTTCTTGTTCAGTTTTTACTGCATTGTTATCTTATGCCTCTAGTAGACTTAATGGGCAGACCGTCGGGCTTGGTGGCGGTACCCCACTGAGAAACTGTGTGTTGTAGTTCTCACACCCGTTGGGGGTTCTCCCCCTCCTTTTTCTTTCCTCTCCTTTGTTTTGCAGAGTCATCTGTGGGAGATGCAGATTCTGCCGTTGCTGTTCGAGGCGAGAGAGTCGCGAGCTAGATCCCTACCTGTCTTTGGAGAGTAGCTGTACCCCCACATTGGAGACTTATAGTGCAGTCTGTAGATTAGTTTTATTTTTACCTTTGAGAGATTATTGTAGTGAGGATGACTTGTATTGAGAGTATGTACACT
Organism: Tillandsia fasciculata; assembly: GCA_029168755.2. Classification (NCBI taxonomy): domain Eukaryota; kingdom Viridiplantae; phylum Streptophyta; class Magnoliopsida; order Poales; family Bromeliaceae; genus Tillandsia; species Tillandsia fasciculata. The sequence continues at coordinate 3,953,365 of CM054954.1, forward strand.
GATGTAGTATTCATTTCAAGATTACCTCCCTGTTGAGCTCTGAGTTTTGTATTTGAAGAATATTGTATGATTATCATTTATGGGAAGTGCACTTGTATTTTTATTTTTTTTCAGTTGTACAGATGATTGGTTTTAATTTTACAGCAGATTTATCTTATAGCTCTGATATCTGTTAGTTGTAGCACCTTTTCTTGTAAGTTAGACGCTTCGCTTATGCGGGGTTTTGCATAGGCGGCGAATCTGTTGGCGGGCCCGGGTCGCAGTTCGACCCCGGGGTGTGACAATATATGCTAGAATACTATCGATAGCACCAAGCCATTGGTGCTATCAAGTTTTTAGCCGTTGGATGAAAAAATATGCGTTGGGATTATAGTGTCCCCTAGAGTTTTACTAGGTGGTTGGTTGAATAGTAAATATCTTAGGGGACCACTATAATCCCAACCGCATATCTTTTCATCCAACGGCTGAAAACTGATAGCACCAATTGTTTGGTACTATCGATAGTATTCTAGCGGACTACTATATATATCTATATATATATAATTATATATATATATATATATATATATATATATATATATATATATATATATATATATATATATATAATATATATGAGTCCGGCTATATACTATTAATAGTACCAACTTATTGGTACTATCAGTTTTCTATCCTTAGATCAACCCCTTTGATCATTTTCACATCGTTAGATTTTACTATTTCCCACCACCTATTAAACACCAAGGGCCCCCACTATCATCTCAAACCACTTATTTTTTAATCTTAAGGGTTTTAAAAATTTAATAGTACCATGCCTTGATTACTAGAATAGTATTCCAGTCTAGCTCTCTCTCTTCTCTCTCTCTCTCTCTCTCCTCTCTCGTCTCTTTCTATCTATATATATTATCTAATTATATATATATAGTTATTATATATATATACTTTAAAAGTATAAGTCCAACTATGCTTATAATTTTTTTATCATTGAATTTGCATTGAAATCTGTGCTATTGTAAAGTCAACTAAAAAGAGAGAAAGAGAAAGTATAATAGCACGAATCTCAATGCAAATCCAATGGTAAAAAAATTACAAGTATAGTTGTGTTTGTGTTTTTGAAAGTATATAAGTTCTACTCTATATGAGTATAGCTTATATAATTTAAAAAATATAAGTCCAATATAAGTCCAACTATGCTTGTAAAAATACCAAACAATTGGTACTTATAAGTTTTCTACCGTTACATCTATATATTTCTTTGATTATTATTATTATTTTTTTTTTTTGAGAGAAATGTAACATGCTACCCACTTCGTTTATTTTTGAAATAATTTAGCTGAAAATGTGAAGCAACTAGCCTTCGAACTCGGGTTTCGAGTATCAACCATCAAATATTTTGCCACTTGCACTAGGGACAGTCACTACAACAAAACTATGCTATAGCGACACTTTTAAGTGTTTCTAAAATCTGAAAAAAGTGTCACTAGCAAAAATATCGACACTTGTAATTAGTGTCGCTATATGTGCAGTCGTTAGGGTGTATAGTGACACATTTTTATAATGTGTCCCTATAACCTAATTTTAAATATAGATGAAGCATAAATAGGATACTTGTACAAAAGTGTCACAAAAATGTGTCCCTATAACCTAATTTTGCTGTAGTGAGTTGATTAATTTTAACCCAGATCATACTATTCCACCAACCAACCACTAAACTCAAGGAATCCACTATCATTCTACGCATATTTTTTCATCCAAAAATTAAAATTTACGAGCACCGATAACTTAATACTTTTAAAAATATAAAAATTATATATATATATATATATTATATATCTATATATATAATATATATATATTATATATATATATATAATTAGGTAAAATACTATCGAGTAGCACCAAGTCATTGGTGCTATCAAGTTTTTAGCCGTTGGATGAAAAAATATGCGGTTGGGATTCTAGTGGTCCCCTAGGGTTTACTAGGTGGTTGGTTGAATAGTAAAAATCTTAGGGGGCCACTATAATCCCAACCGCATATCTTTTCATCCAACGGCTGAAAACTTGATAGCACCAATTGTTTGGTGCTATCGACAGTATTTTAGCCGGACTATATATATATATATATATATATATATATATATATATATATATATAGATATATATATATATAATTGAGCTCCTATGTTTGTAAAAGTATCAAGTTATTTGTGTTTGTGAGTTTTTTATCTTTGAATGTAGGAATGTGCGGTTAGAATGATGATGGGCTCTTTGGGTTTAGTCGATGGTTGGTGAAATAGTATGATCGATCTAATGGATAGAATTAATCAAAAAGTTATATTTAACGATAGAAAACTTACAAGCACCAATTATTCGATACTTTTACCAGCTAGCACAGTAGCCAGCCAAAAAGTAAAATTTATCCGAATAATACTTTTTTAATATATGATCTCCCCGAATAATATTTCTTTACGTATTACTACATCCGACAGCAGACCAAATTGGCCTATAAAATATGAGATTGGTTTGCCTTGGATTTGCTTGGGAATTTATTTCCCTAGCTAGAATTAAAAATTGAATGAGAGCTATACATATATATATATATATATATATATATATATATATATATATATATATATATAAGTAGCCAAATAAAACACTTGTATTACATAAACTAGATGAGTAAATATGTTGCTTTATATAAATGATTATCCATAGTTATATAATACATCTCTAATTAATCTGCTTGCACGGGCTTATGCTTATATTAGAGAGATTCTTACATGTCCGATAAATATATCAAATAGCATATATATTTCTACGAAGTTTAAATTTTTATATTTATTTTTTAAAAAATACTAAGTTAATTGTTCGTATATATACATTCCTATCATCAATATCCGTTAGAAATATATAATTAATCATGGATAAAATACTTAATTTTGGTTGGTGCATGAGTAAGATAAAATTATTTTTTTACTTTTTTTAGTTTTTATATTTAATTATAGATATATATTTTTAGCAATTTAAATTTTTTTGATGAGACATAATAAAATTAATATTTTATTTATATTTTATTAAAAATAAATAATAAACATATAAGACAAACGGTTGTGTTATTTATAATTCTAATTGAAAAGATAGCTCAATTGGACTATTTGACAGAGTTTAAGCCCCCGTTTGGTAACGGAGATAAGAAGGGGATAACCCCATTATCCCCGTTATTATACCCAAACGCAATTTTTGGGGGTGGAAATAGCTAAACCCACCCCTAGCGGGTTATCCTGGGATAACCCGCTAAGGGGTGGGTTTAGCTATTCCCACCCCCAGGGAGAATAGCGAAATAGCAAATAAATATTAAATATTTAATATTAATATTAATATTAAATATTAATATTAAATATATTTAATAGGAATAATTGCCTGTGTAACCCTGAAATCTGAAGAAATATCTGATTTACCCTTCTTATTTTTTCTTTCCAATATATCTTCATACGTTCCACCGTTATTAAAATACCCCTACCGTTTTCCTTGTTAAGTTAACTAGGGTTAAACTAGAGTTAAATAATAATCGGAGTTGAAAACTATCATATATACCTATTTGTCCGAGTTAGGGTTTAGGTTAGGGTTTAGGAGTTTTTAGGTTTTAAGGGTTTAGGGTTTTAGGGTTTAGGGTTTAGGGTTTTTTAGGGTTCTAGGGTTTAGGGTTTAGGGTTTTAAGGTTTAGGGTTTATGATTTTTTAGGGTTTTAGGGTTTAGGGTTTAGGGTTTTAGGGTTTAGGATTTAGGGTTTAGGATTTTAGGGTTTAGGGGTTTAGGATTTTAGGGTTTAGGATTTATGATTTAGGGTATATTTGAAAGGGCAAAATAGTAATTACACACAGATAACGGCAGTTCCAAACGGTACACTAACAGAGTTTAACTTCAGGGGTATTTTGGAAAGAAGTTGGAACGTAAGAAGGATAGTTTTAATATTAGCCTTCTAAGAGAGGTAAATCTGAAAACAGAAAAATATTTAGGGGTATATAGGAAATTGCCCCTATTTAATATTAATATTTAATATTAATATTAAATATTAATATTTATCTAAATATTAATATTTAATATTTAGATAAATATTAAATATTAATATTTAATATTTAATATTAATATTACAATTTAATATTTAATTGTAAATATTATTTGAATTTTTTAATATTTATCTAAATTAAATATAAGGTTGAATAATACCATAAATTTATTTAATTTTAAATTATATCATAAAGGGTAAATTAGTAAATAAAAATATTTACCCCTCAATTCTCTTATTTCCTTTATTTCCAACCAAACACAATTTTCTCTTATTCTTCTTATTCTTCTTATTCCTATATAATTTACCAAACACAATTTTCTTTAAACCCGGTATAACTCTTAAACCGAACCAAATGCAAATTTACACTAGTTTCTACTAAAATCATAACTTATACATATCCCCGGTATAACTAAATTTTTTCTTATTCCCGAACCAAACGCAGCCTAAGGGTCTCTGCGTCAAAATTAAAAGTTTAGACCTCTATTTGTAAATTAGTTAAAGTTTAGGGAGTGTTATTAATAATTCTAATTGAAAAGAGAGCTCAATTATATTTGTAAATTTTTTATCATTACATTTGTATTGAGATTTATACTATTTTAAAGCCAGCTAAAGAAATTGGTGTTATCATTACATTTGTATTGAGATTTGTGCTATTTAAAGTCAACTAAATTTTTTATCATTACATTTGTATTGAGATCTACCCCTTTGATTATTTTTATCTCTTAGATCATACTATTTTACCACTCCCAGTTATTATGCTATTGATGGTATCAAACAATTGGTGTTATCAAGTTTTCTACCGTTAAATCTATCATCCTTACGGCACATCCTTACATCCAAGGACCAAAAATTCAGAAGCATATATATTTGAATTTGAATTTGAATTTAAAAATTTAGATTTAATATTATATATTTTGTAATATAGTTAAAAAATATATAATTATTTCTGATTTGATTTTTGATCGAATTTGAATTTGAATTAAAAATTTTAAAATTCATTAGATTCATATTCAAATTCAAATTTTAAATTTATAATCAAATTTTAATTTAAATATTTAAAATTCGTTTCAGAAATGATCTGTTGGCATCCCTAATACGAAGGATGCGTTTGAACCGACGGAAGTCTGGAATGTAAACGCAGTGGGCCCGACAAAGTTGGCTGCCAATTAATATTCGGTGTTATTATGAGGAGAACGAAAAACTACCGAGTTTTCTAACCATAAGATGCGGACGCTGATTAAGACGGGGACTTTAATTAAATAAAAAAAAATATACATAAAATTTAAAATTATTTATGTCAAAATTTTGGATTTTGAAAAGAATCTTTAATACTCCGTGAAATAATTCACATAAATACCAAACGAAATATTTAACTACTTTATGTTCAATAATAATTAAAAATAAAAATAGTAAGAAAATAATGAAACCTTTGTTATTATTATTATTATTATTATTATTATTATTATTATTTTTTTTTTTTATGATGATTGTCTCTTACATGTAGAGTTGGAGAACGAGAGGAGGTGGAAGCGCGTGGACCCCACTACAAAATCCTCGCGTGGGCAAAAACGTCTTTTTATTGAAATTATATCTCAAACAAATTATATTATTATGTGAATAAAAATTTAAAAATTTTAATTTAAAATAATATATTAATTATATATTAAAATAATATTTACTTTCTTTTTTATAGTTTAGTGTTATTTTATTATTTTGTAGGTCAAAAAATGTTATATTTATCTATCGTATAATTTTATTTTTATTCTTTTAAAACAGTTAATTTCTCATCAAATAGAATAGTAAAATATATTTTTTTTTAAATCACATAATGATTTTCTATTTAATAATAATTTTTTATTATAAAATAAAAATATAATTATAAAATAATTAACTGTAACTTTTTGAACAATACAATGACAAGATAAAAATATGCTAAATCACATAATAATAATATACATTAAATCACAATAGGATAAATTAAAATTTATCCTATTTTTTAAAAAATTTCATTTTTTTGTAATATTATATATCACTGTATTTTTATAAATTTATATGTTTGTGCTGAATTTTTGTCCGATATAAATACACTATGGATGCCTATATGATGCATTAAATTTTTTTTTTATTATTTTACTTTTTTTTTATAACATTAATTGCATATAGATTTTTAAAAATATATTCTATAAAATTTAACTTTTTATATTTATTAATTTAAAATTTTAACGTTATTTATATATATTTCTACAGTTTATGTCTATGAGAAAAATTTAATTAATTATAAATTAAATATTTAATTTTAATTAGTGAATAATATAAATTTATTTTGTTTTATCTTTTTTATATTATAACTGTTAAGATAGGTCATAGTATTTTTTATATTATAATACTTTATCTCTTCTTCCTCCTCTTTCTTTCTCTTTGTCTTCCTCTTCCTCTCTGTTAAGATAGGTCATAGAATTCTAAGTTTTTCAATAATTACGTACATGCCAGTTTTGGAATTTTAAATTTTTCAATTTCGAATCAGTCAAAAGATAAAGAAAAAGAGTGAGAAAAAAAGATAGAAATTAATAGTGGGTGAAAAAAAAATAATAATAAGAGAAGAGGTTGAGATTAATGGTGGGTTGTTTTTTTTTTAATACACAAAGAAGATAAAGTTTGTTCGTCTTTTTGTTTTTTTTTTTTTTTTTTTGGAGAGAAATATTTTTACACTAATTTTAAGAGTTTGGCTTCTAGAGAAATATATTTACAAAAAAAAAATTAATATTTTATTAAAAAATAAACAGACGTAACGGAATATATATATAAATAACTTAAGATTTTAAAAAAATAAATATAAAAAATTAATCTTTGTAATCTATATAAAATTAATTTTTTTTTTATAACTATATAATATATGATGGTAAATATTTTATCTTTTTAATGAATATATATAAAAAAATTATTAGATAATATAAATAAATTAAATTTTTGTGTAATGTTAAATACCGAATAGTTATATCCGAATTATGTGGTGTCATATGTTTATATATCTGTGACACATCTCGATATAATATAGAGATATTTGATTAAATATTGTAATTGTTCTGCGATATAACTATAATAACAGAACACTAATGCGTAGTTATTGAATTTGTATTCTAACTATGTCTTGTCTTATATTTTGACATCTGAATATAATATAGAAATATTTGATTAGAGAAAATAAATATTTAAAAAAAAAAAAAAAAAAGTAAATATAACAGAAAATACGGATTCATGTAGGGCCCACATTAATTAATTTTAGCATGTGTGGGACCCACATCCCTAACTACTACTCCTGGCCGGATTTGCGGATGGATGGAAACCGCTCGAAAGCGATTCACCCACCCCTGCATCCAAATTCATCTCAACTGAACAATTTTGGGTAAATTTCAGCACTAACCCTGAGCTTTCCACTCTTTCAATTAGGTCCTTAAAACTTTCCCCCATTTTTTGCTATATAATTTTTTTAAAAATTTTCCACTTTAGTCATTATATATTTATATTTACTATTAGAAAATAAATTATTGTTTATATCTAGTGCATGTATATATCTATGTATTATGAATTTATTAAATTTTATTTTTCATCTCATTATTTTAATTTGATCGCTCATTGAGTTACACTTTTTTTATATAAAAATTTGATAAAATAATATACATACAGAACTTATTTAAAATATGAATAATTTTGAATCAACTATCTCAATTTTAAATTTTAATTTTACCATCAAATTTATTCTAATTTCATCTTCTTCGCTATAGACATTTGAAAATATTGAATATAAGTACTTCTTGGGTGGCCTATTTAAAATAGCATAACGTTGAGGGGTTCTCCGTAAAATTTTACGGAATAAATACATGGTTCTCTTTACTATTTTTTGGTAAGAGCAATGCTACTAAATTCATTAATTTTGCTTTATATATCTATGATGGGATAATAATTTTATAAAATTTTGACTTTTAATTAATCTTATTCATTAATCTCAACTATTAGTACTTATACCGGGCAGAGAAGAGGATTGGATAAATCACGGATAGATTAATGTACTTGCAGATTATATCGACATCAGTAAAATTTATTCGTAATATTTTTTAGATAATTTTTATTTTTGTCAATAACCAGTGGGCGGATGGGTCCGTAGATAATATATAATAAATAAATAAAATTTTAAGACGTATAAATTATATATAAAATTATTTTATATGTAGATCGAATTGGCTGAGCAGTGTGACGAAAAAAAAAAAAAAAAGGCAGTAGAAAAAATGAAAATGGCATGATAAGAAATTAGATTAAGAGCTTTTAAGAATGAATGGACAAAATATATATATATATTACAAATTAAAAATATACATGCTGATATTTGTGGACATTCGAAATTGTTTAAAATATTTATAATTTAATAGATAATCATTCGGTTTACTTATAAATATTTGGATTAGAAAAATTAATATTTATATTCATAAATTTTTACTGATAATCTATGAATATCTACGAGTATGGTTATAAATATCCCGATTTAGTATAACTATATATTAAAATAATAACATTAAATATTATGTAATCATTATTTATTGAACATACAAAATTATCACTATAAACAAATTTTAATAAAAAAAATATTTTAAAAATGTCATCATATAAATATTTTATTATATCAAACTAATTTATAAAATAATACATTTTATTATTATTTTTAATTTCTTACATTAAGAATTTTAAATAATCCTAACGCTTTTATCGATGCTTAAAATAAACATCGGTATATATATATATATATATATATTATATTAAAATATTTTTAAATATTATTAAATATAAAAATATTAAATATTAATTTTCTTGTTGTGTCCATTCGTAGAGTTGAATAGCCAACTAATTTGCACAAAAAAAAAAAAAAAAAAAAAAAAAAAAAAAAAAAAAAAAAAAATGAAAAACTCAAAGTGACTTCTCATGTAATATTAATTTTCTATTATTTTAGAATTGTTGTGTTACGTCGTTGCATGGTTTTTTTTTTCTTTTTTTATTTATAACTTTTAAAATAATAAGAGCTTTATATTTATAGAAATAAAAATTTTGACCTGAATATAATATATAATAATATTTTTATTTAGGAGATGCATGAAATCGTAATATAATTTTATTTTCTAATAATTACATAAAAGTTAAATATAATTTTTTAAACTATAAAATGATTAAATAAAAATAAACTAAATTATAAAATATTTAAATATAATTTTTTGAATAATAAAATAATAAAATAAAAATGAGCTAAAATTAAAATTTTATCTTTATTGTAATGACAAATACTTAAACAATAAAAAAAATTCATAATTAAGATGGTTAATTAATTGGTTGTGTTACTTCGTGAATTGACAAATGAAAGTTACCTTTTTGCCCTTTTGGAAACAACTTATTAAAGATGTGAAGTACATTTTTATTGTAATTTAATACCATATAATTTTCTATAAACAGAATAATAAATATATTTTAATTTTATATATTTATATTTTTTAAAAAATTAATTTATTCACATGTCCTTCTGATAATTATTTATTTTTAATAATATAAGTAAAATATCAATTTTGTCCTTACAAATATATCATTTTAAAAATTTAAACTTTTAAAAAAATATTTCTACGATTCAGTATGATATCTAAAAGAATAAAAATATAAATTTATCTCACTTATTATTCAAAATTAAGTATTTAATTTATGATTAATTATATTTTTTTACCGATATTAACCGTAAGAATATATGTGAACAATTTAAAATTTTTTAAAAAATAAATATAAAAAATTAAATTTTATAGATATATATTTATTATTCGATATATTTATAGAAAATTGTATGAAATTTATTATTTATTGTATTTAGTGAACTATGGTAAAATTGTATATTAGGACCCAAAAAAATTATATAGTAGTATTTATTTAGTTTTACCTTTTAATTATTTTAATTAAATAAAATTGAGAACTTTTTTTATCATGAGAATTAAATAGAAGAAAGAATCTAAGTATCAAAAGTTTTTTAAAAAATTAAATTAGAATATGTAACATCTGATAGCAACGAGCGTACAAATTAAAACGAAATAAAAAACGATCACCACACAAAATTTCAAATTCTCGATAAAAAATAAATACACAGATTTGCGTAAAATAAAAATTTACAGAAAAAAAATAACAGGAGAAAAAGAAGAATTTCACTATGTAAAAAAAAATAAAATATAAAATTAAGATTATATCGCTCGATCTCTCTAAGATAAAAATAATAATAATAATAATAATAATAATAATATTCTTAACGAATCTGATCGGTACCGCGGGGCCCCGCCCTTCACACCTATCACATATATTTACTTTTTTTTTTTCTAAAATTTGACCAAATTTATCATCACAAGCTAACCAAAAACATAATAATGAAGCAATTTTAAATTTCAAAATCACATCCAACAAAAAGAAATGTGAGCTACATTATTTTGAGATCCACACAAATGGTAATGTAATGAATCACATTTGCTTTCTCTTGTAGCAAAAGAAATTTCAGTAGAAAATTCTCTAATCACGTTGTTATAATTTGATCTAAATTTGTATTTATCTAAAATCCTAATCTAATTAGGATAATATGAGATTTAAATTATTGGATATAACTAGAATTCAATTAGGAGTTTAATTAGACTACAAATTCTAATTAGATTCTAGTTTGAAGGCATATATTATATATAGCATATCCGGCCACTTTAATGAAGCCGTAACTTTTAATTAGTCGAAGCGCTAATTAATTTAAGCCAACCAAGAAAGATATGTGTTGTTGGTGTTGGTACATACGGCCATATTAATGAAGCCAAAATTTTAATTAGAGGCCATGCTCTAATTAATTTAGCAACCCAAGATGAGAGAGGCTGTATTGGAGACGTCATATGTTGCTAATGAAGCCGACAATTAATTAAGAAATTGAAACTCTAAGGTGAGGGCGTCCATACGATTGGATTCTTCGAAATCGTTAGGGTGGACGCAAATTTTGATATTTCGGATCTATTTGGAGTTTCGGTTTTCTTGAGAAATATAATCTTTGTATTCTACTTTTGACTTTAATAAAAGTCTTTGCGCCGTCTTTGCCCGTGGATGTAGTCCGGTGGCCGAACCACGTAAAATTTGGTGTGCATTTTTCTTTTCTTTTCTTACATTATATTTCTTGGATCTATTTTTCGTCGTTTCGATTTAACAAACTGGTATCAGAGTCTTCTATTCCCTTGGCCCTGTTTGGAATGGGGCTAGAACAAGGAATAAGGGGGATATCCTTCTTATTCTACCGAACGCACCAGGAATTATTCGGTACAGTAGTTCCAGTACAAACAGAATAAGCTGGAACAACAGTTCTTACCCATTATTTTATAATTTTTTTTTTACCAAACTACCCCTGCTCCCCTCCTTTCTTTCTTCCCAATACACTCTCATCATCACAAATCCCTCTCTCTCTTCTTCCCAATACACTCTCATCATTACAAATCACTCTCTCTCTTCTTTCTCTTTTCCTTCTTTCCAATACACTCTCATCATCATAAATCCCTCTCTCTCATCTCTCTCTTTTTAATTTAATTGGATGTTAAATTAAATATTATTTTTAAAATTTTAGAAATTTTGTTTTGATTTTGATTTTATCATAATTATGGTAAGACTTTAAATTTTGAAATTTTATACTCAAAATTTTAACTTTAATTTAAACAAATAAAATGTTAAATTAAATATTATTTTCATAAAATATAATTTGAAATTTGATTTCGATTTTGATTTTGATTTTGATTTTAATTTTATGTTAATTTTTGTAAGGCTTTAATCCATTAATTAAAACGAATAAAGTAAAAGTTATTATTTGAAAATTAAAAAATTTTATGTTTAAAATTTATAATTTAAAATTAATATTATAAAATTTTAAATTTTAAAATTTAAATGTTGAAATTTTAAATTTTAAATTTTAAATTTAATTTGAGAAAATAAAATGTTAAATTAAATATTATTTTTAAAAAATATAATTTGATTATGATTTTGATTTTATCTTAATTTTTTTAAAGCTTTAATCCATTAATTAAAACGAACTAATTAGATTTTAACAACTTTTATTACATATTAAATCTTGAGTGCAAAAAGGTAATTTACCCAACTTAACCTCTTTATTCTTCTTATTCCTCATTATCATACCAAACAAAAAATCTCTTATCCCTAGAACCATCCCAAACGCTTTTTTACCATAGTTCCGTACTTTATACTTATCTCAGGATTAGCTAGTTCTACCTTAACCCATTACCAAACGGGCCCTTGAGGATTGAGAATTATGACGACAAAGTTCGAGATCCAGAAATTTGACAGGACCAACAGTTTTGCATTATGGCAAGCCAAGATGCGTGCTATACTAACGCAGTAAGGATTGCAAAAGGCACTGTTGGGAAAAGAAAAGATGTCCGATTTGTTAACGGCGGAGCAGAAGGAGGAGATCGATGATAAAGCTCTTACGGCAATACAATTACGTTTATCCGATGAGGTATTGCGCGAGGTTTTGGATGAAAAATCAGCTGCAGGGATATGGGTTAAGTTGGAATCTCTCTATATGACAAAATCTCTCACCAACAAGTTATATTTGAAGCAACGTCTCTTCATGTTGCGCATGGCGGAAGGTACCTCTATTAAATCGCATTTAGATGAATTTAATTCTATTATTATGGATCACCGTTCGATAGATGTCAAAATCGAGGAGGAGGATGAAGCCCTTTTATTATTATGTTCTTTACCGCCCTCTTATAAGAATTTTCGTGAGACCTTATTGTTTGGTCGGGATACTCTATGTCTCGATGATGTAAAATCCTCTCTACTATCAAAAGAAAGGATTGGCATGCAGATAAGTAACGAGACAGGTGGAGATTGTTAGATATGTCTCGAATTATAGAACCGGAAGGTTTTTTAAGATAAGTTTGGATTATACCTAATCTTATTAAAAATATTTCTAATCTTAGTGGATTCGTATTCCTAGTTGTATTAGGATTTAACCACTATTATAAATATACCATTATTCCATTTATTTAGTGCGGCGGATATACTTACTAAGCCTCTTACTATTACCAAGTTCAAGCATTGTTTGGACTTGGTGTCGGTTGGCAGCACTTGAGCCCCTACGGTGCTGTCACGCCCCGGGGTCGAAACTGTGACCCGGGCTCGCCAACAGATCCGCCACCTATGCCAGAACCCGCATAGGCGAAGCGTCTAACCTGCAAAAGATAGTACTATAGCTACACAAATATCAGAGCTGCAATAAAATGCTGTAGAATAAAATCCAATTACTATACATCATGAAATAGAGTACAATATCCATTCCCTCAAATACAGATAATCATCATACAATGTCCTCAGTACAGCATCTCTCGACTATAAAAGGAGATAAACTAAAACTATAGTACATCAGTCTCTCCAAATACAAAAGATCTCTCTCCTCCAGATAAACAGTAAAAGCCAGCCAACAGCTACGAGGAATCTCCAACCAGGGGATACAGCTACACTCCTCGGGTGGTAACGATCTAGCTCGTGACTCCCTCGCCCCGAACAACGACCGAAGATCAGCAACTCCAATGAGGACTCTGCAAAACAGGGGGGAAAAGAAGAGGAAACAACAGTGGGGGTGAGAACCACTAGTAAACCAGTAGCCTCCCCCTGTGGGTAAAGCCTCAAGCTCCGGCGTACCCACTAAGTCTACTAGAGGCAAGAAAAGGGCAAGTAGTAAAGCTGTAAACAGAACTACTGAATAAAAGGGGAAACCACAACAAGTATGCCTCTAAATGCAATACCGAAGGAAATGACGGTATGAATGCATCAGGAAACAACATCTGGCTAAATAGACCCAATCTAGTGCCACCAGTAAACTGGTACTGCCTGCTCTGCCATCACTCACAACTCACCAACTGACCGGAACCCAACACGGTCTAAAGCCTACTCCGGAGTGGCACTCGAGGGGAGCGACCCACACGAGTAAAGTATCACTGTATCAAGCATCTCTGTAACCAATATCTCACAATAGCAGGACTGGATCATGACTATGATCAAAGTGGGAAACTCCGTCCACTAATGAAACCCCGATCCGATACAATAATACTCAAAAGTGGGAAATACCATCCACTAGAGAAATCTGATACCCAATCTGATGCAATAGTAAACATCCGGTCAACCGCCCAAAGTCCGCGGTCACCGCAATAACCCCCAACCCACAATTGGGTAAATAATCAAGATCCGGTCAACCGCCTACTGTCCGCGGTTGCCGCAATAACCCACAATCCAACATCAAGTACACCCTGTCACTGACCCTCAGGTCCCGGCTACACTATCCCAAACCTCTGCTCGAACTCGAGCAACATGACTCAAAAGTCTAAATGAAAAGGAGAAAGAAAGCAATCATGGTTTCTCCTAAGTCAAATCCCAATATGATAGTGTAGCAATAAAATAGTGGCCTATCTAGATGTCCAAATAAGCATGCAAAAGTCCTCAGGCAATGTAAAAGAAAGAGAATAGTCAAATAACAGTTTTACATGTGTAACAAATAATATATCCACATAAATATAACCATCAGGCTAAAATCATCAGTCAACTACACATGTATAATCCCTGATCCATAATAAATCCCAAGTGGCACCCGCACATAGATATGTCATTATGTCCCAACAATTAATCCATTTAATCCACTTTCATAAATCTAGGTGCTAATGTGGCATGTTAATCATCACTATTAAATTATTCCAATGATCATGTTCCAACAGCAATATTATCCCAATAATATCCCCAACATGCTATATCCACAAAATTAATCTCAGATGATAGGCTCACATGTATATCAGTCAATCATGCATATTAATCAATCAATATGCTCAAAGGGGGTTTTCTAATAAACTTAGTGAGTAAGTCAGGTGTAGAGGCATGCAACAACCACCCACCTGAAGCGCTAACTGTCCGGGTCCGTACAGCTGAAAATACCAAAAACTCCAATCCTGCGCTCCAACAAGAACAGTACACCCGAAACACTCCTGGCACAACACAAAGTCCACTAAATACACTTAGGCTCCCAAATATTGCTTTAATTAATCCATACAACAACAGTCCCGAAACTGTTAAATTATCACCTGCAGAAAGTGCCCAGAAAATTCCAAGAAAAATATCACGGCGATCCTCGCATCGATAGCTTCGAAACGGTACCTTGCACGCCCAAATCCGAGTTCGGTAAGTCAAGTTATAAATTCGGCAAGGTGGTAATCCAAACATCAAACTGTAAAGAAAACTGCACACTGTACACTGAGAAAACAGTAATTTTCACCTTCGAAACAATTTCCTAAAATCCCAGAAAAATCACCACTGTGTTCCTCGCGACGAGTAGATCAAAATCGACTCTTGAATCGCCTCGATCCGATGTTCCTAGGCTGAGATATAAAATCGGCAAGTTGGTGCTGTCCAAAATCCACCACAGAAAAATGGGGGTCAAAGATGCCTCGGGAAACGTGCCAAAAGTGCGAAACGGAGCGAAGCGATCAACACGAAAATCGAAGCCTTACCTCTTAGGAACACGCTGTCGAAGAAATCGTCCAAAAACTCCTCCTGGTTTGCTCACAGTGAATTTTTGACTAATCTGCGACGGTAATGGGCCGAAATGGGGGAAAACCGAGGCGAACTGTAAAAATGATATCGCCGTTGCCGAGCTTCCAGAAATTCTGAGAATCCACCACGAGATCAAGGGCACCAAGGGGAACAACTTTCATATACAACTCTCCCTCCCATTCCCTCTCTACAGCTCGGGAAAAAGAAGAGAAAGAGGGAAGTGGGCTGCCTTTTATAGGCCCACCAAAACAATTCCCAAAATACCCGCTGTGTCCCCGGTTTCGGGCGCCCGAAACTTTCGGGCCCCGAAACCGGGCGCGCACAGTGCCCGGCCCACGGCCCGGCCCACTGCCCATCCCGCACAGCGGATCCGGCCGGACCGCCGGACCGTCCGACCCGCTCCACGCGCGACACGTGTCCCCGAACACCGACAGCGGATCCGCCGCTCCCCTCGCGCCGCGTGGCCCACCCTCGGTCAACGCAGCCGTTGGCGCCAGCCAATGGCGGCCGCCACGTGGCGCACGCGTGCGCCACGTCGGCGCCGTGGCCGCCACGCCCGCTGCCGCCGCCTGCCACGCCTGCACGCCGGCCGCCCACGCCACCTGCACGCGCACAGTGACGCGCCCAATCCCCGCGCGCCACGTGTCCAAGCCACACACTCGCTGCACCCGGTGCACGACACCCCAAACACCGAACCAATAACGTGATGCCACGTGTCCCTATCCGGTCCACCGTACACACCGCACTCTCCAGTGAACCGAGCGCGCTGAACCCGCCAATCCAGAACCGCCACGTGGCACCCCGCTCCGGTGCACGCCGGCCGCGTGGACCGAGCGCCTGCCCGCGCGTCCTGCCCGCGCGCTGCGCGCTGCCCGCCGCCGCGCTGCCGCCTGCCCGAGGCCGCGCCGCCGCCCTCCGCCGCTGCCCGCCGCCGCCGGCCGCCGCCGGCGATCGCCGGAAGTACTGTTCCGGCGTGAACAGTAACCCGAGCTCCGAAATGACAAGTGGGTAGTCCATTTTGACCGTTTTCGCGCGCTGAATCCGAATTTGACGTCCGTTTCGCCAAATTCCAACTCTAAAAATTGCCGAAGGCACCCGGAAATGCGTTCTTAGTCCAAACTTCGTGCGGAGCCCAATTTAAATATCCGATTCGCGCGAAACCACTTCTAAACCCTCCACGGGGTCCTCCGATCACTCACATGATCCATTTGGGCCCGAAGTCCAACTCTTGTGCCCAATTATGCCCCAAACACCTCCAACACACCATGTAGGCCTCCAACAGCCACCCCAACGCACTGTAGCAGCTCTGCGGAGATCCGGGTCATCACATCCTCCCCCACTAAAAGAAAGTTTCGTCCTCGAAACTAAAGTCGTTCCTCAACACGGAATCTCAACCAAATAAAGGGGGTAAACATCCAATCATCCACCACTCAAGCTCCCAAGGCTGACAAGTACCTCCTCCAAAGGCGCGATGCGGTCCTCGGGTCTCCATCTAGAACAAGATAAAGGCGGGCACTCCAGAAAAACCGTACCAACTCAACCAAGTACAGCTGGGCTAACCGCTCGAGCTACCAAGTAATCTGCATCGGTACAAGCCTCCGCTCCTCCCAGGGCCTCAGATAATCCAACCACAAGTCCATCGGCACAACAAGCTCGATCCAAGTACCTCTGTACTCCCGGGCATCCAATATAAGTCCTCCAACTGATCACGTAAACTCTGATCTCTAATCCAAAAACCATCAGGGTGTAGAATCACCTCCCCAACTCTCGGGCATCAGCACACAACTATAAGCAGTTGGGAGAACCAGATCGCAAATCAATCTTCGAGAAGATCCAGTACCCTTGCAGCTGGTAAATCCAATCCTCCAGGCTCGAAAAAGGGTACCTGCTCCAGACGATCACTTCATCAAATTTCGGGAGTTGTGTCCTCAGCTTCCAACCCCGTAACATGCAAGGCAATTCCAAAAGAAAAGAGCCCTATCCAGGAGGGGGTCCTCGCCCGGTCGCTCCCAAATCTTGACCAACCGAGCGAACCATTCAGCCATGGTCTATCATCCAAAGATTCCTCAGTGACACCATCATACGTCACATCTGCCTCGACAGTCCACACAGCGCCAGCTGCGGAGTCAACAAACTCAACCCCAAATAGCTCTCCTGCTCCGGGTATCCGCCACCACAGTGGCCCTATCGGGGTGATATTGGATGCTTGCCACAAATCCAACTGTACTTCATAGCTACTATGGGAGGCATCACTGTATATCACAAATCCATCTCCCAACACTGGCGATGCAGAAATCAGGGCTGGTATCAATCTCATCACCAATTCGTCAAGCTCTGCTGGCACTATCCGGCTCACAAGCTCCTCACCTCAACAAATAACTGCCGGTCTCAGCCATTCTCGCATAGCATCCATTTTGGCCGGACTTCCACCACCGCCTCTTATGGCTAGACTAAGTGATCCAAGAAGATATGCTCTC
Source organism: Tillandsia fasciculata (assembly GCA_029168755.2). NCBI lineage: Eukaryota > Viridiplantae > Streptophyta > Magnoliopsida > Poales > Bromeliaceae > Tillandsia > Tillandsia fasciculata. The sequence continues at coordinate 3,971,554 of CM054954.1, forward strand.
GAAGCTAAAACTCGTACCACAACAACTTGGCATACAGCTTCTTCCTCACAGACCTTGTTACACCATCTACCAGTACTCCACCAGCTCTAAACCATACAGAGATGGGGTAAAATCAAAATATCCCAGAAGAATATCTCCAATAATTCTTCCAAGTGCAGCTGGAACACACAATTCCTCAAATCATAAGACGACAGGGCATTAGTCATTCCATTTATCCTCACTGTACTCATAATGCCCCTACCGGGTCCTGAATACCATCTTGGCTAAACACTCAGCTGTATGATTCCAAAAAGATACATGCATTATCAGCAACAACTGCCGGAGTATAACTCCACAAAAGGTCCTAAACAATATGCAAACTTGCCTGCGGTCACACCATACAAGGACCCTCACTGTCGTGTGTCCACGACGTGACATCATCACCGTGTATCAACGGTGTGGCATCACCACCGTACAACAACGGGGTGGCACTAGGTCGAACAGACCCTCGATCCGTCAGATCCTGCAACTGCGCCATCAGCTCTCTCAGCTCTACAGGTGATATCCAATGAGGTGCTATCGGGGTTGGCGTGGTTCCCAGAACCACGTCAACCGCAATCTCAATCTCCCTAATCGACGGCATCATTATCAGCTCCGGTGGAATCACACCCGGGATCTCACGATAACAGGGATATCCTTGCGTCCCGGTGCCGCCGTTGGCACCTCTCGCATTGTCGCTACAACTTGTGTGCTCTGACTGTCTCAAAGAACAAGTCTCTAATGTCTGCCTTGCAGAAGATCATAACCTTCTCTCTCCGCAGTCATACACCATGTGGCACTGTGCCAACCAATCCCACGCACTGGGTCAAACACTGACCAGGTACAACTACCAATAAGTCTGCCGATACCACTCGGGGTCTCAACTGCACTGGACATGATCCACAAGCCTCCTCCACATGCACCATCCCAACAGGAACCTGTACCTCTAGTGCATGTGGTAACAAATCTACCTCTAGTCCATGCAGGAATGCAACATGCTCTAACTTCGACTGCTGTGATGAAATCACACCTGCGACGACCCGATCCACTGCCTTGGTGCCCTCCACCCAGGCAGCACAGTCTCAATCGCTCAATGTAGGTGGTCGTCACTTAATCTGCCTAAAAACCAAGGCTATCCGTAAAAAGGAGCACAATTCTCCGCCTTTGCTCACACTGAGGCAAGGAATAGAGCTCTTCGCAGACAACAATCCACGCTACCGCTGCGCCACTCTGATGACGATGCTGATGCTGCCACCGGGGTCCACCTGACCTCTGACATCTCAGAAAATCCATTATTGCAATCGTCATATAGCAAAACACAATTAATCCTGCAATTCCTCATTCAATTATCCTTACTCAGCTCACCCCTCAAGCACATCTATTGTACCCCAAACATGCAGGTTAATAATCACAAAGGGTAACCTTCCTTTGGGTAAGCTTTACATAATCCGTCCACAAGGATGTCCACCATCCAGGAAGGAAAACGAAAGTGCCTCTGCCAACCGATCTGTCCCCCAACACTTAGCGCCAAGCGCCTCTATCCAGAACTCGCCTCTGGCGGCAGATCCCTATCCAAAGGAACTGCAACAGTACGCTCCATACACAATGCCTACTCCATCGAGGCATCTAAAATCCAAAATCCAAAGCAGAGGGATCAGATAAACTGAAAGGTATCCTGGCGCAATCCACTGCCAGTCGCACGCATCCTACGCGCTTCGTCCCTCGAAACCTGGAGCGTACAGTTCAACAACTGCAAAACTTCCCAGCACAGGGGGACCCTCAATTGATCACTCCATCACCACCAACCACGATTTTGCCTCCAAAGGCTCCAACTCAAATCCATAAATCAGGGGGGTTCATCTGCCAAAACTGGCTCCATCCATCAATGATGTCCCACAACTCATCAGCTGTCAACTATCCACCCCACCTCGGTGCCTCGACACTAAACATTGGCACGGAGGGGCTACTCGCTCCATCGGCGCCTCAGAAATCACTGCCGCTGAGGATACTGTAACCAGGTGGTCTCAGGAGAAAAACACTGTCGGGCTGCCCACTGCTCCGACAACTGTGTCACCCAGACCAGCGGCTCACTCTGCCGCTGATATACCTCTGACAATCCTGCCATCGGGGCCTGAAGCTCTCTAACCTCAATCCGGATATCCGGCCCCAAAACAATCCGCTCAAGCTCCACCGCTGCGACGAGTGCACACCAATCCGCACAACGCGTCGGGGAGACACCGCTCACCACGACCAACTGCACCACAGCACAAAACAAAACTCGACCCAATCCGGCGAGAGTCTAGAGCATGTCAACCGTTCCGCCGCATTATGTTGTCTGCAGCCAACATAATTGCTTAGGAGAATAAACATGCCAATCACCCATCCCATCACTTGGGAGAGGTATAAAACTCAATCAGGACTCTCGCAAAACTCACGACTCTCACGAAGTCATCCTAGGGTCCAACCATAAGCCTAGGGTTTCTACAGTCCCAATTGACCTATCCCTAAGCTCTGATACCAACTTAATCTGTCACGCCCCGGGGTCGAAACTGCGACCCGGGCTCGCCAACAGATCCGCCACCTATGCCAAAACCCGCATAGGCGAAGCGTCTAACCTGCAAAAGATAGTACTATAGCTACACAAATATCAGAGCTGAAATAAAATGCTGTAAAATAAAATCCAATTACTATACATCATGAAATAGAGTACAATATCCATTCCCTCAAATACAGATAATCATCATACAATGTCCTCAGTACAGCATCTCTCGACTATAAAAGGAGATAAACTAAAACTATAGTACATCAGTCTCTCCAAATACAAAAGATCTCTCTCCTCCAGATAAACAGTAAAAGCCAGCCAACAGCTACGAGGAATCTCCAACCAGGGGATACAGCTACACTCCTCGGGTGGTAACGATCTAGCTCGTGACTCCCTCGCCCCGAACAACGACCGAAGATCAGCAACTCCAATGAGGACTCTGCAAAACAGGGGGAAAAGAAGAGGAAACAACAGTGGGGGTGAGAACCACTAGTAAACCAGTAGCCTCCCCCTGTGGGTAAAGCCTCAAGCTCCGGCGTACCCACTAAGTCTACTAGAGGCAAGAAAAGGGCAGGTAGTAAAGCTGTAAACAGAACTACTGAATAAAAGGGGAAACCACAACAAGTATGCCTCTAAATGCAATACCGAAGGAAATGACGGTATGAATGCACCAGGAAACAACATCTGGCTAAATAGACCCAATCTAGTGCCACCAGTAAACTGGTACTGCCTGCTCTGCCATCACTCACAACTCACCAACTGACCGGAACCCAACACGGTCTAAAGCCTACTCCGGAGTGGCACTCGAGGGGAGCGACCCACACGAGTAAAGTATCACTGTATCAAGCATCTCTGTAACCAATATCTCACAATAGCAGGACTGGATCATGACAATGATCAAAGTGGGAAACTCCGTCCACTAATGAAACCCCGATCCGATACAATAATACTCAAAAGTGGGAAATACCATCCACTAGAGAAATCTGATACCCAATCTGATGCAATAGTAAACATCCGGTCAACCGCCCACAGTCCGCGGTCACCGCAATAACCCCCAACCCACAATTGGGTACAATAATCAAGATCCGGTCAACCGCCTACTGTCCGCGGTTGCCGCAATATCCCAATCCAACATCAAGTACACCCTGTCACTGACCCGCAGGTCCCGGCTACACTATCCCAAACCTCTGCTCGAACTCGAGCAACATGACTCAAAAGTCCAAATGAAAAGGAGAAAGAAAGCAATCATGGTTTCTCCTAAGTCAAATCCCAATATGATAGTGTAGCAATAAAATAGTGGCCTATCTAGATGTCCAAATAAGCATGCAAAAGTCCTCAGGCAATGTAAAAGAAAGAGAAAGTCAAATAACAGTTCCACATGTGTAACAAATAATATATCCACATAAATATAACCATCAGGCTAAAATCATCAGGCGACTACACATGTATAATCCCTGATCCATAATAAATCCCAAAGTGGCACCCGCACATAGATATGTCATTATGTCCCAACAATTAATCCATTTAATCCACTTTCATACAATTCTAGGTGCTAATGTGGCATGTTAATCATCACTTATTAAATTATTCCAAAGATCATGTTCCAACAGCAATATTATCCCAATAATATCCCCAACATGCTATATCCACTAAATTAACCACAGATGATAGGCTCACATGTATATCAGTCAATCATGCATATTAATCAATCAATATGCTCAAAGGGGGATTTTCTAATAAACTTAGTAAGTAAGTCAGGTGTAGAGGCATGCAACAACCACCCACCTGAAGCGCTAACTGTCCGGGTCCATACAGCTGAAAATACCAAAAACTCCAATCCTGCGCTCCAACAAGAACAGTACACCCGAAACACTCCTGGCACAACACAAAGTCCACTAAATACACTTAGGCTCCCAAATATTGCTTTAATTAATCCATACAACAACAGTCCTGAAACTGTTAAATTATCACCTGCAGAAAGTGCCCAGAAAATTCCAAGAAAAATATCACGGCGATCCTCGCATCGATAGCTTCGAAACGGTACCTTGCACGCCCAAATCCGAGTTCGGTAAGTCAAGTTATAAATTCGGCAAGGTGGTAAACCAAACATCAAACTGTAAAGAAAACTGCACACTGTACACTGAGAAAACAGTAATTTTCACCTTCGAAACAATTTCCTAAAATCCCAGAAAAATCACCACTGTGTTCCTCGCGACGAGTAGATCAAAATCGACTCTTGAATCGCCTCGATCCGATGTTCCTAGGCTGAGATATAAAATCGGCAAGTTGGTGCTGTCCAAAATCCACCACAGAAAAATGGGGGTCAAAGATGCCTCGGGAAACGTGCCAAAAGTGCGAAACGGAGCGAAGCGATCAACACGAAAATCGAAGCCTTACCTCTTAGGAACACGCTGTCGAAGAAATCGTCCAAAAACTCCTCCTGGTTTGCTCACAGTGAATTTTTGAATAATCTGCGACGGTAATGGGCCGAAATGGGGGAAAACCGAGGCGAACTGTAAAAATGATATCGCCGTTGCCGAGCTTCCAGATATTCTGAGAATCCACCACGAGATCAAGGGCACCAAGGGGAACAACTTTCATATACAACTCACCCTCCCATTCCCTCTCTACAGCTCGGGAAAAAGAAGAGAAAGAGGGAAGTGGGCTGCCTTTATAGGCCCACCAAAACAATTCCCATAATACCCGGGGTGTCCCCGGTTTCGGGCGCCCGAAACCTTTGGGCCCCGAAACCGGCGCGCACAGTGCCCGGCCCACGGCCCGGCCCACTGCCCGATCCCGCACAGCGGATCCGGCCGGACCGCCGGACCGTCCGACCCGCCCATTGCGCGACACGTGTCCCCAGAACAGGGGACAGCGGATCCGCCCATCCTCCTCGCGCCGCGTGGCCCACCCTCGGTCAACGCAGCCGCTGGCGCCAGCCAATGGCTGGCCGCCACGTGGCGCACGCGTGCGCCACGTCGTGCCGTGGCCGCCACGCCCGCTGCCGCCGCCTGCCACGCCTGCACGCCGGCCGCCCACGCCACCTGCACGCGCACAGTGACGCGCCCAATCCCCGCGCGCCACGTGTCCAATCCACACACTCGCTGCACCCGGTGCACGACACCCCCAAACACCGAACCAACAACGTGATGCCACGTGTCCCTATCCGGTCCACCGTACACACCGCACTCTCCAGTGAACCGAGCGCGCTGAACCCGCCAATCCAGAACCGCCACGTGGCACCCCGCTCCGGTGCACGACGGCCGCGTGGACCGAGCGCCTGCCCGCGCGTCCTGCCCGCGCGCTGCGCGCTGCCCGCCGCCGCGCTGCCGCCTGCCCGAGGCCGCGCCGCCGCCCTCCGCCGCTGCCGCCGCCGCCGGTCGCCGCCGGCGATCGCCGGAAGTACTGTTCCGGCGTGAACAGTAACCCGAGCTCCGAATTGACAAGTGGGTAGTCCATTTTGACCGTTTTCGCGCGCTGAATCCGAATTTGACGTCCATTTTGCCAAATTCCAACTCTAAAAATTGCCGAAGGCTCCCGGAAGTGTATTCTTAGTCCAAACTTCGTGCGGAGCCCAATTTAAATATCCGATTCGCGCGAAACCACTTCTAAACCCTCCACGGGGTCCTCCGATCACTCACATGATCCATTTGGGCCCGAAGTCCAACTCTTGTGCCCAATTATGCCCCAAACACCTCCAACACACCATGTAGGCCTCCATCAGCCACCCCAACGCACTGTAGCAGCTCTGCGGAGATCCGGGTCATCACAGGTGCGGTTGAAGAAGACGAAGCACTAAGAACGTTAAGAAGTATTGAGAAGAATTCAAGTCAAGGTGAAGTTTTGTGGCAACCGCAACACAGCGGCTAAAGACTACAAATCAAACCAAGGTGGAGATTGTTATAATTTGGTTTAGATTTGTATTTATCTAAATTGAAGTTAAATCCTAATCTAATTAGGATAATATGAGATTTAGATTGTTGGGTATAACTAGAATTTAATTAGAAGTTTAATTAGACTACAAATCCTAATTAGATTCTAATTTGAAGGCATATATTATATATAGCATACCGGCCACTTTAATGAAGCCGCAACTTTTAATTAGCCAAAGTGCTAATTAATTTAGGCCAACCAAGGAAGATACGTGTTGTTGGTGTTGGTACATACGACCATATTAATGAAGCCGGAATTTTAATTAGAGGCCATGCTCTAATTAATTTAGGAACCCAAGAGGAGAGAGGCGGTATTGGAGGAGCCACATATGTTGCTAATGAAGTCGACAATTAATTAAGAAATTGAAGCTCTAAGGTGAGAGCGTCCATACGATTGGATTCTTCGAAATCGTTAGGGTGGACGCAAATTTTGATATTTCGGATCTATTTGGAGTTTCGATTTTCTTGAGAAATATAATCTTTGTATTCTACTTTTGAATTTAATAAAAGTTTTTGCTCCGTCTTCATCCGTGGATGTAGGCCGGTGGCCGAACCACGTAAAACTTAGTATGCACTTTTCTTTTATTTTCTTACATTATTTTTCTTGAATCTATTTTTCGCCGTTTCGATTTAACAGACGTTTTGTTTTTTAGAAAGATTTATTTCGCTGTTACTTGTTACTTTTATTTTTATTTATTATTTATAATTTTTTTGGCTGAATTATAGATATTTTTATTTTTGTAAATATTTATTTTTTTTACTTTTAGTCGTGAATTTTAAAAAGGGATTTTTTTTTTTTAAATAACTCTCCCAATTTCTCATATTTGCGAAATGACCCTATAAAAAATAAATTTATAAGAATAACTCTACTTTCGCTACGCGGGCGCCAAGTCGGGTAGCCAGCTTGAAGGCGCCGAGCGCCTCAGCGCCTTCACAAAATTTCTGTGAAGGCACTGAGTTGCTCGGCGCCTTCATTGCGGCCAGCGATTTGGCACATTTTCTGAAAATTGGCCGTGTAAAGTTGCACTAAAGGCGCTGAGTGGACCAGCGTCTTTAGTGCCTTCACAAAATTTATATGAAGGCGTTGATCTGCTCGGCGACTTCAGTGAAGGTGCTGTGTGAACAGCGCTTTCACATAAATTTTGTAAAGGCGCTAAGTCTCTCAGCGCCTTCAAGGTGGCAGGCCACATGGCGCCCACGTGGCGGAAGCAGTGTTAGTTTTACAAAAATTTTTATATAGGATTATTTGGTAAATTTGTAAATTTGGGAGGGTTATTTTAAAAAAAATTCCTTTTAAAAAATACATTTTATCACCTTAAAAATTTAAGTATTAAAAATATTTTTAAAATAATAAAAATATATTAACAAATATTTTATTTTTTATAGATTCGGTCATTTTATTTTCTCCATTAACGCGGTAGCTTTCTAAAATTATTTTCTAAAATTTTAGAAAGATAAAGTATAGATTTTTAAAAATTAATAAAAAAATAAAAAATAACATATATTTATATATATAAAAAAAATTATAATTTAAATTTTTTTAAAAATTATTATTATTTTTATTTTTGTATTAAAAATATTCAATAACGTATAATATGGAATCAGACTCTTTTCAACAAGAACGAGACCGCATTGAAAAGGTCCCCATTGAAATTTAATCCTTCTAGAGCACCCTTGTTTCAAAGATAAAATTAATTTTCCAACATTTTAAATCACAGAGTATACTTTACTATTTTAATTTTTGCCCCTCTAAGATTTAACATATTTTTATTTGACCCTCTTATAATTTTAAAAATTATACATAGCTATTCCATGACTTAATTTTAATTTTACCATAAATATGATTATAAATTAATATTTTTTGACAAATTACAATATGATACAATTTAACATTTTATTATCATGTAAATTATACTTTATTATTCTCTAATTTAAAAAATATAACTCTGTTACCATCAATTATATACTCTTTTTTTAAAAAAAAATAAAAAAATACTTTTTTAAAAAAAAAATTTAAAGGGAATTTTTTTTTAAAAAAAATAAAAAGTAAATAAAAACCAAAGTAAAAGCGTGGGAAATTTTGATGACGTCACCCTGTTCAGGTGGTGGGGCCCGCACCATGGGCTGTGTATTAGCTGTCATGTGAAAGGACCATGTCAATATATATATATATATATATATATATTATTTTCCATTATTATTATTATATGAAAAAGGTAAAATATATTGATACTCCCTATATTATTTTAATATTGCAACTCAGTACCAGTTCTGTGAATAAAAATTAATTTCAATTTATTAATGGCAAAAAATAATTATTTTACAGAATAAAAATCTCACTTTGCTACCATCAATTATATATATTTATCTTTTCATAGCAGTAAAAAAATGCAAATTTATTTGAGTTATTATAGTATTTTCTATCTAAAATATATATAGAAATAAATAATATTAAGGACTACATTGTAATTAGAGGATAGTTCAAGGACCATCCATAAATTTCACCTTATATATAATAAATAATAATAATAATAATAATAATAATAATAATAATAATAAAATTCTCTTCTTACGCTTTTTTTTTTTTTTTAATATATAGCCCCCCCTCTCCTCCCTTTGCTTCCTTAAACCCTCCTAATCCCTCTCCTCTCTCTCTCTCTCTCTCTCTCTCTCTCTCTCTCTGTGATTTAGTCTTATATTTCAAAGAAGAGTGGAGAATTATTATTGAGGCTTCTTTTGTGTATTTTGATCACTGTAAGTTATATATCTTTTATTTTCGTGTCAAAAAGAAAAAAAAATAAATATCTATGTTCTTATTTTTGCGATTATAATTGCATATTCTCCATGCTTCTGCTTCTGCTTTTTTCTAGCAACAGTTGTTTATTTGGTTTCGATGTGATTATACTTTTTTTTTTCTTTACATAATCAATCATAATAAAAATAAAAATAAAAATAAAAATTAATTTCAAATTTGAGTAGATATTTTAAAACTATTCTGCAGTGACAACCACTGCCTTAATCATATATATCAGAAGAAAATGATTAAAAACGCTCCATTTGGCGCCACCAGATTTTTCCACAAATATATTTAATCACTTGTTAGAATTTGATTAGAAACATAAATTTAAAATTTTAATAATGATTTAGACATTAATTTGGATTTAAACTGATAATTGAGTAAGATTTATTATTATTATTATTATTATTTTTTCTTTCAATTTGGAAAAGATAATGCCGTATACGTTTTCAATTTAGAGAGTTTGTCGTTTTGTTGATTTATTTATTTTCACATATTTTTATGTAGCCCAATACTGTGACACAAGGACAAAGAATATATAGTATCCTTCCTATGAACCGGACAAAAAGTTAAAATTAATATTTTAAAAAATCAACATAAATTTTTATTATTATTATTATTATTATTATATTTTAATTTAAATTCAAACTCAGAATTTTCTGTTCAAATTTATATGACTAAAGTACCCTATACACATTTTTTTATTTCATGATAATGAAAAAGAATTTTACATATTCGGCCAAATCTGTCAATTATTTACATCGCAATCCTTCTGCAGTTTATAGCAAGGACCATGTCGCGAAATGAGAATGATTGTAGCCCATTTCACCAAAAAAAAATATATGATAAATCATACAAAATACTTTTTATATACATTTTATTACTATTTAAAATTTTTAAATTTATCTTTCTATTTTTTTCTAAATTTTAAATTTTATTAGTAAATAATAAACTTCAGGGTTAGAGGTATATTTGAATTTTTTTTTGAAAATCAATAAAAGCATTTTGGTCCTTTTGAAGAGTATATTAAATATTATTAAAAAAAGGAAAAAGAAAAAAGATTAGACCAAATAATATTTTTAGATTTTGGGGACCAAAAAAAAAAAAAAAAATACAAAAAATCTCCTACACTTGAACACCCACTTTTACAAATGGACTGACTCAGTACGACCTATTAAATTTTATTTAATAGTTCAGTAGATCTCTCTTCTTAAGTGAACTTATTATTTACACAGCTATTTTTGGTGAATAATAGTTTCTGTAAAGCTTCAAAATATAAATAAATTTGCAAAAAGGTGACAAAAACCAAAAATAGTTTCTGTTTGATAAAATTAAAGAATTTTAATTGAGGACCTCTTTGTATATTTTTTCCTATACAATTTCAAAACATATAGACATTTATAGAGAGGGCGAAATAATCAAATTACTCTTATTTGTTCTATAAATATTTTTTTAAAAAAATTAAGAATTTTTGGTATAAATTATAATAAATAGAAATTTAGGGGTGCATCAATTTAAAATTTTGAGAGAAATTAAAAAAAAAAAAAGTATTTACACAGATTTTTTGTCCTTTAGCCAGTTCGAAAAGGAAAAAAAAAAATGATGAAGAAGTATATAAATATGTGGGGGATTGATTGGTGAGAGAGGGTGAAAAAATAAAGTAGATGTAGAAATATATAAATAGATGAAGAAGTAAACAAAGGTGGCCCAATCAAGAAATATGAACATGCAAGTAAGAAGAGACCGGATTTCTTTTGGGCGAACAAACTTGTCCTTGGACTGTTGTGATAACTACTGACAAAATAACAGATGAGGTTTGACAATACCATGGCACGGCATTCATGAGGGTCAAACTTACCTTATTCTCCCTTTAATAATCCCAATACTGCAATTTGGTCCCTCTACTTGTTACTTGAATGAACACTTCAGCAGTTTTATTCTAAAAGTCTTTAAAAAAAAAAAAAAATTTATTTGTTACCGTAAGTAATATCACACATATCCGCATATATAGAGTCCCAGCGGAAAACAAACTCTGTTTTGCTTACCAAACAATTTTACGCGGCCAGATTGTTCGGATGAAAAGTACGAGGACCAAATTGCAATACTTGGATAGTATGGGGACTATCCGGACGTTTTACCTTTTTGCTTCTCCTTTTGAGTCTTTCATATCCCAAAAACAAGAAAATTTATAGCCAAACAAATATTTCTCACAAACTTTAGTTTGTGTTTTTGGTTTTGAGTAGAGTAAAGAAGATCAAGGATGATGATGACAGAAATAGTTGATCATAAAAGAAAGAACTATGACAATTACTTTCATGGCACCGCCGCCGCCGCCGCCGCCAATTATGGTAGTATGAGCACCAAGAAGTTGAAGACAGATGCAGGAGGAGGCACCATCTATCCAAAGGTTTGTCATGGCGCTGGACCTGCAACCTTTTTATATGCATGTCAAATAACACGAATCTGAACTATATATCATTTTGAAACGACTATCTAATCTTGAATGTGTAATTCTCACAACTGTAAATTCAACCGTCAAGACGTCGATGGGCTCAAATCAAAATTTGACATGCATGTTAAAGATTGCGGACGGACACATGTATAATTTCTCTCTATTTCTGAGATTAGTACTGATAATTTAATGAGACGAGCAAACAGGAGAAGAAGGACAAGATCGGAGAGCGAGTTGCGGCGCTGCAACAACTGGTCTCTCCTTTCGGGAAGGTATACATAAATTTCCAAATTTTTATGCAATAAAACCATAGTTTTTTCGGGGTTGTACTTAGTCCTGATTCAGAATTGACATTGCCAAAAGCTAATCTTGACATTATCAGAGCAAATACATTATATCTAGATATAAACAGCTTTGTCAATATATACCTGGAGAACTAATTAATGATTAAACCCTGAACCCTTATGAGTGGATCAAATACGTTTATTTTAATTAATAAATCTTAACGAGTGTTCTAGAATTATTAAACTCATATGCTCTCGTCATCTTTTTGTCTAATCAAATATGAACATGCTTAATCTGATGATCTACTGCAGTCAGATACAGCTTCAGTTCTTCAAGAAGCTTCTGGGTACATCAAGTTCCTCCATGACCAACTGAAGGTTATTTCCCTCACACAGCTCCCTTTCATTTGTTCTTTTTTTGGAAAAAGAGTTTTAAAAAATTTAATTCTCTCATGGTGTTGATAGGTTCTAAGTGCTCCATATCTACGAACTTCAGTGGCTGGTAAAGTTGAGGTGAGACTTTATGTCAGGTTGAAGAGAGTAATTGATATATCATATGAACCAAAATTTGAACTAAATTTTCTACTACTAATGTGGATGTGTGAAAAACTCTTATCTAGCATCTTTCAGTTCTAAAATAGTGCCTAAAATAAAAAGATGGATAAGAATCAGGCTACAATGCTACTACCATAATCAAAGGAAACACCCCATCCAACAACAAACCCGAATAACGTAGTCTACATTTTACTCGCATGGCTTCGAATAGAGGAAAAATAATCAATGCACTTTCATTATGCTGCTTAAATGTAAAAAGGTAAAGCTTTCGGTAACTTCATCTTTTGACGAAAACTCAGGATGGGGATTACTACAGCTTGGGAAGCCGCGGCCTCTGCCTCATGCCGATCACGCTGACGCTCGGAATAGCTCAGAGCAACGGTGCGGATCTATGGGCACCGGTCAACTCAAGCAGGAACCCATAGTATCTATCTCTTAGAGCAAGGTCTACTACACATTAGCGACTATACAGAGTCTCATATACTATCTATATTAGAGGCCCAAGTACTCGGATAAAAACCCTAACCCTAGTCACCTCCTGTACTAACATATTGTTTCATTCAACTTATGTTTGTGTACTTGTGCACCACCTGTATTTTGACTGCAATATATAAATTATATATGAACTAACCGGTTTGGCACGAGGGATATGTTATACTAAACTACTCTCATCGACTTGGTTCAAGTCCCAACTCTTAAATAGAGAAAAAAAAAAAAAAAGTGATGCTCATAACATGGGGACCTTCCTTTGCGGCAGCACCTTTTTGTATATGTTTAATTTAACTCAAATATCAAAAATACACATTCTGAGGGTATCTTGGGGTTGAGTACCTTTACAATGATCAAATCGGTGCTTTGTGAACGGCCTAGCCAAGCAAAGAGATCTTGTATTACACAGGTAGGGATGTCGACGGGTTGGATTTGGAGCGGATTTTCAAAAATCCGAACTCGAACCAGGCTACCAAACCCGAATCCGACGGATTTAAAAATTCAAATCCGAATCCAACCAAAAATCCAAAACCCAATTCGATCCCGAAAATTCAAACCCGAAATAATTTTTTTTTTTTTTTCTTTACAATATTTTAAAATATATTATATTAAATTTAAATTTTTAAAATATAAATTTAAATATAATATCAAATATTTATATACACATATATTATATAATATAAAATTAATTCAGGTTCGGGTCGGGATCGGGTTCGGATCGGATACAATCAAAATCCATATCCAAATCCAAATCCGTCGGATTTTTATTTTTTTTATATCCATATCCGAATCCATATCCATTTAAATCGGGTAAACCTATTCCGTTCGGATTCGGATTCGGATAAAATTTTGGATATCGTACCCATTGACATCCCTGTACACAGGTCAAGAAACTAGCTCTCGACAAAATGTTGCGCCTCCCATTCGCTCGAGCTTTGAAACCATCTTGTATCCTGGCTAGTAATAAAAAAAAATGATCAACAAATTGGTCAAAACCGAAGCAACGAGCATTAGAAAAGGAATCACAGTATTAGTTCTGTTCAAATTCAAATTTAGGAAGCAGATAGATGAACACAAGTGGTTAATTTGCTCACTTGGCTAACATCAGATTCTAGGAAACTCTTTAGTTGGGCTCGTCTTTTAATTCCGTAACATAAAATACCATTCAAGTGGGAGATAATATTCAACAAGTCTTTAGAACAAGAAGGAATCAGGAAGTAGAATGGGAAATGTGGAAGAAATATAATAGAAGAGGTAACTGGGATCTGAATTCGCGCTGTAGTTGTACAACACATAACAATGGATTCATCTTTCATTTTAACAATCATATAAATATAGGGATTAACACAAATGTAATTGTAAATACAACAAAAAATTCAACGTGACACATTATTGCCGATCCTCTTTGTCTCCCAAGCAACCATGAAAGGAACCTATTTGTGCGGGTTAAAATGAAAAACCATCACATCTATCAGCCATCTTCATTTTCATCAGCAATGAAAGTATAGGTAGCTGTATTTGAAATGCAAGGCTCCTAACAGTCAATTGTTCAGAGGTAAATTAAGAAGTAAAGAAAAGGTGCAATGCAAATTGAGTACCTGTAGATGGAAGTGTGCTCAGAAAAGCACAGCAGGTAGGCGCCAGGGTTCTATTTCTGTGAAGCTATGACTTGGTATTAGCGGATGCTAGTGAACCTTGCGATTCCTCCTTAAAACATTCTTCGGGTAGCCTGAAGCTTAAATAAAACATAGCCTGCAGGAAGTAATGCAAGTTGTATTACTGCAGAAAAGTTGACATTATTTGCTAATTTGTTTTAGAAGCTTGAAACTTTTGGAATTAGAAGATAACCAGGTTCTAACGCATTCAAAGACTTAAATAAAGAAAGACAACCTTAGTAAAGTTCATACCTTGTTGGGTGCAACATCTCGAACCCTATGAAAATTTGGGTCTGCTATTTTGGCATTTAAAGTCGACTCTGCATCCTGCAACGAAATTGGGTGCTTTCAAAAATGTTTTGATGGGAATGTCAATACATTATTTCAAGGCTAAGTATGCATATACACATTAAAGTGAAAAATTGCAAGTATCAAAGCACCAACAAAGCAGACAATTCAAGAAACATTGACAGCAATGCACTTACAGCGAGTATAGATTCCTTCGTTTCATTTGAACGCATGAAACAGTAGCAGTGTATCCAAGGTAAAAGCCCCTTCCAGTATTTCTTCTGGAGAAGACCATTGAAAACATCTGCTAGATCATCGGAAAATGATTAAATAACCTGATTCGATCCTGTATTCAACTACACACCACAACTGGTTTAGTTAGCAAATTAATGCCAGTAATGTACCTTTATTCTAGCACATAATTGGAAACAATTTTGTATCAGAATAACATTACTAAAATGGAAAAAATCTGATCAAAGTTCATTAGATACCTCTGAATAAAATCAGGTAAGACCTGAATTTCAAGATGTGAATTTGGAGTTACAAATTTGAAGCATAAGACTACAAAGAATTACGAGTTACCAAATAAACAGGAGCAACACATAACTTCCCATACTAATGTGCACTACAAATATCATTGGTAAGAATATGACGAGGAACAAAAACTTACCAAGAAATTGCAGAGCAGAAGCAGGAAGATTCATTATCACGTGATCAAAATGTTCCCAGGGCTTGATAGAAGATGGTACAGAGCCACGTACCCTCTTGTTAGTGTTTCTGTGTCTCTTGCTCGTTGCATTTAAGTCATTATTTTTGGTGCTGCCATCTGTCAAAGTATTAGAAGCATAAATTGTTCATGGAAACTCTTCAGCCACAAAATCACTAGGCTCTCTCTGATCAGTAAACTCGTTCTAATTCACAACTCGGTAGAACAAAAAATAGCATTCAAGTAATCTGTGCTCTTCACAATCTCGATAACTACAAATTATCTGTCAAATTAGGTATCCTAAAACTAGGTTCTTGGGATAGTAGTCTGTAATATGTTTCAAACCAACTAAATGTAGGCATCACAAAGAATGGATCAATCTCCACTCCATTAAGGTGATTACCACCTTTAGAAATTAATCTCTATATTAGTTACAATATTGTTAACAAGTAATATGAAAAAATGAATTTCTAAGACAAAGAAGTTTAGCAGAGTTACCTTCACTGAAGATCTCTGCTCGTCTCTTAGCCGCAATGGCAGATGAACCATTCACACATTTTTCACCATCTCCAGCATCTAGCAAAAGTACTAACTCTAATTAAAATAACCACAAGAAAAAACAGCCAAACTGTGAGAAAAGATAAGTGAACCACTTGCAAATTTAGGAAACAAATATATACCATCTAGAGTTTCATTTTCCATAGCTGATTCTTCATTAAGTAGCAATGTGTTTCCCTCGCATCTTCTAATAGTAGCACATTGAGACTCAACTTCCATCTCTGAATCAGTCGGTACCACCAAGTGACGCATGAATGCTCTAGCATCCATGTTATATGGAATAATATAGTCCTCCACCTTATTTATCTTTGCATTTGTTCTTAAATAATGGACGCTATCAGGATTTAAATCATTTGCGTACACAATGCATCCTTTCTGTGCAGCTGGAATTGAGAAGGGACCAATTCCAGCAAACATGTCGCAAATGATATCTCCTTTCGGGAAAAGGGAAACCAGCCGTATGTGCTCACGCTCAAGTCTCGAGTTCCAGTAGACCAAACCATAATTAAGTCTGAAAGTAGCACCATACTGCTTAACCTCGGTGACCATAACATCTTTTCCTGCTAAAATTTCAAATTTTGGCACTCGGAATTCATTTGTGATAGTTCCAACTTTATTTACCACTGTTTGGATTCTAGGGTGATTCTTCTGCACAGAATTTTTTTAAAAAAGGAAAAATAAAACAAATTGTTTCAGAATCCTCAAATTTGTTATACCAAATGCAGATTTTTCAAATTTGCAAGTGAAATCTGCAGAAGATAAATCAATCAAATAATCATGAGGAAGTTAGAGAAGCATACATACATCATAGATAACCTTTGCTATGACATCCTTGTAAGGAAGCAATTCATCAGTTACATTTAGATGAGCAATATGGCCTGGTGAATGATAAGATATGCTTGTTAGCAGAAGCTTAGACATACAGAGCAAGAATATAAGCATATAACTGTGTAAGTTATGGGGTCAAAAGGTGCCTTTTGGATCATTGAATGCACAAATGCATATAGGACGAAAGAAGCACATGGTAATTTACAAAGAAATATAGAGAATACTTAACTATTGTTTCAAAAGAAGAAGGTACTTCCACTCCTGCAGGCAGGATTTTCTTCAAAATATGGTCTATAAACAAGAAAAAGAAAAGACGAAAACAATTATTAATAGAAATGCCATTGGATAGGTAATAAAGAAGACACCAACAAAGGTCTTGCTCGCAGCGAAGAAGCTAGAAGTTTCTTCAAGGCTCAAGTGATCCAATGATGAGAGGTAAACATTATATGCTATAATATTACATAAAGAGGTTGAGATTCCACAAATCAAAACTAGAAAAATATACAGTAAGAACAAAAAGACATAATACCTTGAAATAGTACTATAAGCCTACTTTGTTTAGTATTTGCTTTCTTAGAACATAAACCATCTATATGGGACTATGACGCTAAACTCTCATTTCAATGTCTTTTTAGATGATCTTGTTCTTTGCATAATAAACATATGATGTGACATCTCCCAGAAGGAAAACAGACTCCTAATCTTATAAAATTACATTTAATTGGAACTAAACAAGCATGAATACAAATATTAGCACAGATCATACAAAAATGTAACTCAGTATTCAAAACAGCAAAATATGATGAAGTGCATTGTGATAGCTGAGCAGAGGTCCATCACCAAAGAAAGAAAGAAAGCATGACAGAATAAGATGTTTAGTTTGAATTGTTTAGAACATTTTCTCCTCAGCAAGCCTCTAAGAGCGCATATAGACTTATTATATCAGGAAGACTTTAAAAAACAAAAAAAAAAAAAAACACAAGCCTCAGTGAAATTATTTTGATCGTGTCTAAGTGCACCCTAGTCTTTCCTTTTTATTATATAGCCGAAGTCATTTATATGGAAGAAAATAAAGGAATATCCAAAAGGGTATTTATAGTAACAGTCATCTAAAGTAACTGAGCTACAAGAAGTGTAAGATCAACCTGCACTCCAGTAAGAGTACCCAAGTGTCAATGAATAGGGAACCACTACGATGTTGCACAACTTCTTCAGTGAATCCAGCTTTTCATCAGGGATCTCGGATAAATCTACTTAATTTACAGGAATTAATCATTAGTAACAAATAAAAACAAAAGAAGAGCGTAAATATCATACATTATGAATTATGAGAAAGTAAAGAAAATCGGTACTATATTTATCTCCAATCAAAAATTCAATCCAATCCACAACCCCCCCCACCCCCCCACTCGGCTTAATGATAGAAACAACCAGTAAACACAATATGACAACCACTATGGAAGGGTAAAGAAGAAGGCAGAAAGCACACTCATGTTTTTCAAGTTAAAGCACCCTTATCTAATAAATTCTTGGCGCAGAAAGGCATGAACAAAGCACAATTACCTAAATATTTGTCATATATACTCTTGGGAAAATGAGATGGCAATTTGATCATGATGTCATTGTCCGATGTCATTGTCCAGAAATAGCTTGAATATTACAAAGTTACCTTGTTGAACCAGTGTGGTAAGTAAAATGATGGAGCAACTTAAAGTGGACAAATTGGGTCCAAAATTATTTCACTTACGAAATGATGAAACAAATGGCGGATAAGACTTTTCATAGTACTGGTAGAACTTTCTGAATATCGAGAAATTCAATGTAAAGATATTAATATGTTACTTACCAGGGTTTTGGATCCTTTCGGATAATACAGCCAGGCGATTTTTCTCACACTCTGGATCTTCAGTTATGGGTTTGATACGAGGCTTATCTAGCAGGCAGCTGGAAAATGAAATGTAAATTAACAATTTTCACAAACTACTCAAACGTGAAGACATATAAATATAAACGAGCCAATGGGAGATTCGAGTCGGAGATTGAGTATGACTCTCCAAAAATTATCCCTGGCAAGGCAGCAACCTTATCGATTGATCATGATGTACAGCCCCATTAAGCCTAATAAAGTTTTGCCCTGGAATTTTATTGCAGGAAGCTGAAGGGCAAACAATTAAAAGATCTAATTTGAAGCCTCAGTTTCATATATAGTTAAAACTTGTTAGGCAGATTTTAAAGACGATCAAACATCACTTCTGCAAAAACTTTGATTCAAAGGCTTTGCCTCTGCTACAGTGAAAATTTCTTACGTGGATTGTAATAACAATCAACTCACTTAATAGAAGCTATAATTTGAAGTCTCTGCTTGTGCTACAGCAAAAACTGGTGAGGTGCATTCTAATGACGATTAAACATTACTTTTGCAAAAGCTCTAATTTGGCCGTTGCTTCTGCTACAGTGAAAATTCGTTAGGTGGACTTTAGAAACTATCAAACACCACTTCCGCAGAAGCTCTAGTTGGATCAAATAAGCATATAGTCCAAAAAGGTTTAATTAAAAAAAAATCACAATATCAAATTCCTAAATTGTTTCATAAACAAGCCACATTGCCTTACAGTGTGAATTTCCTACATCAAATCTATATATTCTAATGATCCAACTCCCTCTAAGCTACCCTTTTAACAACCAAAAATAAAAATAAAAATAATCATCTTGGCCACCTCTGATTGATCTTTTCAATTCCCTCCCACGCAACCATAAACACTCCACTCAATTGCATCAAAAGGGGCGCAAAGAAACGGATTAAATCAACAAAAATTTACAACTTAATCCTGCGAAAATCGTAATGTACGTGCGTTTAATCGATGCAATACCCATGAAGGACGCGAGTGACGGAGCTGGAGAGCAAACGGGGGATCCGAAGCGCCCATAGCTGAAGCTTCTGCTCGAATTTACTCTCGTCCAATGCTATGCGACTCTCCATGGCTCTAAATCTTCGAGAATTTGGAGGAGAATTTGGGGAATTGGGCGGAGCAAATTGTGAAAATTGGGGATTTAGGGTTTTGCGGGGAGGACTTGAGGAGCGTTCGACATTCGCCGGGTCTATTTGATCGTGGGACGATTTGAATCCAACGGCGGATAAATTATTCACAACTATTTAAAGAATAAATTATTTTGAATAAATTATTTAATTTTCAAATTTTAATTTTATTATTGAAGCTCTATTTTAAAATTATTTATTTTACTAAATTTACGTATATAAAGTTTATTAGCTAAAAGAGCAATTCGTAAAGATAAACGAAATATTTAAATTTTAAAGTCCAAATATTATTGACTGAATAAATAAATAAAATAAAATATTAATTAAAATTAATATTTTAAAAGATAAGAGTTGAAAATGATTTATAATTCAAAAAAGCTTTGTATGTTTTTATCTTATTTTTGTATTTATGCACAATATAAAAACTCACGTGAACATAAAAATTTTAACTTCGATTTAGCTATCCAACTTTTAATTTTGATTAAATTCAACAAATATAAAAATATATAAAGCTTATTTGAACTAATTTTTTGATTTAGCTATTTAACTTTTTAATTTATTTTAATTTAAGTTAATTAATAATATTTTAGCTTCAAATTTTGAACGTATAATTTATTTTTATTAACTTAGTAAGTATATTTCATACGATTCTTGCGATTATAAAATTTATTTTTTTAAAGCCAAAGTAGTGTGTCCGTTTGGACATGATTTCAAATTATTTTTTTATTTAAAAAAATAATAAAAAATAATAAATTTTAAATCAGTATATTTTTAAAAATAAAACTAAGATAATTATAGAGTAAAAAAAAAATGATCTAGAAAATAGACGGGTTGGATAATTCGTAGGCTGGTTATTATACCCGCAGATCATATAAATATGTATAAAATTTATTTATAAATTTTTGGATAGTCAATATCTTTAGTCATATTCATCTGTGAGGCACGAGTGGTTTACGTGTTACTCATAAATTTTTTTTTTTTTTTTTTTTTTTTTTGAGCAATCCATTATAGGTACATCCGAAAGGGGTGTACACTCACACCCCCACCATCTAAGGGTGGGGGTATGATAAGGGATCACTTGAAGTAACCCCCTAAATGATATTTTAAATCTTTTTTAGATGAGTGGGAGTGTGAGATGTACACCCTTCAGAATATTACATGAGTATTTTTTTTTTTTTTTTTTTTTTACTCCTATATTTTTTCAAATATAAAATATAAAATATATATTTTTTAAATTCACTATATGTATTAGGATTTAGGAATGCCCCATTATCTACTGTAATATTATTTGTAATTAATGAGAAAAAAAATAAGAAAATCTGAAAAGTCTTATTTTAGATAAATACAATTAAACTAAAGAAAGTATAGACGAAAATTATAAATAAACTTTGCGGTTCGACATAGGTCGAGCTGTCTAAGGATGACAGAGCGGTGCGACGGAAAAGATGGCATAGTATGAAAGATGATCTCAACGAAAAAAAAATTATGATTAATTTTTTTTAAGATTATGTAAATAAAAATATTAAAAATATATGTATCGGGTATTTGTAGATATCACGGAATGCGATTTTTTAAAACTAACCCTCTGAAACTTTGATTTTTGCTCACACTGAGGACTTAGCCATTTTTTCCACCAAAAATGACTAAGTCCTGATCGCGGTTGTAGTGTATGCTGAAGGCGCTGAATGAACTAGCGCCTTCAGTAATATCATAAGGCGCTGAAGGGGTCAGCGCCTCACAATATACCTATGAAGGCGCTGAACCCCTTCAGCGCCTTCAACAAAAGGCATGAAGGCGTAGCTTCAGCGCCTCAAGGAATATTGTGAGGCGCTGACCGCTTCAGCGCCTTCATAGGAATAGGTAAGCCGCCCACACCGCAACCATCACGCTGGCACGCCTGCGTGGCGCCGAGGTGGCAAAAGTAGGGTTAGATTTACAAATTTTTTTTTGGCCGAGTGTCATTTTGCAAAAATCAAAGTTTTCAGAGGGTTAGTTTTAAAAAATCCCCCAAACTTAATTAAATGGATGCTCATTCCATTTTATTTTATAAATTTTTTAAATAAAAAAAATAATATTTATCACCACAAATTTACAATAAACCGCAGCAATCCGGAGGAATTTCCACAATAACGTAGGGGCAGTTTTGTAAAAATAAAATCAAAAGCCCCCCGCTCAAAAACCCTAAACCCCTCCCATAAATAAATACTACTCTCCCCTTTCTCTTTCTCGTCCGTCTGTAGAAGCTCCTCGGCTCCACATCCGACGCCAAACCCTAGTCCAAATTTTTGTATCTTTTGTCTTTTTTTTTTATTTTCGATTAATTTACCGAGTATAGCAAGATCAGCTTCTTGTTTGGATCTCGAAAGCCCAATCCGATCCAAACAATCCCTTTTTTTTTTTTTCACTTGCGAGATCGATCGATCCCAGCGAGACTCGCCTGGATCTGAATCCCCCCCCGTGATTTTCCGGTCCTTCTTAGCTGGTACATTTTCTAAATTTTTTATTATTTAATTTAACTAATTTTTATTTGTTTCAATCCTAATTCCACCGATTTTTGTGAGATTTCTATCGATTTTTGTAAAATTTGTTTTGTTTTTTCGATCTGCTACATATATTGTTTGTTCGAATTTGCAAACTCACTCTGTCCCAAAACCACCTTTTCTCAATGTTTTGAGGCAATTTCTACGTTTGCGAGATGGATTTGAAATTTGATTTTCGATTAAACCCTTTTCGTCCGTGGGGGAGTTGCTGCGATGATCTTTGCGGAGATATGGTTGGATTACATTTTTTTTTTTTTTTTTTAGGTAATTTTATATAGCTTCGAATAAACATATCCAATATTAAATATATTCATATTTATTTTTTAAAAAAGTTTAAATTATTTATATGTATGTCCCTACAGTAAATATTATTATTATTTTTTTTCTAAAAAAATTATATTTATAAAATATATTTGTAAGGATAAGGTTGAGATATGAACAAATATGAAAAATTAAACTTTATAAGGTATATACCTGTTATTTGATATATATATATATATATATATATATATATATATATATATATATATTTAAAAAAATTCATTTCTTTTTATTTTATTTGAAATATATTAAATTTGAAGTTTTTGTCAGTTTTTGAGTAATTTAAATTTATGGAAATAAGAATAAAATATGAGTTTTTTTTTTTTTTTTTCTAACCTAGATTTAAGAAATGTCACAAATATATTTGAAATTAAACTTTGGAACCATAATTCTAAAAATTTTATCATCTATTCATGCAAATTATTAAATTTTAAAATGTAGTTATTTTGTTTTCTATTTTGTTGATTTAATTAATTAAAATTGGTTGAATGGTAAGTGTAAAAGTTTGGTTTTGTATTTAATTGTTAGAAGTTGAATATGATAATTGTGTTTACTTTTATCATTCAAGTGAAACTTGATGATAAGAAAATTAATCTTAATATATTGAATTGGAGTATAAATCTACATGGTTAAGTGAGAAATTTGTAGAGCTTGAAAAAAATTAAATTTTTCGTAATGATTAAAATTTATATATGATTTTGAAATTCAATGATTTTAGGCAATGTTTGGTTCGAGGATAAATTTCTGAGGTATAAATTTTTTTTATACCTGGGATAGCTTGCTATTCCGGTATAAAGAAGTATAAAAATTAAATTTGCGTTTGGTTGAAAAGTTGGTATTCTCTGGAATACTAAAATTGTGTTTGGTTAAAATTATGGAATAGTGGAGGATAGTGAAAAAAAGAAGGTATATATTTTTTCAAAATGCCAACTTTGCCCTTGTCTTTTTGTATAGAAAAATTAATTTTAAAAAAATTATATTTAATTTGAAGCAATTTAATTATAAGTACAAATTATATCTTACATTAAAAAATATATAATTATTTTTTTATAATATATTTTAGTAATTGCAAAATTTAAATTTTAGATAGTTATAGATTGAAAAATAGTTCAAATTTTAGATAGTTATAGATTGAAAAAACAGTTATCATCCCCTTCAAATTTTAGATAGTCAAATTTAAATAGTAAATGCAAAATTTATTTTAGATAGTTATAAATTTTAGATAGTATATTTTAGTAAATGCAAAATTCCCATCCCCACCCCTATTCTACTATTCCAAGCATCCCATGGAATTAATCTTTACGGATTATTCTAGGATAATCCGTTAAGAAGGGGAAATAAAATTTTTTTTTATCCCCTGTCTTTTTTCAATGATGTTTGGCAAGAATAGGGGGATAAAGGGGGTTATTCCCTCTTTATCCCCCAACCAAACACTGCCTTAAAGTTTAAAAAACTGAAGTGCGTTAGCTATACCAGTTGATTAATACATCGCATGGAGAATAAGAATGATTTTACTTATAATTTGGAAATAATTTGTATATATAATTAAACATAAAGTTTCATATAATTATTATCTCCTATATTTTTTAAAAGCATGATTGGTAGTTGGTAGGGTTTGGTTTGGATAATATTTGTGTTTTCTAGGGTTGGTGTAATATAATATTGAGGGATAAAATTGTATTAGGAATAGATTTAGGTATGTTTTTAAAATTTGGTTGGTAAGATTAGGATAATAGTGGTCTCCTAACTTGGTGAAATATAATTTAAGATGTGAAAAAAAAAATAAATATAAAAAATAAAAAAAAAATATATATATCACTGTAAAAATTTGACGAGGCATAAAATAGGGCAAACGATTGGTTGGGCAATATATGGGGTCATCATATTTATAGTGATTTATTTTGTTTATAAAAATTTCACACATAAATTTATATATATATAATTTGTGAAAAAAATATATATATAATTTTATATATAATGTAATGTAGTGTTCGTATTCATAAATTTTATAGATAACTTGTGAGTACCTGTGGCCATCAAATGATTTACGCATAGCTAGAGAATACTGAAAAAAAAAAAGAAGTAGAATTAGAATATGTTTGACAAACTTTTTGATACAGAGTAACAGATTAAATTATTTTATTTTGTATTTTTTTTAATTGGTTTGTTTGGAAAAATCAATTAAGTAAACAATTAGTAATTTTAGGATAAAAAAAATAATTAGTTAGATGCCTTTATTTTTTTAATAAAAAAATAGTTTATTCGTCTTCCCACCTTTTTTTTTTTTTTTTTTTTTTTTTTTTTTAATTTTTTTTTTGGAAAAAAATTAAATATACACCTCAAGTGGTGTACATCTTATATCCCCACCCATCTAAGGATAGGGGTATGATAAAGGGTTTACTTCAAATGACTCTTAAAAAAATATTTTTTATTTTTAGCTGGGTGGGGGTGTATGATGTATCCAAG
Organism: Tillandsia fasciculata; assembly: GCA_029168755.2. Lineage (NCBI taxonomy): Eukaryota > Viridiplantae > Streptophyta > Magnoliopsida > Poales > Bromeliaceae > Tillandsia > Tillandsia fasciculata. The sequence goes on from CM054954.1 coordinate 3,997,022, forward strand.
GTGTATATGTAGTTTTTTTTTTTTTTTTTGTTTTCTTTCATCCTTCTATATTTCCTTTTTTTTTTTCCTTCTACTCATAGACTTTTCTTGTTTTCTTTTTTTGTTTTCTTTTTTTTTTGTTTTTTACCGTTGAAGAGTGACAATGAAAAAAATAAATTTATATATTTTAAAATTTATAATGAAACAATATATAATTGACACTTTGTTTGTAGGGAAGAATAGATTGCTTACATAGTTGCATATAATATAGTTGCTCGGTACTCGGCCAAGTGCTCAAGAACATTTATTCTTTTTGTTTGGCCATTGGAGAAGTGGAGCAAATTCGAATGATCATAATCAGAATCAGGTTCATAATTCCTCATAATAGTACAATCGCTAGGGAGGATTTGGCATCAAATCTGATCGGCCATCTGATGGTCGGACGCAGTTCGTGCTGGTTTTGAATCCGAAATGTTGGGACTACGTACATGAGATTGTGTCTAGCCCTAGACAGGACTCTTGGAAAGGACGAGCTACCAAAAAGTGGAAAGAGAAATTCTTAAAACTTTTCTGCGGGGGCAAAGGGAGTGTGTTTTTTTTTTTTTGTTTTTTTTTTTTTAGATAAAAGTAATGTGTTATTCGTTTTGTTTATTTTAAAATAAATTTAGCTGAAAATGTGAAACAACTAGGCAACAACTAGCTTCGTATTAAAACTTTGAATATCAATCATCAATTTTTTTTGTCACTTAACGCTAGGAACGGTTGATATGGCAAATGGAGTGTTAAGGAAAGTTACTTGCTTACCAACATTTCATCTAAGGAAAGTTATTGGCTTACCACTCAATTTGTATAGCCTATTAATAGACCATAATACAAGTTTGTGGTTCAAAGAGTTTTGTTCTTGTATTAAAGATGATGCAGGTTCCAGCCAAAATATGTAAATTTTGATATTCTTAGTTGAACAATTGCTATAAATTTTTTTGCATTTATAATTATAGTATTCCGCTTTTGTTAGAATTTGATTATATTTGTAGTTGAATCCTTGTTGGATTAAGATTAATATTTAAATCTTAAAGAGATAAGTTTGTTAAGATTTTAAATATTTATTAGAATATAAATTTAGTTAGACTAGAATTTGGATAGTTTTTGATGTAAGCTATAAATATAGCATATGCGCTATTATTTGACGGTGGTGTTAAGGTAGATATACCCCACGGTGGTGGTAATACTCATGAAGGTGATGGGGTTAGGATTTAGCCACACCCATGTAGTGGTATTCACAGCACGGTGGTGATAACACCCATGAAGGTGGTGTTAAGGAGGATATATTCACGATGGTGGTAATACCCATGGAGGTGGTGGGGGCTAGGATTTAGTCACACCCATATAGTGGTATCCACACGCACGGTGGTGATAACACCCATGAGGGTGGGTGTTAAGGAGGATATACCCACGATGGTGGTAATACCCATAGAGGTGCTGGGTGCTAGGATTTAGCCACACCCATGTAGTGGTATTCACAGCACGATGGTGATAACACTCATGAAGGTGGTGTTAAGATGACACACACACGATGGTGGTAATACCTATAAGGTGGTGGGGGCTAGGATTTTAGCCACATCCATATAGTGGTATCCACACTCAAGGTGGTGGTAATACCCATGGAGGTGGTGGGGGTTAGAATTTAGCCACACCCATAGTCTTCCTAAATTTATAGAAGACGAAAGAAGTGTGAGAGAGATTCAGGAGGAGGGCTCGGTTGAAGCTACTCAGAAATCTGTGTAATCGGTATAATTTTTTTTTTGGTTAATGAATTTTATTTCATCCGTATATTTTTTTGTAATGGTTTTCTTCTTTTCTTTTGCGGTTGTATTGGCTCCAGTTTTATTGAGGGGACGATTTTTTTTTTGGTAAAAATCTGATTTGATGTTTTTGCTGCGGAAATTCCAACTCTAGACGGTACCAGAGCAGATTACGGTAATCAAAACGGATTGCGGATTTTTAGAGAATCTGATATCGAAGCGAGTACCCGAATTTTTCCAAGAGCTTTAGTACTTAGATTGGATTCTTTCCCCCCAATAATTAGTACCTGAAACATTGAAAAACATTGCGTGCATACACAAATCGAACAAGCACAGCAAATGAGGCTCCAAAAGAATTCGACTCGAGGTTAAATAAAAGCAAGGCCAAAATGCATGATTATCTTTAGTATATTTTTTTTGTTAGTGCATGTTTAGCTGCGTTTAGTTTGGGTATAACTTGGATTGTTTCTCAAATTAAGATTTTTAAAATTTTAAAAAATATTGTTTGAATAGTTAGATTGAAATAATGGGAAATACAAATAATTATAATTTTTAAATAATAATATTTTATCTAATTAATTAGCATAATTAGATTAATTAAATAATAATTTATTTACTTATTTATTTAATTATTTATTGCTAGATAATTTTAAATATTATTATTAATTAATAAAATAATTAACAATAATTACAAATAATTTAATAAATTAATAATTTAATAGTTAGATAATTAGTTAAAAAATAATTTAAATTAGTCAAAATATTTGTGATTAATTAAGATTTAATATAATAATAATTAAAATTATATTACTTTAATTAATTTTGTTATAAAAGGGTGAAACAGTAGTTTTAGTTTTATTTTAGCTTATTCTAAAAGACGAGAATTGATATTTCCAACTATAACTAAACGCATTTGCAAGGCTGCGTTTGATTCGGGTATAAACTAGAACAGTTTGAAATAAATAGAAACTAATATAATTTTGTATTTGAATGACTATTAACATACATAAGAAGAATTGTGTTTAGTTTGATAAAATGAAATAAGAAGAATAAATAAAAAATTTATTTTAATTAAAAAATTAATCTTTAAAAAAATCTATTTTAAAAAAATTAATTATAATTTGTATTAGTTAAATTTAACTTTTGCATATAAAATAAATTATTAAAAAATTTTAAAATTTTGAAAATTTAAATATGTTTAAAATTTTAAAATTCCGTATATAAAAATTGGTATAAATTTTAAAATTTTAAAATTTTTAATTTATTAAAAATTAAAATAAAAAATTTTAAAAATGTATAAAATTTAAAAATTTAAAATTAATAAATTTTAAAATTTTATACATTTTAAAATTTACTAAAAATCAAAATAAAAATTTTAAAAAGCTATACAATTTAAAAATTCTCTAAATTTAAAAATTTATAAATGTTAAAAATTTAAATTTTAATTGTTTCAAAAAATTGTAAAAGTGGGAGGAAAAATTTTAATTTTTAAATTGTTTAAATTTAAAAATTCTATAAAAAAATGTTTGAATTTTAAAATTTCTATAAAAAAATTTGTATAAATTATAAAATTTTAAAATTAATAAATTTTAAAAAATAAAAAATTAAATTTTTAGATTTATTAAAAATTAAAGTTAAAAATTTAAAAATTTATAAAATAAAAAATTTTAAATTTTAAATTTTATAAATTTAAATATATTAAAATTTATAAAATAAATAAAAAAATTTAATTTTAAATTATACAAATTTAAATTACTTAAAATTTTAAATTTTTTTAGTTTAAATGAAAAAAAAAAAAAAAAACTATTAGGGTAGGAACAAGGTTGTGTTCCCAATCTTGTTCCAACCAGGGGGAACAATTACTATTGTTCCCACTGATTAGTGTTTTGGGATTAAAAGAGTGATATCCCTCTTATCCCCCTTTAATTCCCAAATCAAATAATACCTTGGGAACAAGTGCTCGTGGGTAGCCCGGCGTGGCACGACTCCAGACTAGGCCGTGGCCCGGCATAGTTACTATAGCATCGTGCCGGGACGGCCCGTTTCGATTATTCTGGCTGTGCTGGGCCATCCCTTCAAGGCCCGTCGACCTGAACTGGCATGGTTCGTCGCGGGCCTGAGTTGTGCCGGGCCGAGGTGTAGGCCTGCGGCCCGGCCCTTATGGGCCGTGCTAGCACGGCCGGGCCCCCAAGGCCCAAGGCAACTTGCCTTGGGCCTTTTGGGGTCAACTCATAGGAAGAAGAACTCTTAGCCTTTCTCCCCACGAGCCCTCCTCCCAAGGTCTTCATGGATGGGAGATGTGGTTTTGATCTAATGGATCATAAAATTTTATGATTCATTGGACCAAAACTTTTTTCCAAATTTATTTTTTCAAATAAAAATTTATAAAAAAATGTTAAAAAATTTAAAAATTTATTATTTTATAAATTTTAAATTTTTTTATCAAAATATAATATATATATATATATATATATATATATATATATATATATAATATATATATATATATATATATATAATATATATATATATATATATTATATATATATATATGTATGTATATATATATATATATCATACATATATATATATATATATATGTATGTCAATCAGTGGGATCAAGACAAGTCAAGGGGATCACTCATATGTCAAAGAATATCAGCATATGTCAGGATAGGTTATATATATATGTAATCAGCAGGGTAAATCAACAACAGGGGTCCGACTGGACTAAAGCAACCAGAGGGCCAAAAAACTGAGGCCCGGTTCGAAAGTAACCCACCTGGATGACGGCAGATACTCGAACTCCCGCGCAGCTACTGGGAGGCTGGTGCTGAACAACTGGGCCCTGTATCAGAAGATCTGGTCAGTAATAAACTCACACAACCCTTTCCCGACGACGCTACACTAACGGATAGTTTAAACGGGTCAAATCGGCCGATTATCGATCAAATTCCGTTTCTCGGTCAACGTGGACCATCGGAACCCTAACAAAATGTCCAGGGGGTGCGTAGGTACTGTCTAAGGGCAGCCAGGGGGTTACATTTGCAATTTGGTCCACCAAATATTTATAATTGCTTGGAAACACTATTTTATGTGACTGTTTTAGCTCGTTCTTGACATCCGGGAACCCAAATGATGCTCTGTAAATTTCAGCATGCTCGTTACGACGAGACGGAGCTCGTTCTCACAAGATTTGGCCAACACGGATCCCGAGAACAAAGCTGGTCCATAATTACTTCTTAAAATTGCATAAATACTCCTATTTGAAGCATTGTTTCGACCCGTTCTTGCAATCCAAGAATCCGACGACGACGCCGTAAGTTTCAGCGCGTCCATTATGACGAGACGGAACCCGTGCTCACCAGTTTGGACTGGCACGGGACCCGAGGGCAAAGTTGGCCCATCATCCTTTAATGTTCAATATGCTACTTGTTACAACTATGCCCAAATTTTCTTTATACTTGATCAAAACAAGATCTAACTAGAGCATGGTATACAGTAAGGACTGAGGGTCATGGGGCTCACCTGAGACGCGCCGGAGGTGGCCGGAGGAGTCGCCGGAGCAAGGTGGTGCTCCTCCAAGGCTCGGACTTGGGCTTTTCTTGGAGCAACTTGGGTTCTGCTCTGCACCAGAGGTAAGCACAGGTTAGAGGGGGTCCCCAGATGAAGCCCAGTCTAGGTCTGGTCATGCGCCGGCGGCCGGAGGTGGCGGCGGCCGGAGCCAAAACCCAATTATCCTCAAGCATAAACAAGGTTGAACCAACTTTATTACCAGGGTCTTTAAGCCTAAACAAGGTTGATGGAACTCTTAACTACAAGATTTAGGGCCCACCTGTGTAGTTGGCCGGAGCCCGGAGTCGCGACGGCGGCCGGCGGTGTAGGCACGGGTGACCTTGTGGTGCAACTGCAGAGGAAGAAAACCCAGCGTAAAAACCCTCATGCAAATGCATGCAAGGCATCACCAAGGCAGAAGGACCTTACCTGGGTCACCAGCCGGCGGCGCGGAGCGTCGGCGATCGCCGGAGCTCGAAGAAACCCAACTCGGTGAAGAAGACAATGGGCTCTAATGGCGAATTCCGGCCGGCGATGATCGGGCCGCTACAACTTGGACCAAAACACTCCCCACGAAGCTACGATGCTTCCTACAGTGGTGGCCGGCGACGGGGACGGGCGGCGGCGCCGGGCGGAGGAGTTCCGGCGAAGGCTCACTTTATCAATTTCTAGGGCTTCGTCGTGCGGTGTGGATTCTCGACCGATCATCACCGGACTTGGTGGGGAGGTTGCAGTCGACGAGAGGAAGGGATCCAACGTCGCTGATCTCTCATCAAACGGCCGGATGGATCTCGCGCCCGAAATCGATCAAAACTGGGTTTTCCGGCGACGGGAGCTCCCGCCGGCGACAGGGTCGACGGCGGCGGCTCGGGCTGCACCAGTATGATCCTTGCAATGTCAGAAGAGGAATAGGAGGGTCCCTAGGCCAAAGTATTGCGATAAATTCAACCAACTCACCTCGCCGGAAAACGAGGAAGAAGGAGGTTCTCCCACGGCGGCGGCTGGCGTCGGTTCACCTCGGGCTCGGCCGCGGCTTCACCGAGGGTACCTCAGAGGAGGACTTGATCCACTTGAGTCCTTCCCAACACCTTCCTCACCAAGACCACCGAGAAGCAAGATATATCTTGATCTTTAACTTCTCCGGCAACGTGGTGGCGGCGGCCGGTGAGGGAAAGCTCCGGAAGCGCGGCAGAGAAAAGGTGGTCTGTTGCACAGGCGGCTAGGGCAAGGCTCAGAGGTTTAGGGTTTCTTGAAAACCCTAGCTCGGGTATGCATGCTATATATAGCATTATGCCAATTTTGCAATTTAGCCCTTCTAGCTTTTGATGTTCAGCATTCAGTCCCTCACAGTAGCTCACAATCACACTCTAGTCCTTCTCAAAGGAGTGGCACGCAAATCGAGGCATGTTTTATAGGGGTCTTTATGCAAAATTCGCATTTTTCGATGCATTTCACGCTTTTCGAGGCAATCCGATCGTCAATTCGAAAAACGGACTTCGCCACGACGTCCGGCTCGACGAATCCTATCAGGTAGCGATTTTCATTTTTCGAGAAAATGCCCAGATGAAATCGCGGTCAATAAAATACTGCTCCAAAATACAGTTTTTGCGATTTTCGAGACGATAGGGTCGTCAAACGGAAATTCCGTCAGCGCCATTGCGTCCAGAACGTCGAAACCGTTCAAATCGACTATTTGAAGTGCTATGATCGGCTTCTAGATGGCGAGTTGGCCAAAGTTGGCACTTAGGGGATTCGAAAATTAGGTTTACTGTGCATTTACTGTTCACTTGTACCTGCGACTTAAGTCGCGGGTCCCGCCCGCTTCATCGCTGATTTCTGGAAGATCCGACCGTCAGATCTGAACAAGCTTAATATGGTTTTCACTCAGTTCGTCGTGACGGTCGCACTCGTGGTCTCGGATCTTCGAGATCAGCCTCGGATTGAAAAGTGATATTTCTGGCCCTATTTCTGTGCAAATTACACTGCAGAAAAGGGGCACTTTAGCTATTCGTGCTTTTATGATCCAAAATTCAACTTGACTTTAATTATTGTCATTTATCTATTCATTTCCAAAATTCGAATTCTTACATCTCTCCCACCAAAAAGAAGTTTCGTCCCTGAAACTTAATTAAACCAGTTTGCAATAGTGACAATCAGTCACAAAAATATCGACAACTCTCAGGCTACTCATTTAGACCCAATCTGAATATTTCCCATTACAGGGCAAAGTATTTCTCAGTTCTTTCGGAAGTACGTTGTCGGCCGCCCAACGTGCTTACCAAAAGAAAGGCGAAATACCATAGATCTATCGCCAACAACTAGTTGGGGACACCACTCACATCTGAAGGTACATCACATACCTCCCTACACAGTCTCTATGCCGATGATATAACCCTTACCAAAGGTCACTACCATCTCGAGGTCATGAATGCCATTCTGACAACAAGAATTCGGCATTGTATTCCAATGTTCACTAACATCTCATTAGAATTGACGCATAGGCCAAATTTAAATCCTACCCAAATTCAGGATTACCATCGGGCACACATGCCACTAAATACGACACGAGAAAACTGAAAGGTTAATAACTTGTTCAACCTCTGGCAAACGGTGGTCAATCCTTCAACCACATGCACTGTAACTGATCTGAGCCCTCTGGCTCCACTGAAACATCAAGCCCACGGCCGAAACCATGACCGCGGCTAATCCTGCACTAACAACGATCCCAAAGACTAGAGTGCGTACAAACGCCACTCATAACCACAACAATAAGACTCAACTGTGTGTGAACACACCTGAGCTCCAATCCACTATGCCAATACCCAGCGCTCTCTCGTGAACACAAGTCATCCTAGGGTTCGTCCTAACCAGTTCCTAATCAATCTTCCTAGGTACCGTATACCTATGCTCTGATACCATCTAATCTGTCACGCCCCGAGTTTAAAAATCAGGTCTGAAATTTTTTTTTTTTTTTTTTTTTAAATCAGAGTTTGCAAAACAGGCGTAACAGACCGCCACACATATAGGAAACTCTCTATTCCGCGAACAGAGACTCCCCTATATATGCACGGCTAAGCTAGTAATCAGCAACAGATATCTCAGTACAACTGCTACTCTACTCAGCAGGAAGGTAATTTAAAATCACTTATTACATCAATGTTTTAATATCTAAATCAAATAGAACTGGAATAAAATGCGGAAATAAAAATCTAAGTAAATCATCACGAATATCTATCATCTCTGTCTAGAATCATGGGGACAGCTCTACCGTGACAGGCTCACTGGATCGTCCCGATATCTCCCCACCCGACGGACCTGAAAAATGGTCACCCAGGGGGTGTGAGATACACTGTACATGTATCCCAGTGGGCACGACGAGCCGAGGATCAGCTAATCGTACCTACTGGGTACTAAAATCTGCGGATAGTAAGAGTCAATAGGAAAAGCTGAAAACATAAATGTCTACTAATAATCAGAATCCACAGATAGGCTAACTAGGCAGGTAATCAACCATAAGGACTACAGATAAGAAATACTGTAAATCAGGATATGTCAGTGATAATCAATCATAAGAGCAGTAGATCATATATGCTGGAAATCAAAGGTATCCATAATAATCATGCATAAGGAACTGCGGTGATCAAAGTATGTCTACCAACTGATACTGGAAATAAACTGAGCAGTAATGCGTCAATAAGGAGCTACCAAACATCCAATCAAAAGCCACCATCTTGGTCATCAAGACCTCAGGGATATCTCGCCAAACCTGGCACCAACCTGGCTGACATACTCCGGCACCCTCGGGCACTAACCTGGGAGTCGACACTCCGGCACCCTTGGGCACTAACCTGGGAGTCACGGGTCGTACACTTGACCACTTTACCGGTAAAGAACATCTACACGGGTAGCTACTCCGCTGATGTTCGTGAAGTACAGCAGTGCGGGCAAATCAAAATGATCAATCTCACGGTCTACTGACCGGGTAGTCGGCAACATGCCGAAATCCCAACAGGGAATCATAGGTCTGTATCTATCAATCAGGATCAATCAATCATGCATATCGAGTATATCAAGAAATATCTCAATGACAGGAATCAACGAGTAAAATCGAATCATGTAAATCTATGCACTGGGATATAAGAGCTGAGCACCAGTACATGTGATATCATCAAATCAATAAGTAATAACAGGTATACAATCATAGGGTATCTCAAGCAATCAAGATCATCTAGATAAATCGGTCATCATATATATGACGAGTCTAAAATAATCAATGTCTATCACGGAGGATCACAGGCCTATAGATCAAGTCATCAGGTATAGTCAAAAACCAGTGTACATGCTATGTCTAAATGAACAGATATCTCAAGTACAGGTGAAATCAAGTCATAGTGTGTCTCAAGTCGATCAAGATCTATCAAGAAGATGCAGTCATCATAGATCAATGGCATGTAGATAAAATGTCAGGACCAATCATGAACAGGTAGATCATCAGGACTAAACAATAACAGGTGTCCGACTGGACTAAAGCAACCAGAGGGCCAAAAAGCTGAGGCCCGGTTCGAAGATAACCCACCTGGATGACGGCAGATACTCGAACTCCCGCGCAGCTACTGGGAGGCTGGTGCTGAACAACTGGGCCCTGTATCAGAAGATCTGGTCAGTAATAAACTCACACAACCCTTTCCCGACGACGCTACACTAACGGATAGTTTAAACGGGTCAAATCGGCCGATTATCGATCAAATTCCGTTTCTCGGTCAACGGGGACCATCGGAACCCTAACAAAATGTCCAGGGGGTGCGTAGGTACTGTCTAAGGGCAGCCAGGGGGTTACATTTGCAATTTGGTCCACCAAATATTTATAATTGCTTGGAAACACTATTTTATGTGACTGTTTTAGCTCGTTCTTGACATCCGGGAACCCAAATGATGCTCTGTAAATTTCAGCATGCTCGTTACGACGAGACGGAGCTCGTTCTCACAAGATTTGGCCAACACGGATCCCGAGAACAAAGCTGGTCCATAATTACTTCTTAAAATTGCATAAATACTCCTATTTGAAGCATTGTTTCGACCCGTTCTTGCAATCCAAGAATCCGACGACGACGCCGTAAGTTTCAGCGCGTCCGTTATGACGAGACGGAACCCGTGCTCACCAGTTTGGACTGGCACGGGACCCGAGGGCAAAGTTGGCCCATCATCCTTTAATGTTCAATATGCTACTTGTTACAACTATGCCCAAATTTTCTTTATACTTGATCAAAACAAGATCTAACTAGAGCATGGTATACAGTAAGGACTGAGGGTCATGGGGCTCACCTGAGACGCGCCGGAGGTGGCCGGAGGAGTCGCCGGAGCAAGGTGGTGCTCCTCCAAGGCTCGGACTTGGGCTTTTCTTGGAGCAACTTGGGTTCTGCTCTGCACCAGAGGTAAGCACAGGTTAGAGGGGGTCCCCAGATGAAGCCCAGTCTAGGTCTGGTCATGCGCCGGCGGCCGGAGGTGGCGGCGGCCGGAGCCAAAACCCAATTATCCTCAAGCATAAACAAGGTTGAACCAACTTTATTACCAGGGTCTTTAAGCCTAAACAAGGTTGATGGAACTCTTAACTACAAGATTTAGGGCCCACCTGTGTAGTTGGCCGGAGCCCGGAGTCGCGACGGCGGCCGGCGGTGTAGGCACGGGTGACCTTGTGGTGCAACTGCAGAGGAAGAAAACCCAGCGTAAAAACCCTCATGCAAATGCATGCAAGGCATCACCAAGGCAGAAGGACCTTACCTGGGTCACCAGCCGGCGGCGCGGAGCGTCGGCGATCGCCGGAGCTCGAAGAAACCCAACTCGGTGAAGAAGACAATGGGCTCTAATGGCGAATTCCGGCCGGCGATGATCGGGCCGCTACAACTTGGACCAAAACACTCCCCACGAAGCTACGATGCTTCCTACAGTGGTGGCCGGCGACGGGGACGGGCGGCGGCGCCGGGCGGAGGAGTTCCGGCGAAGGCTCACTTTATCAATTTCTAGGGCTTCGTCGTGCGGTGTGGATTCTCGACCGATCATCACCGGACTTGGTGGGGAGGTTGCAGTCGACGAGAGGAAGGGATCCAACGTCGCTGATCTCTCATCAAACGGCCGGATGGATCTCGCGCCCGAAATCGATCAAAACTGGGTTTTCCGGCGACGGGAGCTCCCGCCGGCGACAGGGTCGACGGCGGCGGCTCGGGCTGCACCAGTATGATCCTTGCAATGTCAGAAGAGGAATAGGAGGGTCCCTAGGCCAAAGTATTGCGATAAATTCAACCAACTCACCTCGCCGGAAAACGAGGAAGAAGGAGGTTCTCCCACGGCGGCGGCTGGCGTCGGTTCACCTCGGGCTCGGCCGCGGCTTCACCGAGGGTACCTCAGAGGAGGACTTGATCCACTTGAGTCCTTCCCAACACCTTCCTCACCAAGACCACCGAGAAGCAAGATATATCTTGATCTTTAACTTCTCCGGCAACGTGGTGGCGGCGGCCGGTGAGGGAAAGCTCCGGGAAGCGCGGCAGAGAAAAGGTGGTCTGTTGCACAGGCGGCTAGGGCAAGGCTCAGAGGTTTAGGGTTTCTTGAAAACCCTAGCTCGGGTATGCATGCTATATATAGCATTATGCCAATTTTGCAATTTAGCCCTTCTAGCTTTTGATGTTCAGCATTCAGTCCCTCACAGTAGCTCACAATCACACTCTAGTCCTTCTCAAAGGAGTGGCACGCAAATCGAGGCATGTTTTATAGGGGTCTTTATGCAAAATTCGCATTTTTCGATGCATTTCACGCTTTTCGAGGCAATCCGATCGTCAATTCGAAAAACGGACTTCGCCACGACGTCCGGCTCGACGAATCCTATCAGGTAGCGATTTTCATTTTTCGAGAAAATGCCCAGATGAAATCGCGGTCAATAAAATACTGCTCCAAAATACAGTTTTTGCGATTTTCGAGACGATAGGGTCGTCAAACGGAAATTCCGTCAGCGCCATTGCGTCCAGAACGTCGAAACCGTTCAAATCGACTATTTGAAGTGCTATGATCGGCTTCTAGATGGCGAGTTGGCCAAAGTTGGCACTTAGGGGATTCGAAAATTAGGTTTACTGTGCATTTACTGTTCACTTGTACCTGCGACTTAAGTCGCGGGTCCCGCCCGCTTCATCGCTGATTTCTGGAAGATCCGACCGTCAGATCTGAACAAGCTTAATATGGTTTTCACTCAGTTCGTCGTGACGGTCGCACTCGTGGTCTCGGATCTTCGAGATCAGCCTCGGATTGAAAAGTGATATTTCTGGCCCTATTTCTGTGCAAATTACACTGCAGAAAAGGGGCACTTTAGCTATTCGTGCTTTTATGATCCAAAATTCAACTTGACTTTAATTATTGTCATTTATCTATTCATTTCCAAAATTCGAATTCTTACATCTCTCCCACCAAAAAGGAAGTTTCGTCCCTGAAACTTAATTAAACCAGTTTGCAATAGTGACAATCAGTCACAAAAATATCGACAACTCTCAGGCTACTCATTTAGACCCAATCTGAATATTTCCCATTACAGGGCAAAGTATTTCTCAGTTCTTTCGGAAGTACGTTGTCGGCCGCCCAACGTGCTTACCAAAAGAAAGGCGAAATACCATAGATCTATCGCCAACAACTAGTTGGGGACACCACTCACATCTGAAGGTACATCACATACCTCCCTACACAGTCTCTATGCCGATGATATAACCCTTACCAAAGGTCACTACCATCTCGAGGTCATGAATGCCATTCTGACAACAAGAATTCGGCATTGTATTCCAATGTTCACTAACATCTCATTAGAATTGACGCATAGGCCAAATTTAAATCCTACCCAAATTCAGGATTACCATCGGGCACACATGCCACTAAATACGACACGAGAAAACTGAAAGGTTAATAACTTTTTCAACCTCTGGCAAACGGTGGTCAATCCTTCAACCACATGCACTGTAACTGATCTGAGCCCTCTGGCTCCACTGAAACATCAAGCCCACGGCCGAAACCATGACCGCGGCTAATCCTGCACTAACAACGATCCCAAAGACTAGAGTGCGTACAAACGCCACTCATAACCACAACAATAAGACTCAACTGTGTGTGAACACACCTGAGCTCCAATCCACTATGCCAATACCCAGCGCTCTCTCGTGAACACAAGTCATCCTAGGGTTCGTCCTAACCAGTTCCTAATCAATCTTCCTAGGTACCGTATACCTATGCTCTGATACCATCTAATCTGTCACGCCCCGAGTTTAAAATCAGGTCTGAAATTTTTTTTTTTTTTTTTTTTTTTTAAATCAGAGTTTGCAAAACAGGCGTAACAGACCGCCACACATATAGGAAACTCTCTATTCCGCGAACAGAGACTCCCCTATATATGCACGGCTAAGCTAGTAATCAGCAACAGATATCTCAGTACAACTGCTACTCTACTCAGCAGGAAGGTAATTTAAAATCACTTATTACATCAATGTTTTAATATCTAAATCAAATAGAACTGGAATAAAATGCGGAAATAAAAATCTAAGTAAATCATCACGAATATCTATCATCTCTGTCTAGAATCATGGGGACAGCTCTACCGTGACAGGCTCACTGGATCGTCCCGATATCTCCCCACCCGACGGACCTGAAAAATGGTCACCCAGGGGGTGTGAGATACACTGTACATGTATCCCAGTGGGCACGACGAGCCGAGGATCAGCTAATCGTACCTACTGGGTACTAAAATCTGCGGATAGTAAGAGTCAATAGGAAAAGCTGAAAACATAAATGTCTACTAATAATCAGAATCCACAGATAGGCTAACTAGGCAGGTAATCAACCATAAGGACTACAGATAAGAAATACTGTAAATCAGGATATGTCAGTGATAATCAATCATAAGAGCAGTAGATCATATATGCTGGAAATCAAAGGTATCCATAATAATCATGCATAAGGAACTGCGGTGATCAAAGTATGTCTACCAACTGATACTGGAAATAAACTGAGCAGTAATGCGTCAATAAGGAGCTACCAAACATCCAATCAAAAGCCACCATCTTGGTCATCAAGACCTCAGGGATATCTCGCCAAACCTGGCACCAACCTGGCTGACATACTCCGGCACCCTCGGGCACTAACCTGGGAGTCGACACTCCGGCACCCTTGGGCACTAACCTGGGAGTCACGGGTCGTACACTTGACCACTTTACCGGTAAAGAACATCTACACGGGTAGCTACTCCGCTGATGTTCGTGAAGTACAGCAGTGCGGGCAAATCAAAATGATCAATCTCACGGTCTACTGACCGGGTAGTCGGCAACATGCCGAAATCCCAACAGGGAATCATAGGTCTGTATCTATCAATCAGGATCAATCAATCATGCATATCGAGTATATCAAGAAATATCTCAATGACAGGAATCAACGAGTAAAATCGAATCATGTAAATCTATGCACTGGGATATAAGAGCTGATGCACCAGTACATGTGATATGTCTCACGTAAATCAAGTACTGTCAGGAACAGTCATAGGGTATGTCAACGCAATCATCAGGGATCATCTAGATAAATCGGCAGATATATATGACGAGTCTAAAATAATCAATGTCTATCACGGAGGATCACATGGCCTATAGATCAAGTCATCAGGTATAGTCAAAAACCAGTGTACATGCTATGTCTAAAGGATCAATAGCTGTCAAGTACAGGTGAATATGAAATCATAGTGTGTCTCAAGTCGATCAAGATCTATCAAGAAGATGCAGTCATCATAGATCATATGGCATGTAGATAAAATCGTCAGGACCAATCATGAACAGGTAGATCATCAGGACTAAACAATAACAGGTGTCCGACTGGACTAAAGCAACCAGAGGGCCAAAAAGCTGAGGCCCGGTTCGAAGATAACCCACCTGGATGACGGCAGATACTCGAACTCCCGCGCAGCTACTGGGAGGCTGGTGCTGAACAACTGGGCCCTGTATCAGAAGATCTGGTCAGTAATAAACTCACACAACCCTTTCCCGACGACGCTACACTAACGGATAGTTTAAACGGGTCAAATCGGCCGATTATCGATCAAATTCCGTTTCTCGGTCAACGGGGACCATCGGAACCCTAACAAAATGTCCAGGGGGTGCGTAGGTACTGTCTAAGGGCAGCCAGGGGGTTACATTTGCAATTTGGTCCACCAAATATTTATAATTGCTTGGAAACACTATTTTATGTGACTGTTTTAGCTCGTTCTTGACATCCGGGAACCCAAATGATGCTCTGTAAATTTCAGCATGCTCGTTACGACGAGACGGAGCTCGTTCTCACAAGATTTGGCCAACACGGATCCCGAGAACAAAGCTGGTCCATAATTACTTCTTAAAATTGCATAAATACTCCTATTTGAAGCATTGTTTCGACCGTTCTTGCAATCCAAGAATCCGACGACGACGCCGTAAGTTTCAGCGCGTCCGTTATGACGAGACGGAACCCGTGCTCACCAGTTTGGACTGGCACGGGACCCGAGGGCAAAGTTGGCCCATCATCCTTTAATGTTCAATATGCTACTTGTTACAACTATGCCCAAATTTTCTTTATACTTGATCAAAACAAGATCTAACTAGAGCATGGTATACAGTAAGGACTGAGGGTCATGGGGCTCACCTGAGACGCGCCGGAGGTGGCCGGAGGAGTCGCCGGAGCAAGGTGGTGCTCCTCCAAGGCTCGGACTTGGGCTTTTCTTGGAGCAACTTGGGTTCTGCTCTGCACCAGAGGTAAGCACAGGTTAGAGGGGGTCCCCAGATGAAGCCCAGTCTAGGTCTGGTCATGCGCCGGCGGCCGGAGGTGGCGGCGGCCGGAGCCAAAACCCAATTATCCTCAAGCATAAACAAGGTTGAACCAACTTTATTACCAGGGTCTTTAAGCCTAAACAAGGTTGATGGAACTCTTAACTACAAGATTTAGGGCCCACCTGTGTAGTTGGCCGGAGCCCGGAGTCGCGACGGCGGTCGGCGGTGTAGGCACGGGTGACCTTGTGGTGCAACTGCAGAGGAAGAAAACCCAGCGTAAAAACCCTCATGCAAATGCATGCAAGGCATCACCAAGGCAGAAGGACCTTACCTGGGTCACCAGCCGGCGGCGCGGAGCGTCGGCGATCGCCGGAGCTCGAAGAAACCCAACTCGGTGAAGAAGACAATGGGCTCTAATGGCGAATTCCGGCCGGCGATGATCGGGCCGCTACAACTTGGACCAAAACACTCCCCACGAAGCTACGATGCTTCCTACAGTGGTGGCCGGCGACGGGGACGGGCGGCGGCGCCGGGCGGAGGAGTTCCGGCGAAGGCTCACTTTATCAATTTCTAGGGCTTCGTCGTGCGGTGTGGATTCTCGACCGATCATCACCGGACTTGGTGGGGAGGTTGCAGTCGACGAGAGGAAGGGATCCAACGTCGCTGATCTCTCATCAAACGGCCGGATGGATCTCGCGCCCGAAATCGATCAAAACTGGGTTTTCCGGCGACGGGAGCTCCGCCGGCGACAAGGTCGACGGCGGCGGCTCGGGCTGCACCAGTATGATCCTTGCAATGTCAGAAGAGGAATAGGAGGGTCCCTAGGCCAAAGTATTGCGATAAATTCAACCAACTCACCTCGCCGGAAAACGAGGAAGAAGGAGGTTCTCCCACGGCGGCGGCTGGCGTCGGTTCACCTCGGGCTCGGCCGCGGCTTCACCGAGGGTACCTCAGAGGAGGACTTGATCCACTTGAGTCCTTCCCAACACCTTCCTCACCAAGACCACCGAGAAGCAAGATATATCTTGATCTTTAACTTCTCCGGCAACGTGGTGGCGGCGGCCGGTGAGGGAAAGCTCCGGGAAGCGCGGCAGAGAAAAGGTGGTCTGTTGCACAGGCGGCTAGGGCAAGGCTCAGAGGTTTAGGGTTTCTTGAAAACCCTAGCTCGGGTATGCATGCTATATATAGCATTATGCCAATTTTGCAATTTAGCCCTTCTAGCTTTTGATGTTCAGCATTCAGTCCCTCACAGTAGCTCACAATCACACTCTAGTCCTTCTCAAAGGAGTGGCACGCAAATCGAGGCATGTTTTATAGAGGTCTTTATGCAAAATTCGCATTTTTCGATGCATTTCACGCTTTTCGAGGCAATCCGATCGTCAATTCGAAAAACGGACTTCGCCACGACGTCCGGCTCGACGAATCCTATCAGGTAGCAATTTTCATTTTTCGAGAAAATGCCCAGATGAAATCGCGGTCAATAAAATACTGCTCCAAAATACAGTTTTTGCGATTTTCGAGACGATAGGGTCGTCAAACGGAAATTCCGTCAGCACCATTGCGTCCAGAACATCGAAACCGTTCAAATCGACTATTTGAAGTGCTATGATCGGCTTCTAGATGGCGAGTTGGCCAAAGTTGGCACTTAGGGGATTCGAAAATTAGGTTTACTGTGCATTTACTGTTCACTTGTACCTGCGACTTAAGTCGCGGGTCCCGCCCGCTTCATCGCTGATTTCTGGAAGATCCGACCGTCAGATCTGAACAAGCTTAATATGGTTTTCACTCAGTTCGTCGTGACGGTCGCACTCGTGGTCTCGGATCTTCGAGATCAGGCTCGGATTGAAAAGTAATATTTCTGGCCCTATTTCTGTGCAAATTACACTGCAGAAAAGGGGCACTTTAGCTATTCGTGCTTTTATGATCCAAAATTCAACTTGACTTTAATTATTGTCATTTATCTATTCATTTCCAAAATTCGAATTCTTACAGCCCTCTGCTCAAACATATGCATCATCCGGTTCATGGCCTCCTCCTGGCGCCGAGAAGCCTCCTCCTAACGTCGAACAGCCTCCGACATCAGGGCCATCTGAGCCCGAAGCTCCTGTACCTCACTCTGCTGTCCCTGTCCTGACTCCTCCTGCTCAGGCTCAAAGGAAGAAGGCTGCGAACGCGTCAGCATCCTGCGCCGCAGAGGCATCACTCACACCTGAGACAAACAAAAACCGGTCAGAACCAAAACAACACTCGACCCAATCTAGCGAAAGTCAAAGGCATGTCCTCCTTCCTGTAGCACTATGTTGTCTGCAGCCAACATAGTCGCCACCGAGAGAAGACATGTCAATCACTCATCCCATCCCTTAAGCGAGTTAAGAACCAATTAGGACTCTCGCTAAAAAAAATCACGGCTCTCACGTGAATCATCCTAGGGTCCAACCACAAGCCTAGGGTTTCTAAGTCTAAAATGACCTACATTCTAGGCTCTGATACCACTCTAATCTGTCACGCCCCGGCGTCGAAACTGCGACCCGGGCTCGCCAACAGATCCGCCGCCCATACGGGAAGCCCTATATAGACAAAGCGACTAACCTGCAAAAAATCAACTACACTATACAGATATCAGAGCTGAAAAGTAAACTGCTGAAATAAAAATATACAAATCCTCAAATAGTACATACCAGGTCCTCACAATATAGAAGTCACTCCAAAACTAAAACTCTCTAAAGTAAAATATACATGATACATCCCCAAATCATTGACAGTACTAGTACATCACCAAAAGGGGATACATCCACTCTCACAGGAAGAAGACTGGTAGGGATATAGCTCGCGACTCCTTTACCTCGATCAGCAGGATCAGCAACTAGAGCAGCAGGAACAGGAGTAGATCGTCCCTGGGAAAAAATCACCACGGCGGGTGTGAGAACTACATCCCACAGTAGTTCTCAGTGGGTACCGCCAACAAGCCCGACGGTCTGCCCACTAAGTCTACTAGAGGCATAAAGTAACAAATGCAGTA
This sequence comes from Tillandsia fasciculata, assembly GCA_029168755.2. Taxonomy (NCBI): domain Eukaryota; kingdom Viridiplantae; phylum Streptophyta; class Magnoliopsida; order Poales; family Bromeliaceae; genus Tillandsia; species Tillandsia fasciculata. Next base: position 4,016,185 of record CM054954.1, read on the forward strand.
CTGAAAGTAAAGGTTGGAAAATAACTCTACAGCTACTATGCCTCTATCTAAATGCTCAAGAAGTGGAACAGATGGAAACATGATGCATCTACTAACTCTCAAACATAATCACCCAATCTACACTGACTGCCACATAGGGTCCAGTCAAACCTGCGCCTACCTACTGCCGTTACATCGAAGGAGGATCGAACTTACGTATGGCATTCGTGACTGCCAAAACTGGCCCAGCCAGAGGGACTGCGTCGACAAGTCGCGATAGCAAGTAACAAGCCCAGCTCCGGAGTGGCACTCGAGGGGCGCGACCCCACCGAGGAAAGTATCCGCGCATCTCTGTCGAGCTCAAATGTGGCTCATGCAGGCTATAATCCAAATCCACGATCAACAAGATCGACAGTAACCAACAACACCAACTCTCACTCATAGGCTGAAAAACCACACAGCCGGGACCCACTGTCGACTCAGACGGCTCCCTAAAAATAAAACACTGATCTAATACTGCTATCAGACTACACTCGGCCCCCAGGCGCGAGTGTAACATGCATCCCACAACAACTCGATCACTCGGCCCACTATCCGGACGAGAAAACTCTAAGTCTAGGTAAAATAATAGATAACAGTGTGGGAATGTCTAAAGCACAAATAACCTAGCCTAAGTTGGAGTTTTCTACTAGTCTGGTTAAACAAATAGCATATGACGGGGTGCTAGGTCAAGTTTCCAAAGATAGCATTTAATTTACAAATTTAGGAAGCAATAAGTCAATATAATCATCATAGCAACAAAAGTAACATCAATTCTCTTTTTCTAGCATGCTTCCTAATACACTCACAATTATGCATGATTCATATAATATAGAATAAATGATCAGTCCGCCAGTTTTGAAGACGAAGCAACCCACATGGAAGTGCAAAGCTGTCCAAAAAGCTAAAACTACACGGGAATAATCCTCTAATTCCCACAATTCCAACGGGTCCAGAAACACTCAAAAACTCCTCTTGGGTACAAAGATATAGTCCAAAGTTACAAATAACACAAAATTTCCAAGTGTATAGTTTGCTGAATTTCAGTCCCAGAAAAGCTTGATTATCACCTATGAGAAAAACTTCAAAAATTCCAATAAAAATACGACAGCGATCCTCGCGATGCGTAGATGTCAATCGAGCCCTTGAACATCGAATTCCGATACTCGAGTGCAGAGATAAAAATCCAACAAGGTGCTGCTGTCCAGAAACAACCACCAGCAAAAATAGGGCTCAAAAATGTACCTGAAACCCCTAAAAAAGCTCAAATCTGGGAGAAGTGGAAAATACGAAAATCGTAGATTTACCTCTCATGAATCCGACGCCACAAAAAATCATCCAAAAATTCCGTCGGAGTAGCTCTGCGGACCTCATGGACCGAAACGCGACGAAAATGGGCCACCAACAAAAGAACGTTGCACTGCGCTAACTCGCCGAAGACGTTGATGCCGCGGCCTCCAAAAAATCCGAGCCTCCTTCACAAGATGCAGCACAAGAAGATCAACAAAGTTGCTTGAGGGCTCAAGGGGATTTGAGTTCAGAAAAAAGCTCAAAACAGCAAGAGAAGGGGCCTATTTATAGGCCCCATCACAAAAAGCCCACAAAAATCCAAGCATTGGGCTTTCGGGCGAAATTTTCGGGCGCCCAGTACATCCGGGCCACTACAGTGAGCCCAGAACAGTACCCGGCCTGGCCTACCAACCGCGCCTGAATTGCCCACACGTTGCCACGTGTCCCTCCGCTCGCCGCGCACCCGGCGCACGCGCGCCCGCCAATCGCGGCGCGCCGCGTGGCCGCACGGTCCATGGCGGGGACCGTGGCCCGCGGTTCACGGCGGGCCGCCCGTGTCACTACGCCCGCCAATGAGCGGGCGACACGTGCCCGGCGGGGTCCACCGTGCGCCGCGCCCGACGTGGTCCACGCGCTGTCGCGCATGCGTTGACCCGCCAATCAGCGCCTGCCACGTGGCAATGTGCTCCGTTGGCTGCTCCCAGTGCACGCCAAGTGGGCTGTGGACTGCCCCACCCGAAAAATCGGCCTGTTTGGCCTGTTTAGCCCGAAAATAGCCGATTTTCAACGTTTTCGTGCGCTGAGTCCTTTTTTGGCATCCGTTTGACACACAACGGGCTCGATACACCAATAATAGGTGTTTTCTCACCGCCGACCATCTAGACAGGTCGTATAGAAAAATCGAGACACCACAGCTCGTACTGAACAATCCAGACTCCCAAATTGAAAATATTGGAAAAATGGCGACCCTCAAAATAGTTGCGGGTTTTGAAGTGGAGGTCGTTAAACGCAATTTTTGTAAATTCGACCTCCAACATCCTGACAAAGTATCGGTTCCGTGCCATCTTGAAGCGGTTGAGATACTCCTCAGTCGTTTCCCCGACGTTCTGTCGATATGATGCAATATCGGCAACCGATAGCTCGAGCACATCCCAATAGAATTGCTCATGGAATTTAGCCTCTAACTCGTCCCAATCACGGATGGAGTTATGAGGCAGGCTCGTGTACCACGAGAATGCTGTTTTGGTTAACGACGTGCTGAATAGCCTCATCTTTAAGAATGGATTCACGGACGCCTCTCGGCATTGGGCGGTGAACCGAGCAATGTGCTCGATCGTATTCTCAGATTCTTCGCCAGAGAATTTGTCGAACTTCGACATCTTCTTGTTGGCCGAGTACAGATGGTTTGTATCTATATAAGTAGGATACGGAGATCTGAACACTGCCCGAATTACCGACATGCCCTCTGTGCCGAAAGAGTTTTGGATGATCTCCTCTACCTGGGCGTGGATCTCGGTGAGCCCTACCTGAGGTACCGGGGCTGCCGGCTGCGCCGGTGGAGGTGGCGGCCCACAATGACCTGAAGTGGCTACGCCGGTGGAGGAGGAGGCCCCTTGTAATATCACGACTTTTTGTGTACCGTTTTATCCTCTTGCTAATAAATTACATGTAGTAACCGTAATTTTTAAAATCCAGAACCTATGATTAAATAATTTTCTGGATTATTCAAATGGCAAAATTGGATAATTAGCAGTCCAATAGTGGCCCTAAAATATCGACTTTTAATCGGGGCCAGATCTTGAAAATCCGAGATCGCCATTGCGATCGTCTCGTCGAAACATGAAAATTTCATATTCAGTTGTCGACGATCTGACGGTCAGATCTTCCAGAAATCAGCGAAGAAGAAGCGGGTCCCACAACTTAAGTTGTGAATAGTACCCCTTATTTTAATTCCCTCTTGATCACTAACGGCCGTTTCGCCGTCTGGAAACCCAATATAGGGGTATGAGTAATGGATCCTAACTAATTTCGACGTTCTGAACGCAATGGCACTGACGGATTTCGCGTTTGGCGACCCGTGTGCATCGAAGTGCGTGCAACGCGCTGTAATTGGTCAAACATGATGGACCAACTTTTTATCTGAGCGTCAAACAAAACAGACAAATGCGCCACTTGACAGGTCTCGACGAGCCGAACGTCGTGGCGAAGTCCGTTTCGCAAAATGACGAGCGAATTTTCTCGAAATACGTGAAAAAAACCTAAAAATGGACTACATTGTAAGAAATGCTAATATTTTATGTGTTAAAATGTTAGGGGCTTATACCTTGAGGTGTTGGGTGCAAAATGCACCTGCTGTGAAGAGCCCGAGGTCCAGGATTAAGTGTGAACCAAGTTTGGGATATTTGCAAAAGAATCTTTGCATTTATGTAAAGTGTCTTTTGGTCTTCTTGGGCTGGAGTCCGAGGGGTCTGGGAGGGAATCAAAGCATCACTTGGGTTCTCAGATTCTCCCAGACTAAGTCTCGAGTGCTGGAGTGGCTGTGGAACTCAACTCCAAGAGAGTAACCCGAGAGATAGAAAGAAGTTTGAAGGTTTGGAGCAAGGGTTTCTCTACTTGCTTCTGGACTATCTGGTGGATCTTCTAGCAACCTGGGGAGCCTCTGCTTCTTCTCCATCAAGCCCGAGAGCGGGGTGGCCCAGGGCTTAACCCATAGTGAGAGACCAAACCGAGAGAGTGAGAGAAAGAAGAAGTTGGGACCAAACTTCACCATAGTGGGACCTAGAGCTTTTGGGGTGTTCCTGTGTGACTGTAAGTGCTCCTGGTTGCTGGCCGAGATTGCGCGAGGAAGAAGAAGAAAGAACCGGCTTCTTCCTATCTTCCCCGAGTCCGGCAAGGTGAGTTCTCCAAAACCTCGGTTTGTTTTAGCTCGGGACCCTTAGAAGTAACTTCATTAGGTCCCTAAGTTGCTCCCTACCAAGCCTCAAGTCCCCATGCAAAGTGGTTGGCCGGCGGGAGAAAAAGTTGGCCGAAAATCTAATAAAGCTTCGCCTCGGCACAACTATACAACCATTGAACTAAAATAGCTAAACATTAGTATGCAGGGACTGTAGAATATATGTATTAATTATGCAAAGTATGGATGAATACGGTTGAGTATTTTGGGAGAAATTTGATGCCCTAGTTTTTTGGGTTTTTGCAAGTTGGCCGAGCCTCGTGCTCCGGCGCCGGCGAGCTTCTCCGACGCCGGCCATGCACCCAGAAGTTTTCCTGGGAATGATAGGAGTGCACCCATGCACTTGCATGGCATCCGTGCAGCACCAAAGTGGTACGGCCATGGATGGACCCGAGAGTGGAATGAATTGCGGCCGCCGGCGTTCCGGCCATCTCCGGCCGGGGAGGAAGGGTCGGGAAGCTTTGTATGGACCAGAGGAAGCTTCCATATAAGTTGGAAGACTTCTTGTGGCCTCTGAAAAAATCCGCCATTAACGAGCTTGAGCTCCAAAATGGAGCTTTGCTCCCCGCGCCGCCGCCGCACCCCCGTTGCTTGCACGGGTTCAGGTGAGTTCAAGATGTTATTTAGCTTCTATTTGGCCATGTGGTTGGGTCCCAGATGCCATGCATGATCAATCACGAATTTCAAAGCATTGGGTCATCTTCTTCCTCGGGCCCGAGCTCAACCTGGGGGTTTTTGGTTGCTCCAAGTTGGGAGGAATTGATCAGTAAACTTAATAGAGCATTTCCTTCCAAGTTGGAAGCAAAATGGTCCAGTATTTGCTGAGAACAACCTGCAACAATGGCTTGTGTATATGTTTTGGATTTGTGCACACCAAGTGCTCGGCAAAATGCCTGAGAGAAGAAAGAATGGGAATTAGCTTTCGAGTTGTATATCAAAGTTACTCAGAATTGTCCCCTGAGCTTGATGCTCACTTCAGATCAATCTGGATCTGTGTGGACAAAGGGTTGATGCATTGTGAATGTATGTGGAAGCAAGGTTGTGGTTCTGGTTGAACCAGCAGACCTGGGCTGCAAAGGAAGTGAGCCCCAGTGTCTTTGCACTGTTTGGAAGCACTTTGATATACAAAGTTTTAGCATATGAAGTGTAGATTCAAAGTTATGACATAAACAAGCTTAAATGCAATAAATTCTTAAAAACTGTATTAGGGTCTGTTTGAAAAGTTGTAACAGTGTACTCCTGGCTATTTTGGGGTCACTCAACGCGATGCCTGCGTTTATTTTGGGTTTTGGTGAGTCGAAGAAACGGAAATGCGTTTCGGCTAGGTTAGAGAAGTAAATTATGGCCCGAAGTTTGCCCCGGGCATCGTGCTGCCACAAATGGGTGAGCACAGCATTCAGCAAGTCAAATGTCACCTGCTGGAGGTGACGGCTCGTAAAAATGATTTACCGTTTAAGAGAACGAGCCAAAACGGTGGTTATTTAGTGTATAAAACACATTCTGGATAAGCTCGAGGGCCTTGCTGCAATTGTAGCAGTATAGAAAAGCTAGATAAATGTTCTAAAACATTATTAATCTTTCAAGTGGGTTCTTGGGGGTTCTTGAAAAGCTAAATTGCTTAATATTGCGTTAATCGACGGAATAGTCAATTCGCGCTAGTTGCACCTTGAGGATTGGTAGATCCTGAGTTGTCACCTGGTATTATTGTAGGGCCCAGCCGTCAGGAGCCAGCCGTGATCCGTCTTGTGGTTATTGCGACCGTCTACCTTCTGGTGGAGTCGTTGTTCCTCCTATATACTGGTGGGTT
>CM054954.1:4028949-4077483 GCA_029168755.2 Tillandsia fasciculata
AAAAATTTACAAACTTAATCCTGCGAAAAATCGTAATGTACGTTGCGTTGTAATCGATGCAATACCCATGAAGGACGCGAGTGACGGAGCGGAGAGCTCGCGGGGGATCCGAAGCGCACATAGCTGAAGCTTCTGCTCGAATTTACTCTCGTCCAATGCTATGCGACTCTCCATGGCTCTAAATCTTCGAGAATTTGGGAGGGAGAATTTTGGGGAGGAATTGGGCGGAGCAAATTGTGAAAATTGGGGATTTAGGGTTTTGCGGGGAGGACTTGAGGAGCGTTCGACATTCGCCGGGTCTATTTTGATCGTGGGGACGATTTGAATCAAACGGGCGCTTATAATTATTCACAAACTATTTAAAGAAAAATAAATTATTTTGAATAAATTATTTAAAATTTGTTCACTTTTTTAATTTTATTATTGAAGCCCTATTTTAAAATTATTTATTTTAATAAATTTACGTATATAAAGCTTAGGGGCAATTGGTAAAGATAAACAAAATATTTAAATTTTAAATTCCAAATATTATTGACTGAATAAATAAATAAAATAAAATATTAATTAAAATTAATTATTTTAAAAAGATTAACGAGTTGAAAATGATTCATTTAATTTAAAAACAAAAAAGCTTTGTATGTTTTTATCTTATTTTTGTATTTATGCACAATATAAAAGCTCATGTGAACATAAAAATTTTAACTTCGATTTAGCTATCCAACTTTTAATTTTGATTAAATTCAACAAATATAAAAATATATAAATTTTATTTGAACTAATTTTTTGATTTAGCTATTTAACTTTTTAATTTATTTTAATTTAAGTTAATTAATAATATTTTAGCTTTAAATTTTGAATGTATAATTTATCTTTATTAGTTTAGTAAGTATATTTCATACGATTCTCGCGATCATAAATTTTATTTTTTTAAAGCCAAAGTAGTGTGTCCGCTTGGACATGATTTCAAATTATTTTTTTGTTTAAAAAATAATAAATTTTAAATCAGTATATTTTTAAAAATAAAACTAAGATAATTACAGAGTAAAAAAAAAATGATCTAGAAAATAGACGGGTTGAATAATTTAGATAATTCGTAGGCTGGTTATTATACTCGCAGATCATATAAATATGTGTAAAATTTATTTATAAATTTTTGGATAGTCAATATCTTTAGTTATATTCATCCAGAGGCGACGAGTGGTTTACGTGTTACTCATAATTTATTTATTTATTTATTATTTTTTTTTTTGAACAATATTATATGTACATCCGAAAGGGGTGTACATCTCACACCCCCACCATCTAAGGGTGGGGGTATGATAAGGGATCACTTGAAGTGACCCCTAAATGATATTTTCTTTTTTAGATGAGTGGGAGTGTGAGATGTACACCCTTTTAGAATATACATGTAGTATTTTTTTTTTTTTTTTTTTTTTTACTCCTATATTTTTCAAATATAAAATATAAAATATATATTTTTTAAATTCACTATATGTATTAGGATTTAGGAATGCCCCATTATCTACTGTAATATTATTTGTAATTAATGAGAAAAAAAATAAGAAAATCTGAAAAGTCTTATTTTAGATAAATACAATTAAACTAAAGAAAGTATAGACGAAAATTATAAATAAATACTTTGCGGTTCGACATAGGTCGAGCTGTCTAAGGATGACAGAGCGGTGCGACGGAAGAGATGGCACAGCATGAAAGATGATCTTAGCGGAAAAAAAAATAAATAATGATTAAATTTTTTTAAGATTATGTAAATAAAAATATTAAAAATATATGTATCGGGTATTTGTAGATATCACGGAATGCGATTTTTTAAAACTAACCCTCTGAAACTTTGATTTTTGCTCACACTGAGGACTTAGCCATTTTTCCACCAAAAATGACTAAGTCCTGATCGCGGTTGTAGTGTATGCTGAAGGCGCTGAATGAACTAGCGCCTTCAGCTAATATCATAAGGCGCTGAAGGGGTTCAGCGCCTCACAATATACCTATGAAGGCGCTGAACCCTTCAGCGCCTTCAACAAAGGGCATGAAGGCGCTGAGCGGTTCAGCGCCTTCATAGGAATATTGTGAAGGCGCTGACCGCTTCAGCGCCTTCACGCTGGCACGCCTGCGTGGCGCCGAGGTGGCAAAAGTAGGGTTAGATTTACAAATTTTTTTTTGCCGAGGTCATTTTGCAAAAATCAAAGTTTCAGAGGGTTAGTTTTAAAAAATCCCCCAAACTTAATTAAATGGATGCTCATTCCATTTTATTCATAAATTTTTAAATAAAAAAAATTAATATTTATCACCACAAATTTACAATAAACCGCAGCAATCCGGAGGAATTTCCACAATAACGTAGGGGCAGTTTTGTAAAAATAAAATCAAAAGCCCACCCGCTCAAAAACCCTAAACCCCTCCCCTATAAATAAATACTCTCCCCCTTTCTCTTTCTCGTCGTCTGTAGAAGCTCCTCGGCTCCACATCCGACGCCAAAACCCTAGTCCAAATTTTTGTATCTTTTGTCTTTTTTTTTATTTTCGATTAATTTACCGAGTATTTAGCAAGATCAGCTTCTTGTTTGGATCTCGAAGCCCAATCCGATCCAAACAATCCCTTTTTTATTTTTTCACTTGCGAGATCGATCGATCCCAGCGAGACTCGCCTGGATCTGAATCCACCCCGTGATTTTCCGGGTCCTTCTTAGCTGGTACATTTTCTAAATTTTTTTATTATTTAATTTAACTAATTTTTATTTGTTTCAATCCTAATTTCCACCGATTTTTGTGAGATTTCTATCGATTTTTGTAAAATTTGTTTTGTTTTTTCGATCTGCTACATATATTTGTTCGAATTTGCAAACGCTCACTCTGTCCCAAAACCACCTTTTCTCAATGTTTTGAGGCAATTTCTACGTTTGCGAGATGGATTTGAAATTTGATTTTCGATTCAACCCTTTTCGTCCGTGGGGGAGTTGCTGCGATGATCTTTGCGGAGATATGGTTGGATTACATTTTTTTTTTTAGGTTAATTTTATGTAGCTTCGAATAAACATATCCAATATTAAATATATTCATATTTATTTTTTTAAAAAAATTTAATTTATTTATATGTATGTCCCTACAGTAAATATTATTATTATTATTATTTTAAAAAATATTATATTTAATTATAATTATAAAATATATTTGTAAGGATAAGGTTGAGATATGAACAAATATGAAAAATTAAACTTTATAAGGTATATACCTGTTATTTGATATATAATATATATATATATATATATATATATATATATATATATTTAAAAAAAATTCATTTCTTTTTATTTATTTGAAATATATTAAATTTGAAGTTTTTGTCAGTTTTTGAGTAATTTAAATTTATGGAAATAAGAATAAAATATGAGTTTTTTTTTTTTTTTTTCTAAACCTAGATTTAAGAAAATGTCACAATATATATTGAAATTAAACTTTGGAACCATAATTCTAAAAATTTTATCATCTATTCATGCAAATTATTAAATTTTAAAATGTAGTTATTTTGTTTTCTATTTTGTTGATTTAAATTAATTAAAATTGGTTGAATGGTAAGTGTAAAAAGTTTGGTTTTGTATTTAATTGTTAGAAGTTGAATATGATAATTGTGTTTACTTTTATCATTCAAAGTGAAACTTGATGATAAGAAAATTAATCTTAATATATTGAATTGGAGTATAAATCTACATGGTTAAGTGAGAAATTTGTAGAGCTTGAAAAAAATTAAATTTTTCGTAAATGAGTAAAAATTTATATATGATTTTGAAATTCAATGATTTTAGGCAATGTTTGGTTCGAGGATAAATTTCTGAGGTATAAATTTTTTTATACCTGGGATAGCTTGCTATTCCGGTATAAAGAAGTATAAAAATTAAATTGCGTTTGGTTGAAAAGTTGGTATTCTCTGGAATAGCTAAAATTGTGTTTGGTTAAAATTATGGAATAGTGGAGGATAGTGAAAAAAGAAGGTATATATTTTTTCAAAATGCCAACTTTGCCCTTGTCTTTTTGTATAGAAAAATTAATTTTAAAAAATTATATTTAATTTGAAGCAATTTAATTATAAGTAACAAATTATATCTTACATTAAAAAATAATAATTATTTTTTTATAATATATTTTAGTAAATGCAAAATTTAAATTTTAGATAGTTATAGATTGAAAAATAGTTCAAATTTTAGATAGTTATAGATTGAAAAATAGTTATCCCCTTCAAATTTTAGATAGTCAAATTTTAAATAGTAAATGCAAAATTTATTTTAGATAGTTATAAATTTTAGATAGTATATTTTAGTAAATGCAAAATTCCCATCCCCACCCCTATTCTACTATTCCAAGCATCCCATGGAATTAATCTTAACGGATTATTCTAGGATAATCCGTTAAGAAGGGGATAAAATTTTTTTTTATCCCCTGTCTTTTTTCAATGATGTTTGGCAAGAATAGGGGGATAAAGGGGGTTATTCCCTCTTTATCCCCCAACCAAACACTGCCTTAAAGTTTAAAAAACTGAAGTGCGTTAGCTATACCAGTTGATTAATACATCGCATGGAGAATAAGAATGATTTTACTTATAATTTGGAAATAATTTGTATATATAATTAAACATAAAGTTTCATATAATTATTATCTCCTATATTTTTAAAAGCATGATTGGTAGTTGGTAGGGTTTGGTTTGGATAATATTTGTTTTCTAGGGTTGGTGTAATATAATATTGAGGGATAAAATTGATATTAGGAATAGATTTAGGTATGTTTTTAAAATTTGGTTGGTAAGATTAGGATAATAGTGGTCTCCTAACTTGGTGAAATATAATTTAAGATGTGATAAAAAAAAATAAATATAAAAATAAAAAAAATATATATATCACTGTAAAAATTTGACGAGCATAAAATAGGGCAAACGGATTGGTTGGGCAATATGGGGTCATCATATTTATAGTGATTTATTTTGTTTATAAAAATTTCACACATAATATTTATATATATAATTTGTGAAAAAAATATAATATAATTTATTATATAATGTAATGTAGTGTTCGTATTCATAAATTTATAGATAACTTGTGAGTACCTGTGGCCATCAAATGATTTACGCATAGCTAGAGAATACTGAAAAAAAAAAAGAAGTAGAATTAGAATATGTTTGACAAACTTTTTGATACAGAGTAACAGATTAAATTATTTTATTTTGTATTTTTTTTAATTGGTTTGTTTGGAAAAATCAATTAAGTAAACAATTAGTAATTTTAGGATAAAAAAAATAATTAGTTAGATGCCTTTATTTTTTAATAAAAAAAATAGTTTATTCGTCTTCCCACCTTTTTTTTTTTTTTTTTTTTTTTAAATTTTTTTTTTTTGGAAAAAAATTAAATATACACCTCAAGTGGTGTACATCTTATATCCCCACCCATCTAAGGATAGGGGTATGATAAAGGGTTACTTCAAATGACTCTTAAAAAAATATTTTTATTTTTAGCTGGGTGGGGGTGTATGATGTATCCAAGGTGTATATGTAGTTTTTTTTTTTTTTTTTGTTTCTTCATCCTTCTATATTTCCTTTTTTTTTTTCCTTCTACTCATAGACTTTTCTTGTTTTCTTTTTTTGTTTTCTTTTTTTTGTTTTTACCGTTGAGAGAGTGACAATGAAAAAAATAAAATTTATAATATTTTAAAATTTATAATGAAACAATATATAATTGACACTTTGTTTCTAGGGAAGAATAGATTGCTTACATAGTTGCATATAATATAGTTGCTCGGTACTCGGCCAAGTGCTCAAGAACATTTATTCTTTTTGTTTGGGCATTGGAGAAGTGGAGCAAATTCGAATGATCATAATCAGAATCAGGTTCATAATTCCTCGTAGTACAATCGCTAGGGAGGATTTGGCATCAAATCTGATCGGCCATCTGATGGTCGGATGCAGTTCGTGCTGGTTTTGAATCCGATTTGTTGGGACTATGTACATGAGATTGTGTCTAGCCCTAGACAGGACTCCTGGAAAGGACGAGCTACCAAAAAGTGGAAAGAAGAAATTCTTAAAACTTTCTGCGGGGGCAAAGGGAGTGTGTTTTTTTTTTTTGTTTTTTTTTTTTTAAGATAAAAGTAATGTGTTATTCGTTTTGTTTATTTTAAAATAAATTTAGCTGAAAATGTGAAACAACTAGGCAACAACTAGGCTTCGTATTTAAAACTTTGAATATCAATCATCAATTTTTTTGTCACTTACGCTAGGAACGGTTGATATGGCAAATGGAGTGTTAAGGAAAGTTACTTGCTTACCAACATTTCATCTAAGAAAAGTTATTGGCTTACCACTCAATTTGTATAGCCTATTAATAAGACCATAATACAAGTTGTGGTTCAAAGAGTTTTTGTTCTTGTATTAAAGATGATGCAGGTTCCAGCCAAAATATGTAAATTTTGATATTCTTAGTTGAACAATTGCTATAAATTTTTTTTGCATTTATAATTATAGTATTCGCTTTTGTTAGAATTTGATTATATTTGTAGTTGAATCCTTGTTGGATTAAGATTAATATTTAAATCTTAAAGAGATAAGTTTGTTAAGATTTAAATATTTATTAGAATATAAATTTAGTTAGACTAGAATTTGGATAGTTTTTGATGTAAGCTATAAATATAGCATATGCGCTATTATTTGACGGTGGTGTTAAGGTAGATATACCCACGGTGGTGGTAATACTCATGAAGGTGATGGGGGTTAGGATTTAGCCACACCCATGTAGTGGTATTCACAGCACGGTGGTGATAACACCCATGAAGGTGGTGTTAAGGAGGATATATTCACGATGGTGGTAATACCCATGGAGGTGGTGGGGGCTAGGATTTAGTCACACCCATATAGTGGTATCCACAGCACGGTGGTGATAACACCCATGGAGGTGGTGTTAAGGAGGATATACCCACGATGGTGGTAATACCCATAGAGGTGCTGGGTGCTAGGATTTAGCCACACCCATGTAGTGGTATTCACAGCACGATGGTGATAACACTCATGAAGGTGGTGTTAAGATGACCACACACACGATGGTGGTAATACCTATAAAGGTGGTGGGGGCTAGGATTTAGCCACATCCATATAGTGGTATCCACACTCAAGGTGGTGGTAATACCCATGGAGGTGGTGGGGGTTAGAATTTAGCCACACCCATAGTCTTCTAAATTTATAGAAGACGAAAGAAGTGTGAGAGAGATTCAGGAGGAGGGCTCGGGTTGAAGCTACTCAGAAATCTGTGTAATCGGTATAATTTTTTTTTTGGTTAATGAATTTTATTTCATCCGTATATTTTTTTGTAATGGTTTTCTTCTTTTTGCGGTTGTATTGGCTCCAGTTTTATTGAGGGGACGATTTTTTTTGGTAAAAATCTGATTTGATGTTTTTGCTGCGGAATTCCAACTCTAGACGGTACCAGAGCAGATTACGGTATCAAAACGGATTGCGGATTTAGAGAATCTGATATCGAAGCGAGTACCGAATTTTTCCAAGAGCTTTAGTACTTAGATTGGATTCTTTCCCCCAATAATTAGTACCTGAAACATTGAAAAACATTGTGTGCATACACAAATCGAACAAGCACAGCAAATGAGGCTCCAAAAGAATTCGACTCGAGGTTAAATAAAAGCAAGGCCAAAATGCATGATTATCTTTAGTATATTTTTTTTTGTTAGTGCATGTTTAGCTGCGTTTAGTTTGGGTATAACTTGGATTGTTTCTCAAATTAAGATTTTTAAAATTTTAAAAAATAATATTTGAATAGTTAGATTAAAATTATGAGAAATACAAATAATTATAATTTTTACATAATAATATTTTTATCTAATTAATTAGCATAATTAGATTAATTAAATAATAATTTATTTAATTATTTATTTAATTATTTATTGCTAGACAATTTTAAATATTATTATTAATTAATAAAATAATTAACAATAATTACAAATAATTTAATAAATTAATAATTTAATAGTTAGATAATTAGTTAAAAAATAATAATTAAATTAGTCAAAATATTTGATTAATTAAAGATTTAATATAATAATAATTAAAATTATATTACTTTAATTAATTTTGTTATAAAAGGGTGAAACAGTAGTTTTAGTTTTATTTTAGCTTATTCTAAAAGACGAGAATTGATATTTCCAACTATAACTAAACGCATTTGCAAGGCTGCGTTTGATTCGGGTATAAACTAAAACAGTTTGAAACAAATAGAAACTAATATAATTTTGTATTTGAATGACTATTCACATACATAAGAAAATTGTGTTTAGTTTGATAAAATGAAATAAGAAGAATAAATAAAAAAATTTATTTTAATTAAAAAAATTAATCTTTAAAAAAATCTATTTTAAAAAAATTAATTATAATTTGTATTAGTTAAATTTAACTTTTGCATATAAAATAAATTATTAAAAAATTTTAAAATTTTGAAAATTTAAATATGTTTAAAATTTTAAAATTCCATATATAAAAGTTGGTATAAATTTTAAAATTTTAAAATTTTTAATTTATTAAAAATTAAAATAAAAAATTTTAAAAATGTATAAAATTTAAAAATTTAAAATTAATAAATTTTAAAATTTTATACATTTTAAAATTTACTAAAAATCAAAATAAAAATTTTAAAAAGCTATACAATTTAAAAATTCTCTAAATTTAAAAATTTATAAATGTTAAAAATTTAAATTTTAATTGTTTCAAAAAATTGTAAAAGTGGGAGGAAAAATTTTAATTTTTAAATTTGTTTAAATTTAAAAAATTCTATAAAAAAATGTTTGAATTTTAAAATTTCTATAAAAAAATTTGTATAAATTATAAAATTTTAAAATTAATAAATTTTAAAAAATAAAAAATTAAATTTTTAGATTTATTAAAAATTAAAGTTAAAAATTTTAAAATTTATAAAATAAAAAATTTTAAATTTTAAATTTTATAAATTTGAATATATTAAAATTTATAAAATAAATAAAAAAAAATTAATTTTAAATTATACAAATTTAAATTACTTAAAATTTTAAATTTTTTTAGTTTAAATGAAAAAAAAAAAAAAAAATTATTAGGGTAGAAACAAGGTTGTGTTCCCAATCTTGTTCCAACCTGGGGGAACAATTACTATTGTTCCCACTGATTAGTGTTTTGGGATTAAAAGAGTGATATCCCTCTTATCCCCCTTTAATTCCCAAACCAAATAATACCTTGGGAACAAGTGCTCGTGTGTAGCCCGGCGTGGCACGACTCCAGACTAGGCCGTGGCCCGGCATAGTTACTATAGCATCGTGTCGGGACGGCCCGTTTCGATTATTCTGGCTGTGCTGGGCCATCCCTTCAAGGCCCGTCGACCTGAACTGGCACGGTTCGTCGCGGGCCTGAGTTGTGCCGGGCCAAGGTGTAGGTCTGCGGCCCGGCCCTTATGGGCCGTGCTAGCACGGCCGGGCCCCCAAGGCCCAAGGCAACTTGCCTTGGGCCTTTTGGGGTCAACTCATAGGAAGAAGAACTCTTAGCCTTTCTCCCCACGAGCCCTCCTCCCAAGGTCTTTATGGAAGGGAGATGTGGTTTTGATCTAATGGATCATAAAATTTTATGATTCATTGGACCAAAATTTTTTTCCAAATTTATTTTTTCAAATAAAAATTTATAAAAAAATGTTAAAAAATTTAAAAATTTATTATTTTATAAATTTTAAATTTTTTTATCAAAATATAATATATATATATATATATATATATATATATATATATATATATATATATATATATATATATATATATATATATATATATATATATATATATATATATATATATATGTATGTATATATATATATATATCATACATATATATATATATATATATGTATGTCAATCAGTGGGATCAAGACAAGTCAAGGGGATCACTCATATGTCAAAGAATATCAGCATATGTCAGGATAGGTTATATATATATGTAATCAGCAGGGTAAATCAACAACAGGGGTCCGACTGGACTAAAGCAACCAGAGGGCAAAAAACTGAGGCCCGGTTCGAAAGTAACCCACCTGGATGACGGCAGATACTCGAACTCCCGCGCAGCTACTGGGAGGCTGGTGCTGAACAACTGGGCCCTGTATCAGAAGATCTGGTCAGTAATAAACTCACACAACCCTTTCCCGACGACGCTACACTAACGGATAGTTTAAACGGGTCAAATCGGCCGATTATCGATCAAATTCCGTTTCTCGGTCAACGTGGACCATCGGAACCCTAACAAAATGTCCAGGGGGTGCGTAGGTACTGTCTAAGGGCAGCCAGGGGGTTACATTTGCAATTTGGTCCACCAAATATTTATAATTGCTTGGAAACACTATTTTATGTGACTGTTTTAGCTCGTTCTTGACATCCGGGAACCCAAATGATGCTCTGTAAATTTCAGCATGCTCGTTACGACGAGACGGAGCTCGTTCTCACAAGATTTGGCCAACACGGATCCCGAGAACAAAGCTGGTCCATAATTACTTCTTAAAATTGCATAAATACTCCTATTTGAAGCATTGTTTCGACCCGTTCTTGCAATCCAAGAATCCGACGACGACGCCGTAAGTTTCAGCGCGTCCATTATGACGAGACGGAACCCGTGCTCACCAGTTTGGACTGGCACGGGACCCGAGGGCAAAGTTGGCCCATCATCCTTTAATGTTCAATATGCTACTTGTTACAACTATGCCCAAATTTTCTTTATACTTGATCAAAACAAGATCTAACTAGAGCATGGTATACAGTAAGGACTGAGGGTCATGGGGCTCACCTGAGACGCGCCGGAGGTGGCCGGAGGAGTCGCCGGAGCAAGGTGGTGCTCCTCCAAGGCTCGGACTTGGGCTTTTCTTGGAGCAACTTGGGTTCTGCTCTGCACCAGAGGTAAGCACAGGTTAGAGGGGGTCCCCAGATGAAGCCCAGTCTAGGTCTGGTCATGCGCCGGCGGCCGGAGGTGGCGGCGGCCGGAGCCAAAACCCAATTATCCTCAAGCATAAACAAGGTTGAACCAACTTTATTACCAGGGTCTTTAAGCCTAAACAAGGTTGATGGAACTCTTAACTACAAGATTTAGGGCCCACCTGTGTAGTTGGCCGGAGCCCGGAGTCGCGACGGCGGCCGGCGGTGTAGGCACGGGTGACCTTGTGGTGCAATTGCAGAGGAAGAAAACCCAGCGTAAAAACCCTCATGCAAATGCATGCAAGGCATCACCAAGGCAGAAGGACCTTGCCTGGGTCACCAGCCGGCGGCGTGGAGCGTCGGCGATCGCCGGAGCTCGAAGAAACCCAACTCGGTGAAGAAGACAATGGGCTCTAATGGCGAATTCCGGCCGGCGATGATCGGGCCGCTACAACTTGGACCAAAACACTCCCCACGAAGCTACGATGCTTCCTACAGTGGTGGCCGGCGACGGGGACGGGCGGCGGCGCCGGGCGGAGGAGTTCCGGCGAAGGCTCACTTTATCAATTTCTAGGGCTTCGTCGTGCGGTGTGGATTCTCGACCGATCATCACCGGACTTGGTGGGGAGGTTGCAGTCGACGAGAGGAAGGGATCCAACGTCGCTGATCTCTCATCAAACGGCCGGATGGATCTCGCGCCCGAAATCGATCAAAACTGGGTTTTCCGGCGACGGGAGCTCCCGCCGGCGACAGGGTCGACGGCGGCGGCTCGGGCTGCACCAGTATGATCCTTGCAATGTCAGAAGAGGAATAGGAGGGTCCCTAGGCCAAAGTATTGCGATAAATTCAACCAACTCACCTCGCCGGAAAACGAGGAAGAAGGAGGTTCTCCCACGGCGGCGGCTGGCGTCGGTTCACCTCGGGCTCGGCCGCGGCTTCACCGAGGGTACCTCAGAGGAGGACTTGATCCACTTGAGTCCTTCCCAACACCTTCCTCACCAAGGCCACCGAGAAGCAAGATATATCTTGATCTTTAACTTCTCCGGCAACGTGGTGGCGGCGGCCGGTGAGGGAAAGCTCCGAGAAGCGCGGCAGAGAAAAGGTGGTCTGTTGCACAGGCGGCTAGGGCAAGGCTCAGAGGTTTAGGGTTTCTTGAAAACCCTAGCTCGGGTATGCATGCTATATATAGCATTATGCCAATTTTGCAATTTAGCCCTTCTAGCTTTTGATGTTCAGCATTCAGTCCCTCACAGTAGCTCACAATCACACTCTAGTCCTTCTCAAAGGAGTGGCACGCAAATCGAGGCATGTTTTATAGGGGTCTTTATGCAAAATTCGCATTTTTCGATGCATTTCACGCTTTTCGAGGCAATCCGATCGTCAATTCGAAAAACGGACTTCGCCACGACGTCCGGCTCGACGAATCCTATCAAGTAGCGATTTTCATTTTTCGAGAAAATGCCCAGATGAAATCGCGGTCAATAAAATACTGCTCCAAAATACAGTTTTTGCGATTTTCGAGACGATAGGGTCGTCAAACGGAAATTCCGTCAGCGCCATTGCGTCCAGAACGTCGAAACCGTTCAAATCGACTATTTGAAGTGCTATGATCGGCTTCCAGATGGCGAGTTGGCCAAAGTTGGCACTTAGGGGATTCGAAAATTAGGTTTACTGTGCATTTACTGTTCACTTGTACCTGCGACTTAAGTCGCGGGTCCCGCCCGCTTCATCGCTGATTTCTGGAAGATCCGACCGTCAGATCTGAACAAGCTTAATATGGTTTTCACTCAGTTCGTCGTGACGGTCGCACTCGTGGTCTCGGATCTTCGAGATCAGGCTCGGATTGAAAAGTGATATTTCTGGCCCTATTTCTGTGCAAATTACACTGCAGAAAAGGGGCACTTTAGCTATTCGTGCTTTTATGATCCAAAATTCAACTTGACTTTAATTATTGTCATTTATCTATTCATTTCCAAAATTCGAATTCTTACATCTCTCCCACCAAAAAGAAGTTTCGTCCCTGAAACTTAATTAAACCAGTTTGCAATAGTGACAATCAGTCACAAAAATATCGACAACTCTCAGGCTACTCATTTAGACCCAATCTGAATATTTCCCATTACAGGGCAAAGTATTTCTCAGTTCTTTCGGAAGTACGTTGTCGGCCGCCCAACGTGCTTACCAAAAGAAAGGCGAAATACCATAGATCTATCGCCAACAACTAGTTGGGGACACCACTCACATCTGAAGGTACATCACATACCTCCCTACACAGTCTCTATGCCGATGATATAACCCTTACCAAAGGTCACTACCATCTCGAGGTCATGAATGCCATTCTGACAACAAGAATTCGGCATTGTATTCCAATGTTCACTAACATCTCATTAGAATTGACGCATAGGCCAAATTTAAATCCTACCCAAATTCAGGATTACCATCGGGCACACATGCCACTAAATACGACACGAGAAAACTGAAAGGTTAATAACTTGTTCAACCTCTGGCAAACGGTGGTCAATCCTTCAACCACATGCACTGTAACTGATCTGAGCCCTCTGGCTCCACTGAAACATCAAGCCCACGGCCGAAACCATGACCGCGGCTAATCCTGCACTAACAACGATCCCAAAGACTAGAGTGCGTACAAACGCCACTCATAACCACAACAATAAGACTCAATTGTGTGTGAACACACCTGAGCTCCAATCCACTATGCCAATACCCAGCGCTCTCTCGTGAACACAAGTCATCCTAGGGTTCGTCCTAACCAGTTCCTAATCAATCTTCCTAGGTACCGTATACCTATTCTCTGATACCATCTAATCTGTCACGCCCCGAGTTTAAAATCAGGTCTGAAATTTTTTTTTTTTTAAATCAGAGTTTGCAAAACAGGCGTAACAGACCGCCACACATATAGGAAACTCTCTATTCCGCGAACAGAGACTCCCCTATATATGCACGGCTAAGCTAGTAATCAGCAACAGATATCTCAGTACAACTGCTACTCTACTCAGCAGGAAGGTAATTTAAAATCACTTATTACATCAATGTTTTAATATCTAAATCAAATAGAACTGGAATAAAATGCGGAAATAAAAATCTAAGTAAATCATCACGAATATCTATCATCTCTGTCTAGAATCATGGGGACAGCTCTACCGTGACAGGCTCACTGGATCGTCCCGATATCTCCCCACCCGACGGACCTGAAAAATGGTCACCCAGGGGGTGTGAGATACACTGTACATGTATCCCAGTGGGCACGACGAGCCGAGGATCAGCTAATCGTACCTACTGGGTACTAAAATCTGCGGATAGTAAGAGTCAATAGGAAAAGCTGAAAACATAAATGTCTACTAATAATCAGAATCCACAGATAGGCTAACTAGGCAGGTAATCAACCATAAGGACTACAGATAAGAAATACTGTAAATCAGGATATGTCAGTGATAATCAATCATAAGAGCAGTAGATCATATATGCTGGAAATCAAAGGTATCCATAATAATCATGCATAAGGAACTGCGGTGATCAAAGTATGTCTACCAACTGATACTGGAAATAAACTGAGCAGTAATGCGTCAATAAGGAGCTACCAAACATCCAATCAAAAGCCGCCATATTGGTCAATAAGACCTCAGGGATATCTCGCCAAACCTGGCACCAACCTGGCTGACATACTCCGGCACCCTCGGGCACTAACCTGGGAGTCGACACTCCGGCACCCTTGGGCACTAACCTGGGAGTCACGGGTCGTACACTTGACCACTTTACCGGTAAAGAACATCTACACGGGTCATGACTCCGCTGATGTTCGTGAAGTACAGCAGTGCGGGCGAATCATAATGATCAATCTCACGGTCAAATGACCGGGTAGTCGGCAACATGCCGAGATCCCAACAGGGAATCATCTGTCTGTATCTATCAATCAGGATCAATCAATCATGCATATCGAGGGGTATCTATCAATCAAGATCAATCAATCATGCATATCGACGTATATCCATGAATATCTCAATGACAGGAATCAATGAGTAAAATCGAATCATGGGTCATATCGATCAAATCAATAGGCTAATAAACGGGTATATGCAATCATAATGTGTCTCAAGTCGATCAAGATCTATCAAGAAGATGCAGTCATCATAGATCATATGGCATGTAGATAAAATCGTCAGGACCAATCATGAACAGGTAGATCAAATCTATCAGAAATAATCACGGAGCGTATATACGATAATCCGGCTAATCATGAACAGATCATCTCAAGTACAGGTCTAATCAAGTTAATGTCAATCAGTGGGATCAAGACAAGTCAAGGGGATCACTCATATGTCAAAGAATATCAGCATATGTCAGGATAGGTTATATATATGTGTAATCAGCAGGGTAAATCAACAACAGGGGTCCGACTGGACTAAAGCAACCAGAGGGCCAAAAAGCTGAGGCCCGGTTCGAAAGTAACCCACCTGGATGACGGCAGATACTCGAACTCCCGCGCAGCTACTGGGAGGCTGGTGCTGAACAACTGGGCCCTGTATCAGAAGATCTGGTCAGTAATAAACTCACACAACCCTTTCCCGACGACGCTACACTAACGGATAGTTTAAACGGGTCAAATCGGCCGATTATCGATCAAATTCCGTTTCTCGGTCAACGGGGACCATCGGAACCCTAACAAAATGTCCAGGGGGTGCGTAGGTACTGTCTAAGGGCAGCCAGGGGGTTACATTTGCAATTTGGTCCACCAAATATTTATAATTGCTTGGAAACACTATTTTATGTGACTGTTTTAGCTCGTTCTTGACATCCGGGAACCCAAATGATGCTCTGTAAATTTCAGCATGCTCGTTACGACGAGACGGAGCTCGTTCTCACAAGATTTGGCCAACACGGATCCCGAGAACAAAGCTGGTCCATAATTACTTCTTAAAATTGCATAAATACTCCTATTTGAAGCATTGTTTCGACCCGTTCTTGCAATCCAAGAATCCGACGACGACGCCGTAAGTTTCAGCGCGTCCGTTATGACGAGACGGAACCCGTGCTCACCAGTTTGGACTGGCACGGGACCCGAGGGCAAAGTTGGCCCATCATCCTTTAATGTTCAATATGCTACTTGTTACAACTATGCCCAAATTTTCTTTATACTTGATCAAAACAAGATCTAACTAGAGCATGGTATACAGTAAGGACTGAGGGTCATGGGGCTCACCTGAGACGCGCCGGAGGTGGCCGGAGGAGTCGCCGGAGCAAGGTGGTGCTCCTCCAAGGCTCGGACTTGGGCTTTTCTTGGAGAAACTTGGGTTCTGCTCTGCACCAGAGGTAAGCACAGGTTAGAGGGGGTCCCCAGATGAAGCCCAGTCTAGGTCTGGTCATGCGCCGGCGGCCGGAGCCAAAACCCAATTATCCTCAAGCATAAACAAGGTTGAACCAACTTTATTACCAGGGTCTTTAAGCCTAAACAAGGTTGATGGAACTCTTAACTACAAGATTTAGGGCCCACCTGTGTAGTTGGCCGGAGCCCGGAGTCGCGACGGCGGCCGGCGGTGTAGGCACGGGTGACCTTGTGGTGCAACTGCAGAGGAAGAAAACCCAGCGTAAAAACCCTCATGCAAATGCATGCAAGGCATCACCAAGGCAGAAGGACCTTACCTGGGTCACCAGCCGGCGGCGCGGAGCGTCGGCGATCGCCGGAGCTCGAAGAAACCCAACTCGGTGAAGAAGACAATGGGCTCTAATGGCGAATTCCGGCCGGCGATGATCGGGCCGCTACAACTTGGACCAAAACACTCCCCACGAAGCTACGATGCTTCCTACAGTGGTGGCCGGCGACGGGGACGGGCGGCGGCGCCGGGCGGAGGAGTTCCGGCGAAGGCTCACTTTATCAATTTCTAGGGCTTCGTCGTGCGGTGTGGATTCTCGACCGATCATCACCAGACTTGGTGGGGAGGTTGCAGTCGACGAGAGGAAGGGATCCAGCGTCGCTGATCTCTCATCAAACGGCCGGATGGATCTCGCGCCCGAAATCGATCAAAACTGGGTTTTCCGGCGACGGGAGCTCCCGCCGGCGACAGGGTCGACGGCGGCGGCTCGGGCTGCACCAGTATGATCCTTGCAATGTCAGAAGAGGAATAGGAGGGTCCCTAGGCCAAAGTATTGCGATAAATTCAACCAACTCACCTCGCCGGAAAACGAGGAAGAAGGAGGTTCTCCCACGGCGGCGGCTGGCGTCGGTTCACCTCGGGCTCGGCCGCGGCTTCACCGAGGGTACCTCAGAGGAGGACTTGATCCACTTGAGTCCTTCCCAACACCTTCCTCACCAAGACCACCGAGAAGCAAGATATATCTTGATCTTTAACTTCTCCGGCAACGTGGTGGCGGCGGCCGGTGAGGGAAAGCTCCGGGAAGCGCGGCAGAGAAAAGGTGGTCTGTTGCACAGGCGGCTAGAGCAAGGCTCAGAGGTTTAGGGTTTCTTGAAAACCCTAGCTCGGGTATGCATGCTATATATAGCATTATGCCAATTTTGCAATTTAGCCCTTCTAGCTTTTGATGTTCAGCATTCAGTCCCTCACAGTAGCTCACAATCACACTCTATTCCTTCTCAAAGGAGTGGCACGCAAATCGAGGCATGTTTTATAGGGGTCTTTATGCAAAATTCGCATTTTTCGATGCATTTCACGCTTTTCGAGGCAATCCGATCGTCAATTCAAAAAACGGACTTCGCCACGATGTCCGGCTCGACGAATCCTATCAGGTAGCGATTTTCATTTTTCGAGAAAATGCCCAGATGAAATCGCGGTCAAAAAAATACTGCTCCAAAATACAGTTTTTGCGATTTTCGAGACGATAGGGTCGTCAAACGGAAATTCCGTCAGCGCCATTGCGTCCAGAACGTCGAAACCGTTCAAATCGACTATTTGAAGTGCTATGATCGGCTTCTAGATGGCGAGTTGGCCAAAGTTGGCACTTAGGGGATTCGAAAATTAGGTTTACTGTGCATTTACTGTTCACTTGTACCTGCGACTTAAGTCGCGGGTCCTGCCCGCTTCATCGCTGATTTCTGGAAGATCCGACCGTCAGATCTGAACAAGCTTAATATGGTTTTCACTCAGTTCGTCGTGACGGTCGCACTCGTGGTCTCGGATCTTCGAGATCAGGCTCGGATTGAAAAGTGATATTTCTGGCCCTATTTCTGTGCAAATTACACTGCAGAAAAGGGGCACTTTAGCTATTCGTGCTTTTATGATCCAAAATTCAACTTGACTTTAATTATTGTCATTTATCTATTCATTTCCAAAATTCGAATTCTTACACTTGGCCTAATTCATCTACATTGTAATCCATCTCTTCTCTGAGAAGTCTGTTGTTCAATTGATCAACAATTAATCTATTAGGCATCGGTAATTTAAAATGATCAAGCGAACTCCCATTCTTATTAAATAAAATTTCGAGCTTAAATAAAACATGATTCTGGAAGTTCAATTTACAGAAGTTGCAAATTCTGACCCGAGAATATTTTTCAGTCTGTGTATAATATTATCAGCCAACAATTTCCAGTATTCTTCCCACAACATAATTGCGGGGGGGGGGGGAGGAGGAGAGGGGACAACTACAATTATTCTGGCTGTGCTGGGCCATCCCTTTAAGGCCCGTCGGCCCTGACTGGCACGGTCCGTGGCGGGCCTGAGCCGTGCCGGGCCGAGGTGCAGGTCCACGGCCCGGACCCCAA
Source organism: Tillandsia fasciculata (assembly GCA_029168755.2). Taxonomy (NCBI): domain Eukaryota; kingdom Viridiplantae; phylum Streptophyta; class Magnoliopsida; order Poales; family Bromeliaceae; genus Tillandsia; species Tillandsia fasciculata. The sequence continues at coordinate 4,047,652 of CM054954.1, forward strand.
GGCCCAAAGCAACTTGCCTTGGGCCTTTTGGGGTCAACTCATGGAAAGAAGAGTTCTTAGCCCTTCTCCCCACGAGCCCTTCTCCCAAGGTCTTCATGGCAGGGAGGTGTGGTTTTAATCCAAAGGATCATAAAATTTTATGATTCATTAGACCAAAACTTTTTTCCAAATTTATTTTTTTTAAATAAAAATTTATAAATAATTTTTTAAAAAATTAAAATTTTATTATTTTATAAATTTTAAATTTTTTATCAAATATAAAATTAAATAAAAATAATTTATTATTTATATTTTTAAATTTATATATATTTTTAAAAAAAATTTAAAAATAAAAATTTTAAGAGGCCGACCCGAAGCACGACACGATCCATGCCTTCCTAGCCGGAGGGCCGTGCTGGACCGGATGCTTAGTAGCTCCGGCCCGGCATGGCCCAGCCCAGATTTGAATTTGGACCCGGCAGGGCTGGCCCTGGCCCGTTTCGGCACGAAAAATGTAGACCGTTTCAGCTCGGCAGGCTCACATTACACTCCTAGGAACAAGACTAGAACAAAGCCTTATTCCAAATCTTATTTCCCAACTAAACAGAACTCTAGAGTCTCTACTTTTCTATGTGTTCTCTTGGAGGCACGTCTTCTTTGTCGCCCTTTCTTTATTTTTTTAAATTAATTTATATAGGACTCTTACGATATATATATATATATATATATATATATATATATATATATATATATATATATATATATATATATATATATATATATATATATATATATTAGAACTTATATACTTTCAAAAACACAAGTCCAAATATGCTTGTGAACAAGCCCAAATAATTAAGCTAGTATGGAAAATTAATTTTGCAAGTTGCCTGCTCTTTCTAATTTCACAAATTGAAGAGGCATCAATCTTAATAGGTTTCTTAAATGTAGAATAAGCTGTACGACCACTAGGTAGTAAAAGTGATGCTATTCCCGAAGAAGCCACAGCTAGTACCACCTTTCCCTCCGATCGGAGTCTGGAAATAATAGTCTTCCAAAGATAGGTCTTTCCTGTTCCGTCATGACCGTAAACAAATATTACATCCCATTTTGTCCATTTATATAAATGAAAACAGTATCATATATTTTTCTTTGTTCATTAGTCAATCCGCCGAACAATCATGTATGCTCTTGGCCTAATTCATCTACATTGTAATCCATCTCTTCTCTGAGAAGTCTGTTGTTCAATTTATCAACAATTAATCTATTAGGCATAGGTAATTTAAAATGATCAAGCGAACTCCCATTCTTATTAAATAAAATTTCGAGCTTAAATAAAACATGATTCTGAAGTTCAATTTGCAGAAGTTGCAAGTTCTGACCGGAGAATATTTTTCAGTCTGTATATAATATCATCAGCCAACAATTTCCAGTATTCTTCCCACAACATAATTGGATCTGATACTTCACAGTACATTACTAAGGTTGCAAATAATTGCCTAAGTTGACTTGCAGATGACCAAAGCGATGCCTCACGCAGTGCTTCGCGCCATTCTTATCATCACAAAGCAGGCCAAGAGCATCGCATGCAGATCGAAATGTTTCGTGAACAACACCATCGACAGTTCTAATTTCTTTATAGTTTCTCGGACCTTTAACCACGTTCAATAGCATCCGCAAAAAATAAAGTTCTCCGGTTGTCACGCCCCGAGGTCGAAACTGCGATCTAGGCCCGCCAACAGATCCGCCGCCCATACGGGATGTCCCGTATAGACGAAGCGTCTAACCTGCAAAAAGAAGGATACTATAGCTATACAAATATTAGAGCTGTAAAATAAACTACTGAAATAAAAATACAACTCCAAATAGTACATGTTAGGTCCTCACAAATACATAAGTCTCTCCAAAAAATAATAAAGCTCTCAAAAGTAAAAGTACAAGATACATCCCAAAATCACTGACAGTACTAATACATCACCTCAGTGAAAGAAGACTGGTAGGGAACTAGCTCGCGACTCCCTTACCTCGGTCAGCAGGATCAGCAACAGGAGAAGAGGTCCCTGGGAAAAATCACCTCAGCGGGTGTGACAACTACATCCCACAGTAGTTCTTAGTGGGTACCGCCTCCAAGCTCGACGGTCTCCCCACTAAGTCTACTAGAGACATAAAGTAACAAATGCAATACTGAAAGGAAAAGGGCTAGAAAATAAATCTACAGCTACTATGCCTCTATCTAAATGCTCAAGGAGTGATATAGATGGAAACATGATGCATCTACTAACTCTCAAAATATAGTCACCCAATCTACACTGACTGCCACATAGGGTCCAGTCAAACATGCGCCCACCTACGGCCGTTACATCTAAGGAGGACCGAACTTACGTAGGGCGTCCGTGACTGCCAAAACTGGCCCAGCCAGAGAGACTGCGTCGACAAGTCACGATAGCAAAGTAACAGGCCCAACTTCGGAGTGGCACTCGAAGGGCGCGACCCCACCGAGGAAAGTATCTGCGCATCTCTGTCGAGCTCAATATGGCTTATGCAGGCTATAGTCCAATCCACGATCAACAAGATCGACAGTAACCAACAAATCACATCTCTAACTCACTGGCTGGAAATACTCGACAGCCGGGACCACCGTCAACCCGACGGCTCCCACAACAGGACATCAACCAAACATGCAAACTCACTAACAGGATATACTCCACAGCTAACAACAATGAAGGGTCCGGGAACCCCGAAAGACTAGAACCTACAACCCAAATCAAACAAGAACAGCCTCTAGGCATAGCCTCTTATTGTTCTCGACCCAAAGAAAAGGCAGCCCTTAGAACCCAGACCACTCGAATCCTCTCGAGTAGGGAAGTTTACAGTAAAAATGTGACATTTATTACTAAAACCATTTTTCACTCAACCCACACGGAGTGAGGGCTAAAAGTAGTTCATTTTTGAAAAACCATCTTGATTTGAGGAAAACTCATTTTTAATAATTTTTAGTTCTTTTAGGAAAAACAGTTGGAAAACAAGTTCTTATACCCAAACCCCGAAGGGCTAATGCCTTTGTCCAATCAGACAAGAACAGACTCCGGCGACCCTTCGATATTTGGAAGAAAATATTGGTTGACTAAAATCATGTGTGTGTCCAAAAGGTTCTGGGTACAAGGTCCTGCTATCACTGGTATACTATTGCCACTAACACAGTGGCAACACATAAAACAGAGAAATAAGACATCCCGGGACCACCGTTCACCCAAACGGTTCCCGCCACAGATAAAAGACCAGCTACATCTACCAGACTCCACTCTGCCCCTAAGCGCGAGTGTAACATGCATCCCACACTAAGAGAAATTCTGACCACTCGGCCCATTACCCGGGCGAGGATAACACTATGTCCAGGAATAGAATAAGAAGTGTGGATGTCTAAAGCATAAATAAATCTAGCCCAAGTGAGAGTTTTCTACTAGTCTGGTTACACATGTAACATATGACAGGGTGCTATGTCAAGTTCCAAAAGTAGCATTTAGTTTAACTAAAGCAAGATCAAAGAACATTAACCAACATGATTTCAATAACAACACAGGAAAGACAACATCTCTCTAACATGCATTCTAACATATTTCACAATCATGCATGCTTTCTATACAACATAATTAATGAACCGTCCACCGGTTTTGGAGACGAAGCAGCCCACCTGAAGCGCGCGTCAATCCAAGATCCAAAAAGGCTGAAACTGAACGGGGACAAATCCTCGGATTCCCACGATTCCAACGGGTCCAAAATCACCCAAAAACACCTCCTAGGTACAAAGATATGGTCCAAACATTGCAATCAACACAAAATTCCAAGTTTACAAACTGCTCAAAAACCAGTCATGAAGATGCGCAAATACCACCTGTGAGATAATCTCCAAAAATTCCAATAAAAATACGACGGCGATTCTCGCGAAGCGTAGATGTCAATCGAGTCCTCACACGTTGAAATCCAATACCCAAGCGAGGAGATAAAAATTCGACAAGCCTCCTCTGTCTAAAAAAAACCACCAGCAGGAAAGGGGTTTAAAGATGCCTCGTAAACCGTGCCAAGAACTCAGAATAAAGCAAGGTAATCAGCACGAAAATCGAAGGCCTACCTCTCATGAAACCGATGCCGCAAAAATCATCCAAAATTTCCGTCGGAGTAGATCTGTGGACCTCGTGGACTGAAACACGACGGAAATGGGTCACCGAAGAAGAAACGTCGCACTGCGCCGAATCGCTGAAGCCGTCGATGCCGCGCTCTCCAAAAATTTCGAAACTTCTTCGAGAGATGCAGCACAAGATGAGGAACAAAGTTGCTTGAGGGCTCTATCGCAGAGGAGCTCGGGAAAGCCCTAAAAAAGAAGTCCAAAATGGCTATTTATAGCCCCTCCCCCCCCTCTCCTAAAACCGCCGATTAATAAGTGTATAGATAACTCAAATCATATCCTCACTTCTTCCAATTTACTATTAGGAAAGAAAGAAACTACTTATTGAGTGTACAACTTTTGTCACACCCCGGGGTCGAAACTGCGACCCGGGCTCGCTAACAGATCTGCCGCCTATACGGTGAACTCTGTATAGACGAAGCGTCAAACCTGCAAAGAAAGATACTATACTAAACAGATATCAGAGCTGAGAGTAAACTGCTAGAAATAAATATAAAATACAACTCTCACAATATACAACAAGTCCTCACCAAAAACAAAATACAAAAGTCTCTCAAAGAAAGAAGAAAAGTACAACTCAATACCTCACTACATGGTCGCTCAACATACCACTCTCAAAATCTGGTAAGGGTACCTCTACTCTCTCTCTCAGGAGATGACTGGAAGGGATCTATCTCGCGACTCCCTTACCTCGGTCTGAAGAAGCGGCAGCTGGAACAGCAGAAACAGGAGTAGAAGTCCCTGGGGAAAAAGACACCACGACGGGTGTGAGAACTACTTCCCACAGTAGCTCTCAGTGGGTGTCGTCAACAAGCCCAACGGTCTGCCCACTAAGTCTACTAGAGGCATGAAGAACAAATACAGTGCTGAAGGGAAAAAGCTGGAAAATAAATTCTACAGCTACTACGCCCTTATCTAGATGCTCAAAAAGCGGGACAGATGAAAATATGATGCATATGCTAACATATCAGTATAGTCACCCAATCTGAACTGACTGCCTCCTCGGGTCCAGTCAAACCTGCGCCTACCTACTGTCGCACATCCTCAACAGGACGGGTCTACTGTAGGTATGTCCGTAGCTGCCAAAACTGGCTCAGCCAGAGGGACTGTGTCCGTAACTACCAAAACTGGCTCAGTCAGAGGGACGGCGTCCGTAACTGCCAAAACTGGCTCAGTCAGAGGGACGGTGTTGACAAGTCACGATACCAAAGTGCAGACCCACCCCGGACGTGGCACTCGAGGGGAGCGACCCCAACGAGGACTAGGGTATCCGCGCACTCTGTCGAGCTCAAAGTGGCACTGCAAGCTATGGTCAAAATCCACGCTCACGCTCTGCTCGGAAGGACTCAATCCTCAACATCTCTCACTACAGTCGGAGCACTCTCGACGACTCAGCTGATCAGCTTTCACGAAACCCGAGACCCTCGCCTCACCAACAGCTCATATCACAAACATACTGGCTGGAGATACTCCACCGCCAAGATCGACCCACACTCAGGGCTAACTAAACTGGTCGGACACACTCAACGACCCGGGACCACCGTCAACTCCGACGGTATCCAACAACAGAACAACAACCCATCCTGCAGACTCACCGGCAGGATAACTCCACATACAGACATAATAAAGGATCCGAGAACCCCGAAAGACTAGAACCTACAACCCTATCAAACAAGAACAGGCTCTAGGCATAGCCTCTCCTTGTTCTCGTTCTAAAGGTAAGGGCAGACCTTAGAACCCAGACCACTTGAATCATCTCAAGTGGTTACATCTATAGGAAAAAGGTGACATTTCTTATTAAAAGCCATTTGATCTGAAAGAAATCCATATAATGATTTTTAGTTCTTTTTAGGAAAACCATTGAAAATAAGTTTTTATACCCAAGCCTCGTAGGGCTAAAACCCTTGTCCAATCAAACAAGAACAGACTCGGACGACCCTACGACGCTTGGAGGAAAATATTGGTTGGCTAAAATCATATGTGTGTCTAAAAACAGTTCTGGGTTCAAGGTTCTGCTAACACAAGTAAACCGCTGCCACTAACACAGCGGCGACAAATAAAAAAAAAGGAAAACGGAATACCTCGGGACCGCCGTCCTCCTAAACGGCTCCCGCCACAGATGTATGATCAACTACCTCTATCAGACTCCACTCTGCTCCCAAGCACGAGTGTAGAAAGCATCCCACACTAAAGAGACCCGACCACTCGGCCCGCCACCCGGGCGAGTAAAACACTATGTCCAGGGAGAAAAGTAGTGTGGATGTCTAAGCAAAATAAACCTAGCCCAAGTTGAAGTTTTCTATAGTCTGGCTGAACATGCTGCATATGACGGGGGTGCTAGGTCAAGTTCCAAGATAACATTAATTTAACAGATAATAGGAAACAAGAGAATTGCATGATCATCAAGTAACACTAGAATTATCAGCTATCACTTTCTAGCATACTACACAAGAGTGTTACTATTATGCATGGTTCTACTATAGCAGATTTAATGAACGTTCCATAAGTCTTGGAGACAAGGCCACCCACCTGAAGGTGCACAACTGTCCAGGGTCATACAGCTCAGAAAGCCCAGAAACAGATATACCAGCATAATCACCAAGCCAACAGTACCAAAGTAGTGTTCAAAGCATTCTGGGTACATAATACAATCCAAAATTTACACTTAATTCCTCAAAATTCCACATATTAAAAATCTGCGATGAACAGTCCTTTTTCTGCAAAATTTTTACCTGTAAAACAGCCTCCAAAAATTCCAGTAAAAATATGACGGCGATCCTCGTGAAGTGTAGATGTCGATAGAGCCTTGAAACGTCGAATTCCGATGTCCAGATGCGGAGATAAAAATCCGATAAGGAACCGCTGTCCAAAACTCCAACAGAAAAATAGGGGTTCAAAAACTCCTCGGGATCCATGCCAAAAACCCCAAACGAGACCAAGAGCTGGATACTGAAATCGAAGGCGTACCTCTCGTGATTCCAACGCCATGAAAATCGTCAAAAAATACAGTCGGGGTAGCTCTGTGGACCTCTCAGATCGAAATGTGACGATAACGGGCCTCCAACAGAAAATCGTCGCTCCGCGCTACGATGCCGGAAACGTCGACGTTGCGGCTTCCAAAAATTCCGGGACTCTGCCAGAAGATGCGCGATACGAAGATCTACAACTTTGCTAAAGAGGCCAAGGGTAGAGGAGCTCGGGAAAGGGGGCAAAAAGCCCCAGCAAGCCACCTATTTATAGGCCCAGCCCGCAAAAATTCCCATTTTGGACTTTTGGCCAAAAATCGAGCGCCTGAAATTTCTCGGGCTGCTACAGTAACGGGCCCGGCCCGTTACTGTGCGCGCCCGAAAAATTCTCGGGCCGCCACGTGGCCCAACCTCGCTCACCGCACCCGGCGCACGCGCGCCAGCGAACCGCACGACGCCACGTGCCCCGACAGGGCGTCGTGCTCCGCTGCGCCCGACCAACCACGGGGCGCCACGTGGCGCCCCCACGTCGCCCCGGCAGCGCCCACGCGGGCCCACGTGCGCGGCCGCGCCGCCGTGTCGGGCACGCAACCCGAGGCAATCACCCCAGCACCGTGGACAGCGCGTACAACACCGCACCAACCACAACCTGCCACGTGTCCACCCCCGGTTCACTGTGCACCCGTGCCATTCCTGTGGACCGCGCCCACTACGCCCGCCAACCGGGAGGCGCCACGTAGCCCGCGCCCGGTGCACGCCCCCCGTGGTGGACCGCGCGCCTCCGCCGCCGCCAACCGCCGCGCTCCACCGCCTCTCCGGCCGTCGGAACAGTACCCCAAGACCTCGAAATGCGTGTTTTTGCGTCCGGGCTCCGAAAAATTCAAGTAAATAGTCCATTCCGCTCGTTTTCGCGCGCTGAATCTAAATCCGAAGTCCGTTTGGCCATATTCCACTTCTAAAATTTCCCAAAAATTTCCGAAAAAGTAAACTTGATCCATTTTTCATGCTGGGTCAAATCCTTGGTTCCAATAAGCGCGCATAAACCTCAATCACCCCGAATGGGCTTCCAGAAAAGCAAACTAGCTCCAGTTTCACCAGAAATCCAATTCTTGGGCCCGACACGTGCACACACACTCCCAGAAGCCACTAATCCAACAGTAAACCCTTAAGTGGGGATTCGGGTCCTCACAACTTTAATCTCATCTATCTGGTAGATGAACAAATAAAGTATTTTTACTAATTACATCAAATAATCAATGAATAATTTTCATCTATTAGATCGATGAAATATACATACATTTCTTTTAGAGTGTATGTATTATATTGCTCATTAGAAAAAGCCCTTAAAAAATGTAGGACAATTTCTCAAAACAAACCTTACAGTTGAACTAAGCTTTTATGCTTTAAAAAGAACATAGGCTTTTGTGTTTATAAGTTGTTTCTAATAATGGGATATTCGATTTGGCGATCGATTTCGTTAGTCTTAATCTACAATATTAAAACCATTTAGAAATTAAATTTTATAATATTTTGACTTGATTTGTCTAGTAAACAAGTAGTCCCAAAATAAACGGTTGAAAATAAAAATTTCATAAAAAATAATGATAAAATATTTAAATTTTAAATCGAAAGTTTTGAACTCACTTTTAATGCTAAGTAAAATTTTTTATTAAAGTTTTGCGTAATTTAGATTATTCTATACTGTTAAACTTATAAACGTATCATATCAGTCGTTAAAGTAGTAATTTTTTAGATCCTTTTGATTATTTGGTAAATGATGCCGAAAATTATAAAATTTGATTTTTAAATAATTCTAATAATGCAGGCCATGTTTAATTGTGAAATTATATGAAATAATCGTTGTACTCCAAAAGGTTAAGATAGTATCAGAACACGAAGTCCTGAATTCGAATACTGTCAGACTTCTAACATAATTAAATTTTTGCTATTTAATTCAAGTTCACGTCTTGCGTCTATCAAAAAAAATAATAATAATAAACGTAAAAAAAAAATATATTAAAATATTAAAAATACAGTTTTTATATTTGTTTTATTTAAAAAATAATTATGTACTTTCGAAAGTACTACAGAAGACGTACTACTGGACTAAAGTTTTACATTTTGATATTTGAGGAATATCTTAATTTTTAATAAAAAATTGAATGGGAGTTTTAGGCAAGTCAGCTGTCCAGTCTGCAATTACATTGGTCGTGCCAATGACGTCAATGACAGCCTTTTCATCGTACCAATAACGTCAGAAACAGCTCCTCCAAAAGCAGCTATTCCTCTTTAATTGTGACTGCTGGCCTTATTAATGCACTAATCCAATTGAGTCGGTCGTTATTAAATTTTAAATTATTATAATTTCTAACTCAATTCTTTAAAATTATTATTATAATAACTAAATTTTAAAATTAAATATTAATAAATTATTAATATAAAAATAATATGAAATTATGATATATTGATATTTACTCAGTAAAATTTAATTATAATATAATTTTTAAAATTTAAATTAAAAATTATAATAAATTTTAATTTAAAAAACTATGTGAAAGTTTTTAACCATAAAAGGATGGTGAGGATGTCAAAAAAAACAGATTCAAAATATCTCATCTTTTTTTGAACAAATTTGAGTCAAATAGCAATAATTCTTATAAGTAAATTGAATTGCCTATCAGATTTATTGATAATTTTACTAGTCTTATCAACTTTAGTTATTTTTAAGAAAACTATTCCAATTCTTAAAAAATAAAAAATTAAGGGAGTTTAAATGAATTAAAAAAAAAGCTACAAATTGGGAGACTTATTTCAAAACGGCTTATAGTTGAGTGGTCTCAGTATATTTTTACCTTTTTTTTGTATATATAAGTATGAATTTAGTACATAACAGATGTAAAAATATATATTAACACAGACATTTACGTGTATGATGGATATAAATGAAGCGTGAAATTAATAAATAGGATAAAAGATAAAGATAAATCTGTTAGATATTAAAGATGATGATTGAATTCACGACTTTACAAAATAAGGAGATTTAGAATTAGTGCTGATATCATGTTACTCAAAAGATCGATCTAGTCAAAATTAAGAAACAGATCTAGAAATATATATTAATAGTTTCTATATCCCCTGTGTTATCGTATAAGAGTCAACTCTGCTCTCTCACATGATGACATCTCACACTCACACAAAGCAAAGTTGTCTAATAGATTCTTCTTAATCCAACCACTAATTACATGTTGCTGGGGCACCCTCACACAGCTCAGTTCCAGCTTCATGTTGGCATATTAAGCTAGTTCCGATGTCCTCGTAGCATAGTGTACAAAAGTTGTGAAACATTTATACACATAGAATTGTAGGAAAGGATAACTATTTAGAATAACATCGTATTTAGAGCAGTTGTTGGACATTTTATTTTGTTGTACAATAGGTTATGAATCTGAATTATTTTTTTTTGTATACATATAGATTTACCAGTATTTAAATATATATATATATATATATATATATATATATATATATATATATATATATATATATTCAAAATTACAACTTCTATTTTTAGAATTCAAAATTTATGCGCGACTACAGTAAAAGCTATAGACATTATCAATTATCAAACATGCACTTTTACTAATAACAAGTGTGTTTGTTTCACCGAAAGAGAAGAGGGTTGGAGTGGTTTTCGATCGTAATTATTTGCTTTCATTATTTTGATCTAGATTAAAATTCAAACTCTTTAAATTATCATAATTAAAATTAATAATAATAATAATAATAATAATAATAATAATAAAATATTAATTTATTTCTCACACATTCAACGTTTACGTTATTTATTTACTGTCAAATAAATAACAAAAATTTTAAAATTTTAATTCCACAACTATACAAATAAAAATAATAATAATAATTTTTAATTAAACTATAATTCATTCAAAATTTAGTTCAGTTTAAATTTTATCTTCAGTGGAACGAAGGGTCCTCTAACAAAAAATTAATACTATGCAGGAATACCACCTTTCAAACGGCAAATTTTTTTTAAATAATGTATCCCCTCATGCTACAGAAAAAATTGTAGCAAATATATCACATCATTTATATTTAATTAATTATATTTTTTAAAAAAATATAATAAAAATTTATATAAAAAATTTATAATTAAATAAGTAAATACTAAAGCCAGTGAATTACACGAGCATAATAAATTACGTGAAAGATACCGTTCATAATATAATAAATTTAATATTTAAATGAACTGACTCGAATTGTAACTCGTAAAGCATTATAATTAAATTTTACATTTGATGAATACGTACGTCCTATCAGCTTTTGAGATAAATAATCATCCTTTTTTATCATCTCACATCACTCTACGTGACTGCGGCATTCTAATTTTTTTTTAAGCTTTACTATTTCTACATCAAAAATTGGATGTAAATCTTACATCCCATTCATTCAAGGATAAGAATTTCGTCACCCATCATTTTAAAATGATGAATAAAATTTATATTATTTTAAAATGAATGAGATATAAGATATAGATTTAAAATTGAGTGTATACTTAGCATTTATTTTTTAATTTTTTATTATTATTTTTTTTTTGGAACAGAGCTTTATCTCCCTGTCGCCAACGTGTAACACACTCACTCATCTTTTGCCACGTGTATCTCCATCCTGCCGACTACGTCAGATCCAACGGCTCTCCGCTGCCGTCCCCTCCAACTCCACCAACTCTACCAACCGATCCACTTCCAACGGTCCCTAGGACTTAAATATTCAGTGAATTCCCAACGCGGCAACGCGCTTTCTCGTCCCCACATAACATTATTTATTTATTTATTTATTTTTTTTGGTAAGAGTAATATTATCTGTATATTTTATTTTATTTAAAATATACAATATATATTATGTCTATTCAAGAATAAAAATATTCGTTATTTTAAAGTAACATATAAAATTTATTTTATTCTAAAATAAATAAAATATAAAATATACATTCTATTTGAGATACAATTTTTTTTTTTTTTTTCAATGAATAAAACTATCTAGGTACTATCTTTTCTATCCCAATGTTGCAACTTCCTCCTCAAATATAGCTCTCGTATCCAAGGGCAGATAATACTACCGTCAATATTTCTCAAAAATATTTAATTAATTATAAATTAAATATTTAATTTTAATTAATGAAGAAAGTAAATTTATTTTTTTATCAATATTTTATAAAACTTTTGAATGGATATATTTATAAAAACAAACTTAATATTTTATTTATATTTTGTTAAAAAATAAAAAATAAGATAATGATAATAAATCAGAAAAACACATATAAATAATTTTAAATTTTTGAATAAATAAATATAAAAAAATTAAATTTTGTAGATATATATCTGCTGTATGAAATTAACTTTTTAAAAAAAGATGTACAAAATTTATTGAACTATTTTGTATCGATTATCCAACCTTTTAAGTATTTTGATTTTATTATTTAATTTTTTAATTTATATAATTTTAATCTGCAAGTAATATTTTAATTTTAAAATTTATTTCAATTATTTTACTAATTGTATAATTACTAAATTGCATAAAGCATACTAATTAAACATAACAATATAATTATAACTACTAAATAAAATTTTCAACCATTCACATTTAATCCTTCCAATTTCATAAAAATTCTAATAATTCACATAAAAAGTCTCAAAAATTGACAGTAATAATTTAAAATTTTCTATAGACGGTGAATAATTCATCATTTTTAAAATCTTATTAAACACAATAAATAATTAATCATATATTTTTTTTATTATTAAACACAATAAATAATTAATTATTTTTTTTCCATCATAACACTGAGTTAGACAAAAAAAAAAAAAAATGATTTGCCATTTAAAATTTTGACAAAATTATTTAATAAATTATAAATTTTTTATGGGATACTTTAGTGATCAATTCTCATCCTATTTTAAGAGTTTTCAACAATATAACAATTTTAATATAAAAAAAATAAAAATTATATAAGTACTAATAAAATAAATAAAAAAAACTAGAGGCGTAGAAGCAGCATTTTTCCCAAATAAATGAATAATATGTATATCTTATATCTCGCTCATTTCAAAAATATTACTCAGGTACATTATTTTTGAATGTAAATATAGTATTGCTTATACAAAAAAAATAATGCTATCAGTACATTTATTTTTAAATGTACAATGTCTAGAATGGAGTATAATTTATTTGTCATTTCGAAGCGATCGTTTTGATGTACAAAATATATATATATATATATATATATATATATATATATATATATATATATATATATATAATATATATTATTTTTTTTTGAGAAAAATAATAAATAAATCAAAGAAAGTATATGAAGTTTTCGTAATCCTCGACGGCTTAAGCGCGTGGGTCCGCGCGGCGCGAGACCTATTAAAAAGGGTCCATCGGGCCCTTTCCCTTTTCAGTTTTCTCCACTCCTCAACGCGTAGAATCCGCTTCTATTCCTATTCTTCTTTAATTAAATTAAGTTAAAATTAAATTGTCCCACTCCCTCCTCCACCACCACCATCACCGCCCTCTCGCCGTATATTTCTCCCCACCGCTCTCTCCCTTTCAATTCTAACTACTACTCTCCCTCACCACCTTTCCCTTTTCTTCCTCCTCTTTCCTATCATCATCATCATCATCATCATCATCATCACTGCCTACTGCTGCTCCCCTTCATCCATCCATTCCATTCCTTCAATTGAATTTCATAATATTATCAACGCCGCTTGTTGTTGCTGACGCCGACGACGACGGTGCCGTGTCGGTGTCAATGTCGATGTCGTCGTCGGTGGATCCGTCGGAGCTGCGGCGCGTGTTCCGGATGTTCGACCGGAACGGGGATGGGCGCATCACGCGAAAGGAGCTCAGCGACTCGCTGCGCAATCTGGGCATCTACATCCCCGACGATGACCTTGCGGCCATGATCGCCAAGATCGACGCCAACGGCGACGGCTGCGTCGATATGGCCGAGTTCGGCGACCTCTATGACTCCATCATGGCCGACGACGACGATGATTCCCGTACCGACAAAAGCAACAAAATCAACAAAAACAAAAACAACAACGACGACGACAGGGATGGAGAGGACGAGGAGGAGGACATGAAGGAGGCGTTCAAGGTGTTCGACCAGAACGGGGACGGGTTCATCACCGTCGACGAGCTACGGTCGGTGCTGGCGTCTCTCGGCCTCAAACAAGGCCGCACTGTCGAGGACTGCCGCCGGATGATCCACCAGGTCGACAAGGACGGCGATGGCCGCGTCGACTTCGCCGAGTTCAAGCAGATGATGCGCGGCGGCGGTTTCGCCGCCCTCAGCACCGACGGCCCCGCCGCCGCCTCTTCTTAAACTCAACAAAAAAAAAAAAATTAGAGGAAAAAAAAAAAAGGAAGGGAAAGGAGCTGAAAAAAGAATACCACAAATGCATGCATGAAATCATTCGGAGAGAGAGAGAAAGAGGCGTGTAGATAGGTACCAAGATTTCTCTCGAAATTTCACCCAAAAAAAAAAAAAAAAAAGAAAGAAAAGAAACTTCTCTTTTTTTTTTTTTTTTTTTTTTTTTTTTTTTAGTGCATTCCATTTTGAAATAGACCTCTGAACTTTGTTTTATTTATTTGTTTGTTTGTTTTGATTGATGCCTCTTTTAAGTTTTTTATTTAATTTTATCTTAATATTCGTTTGATGTTAAGATCCATTTAATTTTATAAAAATATATTTATATATTTTTAGATGACATAGTAAAAATAGAAAATATATTATAATAACTACTGTCTTAAATTTATTAAAAAATAATAATAATAATTAGATTATAGAGTGTAATGTGTACGTGGGAATGAACATTTATGTTTAATTAATTATATTGGCGATCTCGTTAAATCAATCTAATTAACAATTAATAGCTGATAGCCAATTGGCCTTAATAAAATTTTCAATTTAATTGACTAAAATAATTTGTATTAAAATAAATGAAGGTATTAATTTAGAGGCCTATTTTAAAATGAGCTATAGTTGAGTGATTTTTTTAAAATATAAAAATATAATTATCTACTAATTTAAGGAGTAGGACGATTATTTTATATAATTTTACTGATATTGTAACAAAAAAATTTTCAGCTTGAATAATATTAGATTTCTAGTATAATTAATTTTTATACATTTAATTGAAGTCCACGGTTCTTTTTTCGAGTCTGATTTGAGTACAATGAAATAAAAAGGGGGTGAAAAGGTTTGCTTGGATTATATTTGATTTATTGATTCTTGGGTTTTAGTTGTTTTGAGATTTGTTTTTGAGGTTTTGATTCTTTTGAGGCTCACTTTTAAATCAGATTCGGAATTATTATTATTATTTTTTCCGCTTCGTCATCTTCTTCGA
This sequence comes from Tillandsia fasciculata, assembly GCA_029168755.2. Taxonomy (NCBI): domain Eukaryota; kingdom Viridiplantae; phylum Streptophyta; class Magnoliopsida; order Poales; family Bromeliaceae; genus Tillandsia; species Tillandsia fasciculata. Next base: position 4,063,212 of record CM054954.1, read on the forward strand.
TCTTAGATTGCTAAATTTGATCCAATTAGGAAGATGAACATTTAGTGTCTTTATAGACTTGAAAAAATATATAATACAGAATTATAAGTTACCCAAATCGGGTTCAAATCATGCATTAAATATGAACGAAATGTGTGCAAGTCATCAATGTTCGTAAATTTTTGATCATTAAATAAAAAAATGTGTTATTAACATAATAATAATTTTTCAGAATTTAGTAGAGAATAGCATGATGATGTAAGGAGTAAAATTTATCAAAGAATTAAATCTAACGATAAAAAAACTTATAAAACACCCCTTTTAAGGCATAGTAGCATATATATATATATATATACATATATATATATATATATATATATATATAGCTTATATGATTTTAAAAGTATAAACTAATTTATACTTGTAAATTTTTTACCATTGAATTTGTATTGAAATTTGTGTTATTATAAAGCCAACTAAAGAGAGAGAAAAAAAAATAAAAAATACAAATTTTAATACAAATTCAATAATAAAAAAATTTATAAGTATAGATGAGTTTATACTTTTAAAAATATATATATAAGTCCGGCTACTATACTATTAATAGTATCAAGTTATTGGTGCTATTAAGTTTTCTATCCTTAGATCAATTATTTTGATCATTTTCGTCCGTTAGATTTTACTATTTTTCCAACCACCTATTAAACCTAAGGGGCCATCATCATCTCAACCACACATATTTTAATTTAAGGATAAAAAACTTAATATTATTATTAATAAATATATAGAGCTAGGCTGGAACATAGTTAGTTAATTCGTAAATAATTCACGAATTATTCACGAATTTTTGAGAATCCGAATTAAACGGGCCTTTCCCGAATTTTTTCAAAGATTCAGAAAAATTCGTAAATTTTTTAGCAAAAATCATTATTCGCGAATCCGAATTTTACCTTTGAAAAAACAACACTTATCTATTTCCAAAAAAAAAATAAAAAAAATAAAAATAATAATAAAAAAAATCTCTCACTACTCACAGCACCCCCACCTTCTCCTCTGTTCTCACCCCCTCTCCCACCCGCCTCCTCCCACGCCGCCCACCAAGCCCCGTGCGCTTGCCACCGGATCAGAAGTCAGAACCGTGTGCGCTCGCCGCTGGCCATCGGATCGGAACCCTCCCAGTCCGCGACGCCGGCCGCTCGCCATTGGAACCCTCTCGCTCGCTGCTCGCCATCAAAATCCCTCCCAGGGCGCCCGCCACTCTCCATCGAACCCTCCGGGCCACGTGCCGCTCGTCATCTTCTTCGCTTTGTGGGCTGTGATTTTGTAAATTTGTGTATTAATTCAAAGTTTGGTAATTTGTGAGTGAAGTTAATCTATTTTTTTTTTATCTATAAATTTATTATTTTTTTATTTTTTTATTATTTATGAATTTTTTTTTGTTCTATGTGAGTGTTTTAGTATTATGTTTTCATTATTTTTTGTTTCTTCTTTTTTTTTGAGTAAGTATTTTTTTTATTTGTAAAGTAGGTTGATTAAATTAATTTTAAAAATTATAATTATTTATGCTAATAGTATAAATCTAGAGAAAAAAATTAATTTAATAGCCGAATTTTTTATCCCGAATTTTTAATGGATGAACGTATAATTTCCGTATAAATTGCGTATTCGAATAACTAACGAACTCGTTTTTTAGCCGAATTTTTCAACGAATTAAAAAATTATAATACGAATTTTATTCGAATTATATCCGTACCGAATTTTTGCCGAATTCGAATTAACTAACTATGGGCTGGAATACTATTAATAGTACCAAGTTATTAGTACTATTAAGTTTTTAACCGTTGGATTAAAAGATGTGTGGTTGAGATGATAGTGGGTTCCTTGGGTTTAATAGGTGGTTGGGAAAATAGTAAAACCTAACGGGTGAAAATGATGAAAGAGATTGATCTAAGGGTAGAAAACTTGATAGCACCAAATATTTGGTACTATCGATAGTATAGTAGCCGGACTATATATATATATATATATATATATATATATATATATATATATATATATATATATATATATATATATATATATATATATATATAATTAAACTGCTATGCTTTTAAAAGTACCTAGTCAACGGTGCTTGTAGATTTTTAGCTCTTGAATAAAAGGATGTGCGGTTAGGATGATAGTGAGTGCATTGGGTTTAGTGGTTGGTTGGTGGAATAGAATGATCTAAAAGATGAAATTAGTTAAAGGGATATATTTAACGGTAGAAAACTTACAAACACTTATTACTTAGTACTTTTACAAATATATTAGCCGAACTCTCTCTCTCTCTCTCTCTCTCTTCTCTCTCTCTCTCTCTCTCTCTCTCTCTCTCTCTCTATATATTATATATCTATATATATATATATATATATATATATATATATATATATATATATATATATATATATATATATATATATATATATATACATATATATATATATATTATATATATATATATATATATATATATATATATATATATATATATATATATATAATATATATATATATATATATATACATACATATATATATATAATATACATACATATATATATATATACATAATATATATATATATACATATATATATATATATATATATATATATATATATATATATTATATATATATATATATATATATATATATATATATATATTATATATATATATATATATATGTATATATATATATATATTATATATATATAGTTTGTTTGTATTGGAATAAAGTAAAAGCTCCTCTTGTACCGCTCCTCCCGACTGTTCCCTTGCTACCTTCGCAACTGCCTCACTCACAATTCTTCTTGCTTCTAATTTGATATCGTCGGACATCTAGACTTTCCTCTCCTATGGTAAATGCGTTTGTGATTCCTTCTTTTCTTTCTCTTATATATATAGATATATATATATATAATATATATATATATATATATATATATATATATAGTAGAGCTTATATACTTTCAAAAATACAAACTCATTCATATTTATAAATTTTTTACTATATGATTTGTATTGAGATTTCTGCCATTATACTTTTTTTCTCTCTCAAATGCATTTACAATAACACGGATCCCAATACAAATCCTATAGTAAAAAATTCACAAGTATGGATGAGCTTGTGAATTTTTTACCATATGATTTATATTGAGATTTATATAATTGTACTTTCTGTCTCTCTCTCTCTCTCTTTAAATGACTTTACAATAATATGAATCCCAATACAAATTTTATGGTAAAAAATTCACAAGTATGGATGAATTTATAATTTCGATAGTATATAAGATATATATTATATATATATATATATATATATATATATATATATATATATAGAGAGAGAGAGAGAGAGAGAGAGAGAGAGAGAGAGAGAGTCCGGCTAGAATACTATCGATAGCACCAAGCAATTGGTGTTATCAAGTTTTTAGCTCTTGGATTAAAATATGTGCGGTTGGAATTATAGCGGACCATAAGATTTTTACTATTCAACCAACCACCCACTAAACCCTAGGGGACCACTATTATCCTAACCGCACATTTTTTAATCCAATGGCTAAAAACTTGATAGCACCAATGACGTAGGTGCTATTAATAGCATTCCAGCCTAGTTATATATATATATAGTGGTTGGATGGTGGAATAGCATGATCTAAGGAGTGAAATTAGTCAAAGGGATAAATCTAAGGTAGAAAACTGTGGTTGGATGGTGGAATAGCATGATCTAAGTAGTAAAATTAGTCAAAGGGATATATCTAACGGTTGAAAACTTATAAGCACTAATTACTTAGTACTTTTACAAGTATAGTAATCGGACTCTATATATAGAGTTCGACTACTATACTTTTATAAGTAAAATCTCTTCGTACTCATAAGTTTCGGCCATTGGATGAAGGAATGTGGGGTTAGGATTATAGTGGTCCTCTAGGTTTTATACTATTTTACCAACAAGCCACTAAACCCTAGGGGGACCATTCTCATCATAACCGCGCATCTCTTCATCCAAGGGCGGAAAAGTTATGAATACAAAGGGGTTTATACTCATAAGAGTATAGTAGCCCTACGCCTATATATATATATGTATGTATACATACATATATGTATGTATGTGTACATACATATATTAACCGCACATCTCTTCATCCAAGGGCGGAAAAGTTATGAATACAAAGGGGTTTATACTGTACGGCTCGATCCGAATCGCAACCGCTCAGATCAATGAATCTCGAGCTGGGATGGCGATGATGAAGATCAACGGAGCTATTATCCGAATCGGAGTCGGAATCTCGATGATGAAGCCTTTCTGAGGGATCTCGGCGATGATGATCCGAGTATGGTGATCAGATGCCCAGGCCTTTGTAGCTTCAGATTCAGCAACAATGGGGAATCGGGGTTGAGGAAAGATGAGGAAGAGGGAAGAGGGAGGAGAGAGAGAGAGAGAGATAAGAATCTCAGAGAAGAAGAAGAAGAAGTGGAATGTTGATCTTATTATCGTTATCTTTTTTCTGTTACAACTACCTATTTATAGCCTTCATTCTGGGCTTATATGCTAATATGTATATAATTTGGACTGAACTGTAAATTGTGAGAAATATCCCAATGGGCCTAATTCTTTTGCTTCTTTGTAACCCATTGAGTGGCCCTCTTCCGCCTGGGCTTGGGCTCGCATTGTTCTGGCGTAGTGGTTCGGGTCTTCTCTGAGGATCCGCCCCGTATAGCGTCTTCTACAAGCTTCCAGTGCATTCCCTCCCTTACAGCTGGCTCCCTCCGTACTTACTCTTGCCTTCCACCCTGGTTACCCACTTGGGTTACCAACTACCACCTCCTTCCCTGGCGATTCCTCAGCTACTCATTGCAACCCTTTCATGGCGGAGCTTCCACCACTACCTATGTTACCCTGGAGCTGTAACCCCACCCGCAGGACTCTTAAAGACCACCATGAAGCCGGAGTTCTTCCCTGTTCTAAAGCTAAGTACCCCTTATTCCTCTCTTCTTTGTTACTTCCTACTCTACTCGTACCCATTGTTCTAACTCATTTTTCTTATTCTTCTTTTCAGTCTTTACATATACACATAAGAGTATAGTAGCCCTACGCCTATATATATATATATATATATATGTATGTATACATACATATATGTATGTATGTGTGCATACATATATGTATGTGTACATGTATGTACACATACGTACATATATGTATATATATATTGTGATGATCCGGACTCCCGCAGGAACTGTGCAACATTAAACAGTGACTGTAGGGAGCTTGTACTGTGCAACGGAGCTTGTAGAAGCGAAATTGGATATTTTTAAGAGACTCTGCGCGAAAATCGGAGCAAATAGAAATTTCCGGGAGCTTTCGGCAAAATTTTGGATGAGAATTTGGCGAAACGGACGGCGGAATCGGACTCAGCGCGCGAAAACGGTCAAAATGGTATATTCACTTTATTTTCGGCAAAAATTACTGTTCCGGCCGGCCGGAATTACTGTTCCGGCCGGCGGCGGCCGCCGGCGAGCGGCGGCGGGCGGCGGCGCACGGCGGCGGGCAGCGGCGCAGCGCGGAGGCGCGCAGCGCGGGCAGGCGCGGGCAGGCGCGGGCAGGGCTCGGGTGCGCGGTCCATGGGCCTGGCGTGCACCGGGAGCACCGAACATTTTCCTTGCCACGTGTCGCTTCCCCATTGGATGGCCGGCTTCTAGAAGCGTCTAGATGGATGACACGTGGCGGCACCCCGTTGGCTGACAGGATCCGGAAGACCCGGCGCGCGACCAGCCATGTGCACCACGTGGGACACGTGGCAGCCTCCCAGTGGCCCTTGCACCGGCTGTTTCCTGTTCGGGCAACGCGTGGCGCGTTTTGGTTGGCCCGTTTTGGTGTTTCGTGTTCGGATCCGATCCTTTGTGGGAATATTCCCTTTTTGGCCCATTATATAAGAGATTCCCCACCCCCCTCTCTTTGCACCTTGGATTCCGAGCCAAGGAGAGAGAATCAGAAAAACTTCTCTCTACGAAAGTTGTTCCTCTCTCTCTCTTCTTTCTCTCTCTAGAATCTCAGGAATTTAGGAGTTACAGTTAGTGAGATATCTGCGACGCGGCGCACTGCGACGATTTTCTTTTTAGGCCCATTTCCCGTCGCAGTTCCGTCAAAAATTCACTGCGGGCTAACCAGGTGGAATTTTTGGACGATTTTTGCGGCAGCGCGACCGTAAGAGGTAGGGCTTCGATTTCCGTATTGATCATTTTGCTCCATTTCGTACTTTTGGCACGATTCCCGAGTCCTCTTTGACCCCCCTTTTTGCTGTGGTAATTTTTGGACAGCACCGACTTCTCCGATTTTTATCTTGACGTAGGAGCGTCAGATCGAGGCGTTTAAAGAGTCGATTTTGATCTACTCTTCGCGAGGAACGCAACCGTGATTTTTCTGAGAATTTAGGAGCTCATTTTAGAGGTGAAAAATTTCTCTTTTCCCGTGCTGTCTGAAAAACAGCAAATATTGTACTTTTTGAGATTGTATTTATACCGGGAGCGCTGATTTGCAGGATTTGAGGACTGTGGACAACCAGGAGACTACCTGGGGTGTTGTTTGAGCTACTCGAGGTGGGCGGTTGTTGCTTACCTCATTTTTGACAAGCTCACTGGGATTACTAGAAATCCCCTAAAATAATGTGACAATTAATGAGAACCATTGGGACAAACTAACAGGACAACTAACAGGACAATTGATGAGAACTATTGGGACATACTAATATGACAATTAATGAGAACTATTGGGACGAACTAATATGACAATTGGGACGAACTAATATGACAATTGGGACGAACTAATATGACAATTGATGAGAACTATTGGGACGAATTAATATGACAAATGACAAGGACCGCTGGGACAAACTCCCCTAAAATTTAATATAACCCCACAAATGATATGATGACTTATATTGGGACACTGTGACTGAGACAAAGGCTATGATCTCGCATGCAAATGACTTTTGTCAGTAAATCAATTGTTTTAAACCTTTGACACTATTTTACGACTTTTAAAAATAAAGACAGTTGCATGCATGCCCGGACATCAGGTAAGGCCACTATTTATCGCTACACTATCATATTGGGATTTGAACATGTTTTCATTGTTGTCCTTTGCATTCATATGTTGTTGCTCAAGTGTGAGCAGGGGTTTGGGATAGTGTAGCCAAGGTTGCATTAGATTGTGGATTTGTGGGGTATTGCGGTGACCGCGGACGGTAGGCGGTCGACCAGATGTTGTCCTTGCATCAGATAGGGGTTGATTCTGGTTTATTTTGCATTAGATTGTGGATTTGTGGGGTATTGCGGTGACCGCGGACAGTGGGCGGTCGATCAGATGTTTGTCCTGCATCAGATAGGGGTTGATTCTGGTTTATTTTGCATTAGATTGTGGATTTGTGGGGTATTGCGGTGACCGCGGACGGTAGGCGGTCGACCAGATGTTGTCCTTGCATCAGATAAGGGTTGAGCCTGGTTTATTTTGCATTAGCTGGAGGTTGGGTTTCCTCTAGTGGATGATGTTTCCCACTTATTGAGTACTATTGCATCTGATTGGGTATCAGGCTTCTTTAGTGGATGGTCTTTCCCACTTTGATCATAGTCATGATCCAGTCCTGCTTTTGAGACTTATCATACCGGCGCGGTTGTTGCCCGGTGAATTTTGAGACTTATCATACCGGCGCGGTTGTTGCCCGGTGATGCTTTACTCGTGTGGGTCGCTCCCCTCGAGTTCCACTCTAGAGGCTGGGGCCAGACAGTTGTTGACAGTTTTGCTATCACGTCGGCGCGGATTTTGCCCGATGATGAGAGCGGAGCAGGCAGTACCGATCGTGGATCAGATGACGGATTGGGTTATTTTGGACAGCTTTTTGTTTACTGATGCATGCATACGGTTTTGATAGCCAGTACCGCAGTAGAAGCATAGTAGTGGTAGTTTTACTGTTTCAGTACCTTACTTATCCTACCACTTCACCTTTTCCCTTTTTGCCTCTAGTAGTCCTAGTGGGTGCGTCAGAGTTGAGGTTTTTACCCACTAGGGGAGGCTATTGGTTTATCTGATAGTTCTCACCCCCATTGTTATTTTCTGTTTCTTTCTTCTCCTTTATTTTGCAGAGTCATCTGCGGGAGCTGCTAGGCCATCGGCAGCTGATCGAGGTAAGGGGATCGCTGAATAGATAGATCTCCTGGGAGACTGAGAGCTGTAGATAGACGTTGTACCCCACTCAGACTGTGATATTCTCCTTTTATTTTGGGTCTGGCGTTAGCCAGCTGGTTGTACTATTTTGGTGAGCTGGGAGATTATTGTACTTATTACTGTGTTATTTGTAGTCCCAGTCTGAGATACTATGTGGTTCTCCTATTTCAGCTGCTCTTTTATTGTTAGATTATATCTGAGCAGGTTACCAGCGCTTCGTGTACGCGGAAAATTCCGTGTGCACGGCGGATCTGTAGACGAGCCCGAGTTTCGGGGCGTGACAGATTAAGTTGGTATCAGAGCTTAGGGATAGGTCAGTTGGGACTTAGGAAACCCTAGGCTTTTGAGCAGACCCTAGGATAATAGGGCATGAGAGACGTGACATTTCGCGAAAGTCGCTGATTTATTTGGTTTGACTCTTCCAGTGAGAGAAGAGGGACCGACATACCCAAATTTCTGGTGTACAGTTATGTTGGCTGCAGACAACATAAAGTCACAGAAATAGGAGAATGTCTTTAACTTTCGCTGGATTGGGTCGTGTGGGGTGATGATACTGAGTGTGGTTTCTTGTGGTAGGATGCCTCCGCAACGTAGAATGTTGACGCGTTCGCAGCCTTCTTCCTCTGAGCCCGAGCCGGAGGAGTCCGAGCAGGGCCAGCAGAGTGAGGTGCAGGAGCTTCAGGCTCTGATGGCCCAGATGTCAGAGGCCGTGCGGCGTCAGGAGGAGGCCATAGGTCGGCTGACGCAGATGTTAGAGCAGAGGGCGCAGCCTGTTGTTGCACCCCCAGAGAGTTCTCCCGTACCTTCCTCCCCTGCTGTGGCTCCCCCAGTTGGACCGGTGACCACGGCATCCCCTGTTGCTCAGGGAGCAATTCGGCCATTGACTCCTGCAGAGGAGCAGGAGTTTGCTGACAAACTTACTCAGTTCTGTAAGCGGGGACCGCCCAGGTTTTCAGGGCGGGATACTAAGCCTGGGAGATTGGGACTTGGCTTTCGTCAATGGAGAAGTTATTCCGGGACTTCTTCATAGCCCAGAAGTACAGGGTACATATGGCTGTACACTGTTTAGACGGGGATGCTGATGCATGGTGGCGTCGGGTGGAGCCCCTGGAGTTTCGGATCACTCGACAGCTACCCTGGGCAGAGTTTAAGAAGATGATTCTGGATACGTACTTTTCCACAAGTATGAAGAAAAAGCTAGAAGATGATTTGAAGAATCTTCAGCAAGGCGACCGGACAGCATTGGACTACTTTCAGGAGTTCAGGCGGTTGCTCAACTGCGTACCCTATGTCGCCAGGGACGGACCGCACCAGGTGGAGCTCTTTGAGTCGGGTCTGCGCCCAGAAACCTATACTTTGGTGCACGCTCAGCGACTGCAGACCTTGGAGGAGGCAGCAGAGCATGCACAGTGGGTTGAAAGGGGAGACCACGTCATTGCCAGACGTGGGGGCTTGGTCGCTCAGAGTTCTGACAAAAAGCGTCCAGCACAGCACGACGAGGGACAGGCCAGTTCCTGGAGGCCGCCCCGACCGCCACCGCCTCAGTTCACGGGCCGTGGACGTTCAGAGCAGCGAGGGCCTGGTGGATCCCAGAGACCCCCGCAATATCAGCAGCAGCAGTTGGGACAGCCACGGCTTCGCGATAGAGACAGATGTATATTCTGTGGAGGACCTCATTTGTCACACACCTGTGATCAGAGGTGGGGTCGTTGTTATAAATGTGGACAGTCAGGCCATGTTCGAGCTTCATGCCCCTTTTCGACCCCAGCAGCATCTTCTTCAGTTTCGGCTCCCTTCGTATCTCAGCAACGATCGTCAGCTCAGCGGCCTTATGCTCCAGTGAGCGGATCCCCATCTTTTTACCCTGCTGATCACCCGCCACCAGCTCAGAGCGGTCGGGTTTATGCCGCTCAGGTGGAGGACTTTGCAGCAGCCGACCATGTGGTGGTGGCAGGTATTATTATTTTGCTTTTTGGCATTAGATTTTGCATTGTATTGCACTTGAGCATGCTAGATATGCGTTAGGAGTACATTTACTTCATTGTATGGGTTAGGGGTAGGACGGTCACCTTATGCACGGGAGGTACGTATTCCCGATCTTTTAGCACATGGAGGTGTGTCGTTGGTCCTGACCGGTGCAGATGAGTCCTGGATTATGCCAGTAGACCAGATGGTCATGACTCAGCTGCGGGACTTGATCATGGTACATAGATAAACTGGCTGGCTCAGTATCCCTTTTCGCGGCGGTTGATTGTGCTGCGAGGACGATCTTTTGGGAGCCAGGCCAGGAGAAGTCTGTGTGGGTTGCCGCAGGGCTCTCTTTGCCTCTGAAGTTTTGACTTCGCTGGCGAGGCGGATGTTTCGCTTTGGGTGCGGAATTGTTTTTGGCTAGCATAGTTTGGGGCCTACGGGGCGCCGGTGCTTTTGAGATGTAGGAAGTAGGTTCACTTCGGCATTGTAAGGGATTACCGGGAATTAGATAAAATGATCATTTGGGGGATTTTATTAGGAACCTCAGGAGTACAGAGGTACTCGGATCGAGTATCTGTGCCCGTGGACATGAGGATTGGATTACCAGGTGCCCTGGGAGGAGCGGATGCATTTGCTGGTGTAGACTACTTAGTCACTTGAGCGGTTAGTCCTGCTGTACTTATTGAGGTGGTGCGGTTATCTAAGTGCCCGCCTCTATTTTGTATCCGTTAGAGACCCGAGATTTGAGCCTTGGGGACTAAACTCAGGTTTAGTACGGTTTTTCCTCCGCAGACTGATGGGCAGTCAGAGCGGATTATGCAGATCCTGGAGGGTATGCTAAGAGCATACATCTTGGATTTCGGCGGAGGGTGGATTCGACACTTACCCTCGGCTGAGCTCGCGTACAACAACAGTTCTCAAGCGAGCATTCAGATGACTTCGTTTGAAGCGTTGTATGGACGCAAGTGTCGGTCACCCCTTTTATTGGAGTGACGGGGGCGAGAGGCGGACCTTGGGACCAGACGTATTGTTAGAGGCAGAGAAGAATATCTGAGCGAGTCGGATGTATCTTCAGACCGCCCAAAGCCGGCAGAGGAGCTATGCCGATGTTCGGCGACGAGACTTGGAATTTCAAGTTGGAGATCATGTATTCCTGAAAGCCTCGCCGTCCAAAGGAATCAGGAGATTCGGCATTCGTGGGAAACTTAGCCTCCGATATATTGGACCCTTTGAGGTATTGGAGCGTATTGGGCCATTCCTTAGGTGAAAATCCAACGGGGCAATCATGACGAGCGCAAGACTACATGGGAGCTCGAGTCGGAGATGAAGGATGCTCACCCCTACTTATTCGAGACATCGGACTGAGTATTATTGTTTAGTCTCGTTTCGAGGACGAAACTCTTTTTAGTGGGGGAGGATGTGATGATCCGGACTCCCGCAGGAACTGTGCAACATTAAACAGTGACTGTAGGGAGCTTGTACTGTGCAACGGAGCTTGTAGAAGCGAAATTGGATATTTTTAAGAGACTCTGCGCGAAAATCGGAGCAAATAGAAATTTCCGGGAGCTTTCGGCAAAATTTTGGATGAGAATTTGGCGAAACGGACGGCGGAATCGGACTCAGCGCGCGAAAACGGTCAAAATGGTATATTCACTTTATTTTCGGCAAAAATTACTGTTCACCGGAATTACTGTTCCGGCCGGCCGGAATTACTGTTCCGCCGGCGGCGGCCGCCGGCGAGCGGCGGCGGGCGGCGGCGCACGGCGGCGGGCAGCGGCGCAGCGGCGGAGCGCGGAGGCGCGCAGCGCGGGCAGGCGCGGGCAGGCGCGGGCAGGGCTCGGGTGCGCGGTCCATGGGCCTGGCGTGCACCGGGAGCACCGAACATTTTCCTTGCCACGTGTCGCTTCCCATTGGATGGCCGGCTTCTAGAAGCGTTTAGATGGATGACACGTGGCGGCACCCCGTTGGCTGACAGGATCCGGAAGACCCGGCGCGCGACCAGCCATGTGCACCACGTGGGACACGTGGCAGCCTCCCAGTGGCCCTTGCACCGGCTGTTTCCTGTTCGGGCAACGCGTGGCGCGTTTTGGTTGGCCCGTTTTGGTGTTTCGTGTTCGGATCCGATCCTTTGTGGGAATATTCCCTTTTTGGCCCATTATATAAGAGATTCCCCACCCCCTCTCTTTGCACCTTGGTTCCGAGCCAGGAGAGAGAATCAGAAAAACTTCTCTCTACGAAAGTTGTTCCTCTCTCTCTCTTCTTTCTCTCTCTAGAATCTCAGAATTTAGGAGTTACAGTTAGTGAGATATCTGCGACGCGGCGCACTGCGACGATTTTCTTTTTAGGCCCATTTCCCGTCGCAGTTCCGTCAAAAATTCACTGCGGGCTAACCAGGTGGAATTTTTGGACGATTTTTGCGGCAGCGCGACCGTAAGAGGTAGGGCTTCGATTTCCGTATTGATCATTTTGCTCCATTTCGTACTTTTGGCACGATTCCCGAGTCCTCTTTGACCCCCCTTTTTGCTGTGGTAATTTTTGGACAGCACCGACTTCTCCGATTTTTATCTTGACGTAGGAGCGTCAGATCGAGGCGTTTAAAGAGTCGATTTTGATCTACTCTTCGCGAGGAACGCAACCGTGATTTTTCTGAGAATTTAGGAGCTCATTTTAGAGGTGAAAATTTCTCTTTTCCCGCTGTCTGAAAAACAGCAAATATTGTACTTTTTGAGATTGTATTTATACCGGGAGCGCTGATTTGCAGGATTTGAGGACTGTGGACAACCAGGAGACTACCTGGGGTGTTGTTTGAGCTACTCGAGGTGGGCGGTTGTTGCTTACCTCATTTTTGACAAGCTCACTGGGATTACTAGAAATCCCCTAAAATAATGTGACAATTAATGAGAACCATTGGGACAAACTAACAGGACAACTAACAGGACAATTGATGAGAACTATTGGGACATACTAATATGACAATTAATGAGAACTATTGGGACGAACTAATATGACAATTGACGAACTAATATGACAATTGGGACGAACTAATATGACAATTGATGAGAACTATTGGGACGAATTAATATGACAAATGACAAGGACCGCTGGGACAAACTCCCCTAAAATTTAATATAACCCCACAAATGATATGATGACTTATATTGGGACACTGTGACTGAGACAAAGGCTATGATCTCGCATGCAAATGACTTTTGTCAGTAAATCAATTGTTTTAAACCTTTGACACTATTTTACGACTTTTAAAAATAAAGACAGTTGCATGCATGCCCGGACATCAGGTAAGGCCACTATTTATCGCTACACTATCATATTGGGATTTGAACATGTTTTCATTGTTGTCCTTTGCATTCATATGTTGTTGCTCAAGTGTGAGCAGGGGTTTGGGATAGTGTAGCCAAGGTTGCATTAGATTGTGGATTTGTGGGGTATTGCGGTGACCGCGGACGGTAGGCGGTCGACCAGATGTTGTCCTTGCATCAGATAGGGGTTGATTCTGGTTTATTTTGCATTAGATTGTGGATTTGTGGGGTATTGCGGTGACCGCGGACAGTGGGCGGTCGATCAGATGTTTGTCCTTGCATCAGATAGGGGTTGATTCTGGTTTATTTTTGCATTAGATTGTGGATTTGTGGGGTATTGCGGTGACCGCGGACGGTAGGCGGTCGACCAGATGTTGTCCTTGTATCAGATAAGGGTTGAGCCTGGTTTATTTTGCATTAGCTGGAGGTTGGGTTTCCTCTAGTGGATGATGTTTCCCACTTATTGAGTACTATTGCATCTGATTGGGTATCAGGCTTCTTTAGTGGATGGTCTTTCCCACTTTGATCATAGTCATGATCCAGTCCTGCTTTTGAGACTTATCATACCGGCGCGGTTGTTGCCCGGTGAATTTTGAGACTTATCATACCGTGCGGTTGTTGCCCGGTGATGCTTTACTCGTGTGGGTCGCTCCCCTCGAGTTCCACTCTAGAGGCTGGGGCCAGACAGTTGTTGACAGTTTTGCTATCACGTCGGCGCGGATTTTGCCCGATGATGG
>CM054954.1:4080083-4148670 GCA_029168755.2 Tillandsia fasciculata
CGCATATTTTTTCGTCCAACGGCTAAAAACTTGATAGCACCAATGGCTTGGTGCTATCGATAGTAATCTGCATATATATTATATATATATATATATATATATATATATATATATATATATATATATATATATATATATATATATATATATATATATATATATATATATATATATATATATATATATGTATATAGTATAGCTTATCTATACCAATACATTAAAGGGGGAAGCCTTAACGGAATGGAAGCCTCCCCGCATTTTCCGCCTCAGACGTTCCCTCACGCCTACTTTTCCGTACGCTTGAATAGACAACTCGGCTTTTCTTCCTCTGCTCTGATGCCGTGCTTGAGTGCTTCCTTCTCTTCAACTCCCTCTATCTCACCAACTTCCTCTATCTCTCCCTCTCCTCTGAGGCTATCCCCGCCAAGGAGCCTGTCCTGCTCCTGTCGCCGCAGAGGCTGATGCTCCTGTTGCGGAGCCACTCTGCTTCCGTACGTTCCTCCGCGCTTCCTCTCTGCTCTGAGGCGATTTTCCCACTTACCTCCCACCTACTCCGCGGCATGGCTACTCCCCAGTCTTGAAGAATGGTCTGCTCAATCCTCTCTCCCACCCACTCCGCGGCATGGCGACTCCTCAAACCGCGGAGTTGCCGCCGCGGCATGCCCACTCCCGCCATACCCGATCACTTCTCTGTGCCGTACCCGATCCCATGACTTTCTCTCACTCTCTCTCTCCCCGTCTCTCCCTTACTTTATCCGGCTATATATATACTGTTTGAATGGTGAGTTGAATGTTGCAAACGTGGAATATTGCATCTAAAAAGAATATTGCATCTTCTTATTGGTTGCTATCTTATTTTGAATATTGAATCTTGCAAACGTGGAATATTTTGCATCTAAATTTGAAGGTGATTCCCTTTTCCCTCTGTCAGTCTTTATTTCTCTGATTTATACTGGTCCTCCTAGCTTTTTACCATGGTTAATTAGGACAGTGTGCTTGCTAAATTTTGATTTGCTTCCATTCCGTTTAGGCTTCCCCCTTTAATGTATTCGTGTATAGATTTTGTTTTCCCTGTGCTTCCCTGGGATTCTCAATACTGCTGGTGCAGGCATGGATGTCGTCACGATCTCCTTTAAGGATTTGCTATCAAATATAGTCGAAAAACTGGGTATCCCAGCGCCAAAGTATGGGCTTACGGTTGACACGTCTGCGCGACTTATCGCTTATGTTGATGTGGAGATCGAGAGAAACGACTCCGTAGTCGAGACCATTCGTTCATGGGGTTCGCCTGCCTGTGCTGCTGGACCATCTGAGGAAGAGGCGGCACGCAAATGTGTTAGTACTCTTCGTAGTGAGCTTGGCTTCGCTATTCAGGATGCAAATTTTGACGACGCTAAGTTTTACAAAAATTTGTACACTCATCTCTCCGAACAATATAGCGCACTGTCCTCGAAGTATACTACTCTCAAGTGGGACTACAAAATGCTCAAGAACTGTTACAACAAGGCTACTGAAGAAAGAGACCGTTATTTAACTGAGCGCTTTGAGATACATGAAAGTTTGGAGAAGGTGTATGACATAATTACTGGATCTACCATGGTTATTGACACTCCTCAGGCGTGTGCTGCACAGGGCCCTACTCATGTGCCCGAATAGTATTAGCTGACTGTACTCTGCCCTTTTTGTTTTGCCTTTTGTTTACTCTTTTGCTTTAAAGAGGCTCATGATAGCGCGTATCTTTAACTGTGCCATGTTTAATGGTTGCCGGCATGGGTCAGCTCACATTCCATCCTTTTTGTCAACAAATGTACTATGTTGGGTATAAAGTCGTGTATATGGCACAGTGTAATTTCCCCGCCGGCATGTTTAATGGCTATATATATATGTGTGTGTGTGTGTGTGTGTGTGTGTGTGTGTGTGTGTGTGTGTGTGTGTGTGTGTATGTATATGTATAAAGTTTTGATTTCCCTACTTATAGTTCCATTTGTTCCCGTCCAGTTGCTCCAACACAATCTGGGAATATGGTCGAATATGAAAAGAGGGGATGTTATGTGCTGAATGGCCTTGGGGCAAATGTCATGAGTTACCTTAGGGCAATCGGCTATGGTTCAATGTGGAAAGATGGGATGTTGCATGCCGAGCGGCCTTGGGGCAATTGTCATGCGTTGCCTTAGGGCAATCAGCACAACCTTTTTGTATTCCTAATTTGAATATTGTTATTCCCAGTTTGTGTTTTCGGTCCTCTCACTCTTTGCTGTGTGATGTGAAGAGTTGAGGCATTTTTACTCAATGAAATACAATACAGTTGAGATGAGTTGTATGCATTTTTTTGCCCTTCTTTTCTCTTGGTTTCGTTTTATCCTACGCTTTTTTGATGCAGCCCTTATGTCTGTAGTGTTGTCGTAAACCTTAGTAGTATAAACCGAACAATTCTCATTTTATGAAAGCTGTTTTTTAGTATAAGAGAATTCTCACTGTATAATAAATTAGAGACCTCCAGCAACCAATTGATCGTATTAATCGACCTGCAAACACACAACAAACGACTATTAGTCCTTTAGAAGAAATGCAGCTTAATAGAGAAAAAATATGCGACCTGATGAGTCTGGAAGAACCCGAAATTCAGGTTACAAATCCTTTCTGACTACTATATTATTATTTAGAATTTCATGACAACTTGAAAATATATTTTTTATCCTCCTCCAGAATACAAAGTTTACATGCGAGGTGACATTGAAATCAATAGACTGCTCATATGGTTGGTGGTATAAAGCCTGTCGTGGATGCAGAGCAGCAATTAAAAGTTATGGAGAAGAATTTTGCTGTGGGCTTTGTGGAAAAAAATGATGAACCACCTATGCCATGGTGGGTTGATTGGATGAAATTACATATTTAAATGGCTAAATTACAGAAAACCCCCCTGTCATATCCCGCTTTTCCACTTTACCCCCCTGTCATTAAAAAATCGACAATCTGCCCCCTCGTAATTACCGAATTGTGCAATAACCCCCCCCGCCGTCAGTTGACCGTCAGTTTTTTTGAAAATATAATTTTATATACCCAAAATACCCTTAGAAAATATCCCTTAAAAAAAAAAAAAAAAACTTCGGAATAAAAAAAAAGAAAAAAAAAAGAGGGCATTTTCGTCAATTTACCATTCCCGTTAACGTCGTTGCCCCCTAAAGACAATTCGGTAATTACGAGGGGGCAGATTGTCGACTTTTTAATGACAGGGGGGTAAAGTGGAAAAGCGGGATATGACAGGGGGGTTTTCTGTAATTTAGCCTATTTTAATCTCATATTTTGAAACTCTTATATTTCACATATTGCACTGAAATTTAAAAATAACAGGTACAAATTGGATGCAACTGTTGCTGATGAGACTGGTGATGCTAACTTCACTATATTTGGGAAAGTTGCGCAGGATCTAATCCATGTACCTGCCCAAAACCTTGCTACTGCTGATGACTCTGACCGATTTACTCTCCCTTTGGTTATTAAAAATTTAATCGGCGAGAAGCATATTTTTCAAGTTACGATCGATACTTACAAGTTAAGCATGGGCATTAGATCATTTAAGGTCAGTAAGTGTTTCTCCTCCAAAGTACCAACAAAAGTCCAAAACCAGTTATACCAAAAAGATCAACCTGAAATCGAAGAACAGACAGTTTTAACCCCTTCCGCAAATACTCAGAATGACATATTTGGAGAAATATCTCCCTCGGCAATGTCACGTTCTAGGTATAGCTAATTTCTTTTTATCTCTACATTATCTTCCATTAATGAAATACCATGTTCCAATTACTAATGTACTATGTTGGCTTTTATCAGATTGTCTACAAATGTTGCTGAATTAGCTTCAGGCAAAAAACGTTTTAGGTAACTTTGTGGAATCAACCTCCCTTATAGTTATCTTTTCGCCATAAAATCTTTTATTTTTAGTTAACTTTGCGTATGTTCACATTGCAAGCACACAGAAGATGACGTGCCATCGACTAGCAAGAAATAATTAGTCTTTTGTTAATGAACAATTAATATATGTAGTATACTCCAAGGAGTTGAAATGATGCTATTAGTTAATGAACAGTTAATATATGTAGTAATTATACTTTTGTACTCCTTTCTGCTAATATATAATGTTGAAAATCTTATAATATATAACATTTCTTTATCTTTATAAATATTTTATTATTTATTACTTATTAATTATTAATTATTAATATTAATTTAGTGTAAATTTATTCGTCCGCCGCGAAGCGCGGGTCTTTAACTAGTATACTTTAAAAGCACAAGCCAATTTATGTTTGTGAATTTTTTACCATTGGATTTGTATTGGGATTTGTGCTATTGTAAAGTCAACTAAAAAGAGAGAAAGAAAAAGTAAAAAACACAAATCTCAATACAAATTCAATGATAAAAAATTTACAAGTATGGATGGACTTATACTTTTAAAAACATATAAGCTCTACTATATATATATATATATATATATATATATATATATATATATATATATATATTAGGCTACTATGTTATTAATATCACTAAGTCATTGATACTATTAGGTTTTTGATCCTTGGATAAAAAAATATGCGGTTAGAATAATAGTGGGCCCCTAGTATTTAATGGGTGGTAGAAAAAATAGTATGATCTAAGGGATGAAAATGATTAAAGAGGTAGAGATCTAATGGCGGAAAACTTGGTAGCACCAAGTGCTCGGTGCTATCGATAGTATAGCAGCCGAACACACACACACACACACACACACTCTCTCTATATATATATAGAATTGAGCCCCTATGCTTTTAAAAGTACCAAGTCATTAGTGCTTGTAGATTTTTAGCTATTGGATGAAAAGATGTGTGATTAGGATGATAGTGCGCTCCTTGAGTTAAGTGAGTAGTTGGTGGAATAAAATAATCTAAAAAATAAAATTAGTCAAAGAGGTAGATCTAACGGTAGAAGACTTACAAGCACCAATTACTTGGTGCTTGTACAAGCATAGTAGCCGAACTCTCTCTCTCTCTGTCTCTCTCTCTCTCTCTCTATATATATATATATATATATATATATATATATATATATATATATACATACTAGTCAAGATACGTGCGCTGCACGTGTTAATTAGCATACTAAATAAAAAATATATAAAATTATTTTAACATTAAATTAAAATTTTGTGTATATATATGGCATAATATTAAAATTTATATAATAATCAAATAAATAATATTTTTTTCACAACTAAATTAATAATATTTTTAGAATAGAAACCCATCAGTAATTAACAATTAATAATTATATAAAATTATTAAATTTGATAATTTTTTAATATAGGTACATATAAAATTTAAATTTAAAGTAATTATAAAGTTGACGATCTCACTAAAAAAAAAAAATTAAGGAGCTTATTTAGAAATATCATATAGTAAAAGATCTCTCCATATATTTTTTTTATGAAGAAAGTTAAATAAAAAATAATTGGGGAGACCATTTTATTATTGCTTATAGATGGAAGGTATTTATATATTTTTATCTTTAAAGGTTAAAAAAATATTTTTTATAAAAGAATTATCATATATATATGGATGTCAAATAAATATGTAAAAAAAATATATACAATACAAAATGATTCATTACGTTCACACAATAAAAATTAGAAGCAAAATATCAATTAAACATCTTAATACGAGAGTAAATTTTCAAATATTTTCTAAGCCTTCTAAAACCACCATATAATTTAATATAATAATATAATAATTCATAATTCATCTTAATAAAATAATAAATAAATAAATAATAAAAAAAGAATTTATAATTCAAATCCACAGTGTCTCTCTTGTAATAATTTTTTTTTTTAGTTTAATTTCAAGGTCCAGTTGATGGGATAGTCCATAACAAAATTATTAAATAAAAAAAAAATTGTAAAAATTAATTACCCAGTGCTTGATCTGAGAAAATTATCTAAAACATATCTTTAAAATATGAAGAGACAACAATAAAGTAGAATTCATGTTTTATTATCTGGAAGATAAAATGATTAGTGATAAGAAACTCTAAAAACTCTTTATTTTGTATTTTTTATAATTTTTTTTTTATATAATGAACTATATAGTTAACAACTCTTGATTTACAAAACATAAAATTGTTCTACTTTTTTTATTCTATTACTTGTATAATTTATCTTTTTTTAATATAATTGAAATCGTAAGCAACTTATAAATTATATCAACAACATGCTAGTGAAGATTAATACCAAAAATATATGGCGATTCAAAATAAAGATTAATACCAAAAAAAAAAAAACAAATAAATTTTTATGTGAAACAAATTTTTTATACCGTGAATTTATTCACAAATTATAAAAATAATTATTAGAACTCGCTCTCCCTAGTTGTATATTTAAGAATATAATAATATTATTATATATATATTTTTAATTATGTTTTTATATATTCCACAACCTAAGCAACCCACCGGGCATTTATAAAAAATAACTATTGTAATTTTAAAAATAGATACCAATAAGTATATATTATTATTATTATTATTATTATTATTATAAAAGAATTATCCATATCAAATAAACATGTAAAAAAAAAATGTAAAACACAAAATGACTTATTAACTTCACACAATAAAAATAAAAATAAAAGATCAATCAAATATTGTCTTATTATGGCATGAGAGTAAAAATTTCAAATATATTCTAAACTTTCATAAAAGACCATAGCTCATTTTAATAAATAATAAAAAAATAAAAAAAAAAAAATAAATGAGAAAGGAAAATTTTTTTGATTCAAACTCACAATATCTGGTATTGATGACATAGCCCATAACAATCCTACTTTCTTGTTTGGAGAAACAAAATTATTAAATAAAAAAAAAAGATTGAAAAAATTAAATACTCATTACTTTGTTTCTGGTAAAAATTAATAGATGAGAAAAATATCTAAAACTTATACTAAGAATATAAAGAGATAGCAAAAGTAGTATTCATACTTTTAATATTTGGAAGATGAAAAGATTATTTGTAATCCAAAGCTCTTCCATTTATAAAAAAAAAATAAGATTGTTTGAATTTCTCTATTCGGTTACTTGTAGAATAATAATTAATTATAGGATATAGATAGAATTAATTATTTAATGAAGTAGGTGTATGCACCATAATTATTCTAACTAAACTATAATATTTTAATTTATAAATCTAAATATAAACTAATGTAATCTATATAATTTAAAAAATGTGCCTATATATATATATATATATATATATATATATATATATATATATATATATATATATATATATATATATATATATTTCATAACCTTTTTCTAATATCATAAACTAATAGATATAACTATCAAATTGAAAATTAAATTACAAATTTGAAATCGCAATCAACTCAGAAATTAATATTACTTGATTCTTTTACTAATTGAATGAAATATAATTTTGTCTCAAAATATAGTTTAAAGACTCAATTAGGATATAAAATCTGATTTGTCGTGATAAATTTGAAATTTTACATCAAAAATTTTTAGAAATTTAAAGTTTAAAATCAAAATTAGAATAGAAAATTATTACTGGTTCAAAATTTATTGTAATTACACAATCGGAGAGAAGGATGGTGAAGGGTATACTTGTAATTACATATTACTTACCAATAAATAAGTGGGTGAGACGAAACTATCAAACATATTTGTTTATAATAATAAGAATATATATATATATTGGAATTAGGCTAGAATACTATCGATAGCACCAAGCCATTGGTGCTATCAAGTTTTTAGCCGTTGGATGAAAAAGTATGCGGTTGGGATTATAGTGGTCTCCTAGGGTTTACTAGGTGGTTGGTTGAATAGTAAAAATATTAGGGGACCACTATAATTCCAAACACATATCTTTTCATCCAACGACTGAAAACTTGATAGCACCAATTGTTTGGTGCTATCGATAGTATTCTAACCGGACTCTATATATTGTAGTCAAATATCAATAAACCTGTATTGGGCTGGGCTACTAAGAAATATTTACATTCAAATGATCACAGATTACAAGCAAATTTTGCACACTAGTGCCTATACAATTACATATTCACATAATACACAACCTTTACTTACAATACTCCTTTCCTTCGCCACAAAGGTCCAGTTAAAAAAGTCTTTGGAACTCAAAATTCTTACATACACAACCATAAAAAAAGAAAAAAGAAAAACTTGTTATGTGTACTTGGCTTGTTACAATCCATCATAGAAATTGTTGGTTAGTAGTCATAGTCCACGACGGGCATCTCCTTGTCCATGAGGATGAGA
The DNA here is from genome assembly GCA_029168755.2 of Tillandsia fasciculata. Classification (NCBI taxonomy): domain Eukaryota; kingdom Viridiplantae; phylum Streptophyta; class Magnoliopsida; order Poales; family Bromeliaceae; genus Tillandsia; species Tillandsia fasciculata. Next base: position 4,088,406 of record CM054954.1, read on the forward strand.
TCGTACGTCCGCCCTTCCCTGATCAAGTCCACCGCCGCCTGCCCGTTCTCCACCGATTGGAAAATGAACTAGTACAGCTAAGTGCATGCCCACACTATTGAGTCTTGGGGTTTCCATTAGTATGACGCCTCTTAGAATACTTTCATAAATTAATCAAAATTTTTTATATTATGTAGCGTACAGTTTTTCACTCTCGTTTGCTTCAAGTTCTGCGTGTGGGATTACAATAAATAAATATCTCATTGAGATTGTCAACACATCATCTATTTATAAAAATAGTATTTTGGTAGACTCGCGGCTGTGCTTCAGCACAAATAATTCTGCAAAATTTATATATGTTTGATATTGTTGTATTTTGTTATTTTCATAAATTACCTTAATTTGCTTAACAAGTTATATAACTCTATATATATATATATATATATATATATATATATATATATATATATATATATATATATATATATATATATATATATATATATATATATGACTATACAAAAGACATTGAATTCGAATTCAAATATGAGAAGTTCTTTATTGTAAGTAATGAATTCGAATCTGAATCCGACTGAATAGCCAATTTTGACATCCGAATTCGACTCCTAATCCGAATTCGACTCGTATCGAATTCAATTTTCGAATCATGCATGAAAAGGTAAGTAGCAGTAGCTAAATTTATGCAACAGCATACAATTATTTGCCCCCCCCCCCCGGGCGGCCCCGGCCCATCTCTCTTTTGTAGCTGCATGATCACATGCCTGTATCTTGGGTGGACCAAGTTCTAAGATTGCATTGCTTTAACTGCAATGTTATTCTACTTATTCCGTAATATGCTACACTAGAATAAGAATATATTATAGTAATCAGTAAAATTTATCTCATCCAGAATAAATTGGGTATACATTTCTTGTAAAGCAATGCTATCCGTACACCTACTTTTGAATATATGATATACGCCCGATCCATCCTATACAATTCCAATATTTTGATACGCTAGATCCTGAACTTTCATACATATTATAGTATCAAAAGTAAAATGTATAAATAGTTCATATGCAATCCCAATATTTCGATACGCTAGTTTCTGAACTTTCACACATTATAGTTTAGCCCGAACAGAATTAACAAGACTAGTTAACACTAAATTTTTTTAAAAAAATTACTTTTATTTTTTATGTTCAGAACTGAGGAGCAATATATGTGAGAATATTCAGTTTTTTTTGTTTTTTTTTATTTTGTATTTTGTTTTTTTGTTTACGTTTGTTGGATTCATTCTAAAAATCTTTCCTGTAACGAGTCGTATGATATAGGTAGACACGTACAAAACTTACCTGAAATATGGATCATTTTGAATTTGTTACTCAATCATGCATTCAAAATTTTAAATTTACTATCCAATCTTTCTATTTGGTTGATTTGAGTCAGTTGATGACATTTTGACTTCAAAATTTGAATATGACGTTTATTTATACAGATTTAGTTAGTATGCTTCATGCAATTCTCGCAACTATAAATTTAATAAAATAAATAATTAGCTTAACTTTTGAAGTCAAAGTATTGCGCAAATCAGACAAATTTGCACATTGGATAGTAAAATCAAAATTTAGAAATATGTTAGTTAATCAAATCAAAATGAACCATATTTCAAATACATTTTATACAATTTTATCTAAGATATATATTAGTTTTCTAAAGAGCGGACTGCCACGGACATAAATTATTTTTCTAATATTTTTGTCAATTTTTTCTTTGTAATCCCTCAAACTCCAAAGGAGTAGATTTTGCTACAACCTTCTAGAAACTTCTTTATGAATCTCGAGACGTTTGATACCAATGCCGAAAAGTCAAGAGCTTCTTAAGGTTTCTAGAAGATGCATTAAGTATTTTTTGGGAGCTTATAACTTCCACTTTTGGCTTGTATTTTTAGGACCACTTGATTTTTTTTTTTTTTTTTTGTTAACTAGTTAGACTACAAGTGACCTACATAAGAATATGACATCCACCCCCATTTCTTAGAAATTTAATTGTACTTTCTACTCAAGTAATATAATTTATAAATTTTCTAGTTTTCGAGCGTCAAAGTTAGCAAAAGTAGAGAGGCCAACTTGCTAACTTTGTTCAGGAAAATGAGCGCCGCATCATCTTGATAAGCGTGACAGGGATCCTCCAGAAGTCTCGATATTAAATGCACAGATGGGGAATCAAACTCTGACCTTTTAGTCAGCACCTTAATTAGGTATCAAACAACTGAATCCGCTCTGTATGTATAATAGGAAAGAAGAGAAACTGCAGGACAAGCCACTCATCTCCAGCTTCTGCTTCTGTCTTCTAACACAATTTATTACTAACAAAACTTCCACCGCCACAGCTCTTCCTAATTATGTGCTACCTGTTAGGAAAATAATCGTACTAAACTTTGATTGTGATTAAATTATCTAACTATTTTTTGTTTAAAATTTAATAACATAACTTACCTTTAATCGCTGTGAAAATTTTAGAAATGTAGATAAAAATAAACCAAAATAAAATTGATCCGAAAGCGTGCGAGGCACTGCCCTAAGGCGTATTTCCGTCCTTCGTGCGGATTAATCGGAGATACCACCCCAAGGTACGACCGGAACTCCCCTTCCTACGAGCACGACCGCGGAAGAGGTTGACGAAATTTTTTTCAACACCCGATAATAAAACAACATAAAAAAATTAAAAACAAATCTTTTCTCTTAACAATTAACCAAGCTATATGTGACTATATCTCAATATATATATCTCTAGCACACACCCTCTACATGTATATATATAGAGGGTGTAGGCATGTGAACGTTGGGTTTCAACCCAACGTTCAATTAGAGGTTAATGTACATTAAAGATAATTAAATGAAAAATATTAATGTTGGTTTCAATCCCAACGTTAAAAAAACATTAATAAGAATTAATTAGTAAATTAATTAAAAGAGGGTAAATTAATAATTAAATAAGAAAAATAAATGACAATAAAAGAGAATAACTTAAAATTAATAAATGAGAATACATTGTAATAAATAAAATTGAAAATTGATAATAAAATAATTATTGAGAATTTTGGAATTTTAAATTTTATTCCAACAATCCCCCACAAAATTCAAAAATTTCGAAATAATTATTAAACTCAACAAATTAAAATTAAAATAAGACTATCGGGTGTTTATACTATGTAATAGGTAAGGTGTCTTTAAGAGACTTAACATCACTTAGTGTAAGCAATTTTCATCAGAAGGAATCGGAGTGAACCAGGTCTTGAACTACGTTCCTTTGACCCTGACTTCAACTGCCACACACACAGTACAGAATTCTCCATCGCGAGTCTGTGCATTAAAGGCCATACACAGTATCTTGATTTTTTCATAAGATTTTCTATGGACAGCCCACATCTCATAGTCGCGGCCTTATACGAATATTCTTATATAGGTGGTCTTGTAAGAACTTGAATTTTGAAAATAAATAAATAATTGAAAATGATTGAAGTCCAGTTGAATTTTGGATCATGAAAGGCACAAGTGGTTTAAGTGCCCTTTTTCTGCAGTGTAATTTGCACAGAAATAGGGCCAGAAATATCACTTTTCAATCCGAGCCTGATCTCGAAGATCCGAGACCACGAGTGCGACCGTCTCGTCAAACCGAGTGAAAACCATATTGAACTTGTTCTGATCTGACGGTCGGATCTCCCAGAAATCGGCGTTGAAGCCGGCGGGACCCGCGACTTAAGTCGCAGGTACAGTGAACAGTAAACCCTAAAATCGAAGTCCCCTTCGCGCCAATGTCGGCCAATTTACTATCTGGACTCCTAATATAGTGGTTCGAGTAGTCAATTCTAGCTATTTTCGATGTTCTGAACGCAATGGCGCAGTCGAAAATTCTGTTTGACGACTCTGGAATTTCGAAAAGCGTAAAAACTGTAAAATTAGACAGTTTTTATGGAGCGGAATTTTATCCGGGCACTTTCTCGAAAAACGAAGATCGCTACCTGATAGGTCTCGTCGAGCCGGACGTCGTGGCGAAGTCCGTTTCTCGATCTGACGACCGGAAGACCTCGAAAAGCACGAAAAACGAGGAAAAATGCGAATTTTGCGTAAAAATCCCTATTAAAGTTGCCTCGATTATGGTGCCACTCCCTAGTGAAGGACCTGAGAGTGAAATAAAAGTGCTGTAGACGACCTAACAGTAAATAGAAAACCTAGAAGGGCTAAAATGCAATTTGACTAAAACCTATATATGTACAAGCTAGCCCGAGCTAGGGTTTTCATGAAACCCTAAAGCCAAGCCTCAGCCGCTTCTGCAACAACCTCCTCTCCTCTGCCGCTCTCCTCGGACCCAGCCGCACCGGCCGCCGCCTCCCCAGCCGCCGGTGAGGAGAGATTTCAAGAAGCCCTCCCCTCTCGGGTGCTGGAAAAGGAGGGTGCCTGGGTGAGCTTTGAGCGATCAAGAACCCACCTGTAGGGTCCCTCCTGTAGCAGAAGTCGGGTGGAAACCGAGCCCGAGGGACGCCGACCCCAGCCGCCGCCGCGGGAGCAACCCTTCTCCTGCAGTTTTCCGGCGAGGTAAGATCGACCCCCTTCTTCGTTTTTGTTGAGTCTTGAACCCCTCCAGTCCCTTACTGACATCGAGGAGATATTCCTCTCGAAGCCCGAACGCCCAAGGTGCTCCGGTCTACCGGCGGGAGCGACTTCTTGCCGGAAGTGCAGATTCCGGCCAGATCTGCGGCCGGGCTTCATCCGGCCATTGAACCGCAGATCAAAGCCGTTGATCTCGTTCTTATCATCGACTGAAGGGAGTCCACCAAGCCTCTGGACCATCCGTTGAGGATTCACGCCGTGCGACAAAGCCCTAGATCCGGCTTGTGTTGCACTTCGCCGGACTTCCTCCGCCCGGCGCCGCCGCTCGTCCCCGACCCCAACAAACCCTATAGGAAGCTCCCTGGCGCCGAGAGGATCCTTTTGGTCCATCTTACGCCGAGCCTGAGGCCGCCGATCGGATTCCGCCATTAAAGAGCCATTTTCCGGCGAACTCCTTCTCCGGCCAAACCGAACCTTCGCGAGGTGGGTAATCGACTCGTGTAGGTCCATATGATTATGTTGGAGCTCCTCATTTACTTGCATGCAAATTTTTACGCGTAGTTTTTGTTTGGTGTAGTTGCACCCGATCTCGGATCCGTGCTCCATCTCCGGCCGCCGCCGTTGAGCCCAGGCCCCGACCAACCACTCAGGTAGGTGCTAATCTCCGTAATTAAGATTTTCATCAAGTTAGATTGGGTCGGGGGTCTCTGTAAATTAAGTTGGTTCAACCTCGTTTTAAATAGTGTAGTGGTGCACTATTCCGGCCAACCACCACACGGGGCCGTCGGACCTGGGTCGGGAGGTGACCGAGACACATCTGCGAGTGCCCTCTTGCTGCTGTTTGCCACTGGTTGAAGCCTGAACCCGAGCAGACCCAGTCTCGGCCAAACCGAGCTCTAGCTTGTTGGAAATCACACCACCTTGTTCCGGCGATCTTCCCGGCGGGTCTGCGACACACCCGAGGTGAGCCCTCGACTCTACATACCCTAATAAGCATGATGCTCACATTTGTTTTAATTTTGACTAAGTAATTATCATGTATGAGTAAAGTGATAATTGAGGATTTAGACTGTTAAGGGCCAACTTTGCCCTCGGACTTCGTGTCAGCCCCAGCCTGTGAGCACGGCTTTGTCTTGTCGAAACGGACTCGACGGAACTTACGGTGCAGCTTTTGGATTCCCGGAGTTAGAGAACGGATCGAAACAGTAGCTCAAGTCATGATTTTATGCAACCTTAAAAGACTTTATGGACCCGATTGTGTTCTTGGGCCTTGTGCCAGCCCAATTCTTGTGAGCACGATATGGGTCTCGTCGTAACAAACGCGCTGAAAGTTACGGCGCAGCGTTTGGACCCCCGGATTGCAAGAACGAGTAGAAACAACATTTAAAACAAGGTTATTATGCAACTAGTGAAGTTTAATGGTTTAGCTTGCTAATGTAACCATATGAACAGTATTTAAATGGTGTGAACATGTCTCTAAACAATTTATTAGAATGTCGTAGACCCTCGTTGAGTAGAAAGTGGATAATGTTCGGTAAATCGACGATATATCCCCGTATAAGCTTTCTGTTAATGTCGTGTCGTTGGGAAGGGTATGTGCGAGTCTATTACTGATCAGATTTGCTTATTCAGGGCCCAGTTGTTCAGCACCGGCCTCCCAGTAGCTGTGCGGGAGTTCGTGGATCGGCCTACACTCAGGTGGGTTACTTTCGATCCGGGCTTTAGCTCTTTGGCCCTCTGGTTGCTTTAGTCCAGTCGGACACTTGTTGTTGATTTGCCCTGCTGATTTTATCCATATGACCTGTTTTGACGTACCCTGACTCTCCTGATTGACATCGATCTCGCTAGACCTGTTCATGATTAGCCTGGATTAGTCGCGTCGCATGCTCTATGATTATTCTTGATAGATTCTGATCTTCTTGCGACACCATATATGTACCTGTTATCAGCTTATACATTCCAGTACTTAGATGTTATTTCTTCGATTGCATGATCTGATTATACTTGTTGATTCCCGTCGTTTGAGATATTGCTTGATATAGTTGACATGCATGATAGATCTTGGTCGATCCACATACCTGTTTATTAGCTTATTGATTGATCTCTACGACCTATGATGATTGCATATATCACATGATCTGATTGCTAGACATTGATTCTTTTAGACTTGTCGATGATACATGCTGATTCCTGTCATTTGAGATGTTACTTGATATATTGTCGATGTGCATGATTGATTGATTCCGATTGATAGATATGATAGATGATTTCCCTGTTGGGATCTCGGCTTATTGCCGATTACTCGGTCACCAGACCGTGAGCTTTTGATCATAGCATGATGACTACCACGCACGCTGTACTTCACGTACATCAGCGGAGTCATGACCGCAACGATGTTCTTTACCGGTAAAGTGGTCTAGAGAAAGGACCCGTGAGCCCCTAGATAGGCACCAGTGGGTGCGGGGTTATGTCAGCCAGCTAGGTGCCAGCTAGGTGGTATGAGCCTGAGGTCCTCGTGACCAATACTGGCATGGATTGGGTACTTGAATTCATTTGTTGACGCATTCTTATTATCTTGCGCTGTTATTGATAGATATCTTACCCTGTACCCTTACTGCTCAGTTCATGATTGATTATCTCGTTTACATACATAGATTTTCAGCATTTATTACCCGCAGTTTCATTACCCTTGATTATCTGCCCATTCGGTTACCTGTGGATTTATGTTGATTATCAGTAGATCTTATTTGTTATCCAGCTTTACCCTATGATCTTTACTATCCGCAGATTATTGTATCCAGTAGGTACGATTAGCTATTTCTCGGCTCGTCGTGCCCACTGGGATACATGTACAGTGTATCTCACACCCCCTGGGTGACCATTTTTTAGGTCGCTTGGGTGATGGGATGTCGGGACACGTTGGTGAGGCGACTGCGATAGTATCGACCCATATGTAGTCAGTATATTTTATTTTCCGCATTTCAGTTTACTTATTATATATTGACTAGTTTTGTATGCGTAGTTTAGACTACTCTGGTATTGACTGATTGTGATTAGCCGTGCATGTATAGGAAAGGCTCTGTCCAGTTGGGCAGGAATTTACTATACATGTGGCGGTCTGTTACGCCCGGTTTGCGAACTCTGATTTATAAGAAAAAAAAAAAAATTTAGCCTGCTTTTCAAAACTCGGGGCGTGACAGGTCTCCTCCAAGGATGTGTGTAGAGTCACATCTCGCGAAAATTATCGCCTCGGATTCCATTAAGAGCTGTAAGCTCAACCTCAACCACTACACAGAGCACAACTCATCATAGGGATGGACTTGGAACTAAAGTTCCTCTGAATAAACTGTAGAAAGTGCTCTTTGGCCAACCTGACAGCTTGTTTTTACCACATTGAACCTTCTTCAAGGGATCTCCTATCACAAAGGTTGGGTTCCCACTGCAGGAAGGCCCTTTATGGGCAAAGTCCCATCCCCCTCGATGACTCTAGGACCTTAGCCCTATTCAGGTCTTTCGTCAAGCAATCTGCAAGATTCTGTTCAGATCTGATAAAACTCAAATAAACAATATCATAAAAAGTTAGCCATCTAACAAATTTAACTGCGAAGTTCTGATGAGATCCGGTGCTTTAGTACTGGTATGATCGCATCCATAATTTAAATAGTATTCTTTTACTATCAGATAATAATAATTAAAACAGTATTTTTTTTTTTTTCTCCTCTGTAGCTACAAACAGGAAATAAATGCAATCAAATAAAATATGTAAGCTGCAGAACAATATAAAAACCAAACTACTTTAACATATATGAAGTAGTCTATGTGCTTACTGGTTATGTGTCTTTACCTTAAGACTAAGGTTGTAGGTTCAAACACCACAATTTTAGAACTAATTTACTGTAGATAAAACTATATGTAAATATATAGTTTTTTTTTCTTTTTCAAAGCTAAAACAGAAGCTATCTTTTTCTTTTTCAAAGCTAAAACAGAAAATATACTTTTATATATATTACTGTAGCTATATATATATATATATATATATATATATATATATATATATATATATATATATATATATATATATATATATATTTAAGCTAAAACAGTAAATAAATTTATATATATATATTAGTGTAGCTTTTTTTTTTTTTTTTTTTTTCGAAGCTAAAACTGTAAATAATTTTTTTTTTAATTTATTTATTTATTTTACTATAGCTAAAAAAATGAAAACAGTAAAAATAATTTTAAAAAAAGAGCAAATAAATCACAATAATCTATATGCAATTAAAAGTTTAAAATGCTAATTTCAATATGTTTAAATTTGAATATTAAACATACTAATTAGTTGACAACAAAATTATATGTAATATGCAATATTTTTCGGATAAGCACTCGTTAGATTTAATCACAAACAAATCGGATTTACGCCTTAGACTGTTAGGAAAATAATCGCACTAAACTTTGATTGTGATTAAATTATCTAACTATTTTTTGTTTAAAATTTAATAACATAACTTACCTTTAATCGCTGTGAAAATTCCAGAAATGTAGATAAAAATAAACCAAAATAAAATTGATCCGGAAGCGTGCGAGGCACTATCCTAAGGCGTATTTCCGTCCTTCGTGCGGATTAATCGGAGATACCACCCCAAGGTACGACCGGAACTCCCCTTCCTACGAGCACGACCGCGGAAGAGGTTGACGAAGTTTTTTTCAACACCCGATAATAAAACAACATAAAAAAATTAAAAACAAATCTTTTCTCTTAACAATTAACCAAGCTATATGTGACTATATCTCAATATATATATCTCTAGCACACACCCTCTACATGTATATATATATAGGGTGTAGGCATGTGAACGTTGGGTTTCAACCCAACGTTCAATTAGAGGTTAATGTACATTAAAGATAATTAAATGAAAAATATTAATGTTGGTTTCAATCCCAACGTTAAAAAAATATTAATAAGAATTAATTAGTAAATTAATTAAAAGAGGGTAAATTAATAATTAAATAAGAAAAATAAATGGCAATAAATGAGAATAACTTAAAATTAATAAATGAGAATACATTGTAATAAATAAAATTGAAAATTGATAATAAAATAATTATTGAGAATTTTGAAATTTTAAATTTTATTCCAACAATACCTGCTAGAAAAAGGTGGGTTCGGTGTAATTCAATAGAGATGGCTAATAATTGCAACTAACCCCTCAACTTTTTTAGGCCACTCTGGAACAGCCTTCCCTTTTCTTTTTTTTTTTTTTTTTTTTTTTTTTTTCTATTGAAACTTCTTAACTTCTTATTTCTTTTAGAATTGAATGAATTTAACCAAATAAATTTGGAGATGTAATCAAATTTTCTAATAATTTTATCAAATTTAGTACTTTTAGTTATTTTGTAATTAACTGCTAATACCTAATCGATCCATTAAATAACCAAAGTTCTTACTTATTTAAGCAGAAGAACTTAAATAAAAAATTTTGAAATTTAGGGATGCGGGCAGAAGGATTTTTTTTTTTTTTTTTTTTTTTTTTTAAGAGACAGAGGAAGCGAGCTATCCGTTTCAAAATTATCCATAAAATTTTTTACCAAATTTAGAACATGCGTTAAATAAAAAAATATATGTTAAATAATATTAAAAAATAAAATAAAATTTAACTTTTGAAAAATAATAACTACCCTAACTCAATAGTATGAGAAACTCAATAGTATGAGAATCTGATCGAATACCTAAACTTTAAATTTTTTATTATAAATATTAATTACTTTATATTTCATCTATTCTAAATTAAAATAAACTCATCATATTATTTAATTGATGTAACTAATAAAAATTACTCATTCTGAAATGGGTGGTATTTAAAATAGCCGCTAGTAGTATTTAAAATAGCCGCTAGTTAAAAGGTACGAGTACGGATCCCAGAAAGAAATGGTGCCTTTTACCTCAAGTTGGGTTAGGTCCCAGTTCTTCATTTTTTCTGCCAGACGATAGAAATTATATTTTAATTGAATCGGCGGGATCTAGAATAGATTTTTTTTTTAGAAATAATCTTATAAATTTTTATAATTGTAAAAATAGTCTTCTGAATTTTTTTTTTACAAAAATAGTCTTAAGCGGCGAATGGTTTACCGTTTTTAAATGCGGTAAACCATTCACCGCATTCATAAGCTTCCAGAAAATTTTAAGTCCTATAAAAGTGGTAAATGGTTCACCGCTTTTAAAAGTGATGAACCAGCGGTGAATAATTCACTACTTTCATTCACTTATACCTAGCCCGCCCGCCGCACCCTCTTCTTTTCTTCTTCTCTTCTTCTTCTTCTCCCCGCACAGAGCCCCACCGCCTTCTTTTCTTCTCCCCGCACCCACTCTCTTTCTCTCTCTCTCTCTCTCTCTCTCACGCACACTGCACACACTCTCTCTCTCACGCACACTGCACACACACACACACTCTCTCTCTCTCTCTCTCATGCACACTGCACACTCTCCTCTCTCTCACTCTCTCTCTCACGCACAGTGCATAGTGCACAGTGCACAGTGCACAGTGCACACTCTCTCTCTCTTCCGCATTTTGAGCTCTCTCTCTCTCTACTTCTTACTTGAGGTACATTCTTCCCTACATATTTTTTCGTAGTTTAATTTATTTTATTTAGGGTTTAGAAAATTAATTAACTTTATTATTTGTTAATTCTTTCCTAAAAATTATAATATAATTAAATATGTTGTTTGTTTAATTCCTCAGTTATTAATTAAATAGAAATTTTTAAAAAATTTAGTAAATAGAAAATCACTAATTAATTAGAAAATTAGTGAGTTACTTTAGTATGTTAATTAAATGGAGTATAATTAGATGCATTATATAATTAGTGAGTTACTTTAGTGAGTTACTTTATTATGTTACTTTAATATGTTACTTTAAATTAGTGAGTTACTTTAGTATAATTAGTGAGTTACTTTAGTATGGTACTTTAAATAGAAATTAATTAGAAAATTATTATATAATTAGATGCATTATATAATATCTAATTGCGATATTAAAATTTTTTTAGTATTTATTTTGTGAATATTGTTTTTTTTGAAATTAGGATGGCTCATAATGTAGCTATTAGTGTTAACTGGGATGGACAACTTGTTATGCAAGATTATAATCCACGGTATATTGGAGGTCGTAAGAAATTAAGTGGTATTCCAATGAATATTACATTTAGAGGTTTTGAGAGAAAAATGTATAGAATTACCAATATAAGAAGAGATGAGTGTCTTCTAATTATTAAAGTTCGATATCCAATGGGAGGAAATCAATATGATGTGATCGAAATTAAGGATGATGACTCATTGTGTGGTATGATGGCTTTATCTCGGAATTGTTCATGTTTGATAATCTACATTGAGAAGCAGATGGTTGCATCTCACGGCTATTTTTCAAGAATGTTAAATAATGAATTAGACATAGATGTAATATCTCCTATGGCTGAAAGAGAACCATTTCATGATGACATCGGAGGCGGAGCAAATATATCTAGGTTAGTATTACAAATTGTGGCTTTATATAATTATTTAGTTAAAATAAATATTTAAATTGATTAATTATTCAATTGCAGAGAGTACGGAGTTTCGAATGTACGTAGTTGTCCGTCCTCCGTCTCTCCCACGTACTAGTGATCGTGCCACGACATCCAGATCGCACGCTCCACTTGGTGGACAACAAAACGATGCATACGAATATGGGTTAGCATACATTATAATTATTTTTATTATATAACTTTTGTAGTGAGGGATTAATAATGAAAAATATATGTTTCGTCTTCTCACAATGTGCATGACTTGGGATCCTATCCCTTGGGAGATGTACATGACTTTGGATCGTATCATGCGGTAACCGAGTTTGAGGGGATACAAAATCAGACTCAAGCGGAGGTGCAACAAGAAATATTTGAAGAACAAAATAATACTGATCATGAGGATGATGATAATGTGGCGGAAGTTCACTACAGTGATGCGGATCATGACGGCGGACTGGGGGTCCTTGCAAATATCATATACACTGATGTCGCTGATCCAACCGCCAATAATGAATATGTAGATGATCCAGATGAAGGTGTCGAGTTCATAGATCATCCAGAGCTGTTTGTAGATGATGCCGAATGGATGGATCAGTATGAAATCGATCACACTAAATTCGATCGTGCTCAAATTGAAGAGTCCCCTCCTACTATTGATGGATCATGGGTTGGGAGTGTGTTCCGTGAAAAATCAAGTTTATTGCATACTCTTGAGGAATGACACATTTCTCACAACGTGCAAATGAAAGTGATAAAGTCGACCACAAAAGCTTATACAGTGAGATGCATGGTTGACTCGTGTCCTTGGAGATTACATGCTTCGATACCAAAGGATGCGAATTATTTTAGAGTCAAAACATATGCCGGGCAGCATACTTGTTTACTTCCGGTGCTGAACACTGCTCATAGAAATTGTACTTCATCTTTTATATGTACAAACATTCTTCCATCATTGAAAGTCAAACTTTCTTTGACGCTGGCGGAAATACAAGAAAAAATGCGTTCTGAATTACACGTGTCGATACCATATTCGAAGGCGTGGCAGGCCAGAAATAAAGCATTACAGATCATTTACGGTGGTTGGGAGGAATCATACACCGATGTTGGTCGGTTTTTATCTGTGTTGCAGCGCGCGAACCCGGGAACTAAATGACGGCTCGATAACAGGACCCGGCCAGATGGGGTTAGGCAGTTTGGACGCTTATTTTGGGCGTTTGGGCCGTCAATTACCGGGTTCTCTTCTTGCTTACCATTGTTGAGCATTGATGGAACTCATATGTATGGAAAGTATCAGGGGCATGCATTGATTGCAACGGCTGTAGATGCAAATAATGGATTGTACCCGTTGGCTTTTGCTATTTGTGAGGGAGAGAATGCGGCTAGTTGCGTTGGTTTTTACGTCATTTAAAGTTTTTTGTGACAGGTGATCGATCTATTTGTCTGATTTCAGACCGCTTCCATGGGCTAAAAGAGATCCTTCTTGAGGAGTTTCCGTGAGCCGACGGTCATACTCACCATTGGTGCCTCCGCCATTTGAAAGCTAATATGAAAAAAGCGGAGTTTAAAAATGAAAACTTGCTCAATAAATTTTATGTATAGGAAATGCTGCAACCGCAAGAGAATATTATGAGCAAAAGGACCAATTAAAAGAGATGAATCCGGAGGCTTGGCAGTGGGTGCACGAGCTTCAAGGAGAAAAGGAATATTGGGCGAAGGCATTCGATGGAGGTCGGCGTTTTGGGGTAATGACGACCAATCGGTCGGAGAGTTTAAATGGAGTACTTAAAGGTGTACGTGGTTTGCCTATTACGGCATTTGTGGCAGCTACATTTTATAAGGTGAATAGTTATTTTCTAAAGCGTTGTGAGAAGGGTGAGACATATCTACAATATTGGCACCAAAACAAGAAGCCCTAGTTAGACAATATATGACACTCGGTAGAGGACATGATGTACATCGGTACGGCCTAAAGGAATTTCAAGTTAGTACTGGAGATAAAATGTATGAGGTGCTTTTTGATAGGAGAAGCTCAAAATGTTCGTGCCGACAATTTGAATTAACTAGATTGCCATGCTCACATCTTTTAGCAGTTTGCAGTAATGATCATTTGAACATTTACTACTATAGTTTATGTTCTAAATGGTATACATGTGACTATTACTGTAATGCTTATACCCCACAATTTCACCCTGTTCCTGACAAAAGGAGCTGGCCACGACCTCAAGGACCACCGTTGGCGCCCCCACCTATAAGAAGGAAGAAAGGCCGTCCCAAATCCACACGTATTCGAAATGCCATGGACGATAGAGAGGGGATGCGAAGGACTACATGCCTCTATTTGTAAACAACAGGGACATTATAGGAGTACTTGTTCCAATAATCAAAATAGAAGAACTGAAAGTCGTAGACGTAGAGTATTAGGTTGTTTGCTTATGGTTGTCTACTTATAATCCTGTATGAAACAGCCAAGCCGATGATCAGTACTTTCTGTGTTATACAGATAAATATAGCCTAGGCAGACAAATAAATTGACATCTCATACATACATCTTCGGGTACATCCTCAAAGCTATTGGTTCAATGTTTTATATATTGCATATGATGTGAGTCTTGTTTTTAATTTTTAAAGGTTTTAGAATCGGATGTAAGCCAAAATTTGGGACGTGTATATGATGATCAATCCGGGAACATTCATTTCAGTGGTATATTTTCTGGAAAAGCTTTTTTTCTCTCCAAACAGAATATCAGCAAATGTTACGTTGTGGAAGGTTTGAAACAAGTTTCCAAGATAAAAAAATCCAGCATAATAAAACTAATGCTTTTACGTATATGATAACCAAGATATTCTGCTCATTCACATTTGTTGGTTCAATTTTCTTTCATGACTATCTTTTTCTGATTTGTCTCATATTGTAGATTTCTTCGTTCTCCACAGAGTTACAAACCTGCAGCTTTTCATATACAAAATGGTCCAAATATATTTCTCTAATATCTTTCACACCTGCAGTTGTATTGCATTGGTATATTTGTGTGTTATAACTGTGTAAGATCTCAATGTATGTGCTGGCATCTGAAAGTATGTAATAACTAATCAGTAGACATGAGATTCAGAGTGCCTGCCTGGTTTTTGCTTGTGGTGTGGTGATCAGACTGCATCCCATTTGTGTTTTATTGTACCGAAGCGGAAAATCAGAAAATCAAACTCTTGATAAGGTAACATGGTTTCTATGACCTCTGCGGCATAATGGTTGAGCCTAACTCTGCTAAGATGCCTTCCCTTATTGATCTGCAGGGAGCACCATTTTCAGATAATGTGAGTTGGGAGGCTGTATTGGTTAATAGAACAGAAGATGGTGACTTATTAAAACTTGAGAAGAAGCAAGCTCACAGTCTTCAGACTTTGTCGATATATACTCATATGTTTTAACTTCTGATTGTTTTAACTTCTGATTGTTGATCATATGTTTCCTCCATATATTCCTTCTGATATGGGTTACTGATCTTAATCACTGAAATTGCACTTACTAGGAAATGTTTCTCCTTCTTCTCTTCTTTCTAATTTCTTGAATTCCATTTCTTAAAGTTTGGTTTTCTTTTTTCTTTTTTCTTTTTTTAGGATTCTGAGCCCCTGGATGCCTGGAAAGAGAAATTATCTAAAGATGCATTTGTCTTGAAGGTAGGTCCAAGTTGCTTTTGTATTAGATAAATAACTGATACTACTAATTGATCTTAGCAATAGATGCAAATTCATGTTTAACCAGGACCATGCTGCATAAAACAGTTTCAGAACAGACAATGCATCAAAATTACATTAAGACACATATACCATCAATTGAATATTGATTACAGTAGTATACCTCTTCATTATCAAATAAAGCAGTCATCCTAATGGCCTTCTCATTTGACAGATCCCCAGGTGATTTACATGAGTCAACAAGAGATCTAAGCGCACAATAACTCGAAGCAAGAATGTCAAGTCTACCAGAGAAGATAAACTCATTATTTCCACCGCCAAGACAGCTAGACCGTGTATCACAAACATTCAACTCCAAACCCACTATTTCATCAGCATTACATTTGAGTTCCTCTGCCAAGACCTGTAAGTAGACAAATCATATTGGCAAATCAAAATTATGGACTACAGACTAAGCAAATCATGAAAAACCGTATATCAAGTTAATTAAAGCCAAAAAAAAAGAAGATATAACCTTCAAAAGAAGTGTGTGATGGGCAATTTTTGGGGAATTTGCCAAACTGACTTTATCCTCAGATTTAGTTTGAGCATCCTCAAGCTTTGTTGCAAGAAGTGGAATAAGGTGATTCTCTAGGATTGGCTTAAAACCTTCAGAGTTCACTGAGCTAGAAACAAGGATTGGTAAGTCAGTAAATAAAACTTTCCAACCTGACTGTCATGATTTTTCAGCCATACAGCTATTTCTAAGATGGCATGTTTCCTGTATGCTTTTAAGTATATGATAACCAAGATATTCTACTCATTCACATTTGTTGGTTCAATTTTCTTTCATGACTATTTTTTTCTGATTTGTCTCATATTGTAGATTTCTTCGTTCTCCACAGAATTACAACTCCTTGAACTTTGATGATAAGATCTTGGATGGTTTCTATGACCTCTGCGGCATAATGGTTGAGCCTAACTCTGCTAAGATGCCTTCCCTTATTGATCTGCAGGGAGCACCATTTTCAAATAATGTGAGTTGGGAGGCTGTATTGGTTAATAGAACAGAAGATGGTGACTTCTTAAAACTTGAGAAGAAGGCCTTAATCATGGCCCGTGAAGCAGGCTCACAGTCTTCAGACTTTGTTGAGCGTGCTTTGGTGCAGAGGCTTGCTAATTTGGTAGCTAACTACATCGGTGGAAAAGTTCATGATCCTGAAAACATGCTGGTGTCATATCAAAAACTTAGTAGCTATTTACAAGAAAGTGTCGGTACTTTAGTCTTGCCTCTTGGCCGTTTAACAATTGGTTTGGCTCGCCATCGTGCATTGTTATTTAAGATCAGGATTTCTTCTTGAGAGAACCACTCAAGCGAAATTGCGGAGAGCATTCTAAATCGTTGAAGCTTCCCCCTTTAGCCAGGTAGCTATTTCTAAGATGGCATGTTTCCTGTATGCTTTTAAGTATATGATAACCAAGATATTCTACTCATTCACATTTGTTGGTTCAATTTTCTTTCATGACTATCTTTACATGTCAGAGATACTTGATCCTTCATAAATATTCTTGCATTTTTTCCCCTTTCCTTATCAGCAATCATATGCAATATATACAACAAAACTGTTTTGAAAGTAACTTCCTAAGCACTGTATTCTGCAGCGCTATTACATGCTATGATGGATAGCTTAACGGAGAGTCTCTTGGACGGCTGCAGAATGTAGGACGATGATGATATATAGAAATCTCTGATATTTCTTGAGGCAATCGGCACATCCTTTTCGATACTATTTCAGAACATGGTTCGCCATGGTAAGAGAGGATGTGGCATATTGAATGGCCTCAGGGTAATCGTAGTTGGTTTTTCGATAAGACTCCAAATTTTGGCCCGGCATGATGGTCAACATAATTATTTATGTTTTGGAGGTAAAATCTGAGTCTTACGTGCTTTCGTCAAACACTCCGTTCACTGTGTAGCGGGGTATGGTGCTGTAGGATATAGTGCTAATCAATGTAAATTTGTGGTTATACAACTGAGGGGAATCAGGTTGTGATTTTCATATGCATTTCGCATGTGATGATAAGGCGTTCATGTGCATGGCAAAGAACTCGATTTGCTATTGGAAGACTCGGGCTTTTATGAATTCTTTTATGAATTCTTTTTAACATATCACAACAACTCTCTGGTTTGATCCTGCTTGGAAACTTAGTTTGTTAGTTTCCCTGTTTTGCTTTCATTACATTATTGTTCATTAGCTGGCTGAGTCGCTTTCACGTAAACAGGCACATGAGGTCTATCGTGAAGCAGGCATAAAAGGATTCTGGAAGGAGTTGGTTCCAACTCTTATCATGGTAAGCCTTTTAACTATGAGATGGACATATCAATAGCTTCATGTTCGTGAAAAGTCTACTCTTACATCATAATAATTTTACTTCCTTAAGATTGAAAGTTGTTCTTCGAAGCTGTTCTTGGCAGGTTTGTAATCCATCCATTCATTTTATGATTTATGAAATGTCGGTAAAGCACCTTCAGTTGAAGCGTTATGGAACTAATCATGAGGGTAAAAAACTAACTGCTATGGAGGTATGTTGCCTTTTGATTATGTAACTGACAATGGAAGAGTTGATTTCTCCTGCAGCCCTGTTCATAAGCAAACTTGTATGAGTTGAAATGAGTGAAAAGAAGCTAATTCTTCTACCTTCATCCGTACTTATTCATTTTAGTATTCTCAACTCCTTTGCAGGTTTTCTTGTTAGGGGCATTGGCAGAATTGGGTGCAACTATCTCGACCTACCCTTTGTTAGTTGTTAAGGTACGATTATTTGAATTGAATGGCTACTAGGCAAAAAGGCTACTAGGCAAACTCATAATAGGAAAAAAGAAATCAGAATTTTTTGTTTTCTTGTGACCAGGTAAATAATCATTTTATACAGCCTTGTGCGATAATATTTTCGTTGACTTCAATCTTCTGTCCTCTTTACGAGACAAGCTAATTTTAATTCATCCATGACCTCAGTATCATATGAAGCTCTGATGAAGATGAAATTTACATGCAGAACCTTAGAATTCTTAGAAAATATATTAAAATCTGAAAATTGAATGATTGCTGAAAAATGATAATAGAAAAGGTTGATTTGCAATGTTTTAGAGGATCTAAAATGTTAGTTATCACTGATTCGTTGTGGAATATACCTATAACAGAACGGTCATGAATAGTTTGTGGTTATATTTAGTTATTAGTTAAACTACTAATTAACTAATCTGCTATTTATATATAGTTTGATGTAATTATATGAGTGCTTCGAAATTCACCCTCCAGTGTAATAAATGAATTCATTTTTACAAAATAAGTACGTAAGTATGTAATTAGACTACTTCTTCCAACATGTATTCATGTTGGGGTTGATTTATGAAAAGGTGATGACATAATCGGGCTACTAAGAAAAAACTACATATATAGGACGGGGGAAGAATTGATCAACGGTAGGATGTCCTCATATTTTTTATAAATCAATCCCAATATGGATGTTGGATTATAGGAGTTCTCATATCGTCTTCCCATGAAATGGTCATACTTTTAAACATTCTGCTCTAATGGAACTTCAATCTAATGAAGGACAACCTACCAATCACTAAAAGTAAGTAGAGAGGATAAAGAATGCTGCTTTAATGAGGTAAAAGAAATTTTTAGTTGCTCTTTTTCCCTTTTTTTTTCTTTCTTTGTTTTTAATGCTCTATGTTTTTGCTTGCTTTTTTGGGCAAGATGTTCTCTAAAAAATGGTTAAGGAGATAAGTTTTTTTGTTTTATAGCAAGGTAAAATTAGTTAAGTTTTAGGTTGTCCTGTGCTTATCTATTTGTTGCTATTTTCATGATCTACATGCACATTTTGTACTGTGAGTCACTGCTTATATAACCTTGAGTGAAATAACTGCCCAACGTGTATTCATATTGGGATTGATTCAGAAAGGGCACCTACTGTTGCTGCCCAAATTTTTTAAAGTTTTCTTTTACTATTTTTTCTGTTATTAACTGCCCTTAATCTCTGAAATGTTGCACAGTGTGGTTCCCTAAACCACATGAATTAAAATGTTGAATTTGATTTCAAGTGCTTGCATTTTCTATGTGATCACCGAAAGTCTCTTAGTCGGTTACGAAGTGTAAGGCGATGATGATATATATAAATCCCTCATATTCTTTGACCTACTGTTGCTGCCCAATGGCACAGTGTGGTGCATCGTGGCAAATGGCCTTGGGGCAATCGGCGCATCCTTTCCAATACTATTTCAGAAGACAGTTTGCTGTGATAGGAAAGGATGTGGCATATTGAATGGCCTCAGGGTGATTTTTGTTACCTTCTTGATAAAACTCCATCTTTTGGTCTGCCATTATGGCCAATCTAATGTAATTTCCAATAGATGGGGTAATTTTCGCCTCTATTTACTCACTCTATTTACTGTGTACTCTTGAGATGGGGTAATTTCTTTCTCTTTAATTCCTTTCTCATGCTGGTTTCGGATGTGATGGCAGGGTGGATTGGATGCCCTGAGGTAGCTGCTACGGATTGAATGGCTCGAATGACACAAATTGAAAAGTTTTAAGTTGTACTTGACAGAATACAGTCAGCTTTATGCTTCATATTGTATTTTTTTGTTCCTTCTTTTCTAATACCCAGTGTGGTGGGCGATACGGCTTTGTTGTCCTAAGTCAGCTGCTGCAGGATACAGCTCTTTGCAGTGTACAGTTCTGTGGATCGCAGTGCTTTGGGGAGTTAGCTATTTTTTACACTACTTGGCATAATACAGTCAACTTTATGCTTTCATACATTTATTAACTCTTTGTATAAAATATATTATATAGGCAAAATGATCTATTCTTTCATTCCTTTTACCTCTTTAATGTTGGTTTTGTTAGTTATATATTTTTGTGGTTTCTATATTGGACCGTCGCCCAATGAAAAAAGTATATCTTCTACATCTAATGGTGATGATTCTTGTGATATAGGGATCTGGTTCGATGAGAAGCAGTGGGTTCTAGGTGCATACAATCATAAACTCTTTTGAGGTACAAATTTGGCTTATAACTCAATATTATTTGAATTATTTTGATCATGGTTATGTAGGATCATTGGCGCTAACCATTAATTCCAAAAGCTCGAGCTGTTAGAAATACACAATCAATTCACTTAAAGCGTATAGACACAGCGCCCACGGGTCTCGACTGGACTCAACCCATCTGGACGTTGGGTCTATTGTTGGGCCTCTTGCCGTTAGGTCTATTGTGGACCGCAGCCCCACTAAACTTATTGGGCTCACCCAACTCAACTTATTAGTCTCCTGGGCCTATTGTCACGGGCAGGAGTTGGACCTATTTTTAACCCATAAATAAATAGCCAACAATCTCCCCCCCAACACCTGCACTGTGTGGGAATCGAACCCGTGCCACTGGCTCTGATACCACTTGTAGGATCATTGGCGCTAACCATTAATTCCAAAAGCTCGAGCTGTTAGAAATACGCAACCAATTCCCTTAAAGCGTACAGACACAGCGCCCACGGGTCTCGACTGGACTCAACCCATCTAGACGTTGGGTTTATTGTTGGGCCTCTTGTCGTTAGGTCTATTGTGGACCGCAGCCCCACTCAACTTATTGGGCTCACCCAACTCAACTTATTAGTCTCCTGGGCCTATTGTCACAGGCAGGAGTTGGACCTATTTTTAACCCATAAATAAATAGCCAATAGGTTATGGTTATGGTTATTAATCATGCTATATTATTTATTGATGTTCTAGATCTTTGCAGATCATACATGAATAATTTAACTTAAATTGTTGATTTAAGTTAAAAATGGAAACTGTTCCCTCTTCTTCTGCAGGAAATTGCAATCAAAATGCTTTGAAGCTAAATGTAGTTTGAACTCGCCATTCCTTTCAAGCATCAGTGTACTGACACCCAGCCTCGAATTAATGTTGAGAAGGCCTTTAGGCTAAATTTAATTTGAACTGTTCGTTTCTTTCAAGCATTAGTACACTGACATCCGGGCTCAAATTCACAACAAGAGGCCCAAAATGCACATTTCCTTAAATTTGCTATAGATTGTATGAAACTTGACGGGCTATTTACTTTTCCTTTAATTATTTTTTTTTTTCCCTCCTTTTTCCCTTGGCTAAATTACACTGTTTGTTCTAAAACTATGAAACACACGGCATGAGTTGTATGTTCAACCCAGTTTCTCATGTTTGTATTTTTAGATGATTTCTTACTTACTAATGAAATTATAATTGTACCTGCCTGATTTTTTGCTCGTGATTTGAATTTAGTGTCTTATTATTTGGGTCTCCTCCGTTTGCTCAGATTTATTACAAAATCATTTTATGCCCTCGAGTTCAGTCTCCGGTTTTTAAATGTATTCAATGGTTTTCTACTTTTGTATTGTTTTAGTAAGCTTCTGTTCCTATTGGTATGATTTCATTATGTCTTAAGGTAGCTTGACATCATGGCTTTTTTTGTCAGTACACCCGAATAATCAAAAATACCATACCAAAGTAAAATAAGAAGGAATAAAGGAAGTGGCAGTTGAACGTTGGGAGTTATGGAACTTGTCCGATGTAATGGAGGATCAAATGATGATACAATTAAGGAATTAATTATGGATAAATCAAATTCTCATAATCAAGAATCTACCAATTATGACAAGTATTCAAATCACGAGAAATTAAGGAAACTCAAGAATGGCAATCTCGCAAGTATGGCAACCACACCAAATGGAAACTATTTGAATTCAAATGTTGTACACTTATAGAATGTAATTGTGTAAATATTATAATCCCAAGAATAATGGGATTTTATTTTGTATCCAATAATGCTATATATTAAGGGTTGATTTTGTGCTCTTCATCAAGCACAACAACCATTTTTCCATCAATTACGATTTCCTTTATGGTATCAGAGCCATAAGACGTCAGTCATCATACTTGATCTAATGGCCACTTTCGACGCTTCCTCTTCCACCACAAGCCCCACATTTGTTATTGCTAATATTAGCAATTTAGTCTCTATTAAACTTGATCGCGGCAACTATCTGTTATGGCGACAACAATTTCTTCCCGTTCTTTTTTGCTCATGACTTGATGAGTTTTATTGATGGATCCAAAGAGTGTCCATCAAAATTCTTCAAAAATGCAGATGACACTGTTACCGACACTATCAATCCGTCCTTTTTGGAGTGGATGAAACAAGATCGTCATCTACTCTCTTGGATTCAAGCAACCCTCACCGAAGGCGTACTTGCTCAAGTTGTCGGCTTACAAACCTCCCGCGACGTTTGGGTTGCGCTGGAACGTCGGTATGCTTCTCTCTCACGTGCCCATATTTCACAACTTACCACTCAACTTCAAACTATCAAAAAGGGAAGTATGTCTATCACTGATTATATGAATAAAATAAAAGCCATATCGGATAATTTGGCAGCTGTTGGAAAATCGGTTCATGACGATGATTTGATTCATCATATTGTTCATGGTCTTCCCCCGGAATATGACCCTATTCGGGTCTCTATTCGCACTAATCCCTCTATTTCTACTGTTGAGGAAGTGCATGCTATTTTAGCCAGTGAAGAGCTAATTTTGGAGGAACGACGTCAACTTCAATCCTCCATCACCCATGAATCCACCGCCTTCATTGCACAAAACAATTCTTCTCAAAACAACCTTGGCTCCAATTATGTCCGAGGGCGCAATACTAATAATGGCAGGGGACGTGGAAGAGGACGTGGTAGTTATGGCCGAGGTGGAGGCCAACATCCACGCAACAACAACACAAGTGCAAATGGTGGGCAACGTCCCACTTGCCAAATCTGCAATCGAATTGGCCACATTGCACTCGACTGTCATCATCGAATGGACTTTGCATATCAAGGGCGTACTCCTCCTCAGCGCCTTCAAGCAATGGTGGCAACAACTTCTCCCTCCGCTGATCAAACTTGGTATGCTGACACCGGAGCCACCAACAACTTAACTTCTGATCTCTCCAATCTTACTATTAGCACTGACTATCAAGGAAGCGACAAAATATCTGTAGGCAATGGACAAGGTTTGCGCATTCTCCATACTGGTTCATCCGTACTTCATACCCCATCTCAATCTTTTCAACTAAACAACTTATTACATGTTCCTGAAATATCAACCAATTTAGTCTCCGTTAACCAGTTTTCTAAAGATAACGATTGTTATTTTCTCTTTGACTCTCATGGTTTTTGTGTGAAGGACAAACAGTCGGGGAAGACGCTTTTCCAAGGGCCGAGTGAAAATGGACTATATCCCATTAAATCCGTCAAAAATAATCAACATAAATCTGGTTTCCTCTTCAGTCTGGCATCACAGGCTTGGCCATCCTTCTGCTACTACTTTGCATTATTTATCTGCACATTCTGATATCTTTTTAAAAGGTTCTATAAAAGAAATAAATTTTTGTGATTCTTGTCAACTTGCCAAAAGTCATCGTCTTCCTTTTCTCCCTTCTACTTATGTATCTTATTCCACTTTAGAACTTTTACATATGGATGTTTGGGGACCTACTCATATTCTGTCAATGAGTGGTTTTAAATATTACTTGGTCATTGTTGATGATTTTACTAGATACTCATGGCTTTTTCCTTTACACTCAAAATCTGATGTTTGTGAAATTTTTATTGATTTTAAATCTAAAATTGAAAATTTACTTGATCGAAAAATCAAAAGTATTCGCTCCGACGGAGGTGGAGAATTTTTAAACAATCGCTTCAAAAAATTTTTACTTGAACATGGTATCTCTCATCAGCTTTCTTGTCCTCATACGCCTGAGCAAAATGGTACTGCTGAAAGAAAACACCGTCATATCATTGAAACTGGACTCTCTCTTCTTTTTCATGCACACATGCCTTCTAATTATTGGGTAGAAGCTTTTCGAACAGCCATCTTTCTCATTAATAGAATGCCATCGAAACGTTTAAATAATATTTCTCCTTGGGAAAAAATGTTTGCTCGCAAACCTAACTACTCTTTTCTCAAAGTTTTTGGTTGTGCATGTTATCCATGGTTACGCCCTTATTCTCATCATAAGCTTGAACCTCGCTCATTAAAATGTGTTTTTATTGGCTATAGTTTGGATCACAAAGGTTATCGCTGTCTTGATCCTTTTACAGGCCGTGTATATCTTTCTCGGCATGTTGTTTTTAATGAATCTCATTTCCCTTTAATAAATTACCTTTGGAATGTCCTTCTACTCGGTCAGTGGATAAAGTGGATCTCGAACCAACTGGAGTTCTTCATGCATGGCTACCTTTTTCCTCACCTCCTCTCTCGCCACCATCTATACCCGCCCAATCGTCCAACAATGAAACTCCGAGTGCCTCCCCTGAAATACCGAACCAACCACCATTACAATATCCACTTTCCCTTACCTCCCAACCGACAATCGACACCTCCATAGAACAGTTGACTACCAATAATACCATTACTAATTCTAATTCTCATCCTATGCAAACTAGATCTAAGTCAGGTATTATCATGAGAAAGCAACTGCTCACATTGAATGCCACTCGCCACCCTTTACCCAAAGCGCTACTTGCCACTACTACAGAAATTGAGCCAACTTGTTATAGTCAAGCTTCTAAAAGTACTGAGTGGAGGGATGCAATGGCTACCGAATTTAATGCATTGCAAAAGTGCGGTACATCGTCTCTTGTCCCTTTTACCCCTAATATGAATGTTGTTGGCTGCCGTTGGGTTTATCGAATTAAACGACGAGCTGATGGTAGTCTTGAAAGATATAAGGCCCGCTTGGTAGCTAAAGGTTATCATCAACAATCTGGGCTTGATTATAGTGAAACTTTTAGCCCTGTTGCCAAGCCTTCCACCATTCGAATTGTGCTGACTATTGCAGTTCATTTTGGGTGGCCCATACGTCAACTCGATGTCCATAATGCCTTTTTGCATGGTATTTTACGAGAAGAAGTATATATGCAACAACCTCCTGGTTTTGTTGATCCTCTTGCTCCAACTCATGTTTGCAAGCTCCATAAATCAATTTATGGATTGAAACAAGCACCGCGTGCTTGGTTTGAACGTTTTACAACATATCTTTTTGCGTTGGGATTTCATGGTGCCGATGTAAAGTACCGGATTTTCGGCACATAATAAATGTAAATAAAGATGGTATGAAATACTATTGTTATGAAAGTTAGGGGAGTAAAGAATATGTGGACGCGAGTTGGGCCCAAATCGGATTAAAATGGAGAGATATAAAAATTTATTGGAGAAAGGGGGCCCGGATTTTTAGTGAAAAATTTGCAGTGTCAGAAAATTCCGAAAAAATTACGGGAGCCCCGTAAATATGTTTTAAGGTCACAGAAAAAGTTTCGTGTTAATCGGAGGCCGGATAGTGGGAATGGGCTCCGCCAACAGTGTCGAAAAATTCTGAGAAAATTACGGGAGCTTTGTAATTATGTTTTAAGGTCTCAGTAAAAATTTCGCGTGGATCGGATACCCGGATTGCGAGAACGGGGTCCGCTAATGATTCTGGACACAGCGGGGCTTTGGTGACCCAGAAATGGGCCAAACTGAAAATTTAAATTTTTTTGTGATAAATTAAGCTAAAACGAAGCCGCCTATCAAATTTGGACGAAAACGGACGAAAAATGGACAGAAAACGGGGCGAAAACGGATAAAACATGATCACGCTTGGGGTGCCACGTGGCAGCACCCAGCTGCGGGTCATGGCGCGCGGGTGTTGCGCCCGCGCGCGGCTGGGATTTCAAATTTGAAATTCAAATTCAAACCGCCACGTGTCGGTTTTCTATTGGGCGGCGTCATGGACCGGGTCCACAGAACCCTTTCTTCCTCTTTTCTTCTTCTTTTCTTCTTCTTTCTTCCTTCTTCCCCGCGCAGCTTCTCTTTTCTCATTTTTGCTCTCCACCCGAGCAGTAGAGAGAGAGAGAGAGAGAGAGAGAGAGGGAGAGGCAGGAGATTTTGGGGGTTTTTGCGACGCGCCATGGACCTCGTGAAGCGCACGAAGCGCTCCAAAAATCAGTTGGGCGGCACGACGGTGACGAGGTAGGCCCCGTTCGTCGTTTTTACGGTATTTTTAGCACAGTTTTAGGCGTCTTTTTGGGTTTGGATTTGACCCCATTATCGTGTTGCGTGTTAGAAATCGAGTTATACTGCGCCGTTTTGTTGCGCAGACTGTCGGGGACAATTTTGGCGCGCCTCGTTTTGCGTGACAATCCGAGGTACGTGCTCCGTTTTACGCACAGATTGAGTTGTTGTGTACGGTTTTACATGCAGTTTATAATATTATACATCGTTTTTCGTACAAAGATAGAAAAATATGCACCGTTTTGCGTGCAACCTTACAGTTAAACTTGCACCGTTTTGCGTGCAGATCATTTTATCCCGCACCGTTTTGTGTGCAGTTTATAATATTATACATCATTTTTTGTACAGAGATAGAAAAATATGCACCGTTTGCGTGCAACCTTACAGTTAAATTTGCACCGTTTTGCGTGCAGATCATTTTATCGCGCACCGTTTTGTGTGCAGTTTATAATATTATACATCATTTTTCGTGCAGAGATAGAAAAATATGCACCGTTTTGCGTGCAACCTTACAGTTAAACTTGCACCGTTTTGCGTGCAGATCATTTTATCGCGCACCGTTTTGTGTGCAGTTTATAATATTATACATCATTTTTCGTGCAGAGATAGAAAAATATGCACCGTTTTGCGTGCAACCTTACAGTTAAACTTGCACCGTTTTGCGTGCAGATCATTTTATCGCGCACCGTTTTGCGTGCAGTTTATAATATTATACATCATTTTTCGTGCAGGAATAGAAAAATATGCACCGTTTTGCGTGCAACCTTATAGTTAAATTTGCACCGTTTTGCGTGCAGATCATTTTATCGCGCACCGTTTTGCGTGCACTCTTTAATATTATACATCATTTTTCGTACAGGGTTAGAAAAACGTGCACCGTTTTGCGTGCAGATTCGAGGTACATGCACCGTTTTGCGTGCCGGTTGATTTAACGCGCACCGTTTTGCGTGCAGACTAAAATGACGCACACCGTTTTGCGTGTGGGTTTTTAGTGACGTGCATCGTTTTGCGTGCAGGTTTGGTGGACGTGCACCGTTTTGCGTGCAGACTCGAGAGAAGTGCATCGTTTTGCGTGCAAGCTCGAGGAGACAAGTGGAATCGCGCGGAGACCAATTGCAAGTGTCTACAAGCAATTGGGTACACTACAAGGTGGGGAATTCTGCCGAAATTGGGTGACCTCTCTCCTTGCTCCTTTGCTTTTCGATTCGAAGCATGATAGTAGCCTGTTAGAGGCGTTAGGTAATTATGAATAAGATTGCATGTTTAGAGGAACACAGATGAAAAGAGCAACTGTTGGTTGCCAATAACAGATGATATATGTGCATGTGTAGAGAAATTTAGAGGAAAAGTGATATTTATGATTTATCCACAATAGAGGATAAATTTGTATGTGTAGATGGACACAGATGATAAATGCAACTGTCAGTTACCAAAAGGAGATAATTCATTTCCATGTGCAAAAAGGACTTAGAGGATAAATATTATTTTTATGATGGATATGAAAATAATTGCATGCGTAGAAATGAGTAATTACTTGATGACTGTGATCATGTTAGGGTACAACCCTAGGAATCATGTGATATAAGGGAACAGAACTTGTTGGTAGTAAGACTAGGAGAAAACCTAGTTTAGGGGTTTGACGAGTGACATCAACTTAGGAGTTATCCTAGGAAGGATGAGTGGCATGGTCTTAGGTGATAACCTAAGGACACTGGATAGAGTGATCAACATAGAGTCAGAAAACTCTAGGGTGTATATGACATGGAACTTAGGTAAAGAGAACCTAAGGAGAACTAGTGTTCAACATAGAGTCAAGGAACTCTAGGATGAGTATGACATGGAACTTAGGTAAAGGAAACCTAAGGTGAATTAGAGGTCAGCATAGAGTCATGGAACTCTAGGACAAGTATGACATGGGACTTAGGTAAAGGGAACCTAAGTTGAGCTAGAAGAGTTTAAACTCACAGACAGGAAAATAGAGTCAAGCTGACTCTAGGATTCAGTAAGGAATCAGGAGGATGGAAAAGGTGGATCAAGTGTGGAGATATGAAAGGGAAAACGGAAAAGTAAAGTCAATGTAATTCTAAGATAACAGTGGAACATGGAATTAGAGTCAGTGTAACTCTAAGTTAGTGGTGGAGTAGGAAAATAGAGTTCAGTTAACTCTAGGATTCAGTGAGGAATCAGAAAAGTGGGGTAAGATCCCCAGTTTAAAGAGATGATCAAATATAACCCTAGAAGGTCATAGGGTGTCTGGGCAAATGGATAATAACTTTAACTTCAATTTGAGTTAAAGAAATAAAAGAAAAATGTTTAAGAGTCCAGGAGACTCTCTGGTTACCCTTATGGCAAGACCTAGGATAAGAGGAAAAATTGTTGCAAAAAGGCAAAAATTAAAAGTAAGCTAAAAGTGGCTAAAAGCATAAAGAAAATGTAA
Source organism: Tillandsia fasciculata (assembly GCA_029168755.2). Classification (NCBI taxonomy): domain Eukaryota; kingdom Viridiplantae; phylum Streptophyta; class Magnoliopsida; order Poales; family Bromeliaceae; genus Tillandsia; species Tillandsia fasciculata. The sequence goes on from CM054954.1 coordinate 4,117,801, forward strand.
TTGACGCCTTCGAATTTGAGACTCGTCAAGTGGAGCAGGACTCCCTGGGCAGTGACCCGTCGGACGAGGTACTTTCGAAGGGCTGAAAGTGAAAGCAAGGAGCTAAATGCTCAAAGGAAAGAGAAAGTGATTTGCCAGTGGCAAAAAGGGAGCTATAAGCTCGAATAAGAAAAGAAAGCAAGTGTTCAAAAGCAAAGAGGCTAAGAACTAAAATAAAAAGAGAAAGAAAAAGAAAAGAAAGAAAATTAAAGATAAAACGGGCGTACCTCCGGGGGCGAACGTACAACGGTCAGGAGTTGGACAGGGTCCCTCTCCCGGGCAGCGACCCGTATGACTGGTAGATAGAGTACTCTTGTCAGAGTTGGGCAGTGACCCTATCGGGCAGTGTCCCGTATGACAAGTCCCCCCGGCAGGACGGGGTAACACTTGCGAGTGTTATCGGCAACCTTAGAAATCTTATCTTATGGTAGCAAGACTACCGGGCTCGGGCCCGTTGGATAAGAATTTCCAAGGGTTAACTTGAACTAAAGCACCAGAATCTAAAGAATAAAGAAAAATAGAGTGGCCAGGGTGGCCGGGTTAGTTGAACCCAGTATACAGCGGCATAGTGGCCGAGTTGGTGCTTAGCAGCCTAGTGTGGCTAGACAGAGTAGTGCTGGGTCGATGGTTGTACACAGATAGTGTAGTGATATATTATTGCATAGCTGCATATTGATGTTGAGGATTTTAGTTCCTAGCACACTATTATTATTGCTTCCATTGGACCAAGTGGTGTAGGACACTCTCTCTCGGTGGTTGAACCCACTGGGAACTCGCTCGTAAGTTCTCACACCCCTTGGGTGACCCCCCTCCACAGGTTCGGGAATGGATGCAGCGGTCGAGACAGATCCGATGCAGACGACAGCGAGGCATACGACAGGGGCAAGGGCCCAGCAGCATAGTGACCTAGAGGGTCTAGCAGAGGTATCCCTTTCTATATATTTCTTGAGTGAACCTTGTATGGTGAGGAATTATGTAAAGGAAATGTAATAAGTTTAATTTATGGTTCACTCCTGTATGCTTTCATTTCCGTATTAGTTATTGAATGAAAGTTTTAAATTTATAGTGATTTTTAGTACTCTGATATTGAGCTTCCGCATACACTTATTGTGTTATTATGGATGTTACCGTTCCTTTCGGATAGAAAAAGGTTTTACCCGATTGGCGGGTCTGTTGGCGTGCCCGAACCGTACAAATTGGCGGACTCGGGGCGTGACAGCCGATGCTGACACTTCTCTCTTCATCCATACTTCTCATAATGGAGTTCTTATTCTTCTTATATATGTGGATGATATTATTATTACCGGCAGTAATTCCACTTCTATTCATAATCTAATTCATGAACTTGGGAATCAATTCGCAATGAAAGATCTTGGTCCTCTCCATTACTTTCTTGGTATTGAGGTACATCGCGATTCAACAGGCATCTTTTTATCTCAATCAAAATACTCAATTGATCTTCTTACACGTGCATATATGGATGGCGCGAAAGCATGCACTTCACCAGTCTCTTCTCATAAGAGGCTCTCCCTCACTGAAGGCGATTCTCTTGATGATGCAACGTTCTATCGGAGTATTGTAGGGGGACTCCAATATTTATCTATGACGCGACCAGATTTAGCCTTCTCTACCAATCAGGCTTGTCAATTTATGCATGCACCAACTTCTACACATTTAATTGTTGTTAAAAGAATCCTTCGATTTCTCAAAGGAACAGTGGACCACGGACTCCATATTGGAATCGGTAATCTTGATTTGCACGCCTATTGTGATGCAGATTGGGCCGGAGATCCCGATGATCGCCGCTCTACCAGTGGTTTTGGTGTCTTTCTTGGTCCGTGTTTAGTTTCTTGGTGTGCAAAGAAACAACCTACAGTATCTCGTTCTAGTACGGAGGCTGAATATCGCTCTCTCGCCCACACTGCTGCTGAGCTTTCTTGGGTACGATTGCTCCTTAAAAAATCTTCACATATTTCTACATTCTAAACCTATTATTTATTGTGACAACATTAGTGCTATCCGACTTGCGTACAATCCTATCTTTCATGCTCGGACTAAACACATCGAAGTTGATTATCATTTTGTACGAGAAAAGGTTATTCGACAAGATCTCGATGTTCATTATGTAGCGTCACAAGATCAAATTGCTGATATCTTCACTAAAGGACTATCTTCTCATCGATTCAAATTTCTCAAAGACAAGCTAATGGTGCGTGCACCTCCCATAAGCTTGAGGGGGCGTAATGGAGGATCAAATGATGATACAATTAAGGAATTAATTATGGATAAATCAAATTCTCATAATCAAGAATCTACCAATTATGACAAGTATTCAAATCACGAGAAATTAAGGAAACTCAAGAATGGCAATCTCGCAAGTATGGCAACCACACCAAATGGAAACTATTTGAATTCAAATGTTGTACACTTATAGAATGTAATTGTGTAAATATTATAATCCCAAGAATAATGGGATTTTATTTTGTATCCAATAATGCTATATATTAAGGGTTGATTTTGTGCTCTTCATCAAGCACAACAACCATTTTTCCATCAATTACGATTTCCTTTACCATGTTCTTTCGCGTTAGGCGTAAAAACAGGGACAAAAAACCCACCACATTTTTTTCCTTTCTTTCATACCAAAAAAAAATAGGAAAATAAATAATAATCAATAAACACTAATAAATATTAAATAAATAATAAAATTAAATCAATAAATAAGTAACTCAATTTTAATTTTCTATACCAATCAGACAATATATTTATAAGATCATTTAAAAATGATATAATAATATTATAATTGATGATGTAATAATACTTAATTTACTATCTTATTTTTATATCAATAATTTATTATTTATTTATAATGATTAAAAAAATTGAAATTAAAATTTATAATAAATACAAATTTGAAAATTAAAAATCACGTGACTGACCAAAAGTGTAATTTACCCTATAAAGAGTTACAATTTAAAATTATTAATGCCATGCTATGATGCTAAATTGCTAAAGCTATTGGTCAACAACACGTCAAAACAAAGTGATGACTACATATAATTGGCTAATATATGTTGATGAGCTAACCTCAGTCGCTAATTAAGTGTTTTAATTGTTGTCACAAAACCATTTTAGCCCTTTGGGTTCAAACTACAACTTTTAAATTAATAATAGAGAAAATAATATTATTTTAGATTCAGTACATATTAGATCCAGTATCTTCTTTTAAAAATAGAGAAGACATTCTTATTTCTTTAATTGACATTCTATTCGATTTTGCAGCTCAAGTACTTTGATCATTTTGGTTGTCCCAACATCTAGAGCTCCAGCTTGGTTTCATTCGGTATTCTTCTTTCTTGCAAAATTTTTATAAGCTTTGTTTTCGTTGAATATATCATTGTTGTATGGTGGTTTCACTTCATCATTCATGGTAAAATATTCTTTTATTAGTTTTCCAGTATAAATATAGTGTGCCTTTTTGCTAGAATATATGGATTTGGAGAGTGTGTTTAGAGAGAATAGGAAACAGAGAAAGGCCATACTGGTAGAAAAACGGAGTAGACTTATTGCTTCTCACGTGCAATGTTCGAACAACGATGGTGCTACCTTGAATTCGGCACACGATGCTCCGCATAGTGGTAAAAAAAGGAGAAGACACCCGCATGGGTCAGCTCGCATTTCATCCGTTGGGGCATCGCGTAACTCAATCATTGAAGAAAGAGATGTTGAACAATCTTACTTGGGATTGCCAGACTATGAGTGTCAGTTTTGTGGGGCTTCTCTGTGGTACGAAGAAAGAATATACAAATCGAGGAATGAACGGGTCCCTAGGTTTTCTCTATGCTGTCAAGAAGGTAAGGTTGGCTTACCGATGCTAAGGCAAACACCTGCTTTTCTAGATAATTTACTTAATTACAATGGTAGTAGAGATTCTGCAAAGTTCAGGGAGAATATAAGAACGTATAATTCCATCTTTACCTTTACATCAATTGGGGCAAAAATTGATATCGAGATAAATAGGAGGCCTGGGCCATATGTATTTAGAATAAATGGACAAAATCATCATAAAATAGGATCCCTTCTTCCAAGTGACGGAGAACATCCAAAGTTTGCTCAACTATACATATATGATACAGAAAATGAAGTTGAAAATAGGATGAGGGCATTTGGCGTAGATGCTGAGCTAACTAATATTGACAGATGTATTGTTGAAAAATTGGTTGAGATGTTTGACTGCGAAAATGAACTTGTGAAGGCATTTAGGATGGTTAGAGATCGTTTTAGGACTAAAGATTACCATCCTATTAGATTGAGGTTGGTTGGCACGCGTTCGGGGGATGCGGTACAGTATAATCCTCCTTCATGCGCTGAAGTTGCCGATCTGATAGTTGGTGACTTGGGGAGTGTAGATCGGCAACGCGACATTATTGTTGAACATAAAACTAATGGTTTAAAGCGTATTAATGACTTACATCCTTCCTTCATGGCTATGCAATATCCAATCCTATTTCCATACGGCGAAGATGGTTTTAGAATTCGAATTAGGTATACTGAAAGATCGAGCAGAACGATAGCGTCCAGACAATGTGTGACAATGCGAGAATTTTATGCTTACAGAATACAGATAAGAAAAGCGGAAGGTAATACTTTAGTTCGGGGCGGAAAACTTTTTCAGCAATACATAGTAGACGCTTTTTCATGTGTTGAGAAAGAAAGGCTCGATTACATAAAAAGGAACCAGGGGAGTCTAAGAACTGAAATTTACAAGGGTGTTAGGGATGCTGTTATTGCAGGTGACACGGATAGTAATGCCATTGGTAAAAGGATTGTTTTACCATCGAGTTTTACAGCCAGTCCACGTTATATGTTCCAAAATTATCAGGATGCCATTGCGATTTGTAAACATCATGGACACACTGATTTATTCATTACGTTTACATGTAATGCACAGTGATTGGAAATACATAATGCTTTGCAGCAAATTCCTGGTCAAAAACTTGAGGATAGACCTGATATTGTTAGCAGGATCTTTAAGTTAAAGCTGCATTCATTAATGTCGGATCTTAAAAATGGAGAATATTTTGGAAAATCTGTGGCTGGTGCGTATTTATTTATCTCCCCTAATTTTTTTTTTTGAATGTTCTTTCCTTACCTATTTATTCTTGAAGTTGATGTGAAAATGAAAGAACAGCAAAAAGTTGAACAATATGTTTGCTATTTCCTTCTATTTTCCGACAGAGCTTTACACTATAGAATTTCAAAAAAGAGGCCTACCACATGTACACATCTTACTCTGGTTGCATGCAGCTCGTAAGTATCCAACAAATGTTGATATAGATTCGATTATATCAGCAGAAATACCATGTATGGAAACCGATCCGGTTGGCTATGCATCTATTGGAAAATTTATGATGCATGGCCCTTGCGGGGTAGCAAATCCTAGAGCACCATGCATGGGGAAAGGGTGCTGCTCCAAGCATTTTCCAAAAGAATTCAAAGGTGAGACCTTCATTGATGAAAGTGGTTTCGCTATATACAGGCAAAGGAATGATCATAGATACGTTATTAAAAATGGAATCACACTTGACAATAGATTTGTTGTCCCACATAATTTACGACTGGTTGTTAAATATCAAGCTCACATTAATGTAAAATGGTGTAATAAATCAAGAATGATTAAATATCTGTTCAAGTATGTAAACAAAGGTCCGGATAGGACTAGAGCTATAATTGAGGATAACTTAGCAACAGAAAATGCGGGTTCAGAGCAACAACCAAGGAATATTGATGAGGTTAAGAGATACTTGGATTGTCAATATTTATTAGCGTACGAAGCTATTTGGCAGTTGTTCCAATTTGACATACATTTTAGAGAACCAACAGTTGAGCGATTGACTGTCCATTTACCACTGATGAATAGTGTTACATTTCACGAAAATGAAAATTTAATACACGTGCTAAATAGGGATGGCGCTGAGAAAAAAATGTTCACTGAATGGATGGCCGCAAATGCCACCTATGATGATGCACGACGTCTTACATATGCAGAATTTCCTTCTGAATGGGTATGGCATTCAACGGATAAAATATGGACAAGACGAAAGCGTGGAAATCGTATTGGTCGCATTGTTTATATTCATCCGAATTCTTGTGAACTTTATTTTTTGAGAATGCTTCTGAATATAGTGAGGGGCCCAAAGAATTATAGAGAAATCAAAACGATTGATAGTGTTGTCCATGAAACTTTTCGTTCTGCATGTAGTGCCTTGGGTCTTCTAGGTGATGACATCGAATGGCGTAAGGCGTTGGAAGAAGCCGCACACTGGTCAACTTCTAGAGAGTTGAGACAACTTTTTGTGACTCTAATAATGTATTGCGAGGTATCCGATCCTGGCAAATTATGGACAAATTATTGGGATTTGATGTCCGACGACATTGTCTATCGTTTTCGCGAAATAATGGGCTTTCGCCATCTTCATATGCCAGAAATTGAACTTCAGAATCAGATTTTATTTGAATTGGAAGTTTTGTTCAATAAAAATGGCAGTTCTCTTTCACAGTATAAACTTCCGATTCCTAATAGATCAATTATGGATGAGATGGCTAATAGATTATTGAGGGAAGAATTTGATTATGATGTCGAGAAACTTCGAGAAGAACATATAACTTTGTTCCGGGGATTGAATGATGAGCAAAAAAGTGTCTACTATGTTGTTTGGCTTCTATCTACGGAAATAAATGAGATGTTATATTTGTTTACGGCCATGGAGGAACAGGTAAAACCAATCTTTGGCAAACAATTATTCAAAAGTCCGTTCTGAAGGAAAGATAGTATTAGCCGTTGCTTCATTTGGAATAGCATTGCTACTTCTACCAGGGGGTCGAACAGCGCACTCAATATTTAAAATACCAATTAAAATTGATGATTTCTCAACATGCGAGATCAAGCGAGGGAGCCAACTTGCAGATTTGCTCACACACACTAGCTTGATTGTTTGGGATGAAGCTCCAATGAACCATAGAAATTGTTTTGAAGCTTTAGACAAATCATTGAAGAATATTGTACAAGTAGGGGACTCTACTGATGGCGAGAAACTTTTCGGCGGCAAGACAGTTCTACTCGGTGGATTTTAGACAAATACTTCCTGTTGTTACTAGAGGAACAAGGCAAGATATAATTAGCGCATCACTCACAAAGTCGTATATATGGGTCAGTGCAAAGTTTTTCGTTTAAAAACCAATATGAGACTCAGACAAAATTCAATAAGTAATTCAACAAGAAGGTTAATGCTTGAATTTGCAAAGTAGATACTCGAACTTGGTGATGGAAAATTAGAAACAGTAGAGGTTGAGGGAGAGGATGAAGCAAGTTGGATCAAAATTCCAGATGACATAAATATACATACTGCTGTGAATGGAGTGCAAACTATTGTTTCAATGATATACGACGACATTGATAAAAAGTTCAATTGTCCTACATACCTGAAGGATAGGGCTATTATTACTCCTATAAATGAGACGGCTGACATAATCAACGCATATGTACTATCTCTAATTCCCGGTGAAGAAAAGATATATTTAAGCTATGACTCGATATGTAATACTTCGGCGAATGCGGATGAGAACAATGTTCTTTATCCTATTGAATTTCTAAATTCATTGAAGTTTAATGGGCTTCCACATCATGAGCTAAAATTGAAAGTTGGCGCACCTATAATGTTGCTGCGGAATATTAATCAAAGCGCAGGCTTATGTAATGGAACACGACTAATTGTTACTCAAATAGCCTCAAGGATTATTGAAGCACAAATTTTTACCGGGAGCCACATTGGTACAAAGGTTTATATTCCTCGCATTATAATGCATGTCGTTGACACAAAATGGCCGTTTACATTTAAAAGGAGACAATTTCCAATCCGTTTATGTTATGCAATGACGATTAACAAAAGTCAGGGACAGACATTACAACGGGTAGGTATTTATTTGCCACATCCGGTATTCTCTCATGGCCAACTTTACGTCGCTGTTTCGCGTGTTACTTCACGAGAAGGTCTACGAATTTTGATTGAGAACAACGAAAATGAACCTAAAGGATGTACCAGGAACATTGTGTACCGTGAAATTTTTGAAGACCTGCCATCGGATAATGGTTTAGTTGATGTTGACTTCCCTATTTGCTAGAAGTTCTTCATAACACTACAATGTCTGCCATCAATTTTTTTCCCTCTTTTTTCCAACACACCCAAGTATGGTTTAAATTGATATTTCCTTTCTTATTGTCTTGTGATAGAAATCAGGTTAGCAGGATTCCTATGGACTACGTTCTTTTATCTCAGCTATCCCTAAAACAATAGTGTCGCAAAATTAAAGTAAGGATCGGAAGAATGTGGGATGCAAAAATACCGACTATGCACTAACAAATCCTAAGTTTGGACTGCCTTCTTATTGCTGAAAAAGTGAAGTATTGTAATACTTTCAAATTATTCTTTCATATTATGGTTATTTCCTGAAATATATTTTTGCCGTTTTCCTTCAGGGAGATTCAATTCAGGCAACCATACGCAAACAAGATGTTATACAGTTTAGGCAATCATTAGAAGAAGGAAGTGTATACTTCATTGAAAATTTTACCGTTATCCCGAGTAAAAATTCAAGGTTGTCGACGAAGATTATATGGTCATGATTGGTAAGTGGACGAAAGTAGTTCGAATCACAGAGGACATCGACTCAATGCCTTTATACAGCTTCAAATTTGTTAGTTTTGACTGCATTCACAGAAGGAGAAATAACGACAGCTGTCTCTCAGGTGATATTATTTGTTCGTCATTTTTTTTTCCTGTTATGTTTTGACCCTATACATTAAGAAATTAAGCATTTCACTTCTACCAGATGTACTTGGTCGTATCGTTTCTTTGGGTTCTATTGGCTACACATACGTCGGACAAGCACAAACACCGATTAGAAAATTGGAGATAGAAGACTTACAGTGCGTAATGATTAAACAAATAATTTGTCTGTCTTATTGCTCTTCGCTATCATTTCTTTTCTTTCTTTTATTCTTATATAGGAAAAATAAGTTGTCTATCACATTATGGGATAATTTTGCTGTTGAAATCGATGAAAGCTTGATATTCGAAAGAGATGCCAACGGTCCTGTTGTTGTCGTCCTCACTGCTATGACTGTTCGAACATATCAAGGTACTACTATACTCTGTAGTTTCTAAAATGTACATATTCCCTTACTTTCCTGACTAAGAAAAAAAAAAAATTACAAACTACGATTTCCAGATAAAATATACTTCTCTACATCTTCCGCCTCGAAGTTATACATGGAATTACAGATTCCGGAGGTTCTCGATTTTCAGCACAAGTATGAATAATCTTTGTTAATTACATTCAATTGTACTCAACTGAATAGTTTATAATCGAGAAAACTCATTAACAGAATTCAGCGACCAATTGATCGTATTAATCGGCCTGCAAACACACAACAAGCGACTATTAGTCCTTTAGAAGAAATGCAGCTTAATAGAAAAAAAATATGCGAGCTGATGAGTCTAGAGCAATCCGAAATTTAGGTTACAAATACTTTTTGACTACTACATTATTATTTAGAATTTCATGACAACTTGAAAATATATTTTTTATCTTCCTCCAGAATGTAAAATTTACATGCGATGTGACATTGAAATCAATAGACTGCTCATATGGTTGGTGGTATAAAGCCTGTCATGGATGCATATCAGCAATTAAAAGTTATGGAGAAGAATTTTGCTGTGGACATTGTGGAAAAAATTATGAACCCCCTATGCCATGGTGCGTTGATTGGATGAAATTACGTATTTTAATCTCATATTTTTCAACTCTTACATTTCACATATTGCTATGAAATTAAAAAATAACAGGTACAAATTGGATGCAACTGTTACTGATGAGACTGGTGATGCCAACTTCACTATATTTGGGAGAGTTGCACAAGATCTAATCCATGTACCTGCCCAAAACCTTGCTACTGCTGATGACTCTGACCGATTTACTCTCTCTTTAGTTATTAAAAATTTAATCGGCGAAAAACATATTTTTCAAGTTACGATCGATACTTATAAGTTAAGCATAGGCATTAGATCATTTAAGGTCAGTAAGTATTTCTCCTCCGAAGTTCCAACAAAGGTCCAAAACCAGTTATACCAAAAAGATCAACCTGAAATCGAAGAACAGATAGTTTTAACTCATTCCGCACATACTCAGAATGACATATTTGGAAAAATATCTCCGTCGGCAATAACACGTTCTAGGTATAGCTAATTTCTTTCTCTTTACATGATTTTGCATGTATGAAATACCATGTTCCAGGTACTAATGTACTATGTTGGCTTTTATCAGATTGTCTAAAGATGTTGCTGAATTAGCTTCAGATATAGAAGAACAAGGCAAAAAACGTTTTAGGTAATTTTGTTGTACCAATCTCTCTTTGAGTGAGCTTTTCACCATGAAATCTTTTATTTTTTGTTAACTTTCCCTCTGTTGACATTACAGGCTCACAAAAGATGAGGGGCCATCGACCAGCAAGAAATAATTAATTTTTTCTGCTAACAACAAATAATTAGACTGCTCTACGTATTAATCGTGCATCTTTTTAGATTTAAAGTTGGAATGATGCTATTAGTTAATGAACAATTAATATATGTAGTAATTGTACTTTTGTACTCCTTTCTGCTAATTTATAATATTGAAAACCTTATAATATATAACATATTTTTATCTTTATAAATATTTTATTATTTATTACTTATTAATTATTAATTATTAATATTAATTTGCTGTAAATTTATTCATCCGCCGCGAAGCGCGGGTCTTTAACTAGTTACACATAAAAAGGAGATCTTTTTGCACCCCATCTACATAATTTTGATCGAAACAAAGAATTAAATCACCCTTGAAAATGAAAAGAGCCGATCTAAAGCAGTCAAGGAGCATCAAAATTGCAATATCTACAGGAGATTCAAAAAGCATCAGTCGAGAAGCAGAAGCAGCAGTAGCTCTTTACGAGTCTTTGTATCTCGATTTGGTCGCACTCCTGCGTGCTTCTGCTTACAATGATTTACAATATTTACAGCTCTGAGCAAGGAATCTGCATGAAAGAGGGAAAAGAAAAAGTTAGTGCATATTTAGCTCAAGGAGTTTGGAATTTAATGTTCTATTAAGTTTAAGCTGCTTTATTAAAAAACAGTACTGTGAAGAGAATAAAATAGTTACTGGATACTGACGGAAATTACCGACATGTGTTCCAAAGCAAACTTGAATAACAAATATGCAAAATAACCAATAAAAAACCTTATTGATTATATATCAGGGGAATTTGTGCCGAACTAATGCCCCAAGTAGCCTCATTAAAAAAAAATATTTCCAATCTAGCCTTTTTTTAAAAAATTTCCCAATCTAGCCTCATTTCTATAGATTAGAAAAAAAATAATAATTAAGAGTATTTACACTTTAATTAAGAAAAAAAATATTATTTTTTTCTCTCTCCTTCACCCACTTTCTCTTTTTTTCTCTCTCTCCTCTGCACACAACTTTCTCTCTCTCTCTCTCTCTCCCGCGCCCCCTCCCCCTCCCCCAACTCTCTTTCTCTCTTTCTCTCTCTCTCTCCCTCCATCCGTGCCCTCTCTCTCTCTTCTACCTACCAATAATATAAAAATAATAATTAACTTTTTATAATAATAATATTTAATATTTAATAATAAAATTATTAAATTATTATTATTATTATTATTAGTATTTAATTTTACTATATAAAATCAAATAATTATAGATAATATTTAATAATAATTAATAAAATTATACTTATTAATTTAAATTATTATTTATTTATTTATTATTATTTTTATTCTTATTATTATTGCTATTACAAGTATTTAATTGACCAAACAAATCAACGTGATCAAATAATTATAGATAATAATTAATAATAACTAATAAAAATTATATTTTTTAATTTAAATTATTATTTAATAATAATATTATTATTAATTTAACTAAGTAATTTATATTATTAAATATCTAATTGAACTATATACTAAAAAATAAATATAATATAAAATAATATAATTGTATATTAAAAATAAATAAAAATACTTATAACAGTTGACTACACACTGAATATAACAGTTGATATAATTAAAAATAATGTGACTATACATATTTAACTACACATTAGATATGATATAAAGTTGACTACACTTGATATAAAGTTCGACTTGACTACGCATTTGACATAAAGTTGACTACACTTGATATAAAGTTCGAGTTGACTACATATTTGACAGAAAGTTGATTACACTTAATATAAAATCCGACTTGACAACACAATTGATATGATTATACAACTGATAGGACTATACACTAGCTGTACAAAACTCTAGAGATGTTATGGCTATATCCTATACACCTATATCTAATACACTTTAATTTTAATATAAAAAAAAAAAAAAAAAAAAAATCTCCTCTATAAATAGTTGAACATCTGTTAATTTGAACCTCACTCTCATTCCTCCTTTCTTTATACACTTTAGAATACACTCATTTCTATTCTACTTCTCTATTTTTAATGCATATCTTACTTATATAATCAAAAGGAATTATAAAAGCACCAATTGCTTTGAATCAGATTCGTGAAGCCCATTTGTGCTCCTCTGAAATTTTCTACGCAGATCTTTTCTACACATTTGCACCAATTGCTTTGAATCGGATTCGTGAAGCCCATTTGTGCTCATCTGGAATTTTCTACGCAGATCTTTTCTACACATTTGGTTTTATTTTGTCGGTATGTTTTTTATTTCAGAATTTATTTCTCAATAAATTTTTTAATTTTAAAGTATAATTTATCTTATATCGATTTATTTCAAAATAGGGAATTTTCATATGGCGCATCAACCAATTCCAATCTTCTTATATTTTGATGGAAATATTGTTCATGGTCCCGAAGGAGTTGATTATAATAGTTCTGATCCAAAAACTATTTGGGTTTCTCGTATTATAAGTTTTAATGCATTAAAATATGAAATTTATATGCAAACCGAATGGGACCGAGATTATTTTGATATTAAAATTAATGGGAGATATCAAGTCGGTGGGAGAAATAGACTTTATTTCATGTTCGTTCCTATTATCGACGACTCTTCTTTGCATGCTTTTATTGAAATATTCCAAACAGAACATGCGTGCTGGGGTGCTGTCCAATTATATCTTGAGAAAATTAGCAAGACGAATGTTGTTGTAGATCCATTTAGTTCACAAAATATTGGCGAAGGACCATCTCAACCATTATCATTCCCCTATTCTGAAATTGCTACGTCAAATCATGAGAATAATGATAATGAACAGGAAAATTATGAGGCTACCGAATTGTTAGGAAATACTAATATAGGCCTAATGTATGATATAATAGCAAATGAGGATAGAAATCAACTTTATGACGGTGCTTGTGTAAATAGTGAGTTAACTACTGATAACGACGAAGAACTCGATATTGATAGATTAGAAGAGCCTGATAGTCCTATAGCACCTCGAGCAGCTACAGGAACTGAGTTTGAGGATATTCAGTGGATTGATAATACAGTAGTAGAAAATTTTGCAACACAATCTACATCAGAAACGGGTAACTATGAGTTGTATAAAGGCCAACAATTTTCTGATAAACACTCATTACAACATACTGTGAAAATATTCTCCTTACAACAACACAGGGAGATTATAGTTGATCATTCTAGCACTAAGCTATTATCAATGAAGTGCAAGTTTGCCCCAGAATGCAAATGGAGTCTTCGTGCTAGCATTCCTAAAAACAAAGACTACTTTAAGATTAAGACCTTAACAGGCCCTCATACTTGTGTAAATGCCGTAATTGATCGTGACCATAGACAATTAGATTCTATTGTAGTCGCGCATCATATAGTAGGAATGGTAAGAAAGCAGCTTAACTTGAGTCCAGCCGCAATTATTGAGAATATAAAATCTTCTTATAATTATGAGATATCTTATAAGAAGGCATGGCTTGCAAAAAGAAAAGCAATTGAACTACTTTTTGGAGGGTGGAAAGAAACATACGCTGCACTACCACTATTTATGGCGGCATTGCAAGAATCTAATCCAGGAACAGTTGTTAAGTGGGTTACAGAACCAAGCACCGAGCCAGGGAAGGAAGTATTTAAACGTGTTTTTTGGGCATTTGGTGCATCAATTGAAGGTATTAAGTATTGTAGACCGGTGATTAGTATAGACGGCACATTTTTATATGGAAAATATAAAGGCACAATGCTTATTGCTGTTGCTCCTGACGCTAACGACCAATTATTTCCGCTTGCTTTTGTAGTTGTTGAGGGTGAAAATAATAGCAGTTGGGAATGGTTTATGGCTTGTATTAGAGAGTACATTACCGATCATCATGAATTATGTGTTATTTCTGATCGTCATGCAGGTATACTGAAAACAATGAACAATCAATACTACGGTTGGGTAGAGCCGTTTGCTTATCACCGTTTCTGTATGAGACACTTTGCCACTAATTTTTTTAGCCATTTTCGTGACAAATCATTGATGAACAAACTTAAAACAATCGCTACACAAAGACAAATCCGAACATTTGAGAAGTCTCTAAAGGAGCTGATACAAGTAACAGATGCTGAAGAGTGGATTAATAAACAACCTCGTGACAAGTGGGCGCTTGCATATAATGGAGGTCGTCGGTATGGTATGATGACCACAAACTTGTCTGAAATTTTTAATAATGTTCTTAAAGGAGTTCGTGGTTTACCAATAACAGCAATCGTTGAACTCACTTTCTATCGTGTGAATAACTATTTTATCGAAAGACGAAAAGTTGCAGAAAGACTTACTGGAGAAGGGCAAAAGTGGAGTCCGAAAATTCAAAATATTCTTGATGAAAAGCGAGAAAAAGCGAATGGCCATATACCAACAATGATCCATCATAGACCTGGAGTATATCAAATTCAAACCAAAACTGTTTGCATATGCGGGCGTCGAAAAGGAGGAAAGACTCAAATTGTAGACTTAGGGAATCGGAGTTGTTCATGCTAGAAATTACAAATTTATCATTATCCTTGTTCTCATATTGTGATGACCCGGATCTTCTTTGGGGGTTTATGGCTTGGTCAGTAGCTTCTGGAGGACTATGTTATGCTATGGGAGTGTTTGGGTGTGTATCGGACTCAAGATATGGACACAGTGTGTTGATTGGACCCCGAGTGTATTCGGATACCCCCGTCGAAATTTTGGGAGGAGCTTTGGGCAAAACGGAGGCCGTATTTGGATTCAGCACGAAAAAACGTTGAAAAACGGCTATTTACTTGTATTTTTCTGAGTCCGGACGCCCAAAAACGTAGACCTGGAAGTTTCTGGTGTATTTTGGTGCTTGGGGGAGCCGTGGACCGGCCGGAGGGACACGTGGCAGCCGCTGATTGGCCGGCGCACGCGTCCCGGTCCACGGAGAGGAGCGCCGGTGCAGTGGACCAGGCGGGAAGCCACGTGGCGGCTCCGGATTGGCGGGCGCAGGGCGCTCGGTTCACGGGAGAGCGCGCGGGTGTACGGTGGACCGGAGCGGGGACACGTGGCAGTACTTCATTGAATCGGTGCAATGGACGCGGCGCACGTGGGGGTGCGCGGGCAGGCCGGGCAGGTGCGCGGGCAGGCGCAGGGGTGCAGGGTTGTGGTGTGCCACGTGGCGGTTTTCTATTGGATAAGAGGTGGGCACGTGGCAGATTATGGTTCGTCGGGTGCACGGAGTGTGTGCACCGGGTTCAGCGAGCGCGGAGGCTTGACACGTGGCGCGCGGGGATTGGGCGAGCTACTGTGCGCGTGCAGGCGGTAGGTGGCGCGGCAGGTGGCGTGGCAGGCGGCGTGGCAGCGAGGGCGGCTGGCGTGGCGGCAACGGCGCCGACGTGGCGCACGCGTGCGCCACGTGGCGGCCCGCCATTGGCGGGCGCCACCTGCGGCGTTGACCCACGCGGGCCACGCGGCAGCGCGGGAGCGGCCGAATCCGCTGTTCCCTGTTCGGGGACAGGTGTCGCGCCCGGGTTGGCCCGGGCACTGTGCGGATGGGGGCGGGCCGAGCTTGGGCTGTTGGGCCGGGCTACTGTTTGGGCCCGATTTCGGGGCCCGAAAGATTCGGGCGCCCGAAATCGGGACATAACCGTCATTTTTGGATTTGTTGCTTTTGGCCTATAAATACCCCCCTCCTCTCCATCTTTCTTCCCCTTTTCCGAGCTTTAGAGAGGGAATGAGAGGGAGAGCTCTTTATGAAATTTGTTCTCCTTGATGTTCTTGAGCTCGTGGTGGATCCCTGGAATTTTTGGAGGCTCGGCAACGGTGGTATCGATTTTACAGTTCGTCTCGGTTTTTTCCCCATTTCGGCCCATTACCGTCGCTGATCAGTCAAATCACTGTGAGCAAACCAGGAGGAATTTTTGGGCGATTTCTTCGACAGCGTGTTCCTAAGAGGTAAGGCTTCGATTTTCGTGTTGATCGCTTCGCCCCGTTTCGCACTTTTGGCACGGTTCCCGAGGCATTTTTGACCCCCCTTTTTCTGTGATGGATTTTGGACAGCGGAGGCTTGTCGATTTTATATCTCGGTCTACGAGCATCGGATCAAGGCGTTTAAGGACTCGATTTTGATCTACTCGTCGCGAGGAACACAGTGGTGATTTTTCTGGGATTTTTGGAAATTGATTCGAAGGTGATAATTAAGCTTTTCTTGGACTGTGTGCCGCAGGATTTTGGTTATGTGGCGTTGCGGCTTACCGCGGTGTTTTATTTGTAACTTGATCTACAGGTATCGGATCGGAACGTGCGAGTACTCGTTTCGACCGGCTCGACGCGACGATCGCAATGGTTATTTTTATGGATTTTTCAGAGGACTGCAGAGAGGTGAAATTTAGCCATTTTTGGGGCTGATTTTTGGACAGTAGGTGTTTGTGCAGTTTTGGAATTAATTGTGCGCATTGTTCTGTGCAGTGGGACACAGTTTTTGGTGGATACTGGTGCTAAAGGACAGCGGGCAGCGAGAGGTTTCTTTTGGTGTTGTGCGCGTTTTTTGAGGTGGGTGGTTGTTGCATACCTCTACTTCTGACTTGCTCACTAAGTTTATTAGAGAAGCCCACTATTGAACATATTGATTGATTACCATGCATGTTTGACTGCTATAAATGTGAGCCTATCAATTGAGATTAATTCTGTGGATATAGCATGTTGGGAATCTTATTGGATAATATTATTGTGGAAGCATGATTGCGGGGACATATTTAATAGTGATAATTAACATGCCATATTAGCACATAAATTTTATGAAAGTGGATTAAATGAATTAATTGTTGGGACATGATGACATATCTATGTGCGGGTGCCACTTTAGGATTTATTATGGATCAGGGATTATTTACATGTGTAGTTGACTGATAATTTGAGCATGATGGGTATATCTATGTGGAACTGTTATTTGATGTTTTTCTCTTTCATCTTGCATGAGGACTTTTGCATGCCTGTATGGACATCTAGATAGGGCACTATTTATTGCTACACTACCATATTGGGATTTGACTTAGGAGAAACCATGATTGTTTTCTTTCTCCTTCTTATTTAAACTTTCGAGTCATGTTGCTCGGATTCGAGCAGAGGTTTGGGATAGTGTAGCCGGGACCTTAGGGTCGGAGACAGGGTGTACTTGATGTTGGATTGTGGGTTATTGTGGTGACCGCGGACATTAGGCGGTTAGCCAGATGTTGATTACTCTATCGGATTTGGGGTCTTGTGGGGTGTCGCGGCGACCGCGGACATTGGGCGGTTGACCGGATGTTTACTATCGCATCAGATTGGGTATCAGATTTCTCTAGTGGATGGAGTTTCCCACTTGTTGAGTACTATTGCATCTGATTGGGGATTGGGGTTTCTTTAGTGGACGGAGTTTCCCGCTTTGATCATAGTCTTGATCCAGTCCTGCTATATTGAGATATGTGCTACAGAGATACTTGTGATACTGATGACAGAGATATTTTACTCGTGTGGGTCGCTCCCCTCGAGTGCCACTCCGGAGGTAGGCTTTTTGGACCCAGCCTTGTGTGCCGGTCTGATACTTATTTTGGGATGCGAGCCGTGCGGGCCGATCCCGCGGTTTCGAGCCTTGTGTGCAGATTCCGCTGAGCAGGCAATACCAATTTTACTGGTGGTACTAGATTGGGTTTATTTGGTCAGATACTGTTTCCTGATGCATTCATACAGTCATTTCTTTCGGTATTGCATTTAGAGACATACTAGTAGTGGTTTCCCTTTATTCAGCAGTTCTGTTTACAGCTTTACCACTTGTTTCTTTTCTTGCCTCTGGTAGACTTAGTGGGTACGCCGGAGTTTGAGGCTTTACCCACAGGGGGAGGCTACTGGTTTACTAGTGGTTCTCACCCCCATTGTTGTTTCCCTCTTTTCTTCCTCCTGTTTTGCAGAGTCTTCTGCGGGAGTTGTTGATCCTTCGGTCGTTGTTCGAGGCGAGGGAGTCACGAGCTAGATCCTTACCGCCCGAGGAGTGTAGCTGTATCCCCTGATTGGAGTTTCCTTGTAGCTGCCAGCTGATGTTTACTGTTTACTTTGGAGATGGATCTTTTGTATTTGGAGAGGCTGATGTAGAGACTGTTGTACTATAGCCTTTGTTTATCTCCCTTTTATAGTTGAGAGATGCTGTACTGAGGATTTTGTATGATGATTATCTGTATTTGAGGAGTTGGATATTGTACTTTATTTCATGTTGTACAGTGACTGGATTTTTATTTTACAGCATTTTATTTCCGCTCTGATATTTGCGTAGCTATAGTACTATCTTTTGCAGGTTAGACGCTTCGCCTATGCTCGATTTTGCATAGGTGGCAGATCTGTTGGCGAGCCCGGGTCGCAGTTTCGACCCCGGGGCGTGACAGATTAGGTTGGTATCAGAGCTTAGGGATAGGTCTGTTGGGACTGTAGAAACCCTAGGCTTGTGGTTGGACCCTAGGATGACTTCGTGAGAGTCGTGATTTTTGCGAGAGTGCTGATTGAGTTTTATACCTCTCCCAAGTGATGGGATGGGTGATTGGCATGTTTATTCTGTTACGGAATTTGAGTTGGCGTATTTCGTGAATGTATTAAGTCTTGAAGATTGAAGATGAAGAAACTTTGGATCGTATACCTCAATCTCAAGAAAGAAGAATTCAAAAGGATCAGGTACGTTTAACTAAAGATTTCTTGATGATCCGAATACTTCTTATAGTGTAGAAACACCTGGAAGAGGTTTTATTTGCTTAATCATCAAAAACTGGACATGGGACATGTTCAGGATCCGGATCGTGGCTTGCAATCCGGATCCCGAAGGGTGTTCGTTCATACACTGGTTCAATCCGGATCGCAGCATTCCATGATCCGGATCCCGAACATAAGTTTTACCTATTTGCTTGAACGATCCGGATCATGAATTGCAATCCGGATCCCGAACATGATGTTTTGGTAAAACTGTATGAACGATCCGGATCGGGGACTACGATCCGGATCCCGAACAAGCAATTTTCTGGAAACCGTCATCTGTGCTTCTGCAATCCGGATCGTCAAATCCAATCCGGATCGCCGTCGGTAAAACTTTCCAGAAAAGGCTGTTTTTGATCCGAATATTCTTCCTAGGGTTTCTAACCTATAAATAAACCCTATGGTCATTTTTCTAGGGTTAATCCAAATAGAGCCGTCATTATCAAATATCATTTTATACGGCCTTAGATCCACATATAGAGAAGAACGGAAATCATTAGATTCATTCTATGGTTCTTCATCTATATTGATTGGTTTGATTCTAGGTTTTCCTTACTCACATTCTGAGTAGAATCAAATCAATGAATACTTAGATGGTATTTCCGATCTATCTTTAATCTAAGTATTCGGCGGATCATCACCACCCAAACAAACAACGATTTACCCCAAAATCGGCGCGTGGACTCGCGTGGCCTTGTGGATTCAAGGTGCAACCGCTCTCGTGGATTCGGAGCGAGGTACGTTCGTGGATTCGAAGCGTGCCACTGGGTGAAGACCGTGGATTCGGTTGGACGTCGTGGACTCGACGTTGGACGCTGTGGATTCAGCGTTGGGCGCGGATCGTGGATTCGAGAAGCGTCGTGGAGCGAGCGGGAAGATCTACTAGGAGCGTATGAAAAAGGTTGAGTCGTCTGTGAGTACGTATATCACCTTGTACGTGTGTTAATTCTAGTGGATTTCGCCGTGTTATCGGTCCCGTGGTTTTTTACTCCGGTTTGGAGTTTTTCCACGTAAAAATCTTGCGTGTTCTTTTATTTTTCCGCATTGGGTTTTATCGCGCAATGATTTTTTGAGTGTTTATTGTTTACACCTATTCACCCCCCTCTAGGTGTTTTTTCCCCTATTTAGATCCATTACTTATAACCCAACAAGTGGTATCAGAGCGGGAATAGGGTTGTAAACAATGGTTGAAGGTGGAAACATCAATCGACCCCCTTTCTTTGATGGAACAAATTATGCGTACTGGAAAGTGCGGATGAAAGCCTTTTTAATTTCCATCGACGAAAGGGTGTGGCAATCAATTGAATTAGGATGGTCTAATCCAACTGAAATTTTAGATGATGTTCGCACCTTAAAACCTAGGTCGAAATGGACCAAGGAAGAGATAGACTTATCTTCTTACAATGGCAAAGGAATTAATGCTCTATTTAATGCTTTGTCACAAACTGAGTTCTCTCGCGTCTCGGCATGTGAGACTGCGAAAGAAATCTGGGATGTTCTTCAAGTTACGCATGAGGGAACTAACTTAGTGAAGATTCAGAAACTGCAAATGCTCACGAGCAAGTTTGACTCTATCTCTATGGCAGAGAATGAATCCTTCACTGACTATTACACACGATTGCAAGATATCGTAAACTCATGTGCTAACTTGGGAGAGAAGATTCCAGAATTTAAAGTTGTAAGAAAAATTCTAAGAACTCTTCCTGAACGATTTCGCCCGAAGGTCGCAGCCATTGAAACAATTAAACACCCGGACGAAATGCGTGTAGAAGAATTAGTAGGTGCTTTACAAACTTATGAAATGACTTTTCCTACTAACTATTCTTCTGGAAAGGCATCCTCTTCTAAGTCTTCAGGTTACGCATTGAAATCAACTAAAGAAGAAGACGCGGATTCATCCTCCTCGGACGACGACGAGAACCTTTCTATGGAGGACTTTGAGAAGCAGCTCGCTCTCTTGACAAGGAAGTTTCGCCGCAACTTTCGAAGGGGAAATCCAAGCAAAACTCATCCTTCGGAAAGTCCAAGAAAGGCAAGGGTTCTTCAAGCCACAAGTCAAGAAAGCAAGAGAACTTCTCAAAGGATAAGAAAAGTTCTGAGGGACAAGTTCAGTGCTTCAAATGTCGAGGCTACGGCCACATTTCAACGGAGTGTCCCAACAAGAATCCGGCAAAGAAGAAAGCGATGCAAGTCGTTACTTGGGATGACAACTCCACGTCAAATGAGTCATCCTCAAGTGATGAAGAAGACAACGCGACAGCTTTCCACGCGTCCACTACATCTTCTCCCTTCATGTGCTTAATGGCAAGTACATCCGATTCACTGTCCAACTCCACTGTTGAAAAGATTGCAACGGACGATGAATCAGATGATTCGGAAGGTGAAGATTTTGCTCTAGCCTACCACAAGCTTTTGAGGGATTCAAAGAAACTGGCTAAGCAAAACAAGGGGTTGAAAGGGAGATTGCAGGATCTCGAAGAAGAAGTAAAAAGGGTAACCTCTCTCTCAACCGATCTTGAAGTGGAAAGGGATAATCTGATTAAGACAAATGTTTCCCTTCAAGAGTCCAATGAGCAACTCGAGAAGAATTATATGGATATGGTGAACAAAGCGAATTACTTCTTGAAGCTCAACGGCGAGGCTCGACAGGAAAAATTGGAAATGACGGAGACCATACGCCAACTGAAGGATGACTTAAAGAGATTTTCTTCTGGAAGGAGTAAGTTGGACAGACTTCTTGGTCTTGGTCAAAGAAATAAGTTCGGCCTCGGATACACTCAAACTGGAGACATTCCAAGTTCGAGTGGTACAGTATTTGTGCCTCAGTCGGTATCTCCTCCTCCGACACCGGTGTTCACGACAAGCAACGACAACAAACCTACTACATCTTCCTCGGAATCGACAAGAACCAAGGTATGTTTTCGTTGTGGCATTTCAGGGCACATAAGAAGAAATTGCAAGACGGAAGCCAAACGCACACCTCAAGCACCTCTTGCAATGACTACCAAAAAGGCGATTCCTCGAAAATCAACTGCAATTCATTCAAAGGAAAAGAGCCTTGGTAGTACACCGCTCAAGACGACATCATCAAGGAGCAGCAATTCTTCAAGCAAGACGCTCTCACCTAGGAAATCAACTTCACGATCATTACCGACGCATTCCAAAAAGGTTTGGGTGCGCAAAGGTGAAATTTTCCCTGTCTTGCTACCAATGTTTCCTTGCATGCATATGATAGTTCGTCTTGGTACCTGGATAGCGGGTGTTCCCGTCATATGACCGGCGATAAAAACTGTTTTCAAACATTTGAGAAAAACTCCGGAGGACTTGTTGTTTTCGGAGATGGTCGGTCTTCCAAAATTGTTGGAAAGGGAACGGTAGCTATTCCAGATGGCCCGGTTCTAGATAATGTGTTATTTGTTCATGGCCTTAAGACTAACCTCATAAGCATAAGTCAACTTTGTGATAGTGGTTATTCAGTTAATTTTTCATCTGATAAATGCACTGTAACTGACATGAACCATGCTTTCTTTTTAAAGGGGGTTAGATCAGAAAACAATTGTTATGTAGTTCCTACTAAGATTTCTGAAAAATGTAACCTAGCATCTTTGAAAAATGAAACACTTTGGCATGAAAGGCTAGGTCACATAAACTTTAAGGAACTTGCTAGAATTTCGAACAAAGATGTGGTCAAGGGGGTTCCGAAACTTTCTTTTGAACAAAACCTTGTGTGTGGCGGTTGCCAAAAAGGAAAACAGTCTAGGACTGCACACAAGAACTTGAACCACATAGGTACAAAACGGCCTTTGGAACTTTTGCATATGGACTTAATGGGGCCAACTCGTCAACCATCTCTGGGAGGTAAATGGTATATTTTTTTGTTGGTTGATGATTTTCTAGATATACTTGGGTAGCTTTCTTAAAAGAAAAAGCTGATACCTTTGATTCTTTTCTTGAAATCTGCAATCGTATTATGACTGAAAAGAATGAAAGGATTACTCGAGTTAGGAGTGATAGAGGTGGGGAATTCATAAATTCCAAATTCATTGATTTTTGCACTTCTAATGGCATTAAACATGAATTCTCCGCACCTTACACACCTCAACAAAATGGTGTAGTCGAGCGCAAAAACAGGGTCGTACAGGAAATGGCACGTGTTATGCTTCACAGCCGGAACTTACCTTTTTATTTTTGGGCTGAAGCGGTGAACACTGCTGTTTATGTTATTAATCGCGTGTATTTGCGCCCGGGGACATTGAATACACCATATGAACTTTGGTTTTGTAGAAAACCTAACATCAAATATTTTCGCATCTTTGGGAGTCGGTGTTTTATTTTACGTGATCGTGAGAATCTTGGAAAATTTGACTCTCGAAGTGACGAAGGGATTTTCTTAGGTTATTCTACAAACAGCAGAGCATATCGAGTTTTTAACTTAGAATCTAAGACGATCGTAGAATCGATAAATGTTAAGGTAGATGAAGCTTTTCACTTTGAATCTGAAAAATCTACCCTCGATATCTCTCTTGATGATGATACACCTGCTAATGCATCTTCTTCTAACAATTCTTTCGATAATAATGTTGATGCATCTAACGGTTCTTCAAGTTTATCTGATGTGCAGGAATCATCTCGTGTACCTCCGTCTACTCCTCTACCTCAAACGTTACGCATCTCCAAGGATCACCCTGAATCGAACATCATTGGAGATCCACAAGAAGGAGTTAGAACACGGAGACAATTGGTTTGCGGATTTGCATGCTATGTATCTCAAATCGAACCAAGGAATGTTGATGAAGCTCTCCAAGATGACTACTGGATTAAAGCAATGCAGGAAGAGCTCCATCAATTTGAGCGAAACAAAGTCTGGGAATTAACGAAGCCTCCGAAGCAACACAATGTGATAGGTACCAAATGGATCTTCAAGAACAAGAAAAATGAAGAAGGTACTATCATCAGGAACAAAGCAAGGTTAGTTGCTCAAGGCTACTCTCAAGTAGAAGGTATAGACTTTGATGAAACTTTCGCCCCTGTAGCTAGACTCGAGTCCATTCGTATATTGTTTGCGATAGCTTGTCATTTTAAAATCAGATTATTTCAAATGGACGTTAAGAGCGCCTTTTTAAATGGGTTTTTAAATGAGGAAGTTTATGTGGCTCAACCGAAAGGTTTTGTGGATCATAAACTACCTAACCATGTTTTTCGTCTGAAAAAGGCTCTTTACGGTCTGAAACAAGCACCGCGAGCATGGTACGAAAGGTTGACAAAGCACCTTTTGGAAAAGGGCTACACTCGAGGGGGAGCTGACAGGACTCTCTTTGTGAAGCATTATCAAAACAATTTCATAGTTGCTCAAATCTATGTCGATGACATTGTTTTTGGCGCAACGAGAGATAATGATGCTTCCAAATTCGCGGAGACCATGGAAAGCGAATTTGAGATGTCCATGATGGGCGAATTGAATTATTTTCTTGGATTACAAGTTAAACAAAACGATGAAGGAATTCACTTGTGTCAATCCAAGTATGCACTGGAGTTGGTCAAAAAGTTTGATCTTGAAAATTCTAAGGATTTTCCGACTCCAATGGGAACTAGCCATAAGGGACTTGGAAGTGAATCACATAGTGAGAATGTAGACGAGAAACTGTATCGTAGTATGATTGGAAGTCTACTATATCTCACGGCTAGTCGCCCGGATATATCCTTCAGTGTTGGGATTTGTGCGAGATATCAATCAGCACCGAAGGAGGTTCACCTGAAAGCGGTGAAACGGATCATCCGGTATATCAAAGGTACAATCAGTTTCGGAATTTGGTATCCTATGGGAACGACTTTGGATATTGTTGGATACTCAGATGCCGATTGGGCTGGATCAGTGGATGACCGGAAAAGCACGAGTGGTGCATGCTTCTATCTTGGCCATTGCCTTGTTGCATGGCACAGTAAAAAGCAGAATTGCATAGCACTCTCGACTGCCGAAGCGGAGTACATTTCAGCAGGAAGTTGTTCAACCCAATTGTTTGGATGAAAAGCGTGTTGAGCGATTTCCGGATTTCAGCATCTTCGGTAACCATTTTATGTGACAACACTAGTGCTATTAACATTTCAAAAAACCCTGTGTTGCACTCTAGAACAAAACATATTGAACTTAGATATCATTTTCTTAGAGAGCTAGTTGAATCAAACATTCTTCAACTGTCATATATTTCAACTGAGGATCAATTAGCCGATATCTTAACAAAACCTTTGGATCAAAAACGTTTTATTCACTTGCGTAAAGCAATTGGCATGCTTTCCTTGAAATAACCTTTTTGAAACCTTTGCTTAGGTTAGGTTTTGTTTTTGTTTTTGTTTTGTTCTTTATCTATGTTTTGTACATAGGACATTAATTGAGCATAAATCATAATTGACTTTAATTGCATCCTTTTATGCATTTAGAAATTTATTATGTTTTGATGTCATAATATTTCAATGTTGCAATGATCATTTACGTTAATTAAACCATCTTTTAAGTGATCAAAGTCAATTTCTCTCTCAATGATCTCTTGGTATAGTCATTATCATATTTGATTGCTTAGTCGAGTATGAATTCGAGATCAATGGTTTGGTTGAATACTTTATATATTAAATAATTGATAGCCAATTGAGGGGGAGTCAATGAAATGTAAAATGCTCAAAAGATGTGGAAAGAGTTACATCCCATGAGGAGTGTGAAAACTACCACCACATGGAGAGAAAGAAAGAAAAAGATACTCCATGAATGAAAAGCAAATTTTGTTTTGAAAATTGTTGATGAAATTCATATTGAAATACTTGACTCAGTCGTATTTCATGGTTGGTATAAGGTGGGATTTTTAGTAAAAGATGCTCAAAGAGCCACTCCTTCAACAGATTGTCTAGATATATTATCTAACTTATCTGGGATTTCAAACATCTATTGATCTTGGTATTTCATTTTCTTTACCAAAATTGATGATTTGATAAAGGCATTACACATAAGATCAGGATAGATGTAATTGAAGTTGTTCAACTTTAAGTGTTTTAACTTTCGTAAATTTTCGTTTCATTTTTGGGTATTTTTGATAGATTTTGCATAATCTATTTCTTGTTGTATGAAACGATGTCTTTTGTTTAAAGTTGACATGGTAAAGTGCTTACATACTTTTTCTGGATTTTATGGAATTTTTCTGAATTTTTCTGGAGAAAAAGTTGAAGCCGATCCGGATCGGGGTAAGTGATCCGGATCCCGAACGCAGGATTCTTCCTGCGGGTAGCCGATCCGGATCACATTCTCGATCCGATCCGGATCACGGCTAGGGTTTTTATAAGAACAAAGAGGATTCAATTTCTTTTACCCTAATCTTTTGTTCTAAAATCTCTAGAGCTTCTCTCTCTAGATTTCTTGCTTCTTGGAGCTTCCAAACTCAAAGTTCTTCGGATTCAAGTAAGTTTTATTGATCAAAACTCGGTTTTTTACAGTTTTTCTTCAAACGTGAGTTGAAAAATTGGAATTTTTTCGTTTGTGAATGGTTTTTGATCAAATTTCTTTTGAAATAAGAACTCTGGGTCAATTAGTTTTGCTTTTATGCTGGTTTTTCTCAAGATAAACGAGTTTTTAGGCTTCGATTTCTAAAAATTCTGGTTTAGGGCATAAAAGAGGAATTTTTGAAAATCATGGAATTGATCTATTTTTAAAATTCTTTTTGGAAAACTAATTTGATTCTTGGCTTCTCTACATGATTATGATTGTCTAGGTGCAATTTTTCAAATTTTTCAAAATTGACGATTTTTCATATGTTCTTGAGTTGGTTTGCACAGGACATTTTCTCAAACTCAGGACACTCACTCAATGGCACTCTCCTGGTTAATCCTGCTACTGGTCACAATGGTGCCAGCAAGTACATCTGTTAAAGAAGAACCAGATGTCTCAACTCGAGACAAACAGAACGAAGCTAATGAAGACAGCTCGGATTACAATGAGGAAGAATGGGACGAATTCTTCAAGGATGTTCAGCGAAAAATTGATGAGGAGGACAGGAAATTCACCAAAGGAAAGAGACTTATGAAATCTGCCTCCACAACCAGACAATATACAAGAAGAAGAAATGTCCAAAGAAGTACGAGTCAGCATAGTGGGCCTCTCACCAGAGCACGCTCACTTTCTGAAATTCTGCAAACTGAATCTCCATGGACTGCAGGACCAGATGCACCATCTGCATCTACACAGCGTCCATCGCACTCAAAGACACGGACAACTGAGACAGAGATCTTGGAATCGATCTGTCAGGAACAACATAGACTCTCAGCTACGCAAGAGAGAATATCGAAAGAGCTTCAGCAGATTTCCTCTGAACACAAGAAGATCAAGAAAAAGTACTCAAATTTTAAGAATTTGCTTAAAGGGATTTTGAGCAAGCTGAGTTGTACTAGTTCAGATTCTTCAGACTGAGCAGCACCTTCTGTTCACTTTGTCTACTTCCGTTCTTAGTTTTCAGGACGTAGTTTTTATTCTTATTTTTAGTTTAGTTCTCAGTTTGTGCATATTGATAGAACTTTTTTTTTAACTCTCCTTACATATTGTAGCTCTTGCTACGTTTTGGCTTTGTTTTGTGACAAAAAGGGGGAGAGAGTTAGCGAGAACTCTGAACAATGAAACAATGATCTTTGTGAATATCAAGGTAAGTATTTTCAACTCAACTTTGGTTTTTTATTGTGATTTGTTGCATGCTCCTACTAACTATTCGACTAACTATTTGGGCATGTAATATGACTAACAAGTTGATGTTGGACTAACATACTTTGACATTTGGTTTTTGAATGCTTAGAAGATATGTTGGTTTTAACTATGATTCTTTTACAT
Source organism: Tillandsia fasciculata (assembly GCA_029168755.2). Classification (NCBI taxonomy): domain Eukaryota; kingdom Viridiplantae; phylum Streptophyta; class Magnoliopsida; order Poales; family Bromeliaceae; genus Tillandsia; species Tillandsia fasciculata. The sequence goes on from CM054954.1 coordinate 4,146,029, forward strand.
ATCTGAATTTTTCAAATGTCATGATGAGAATAAACTCTATCTCTGTATTTGGTTTTGTATGATTCAATTCTTGAGGTATCTAACGATTTCTTTTGTCAAGAATGATTTCTGTGTGCAGAGATTACAGATGTCTAAGTCTAGAGTCTGTCTTAGGAGTTTATCTCATGTTTTTAATTTCTGGATCTCTTTTGTAAATTTTTGTTGTATGGTGATAGCAACAAAAATATCTTTTTGAATTTTCTTTTGTGGATTTGTGTTTTGTCACGAAACCGCCAAAGGGGGAGATTGTTACGGAATTTGAGTTGGCGTATTTCGTGAATGTATTAAGTCTTGAAGATTGAAGATGAAGAAACTTTGGATCGTATACCTCAATCTCAAGAAAGAAGAATTCAAAAGGATCAGGTACGTTTAACTAAAGATTTTTGATGATCCGAATACTTCTTATAGTGTAGAAACACCTGGAAGAGGTTTTATTGCTTAATCATCAAAAACTGGACATGGGACATGTTCAGGATCCGGATCGTGGCTTGCAATCCGGATCCCGAAGGGTGTTCGTTCATACACTGGTTCAATCCGGATCGCAGCATTCCATGATCCGGATCCCGAACATAGTTTTACCTATTTGCTTGAACGATCCGGATCAGGAATTGCAATCCGGATCCCGAACATGATGTTTTGGTAAAACTGTATGAACGATCCGGATCGGGGACTACGATCCGGATCCCGAACAAGCAATTTTCTGGAAACCGTCTTTGTGCTTCTGCAATCCGGATCGCCAAATCCAATCCGGATCGCCGTCGGTAAATCTTTCCAGAAAAGGCTGTTTTTGATCCGAATATTCTTCCTAGGGTTTCTAACCTATAAATAGGCCCTATATTCATTTTTCTAGGGCATCCAAATAGAGCCGTCATTATCAAATATCATTTTATACGGCCTTAGATCCACATATAGAGAAGAACGGAAATCATTAGATTTATTCTATGGTTCTTCATCTATATTGATTGATTTGATTCTAGGTTTTCCATACTCACATTTTGAGTAGAATCAAATCAATGAATACTTAGATGGTATTTCCGATCTATCTTTAATCTAAGTATTCGGCGGATCATCACCACCCAAACAAACAACGATTTACCCCAAAATCGGCGCGTGGACTCGCGTGGCCTTGTGGATTCAAGGTGCAACCGCTCTCGTGGATTCGGAGCGAGGTACGTTCGTGGATTCGAAGCGTGCCACTGGGTGAAGACCGAGGATTCGGTTGGACGTCGTGGACTCGACGTTGGACGTTGTGGATTCAGCGTTGGGCGCGAATCGTGGATTCGAGAAGCGTCGTGGAGCGAGCGGGAAGATCTACTAGGAGCGTATGAAAAAGGTTGAGTCGTCTGTGAGTACGGTACATCACCTTGTACGTGTGTTAATTCTAGTGGATTTCGCCGTGTTATCGGTCCCGTGGTTTTTTACTCCGGTTTGGAGTTTTTCCACGTAAAAATCTTGCGTGTTCATTTATTTTTCCGCATTGGATTTTATCGCGCAGCGATTTTTGAGTGTTTATTGTTTACACCTATTCACCCCCCTCTAGGTGTTTTTTCCCTATTTAGATCCATTACTTATAACCCAACATATTCTCCTAAGCAATTATGTTGGCTGCAGACAACATAATGCGGCGGAACGGTTGACATGCTCTAGACTCTCGCCGGATTGGGTCGAATTTTGTTTTGTGCTGTGGTGCAGTTGGTCGTGGTGAGCGGTGTCTCCCCGACGCGTTGTGTGGATTGGTATGCACTCGTCGCAGAAGTGGAGCTTGAGCGGATTGTTTTAGGGACGGATACCCGGATTGAGGTCAAGAGAGCTCCGGACCCAGATGACAGGATTGTCAGAGGCTTATCAGGGGCAGAGTGAGCCGCTGGTCTGGGTAACACAGTTGTCGGAGGCAGTGGGCAGCCCGACAGTGCTTTTCTCCTAAGGCCACCTAGTTGCAGTATCCTCGGCGGTAGTGATTTCTGTGGCGCCGATTGAGCGAGTAGCCCTTTCCGTGCCAATGTTTAGTGCCGAGGCACCGAGGCGGGGTGGATTGCTGACAGTTGATGAGTTGTGGGACATCATCGATCGATAGAGCCAGTTTTGGCAGATGAACCACCCTGATTTATGGAATTGAGTTGGAGCCTTGGAGGCAGATCTTGGTTGGTGGTGATGGAGTGATCAATTGAGAGTCTCCCTGTGCTAGAGAGTTTATGCAGTTGTTGAACTGTGCGCGCCCAGGTTCGAGGGACGAGGCGCATAGGATGTGTGTGACTGGGAGTGGATTGCGCCAGGATACCTTTCAGTTTATTTGATCCTTCTGTTTTGGATTTGGATGAACGCCGCTCAGCGATGGAGTAGGTATTGTGTGTGGAGCGTGGCGTTGCAGTTCCTTGGATAGGGATCTGTCGCCAGAGGCGAGTTTTGGATAGAGGCGTTTGGCACTGGGTTTGGAGGACTGATCGGCCGGAAGGGACATTTTCGTTTTCTTCTCAGATGGTGGATATCCTTGTGGGCGGATTATGTAAAGCTTACCCAAGGAATGTTACCCTTGTGATTGATAAACATGCAATGTTTGGGGTACAATATATGTAGAGTACCGGGTCTTCGAATGGCGCGCCGAC
>CM054954.1:4148770-4341900 GCA_029168755.2 Tillandsia fasciculata
TGTTACGGAATTTGAGTTGGCGTATTTCGTGAATGTATTAAGTCTTGAAGATTGAAGATGAAGAAACTTTGGATCATATACCTCAATCTCAAGAAAGAAGAATTCAAAAGGATCAGGTACGTTTAACTAAAGATTTTTGATGATCCGAATACTTCTTATAGTGTAGAAACACCTGGAAGAGGTTTTATTTGCTTAATCATCAAAAACTGAACATGGGACATGTTCAGGATCCGGATCGTGGCTTGCAATCCGGATCCCGAAGGGTGTTCGTTCATACACTGGTTCAATCCGGATCGCAGCATTCCATGATCCGGATCCCGAACATAGTTTTACCTATTTGCTTGAACGATCCGGATCATGAATTGCAATCCGGATCCCGAACATGATGTTTTGGTAAAACTGTATGAACGATCCGGATCGGGGACTACGATCCGGATCCCGAACAAGCAATTTTCTGGAAACCGTCATTTGTGCTTCTGCAATCCGGATCGTCAAATCCAATCCGGATCGCCGTCGGTAAAACTTTCCAGAAAAGGCTGTTTTTGATCCGAATATTCTTCCTAGGGTTTCTAACCTATAAATAGACCCTATGGTCATTTTTCTAGGGCAATCCAAATAGAGCCGTCATTATCAAATATCATTTTATACGGCCTTAGATCCACATATAGAGAAGAACGGAAATCATTAGATTTATTCTATGGTTCTTCATCTATATTGATTGATTTGATTCTAGGTTTTCCATACTCACATTCTGAGTAGAATCAAATCAATGAATACTTAGATGGTATTTCCGATCTATCTTTAATCTAAGTATTCGGCGGATCATCACCACCCAAACAAACAACGATTTACCCCAAAATCGGCGCGTGGACTCGCGTGGCCTTGTGGATTCAAGGTGCAACCGCTCTCGTGGATTCGGAGCGAGGTACGTTCGTGGATTCGAAGCGTGCCATTGGGTGAAGACCGTGGATTCGGTTGGACGTCGTGGACTCGACGTTGGACGCTGTGGATTCAGCGTTGGGCGCGGATCGTGGATTCGAGAAGCGTCGTGGAGCGAGCGGGAAGATCTACTAGGAGCGTATGGTAAAAGGTTGAGTCGTCTGTGAGTACGTATATCACCTTGTACGTGTGTTAATTCTAGTGGATTTCGCCGTGTTATCGGTCCCGTGGTTTTTTACTCCGGTTTGGAGTTTTTCCACGTAAAAATCTTGCGTGTTCTTTTATTTTTCCGCATTGGGTTTTATCGCGCAATGATTTTTTGAGTGTTTATTGTTTACACCTATTCACCCCCCTCTAGGTGTTTTTTCCCCTATTTAGATCCATTACTTATAACCCAACAAGTGGTATCAGAGCGGGAATAGGGTTGTAAACAATGGTTGAAGGTGGAAACATCAATCGACCCCCTTTCTTTGATGGAACAAATTATGCGTACTGGAAAGTACGGATGAAAGCCTTTTTAATTTCCATCGACGAAAGGGTGTGGCAATCAATTGAATTAGGATGGTCTAATCCAACTGAAATTTTAGATGATGTTCGCACCTTAAAACCTAGGTCGAAATGGACCAAGGAAGAGATAGACTTATCTTCTTACAATGGCAAAGGAATTAATGCTCTATTTAATGCTTTGTCACAAACTGAGTTCTCTCGCGTCTCGGCATGTGAGACTGCGAAAGAAATCTGGGATGTTCTTCAAGTTACGCATGAGGGAACTAACTTAGTGAAGATTCAGAAACTGCAAATGCTCACGAGCAAGTTTGACTCTATCTCTATGGCAGAGAATGAATCCTTCACTGACTATTACACACGATTGCAAGACATCGTAAACTCATGTGCTAACTTGGGAGAGAAGATTCCAGAATTTAAAGTTGTAAGAAAAATTCTAAGAACTCTTCCTGAACGATTTCGCCCGAAGGTCGCAGCCATTGAAACAATTAAACACCCGGACGAAATGCGTGTAGAAGAATTAGTAGGTGCTTTACAAACTTATGAAATGACTTTTCCTACTAACTATTCTTCTGGAAAGGCATCCTCTTCTAAGTCTTCAGGTTACGCATTGAAATCAACTAAAGAAGAAGACGCGGATTCATCCTCCTCGGACGACGACGAGAACCTTTCTATGGAGGACTTTGAGAAGCAGCTCGCTCTCTTGACAAGGAAGTTTCGCCGCAACTTTCGAAGGGGAAATTCAAGCAAAACTCATCCTTCGGAAAGTCGAAGAAAGGCAAGGGTTCTTCAAGCTACAAGTCAAGAAAGCAAGAGAACTTCTCAAAGGATAAGAAAAGTTCTGAGGGACAAGTTCAGTGCTTCAAATGTCGAGGCTACGGCCACATTTCAACGGAGTGTCCCAACAAGAATCCGGCAAAGAAGAAAGCGATGCAAGTCGTTACTTGGGATGACAACTCCACGTCAAATGAGTCATCCTCAAGTGATGAAGAAGACAACGCGACAGCTTTCCACGCGTCCACTACATCTTCACCCTTCATGTGCTTAATGGCAAGTACATCCGATTCACTGTCCAACTCCTCTGTTGAAAAGATTGCAACGGACGATGAATCAGATGATTCGGAAGGTGAAGATTTTGCTCTAGCCTACCACAAGCTTTTGAGGGATTCAAAGAAACTGGCTAAGCAAAACAAGGGGTTGAAAGGGAGATTGCAGGATCTCGAAGAAGAAGTAAAAAGGGTAACCTCTCTCTCAACCGATCTTGAAGTGGAAAGGGATAATCTGATTAAGACAAATGTTTCCCTTCAAGAGTCCAATGAGCAACTCGAGAAGAATTATATGGATATGGTGAACAAAGCGAATTACTTCTTGAAGCTCAACGGCGAGGCTCGACAGGAAAAATTGGAAATGACGGAGACCATACGCCAACTGAAGGATGACTTAAAGAGATTTTCTTCTGGAAGGAGTAAGTTGGACAGACTTCTTGGTCTTGGTCAAAGAAATAAGTTCGGCCTCGGATACACTCAAACTGGAGACATTCCAAGTTCGAGTGGTACAGTATTTGTGCCTCAGTCGGTATCTCCTCCTCCGACACCGGTGTTCACGACAAGCAACGACAACAAACCTACTACATCTTCCTCGGAATCGACAAGAACCAAGGTATGTTTTCGTTGTGGCATTTCAGGGCACATAAGAAGAAATTGCAAGACGGAAGCCAAACGCACACCTCAAGCACCTCTTGCAATGACTACCAAAAAGGCTATTCCTCGAAAATCAAGTGCAATTCATTCAAAGGAAAAGAGCCTTGGTAGTACACCGCTCAAGACGACATCATCAAGGAGCAGCAATTCTTCAAGCAAGACGCTCTCACCTAGGAAATCAACTTCACGATCATTACCGACGCATTCCAAAAAGGTTTGGGTGCGCAAAGGTGAAATTTTTCCCTGTCTTGCTACCAATGTTTCTTTGCATGCATATGATAGTTCGTCTTGGTACCTGGATAGCGGGTGTTCCCGTCATATGACCGGCGATAAAAACTGTTTTCAAACATTTGAGAAAAACTCCGGAGGACTTGTTGTTTTCGGAGATGGTCGGTCTTCCAAAATTGTTGGAAAGGGAACGGTAGCTATTCCAGATGGCCCGGTTCTAGATAATGTGTTATTTGTTCATGGCCTTAAGACTAACCTCATAAGCATAAGTCAACTTTGTGATAGTGGTTATTCAGTTAATTTTTCATCTGATAAATGCACTGTAACTGACATGAACCATGCTTTCTTTTTAAAGGGGGTTAGATCAGAAAACAATTGTTATGTAGTTCCTACTAAGATTTCTGAAAAATGTAACCTAGCATCTTTGAAAAATGAAACACTTTGGCATGAAAGGCTAGGTCACATAAACTTTAAGGAACTTGCTAGAATTTCGAACAAAGATGTGGTCAAGGGGGTTCCGAAACTTTCTTTTGAACAAAACCTTGTGTGTGGCGGTTGCCAAAAAGGAAAACAGTCTAGGACTGCACACAAGAACTTGAACCACATAGGTACAAAACGGCCTTTGGAACTTTTGCATATGGACTTAATGGGGCCAACTCGTCAACCATCTCTGGGAGGTAAATGGTATATTTTTTTGTTGGTTGATGATTTTCTAGATATACTTGGGTAGCTTTCTTAAAAGAAAAAGCTGATACCTTTGATTCTTTTCTTGAAATCTGCAATCGTATTATGACTGAAAAGAATGAAAGGATTACTCGAGTTAGGAGTGATAGAGGTGGGGAATTCATAAATTCCAAATTCATTGACTTTTGCACTTCTAATGGCATTAAACATGAATTCTCCGCACCTTACACACCTCAACAAAATGGTGTAGTCGAGCGCAAAAACAGGGTCGTACAGGAAATGGCACGTGTTATGCTTCACAGCCGGAACTTACCTTTTTATTTTTGGGCTGAAGCGGTGAACACTGCTGTTTATGTTATTAATCGCGTGTATTTGCGCCCGGGGACATTGAATACACCATATGAACTTTGGTTTTGTAGAAAACCTAACATCAAATATTTTCGCATCTTTGGGAGTCGGTGTTTTATTTTACGTGATCGTGAGAATCTTGGAAAATTTGACTCTCGAAGTGACGAAGGGATTTTCTTAGGTTATTCTACAAACAGCAGAGCATATCGAGTTTTTAACTTAGAATCTAAGACGATCGTAGAATCGATAAATGTTAAGGTAGATGAAGCTTTTCACTTTGAATCTGAAAAATCTACCCTCGATATCTCTCTTGATGATGATACACCTGCTAATGCATCTTCTTCTAACAATTCTTTCGATAATAATGTTGATGCATCTAACGGTTCTTCAAGTTTATCTGATGTGCAGGAATCATCTCGTGTACCTCCGTCTACTCCTCTACCTCAAACGTTACGCATCTCCAAGGATCACCCTGAATCGAACATCATTGGAGATCCACAAGAAGGAGTTAGAACACGGAGACAATTGGTTTGCGGATTTGCATGCTATGTATCTCAAATCGAACCAAGGAATGTTGATGAAGCTCTCCAAGATGACTACTGGATTAAAGCAATGCAGGAAGAGCTCCATCAATTTGAGCGAAACAAAGTCTGGGAATTAACGAAGCCTCCGAAGCAACACAATGTGATAGGTACCAAATGGATCTTCAAGAACAAGAAAAATGAAGAAGGTACTATCATCAGGAACAAAGCAAGGTTAGTTGCTCAAGGCTACTCTCAAGTAGAAGGTATAGACTTTGATGAAACTTTCGCCCCTGTAGCTAGACTCGAGTCCATTCGTATATTGTTTGCGATAGCTTGTCATTTTAAAATCAGATTATTTCAAATGGACGTTAAGAGCGCCTTTTTAAATGGTTTTTAAATGAGGAAGTTTATGTGGCTCAACCGAAAGGTTTTGTGGATCATAAACTACCTAACCATGTTTTTCGTCTGAAAAAGGCTCTTTACGGTCTGAAACAAGCACCGCGAGCATGGTACGAAAGGTTGACAAAGCACCTTTTGGAAAAGGGCTACACTCGAGGGGGAGCTGACAGGACTCTCTTTGTGAAGCATTATCAAAACAATTTCATAGTTGCTCAAATCTATGTCGATGACATTGTTTTTGGCGCAACGAGAGATAATGATGCTTCCAAATTCGCGGAGACCATGGAAAGCGAATTTGAGATGTCCATGATGGGCGAATTGAATTATTTTCTTGGATTACAAGTTAAACAAAACGATGAAGGAATTCACTTGTGTCAATCCAAGTATGCACTGGAGTTGGTCAAAAAGTTTGATCTTGAAAATTCTAAGGATTTTCCGACTCCAATGGGAACTAGCCATAAGGGACTTGGAAGTGAATCACATAGTGAGAATGTAGACGAGAAACTGTATCGTAGTATGATTGGAAGTCTACTATATCTCACGGCTAGTCGCCCGGATATATCCTTCAGTGTTGGGATTTGTGCGAGATATCAATCAGCACCGAAGGAGGTTCACCTGAAAGCGGTGAAGCGGATCATCCGGTATATTAAAGGTACAATCAGTTTCGGAATTTGGTATCCTATGGGAACGACTTTGGATATAGTTGGATACTCAGATGCCGATTGGGCTGGTTCAGTGGATGACCGGAAAAGCACGAGTGGTGCATGCTTCTATCTTGGTCATTGCCTTGTCGCATGGCACAGTAAAAAGCAGAATTGCATAGCACTCTCGACTGCCGAAGCGGAGTACATTTCAGCAGGAAGTTGTTCAACCCAGTTGTTATGGATGAAAAGCGTGTTGAGCGATTTCCGGATTTCAGCATCTTCGGTAACCATTTTATGTGACAACACTAGTGCTATTAACATTTCAAAAAACCCTGTGTTGCACTCTAGAACAAAACATATTGAACTTAGATATCATTTTCTTAGAGAGCTAGTTGAATCAAACTTTCTTCAACTGTCATATATTTCAACTGAGGATCAATTAGCCGATATCTTAACAAAACCTTTGGATCAAAAACGTTTTATTCATTTGCGTAAAGCAATTGGCATGCTTTCTTTGAAATAACCTTTTTGAAACCTTTGCTTAGGTTAGGTTTTGTTTTTGTTTTTGTTTTGTTCTTTATCTATGTTTTGTACATAGGACATTAATTGAGCATAAATCATAATTGACTTTATTTGCATCCTTTTATGCATTTAGAAATTTATTATGCTTTGATGTCATAATATTTCAATGTTGCAATGATCATTTACGTTAATTAAACCATCTTTTAAGTGATCAAAGTCAATTTCTCTCTCAATGATCTCTTGGTATAGTCATTATCATATTTGATTGCTTAGTCGAGTATGAATTCGAGATCAATGGTTTGGTTGAATACTTTATATATTAAATAATTGATAGCCAATTGAGGGGGAGTCAATGAAATGTAAAATGCTCAAAAGATGTGGAAAGAGTTACATCCCATGAGGAGTGTGAAAACTACCACCACATGGAGAGGAAGAAAGAAAAAGAAACTCCATGAATGAAAAGCAAATTTTGTTTTGAAAATTGTTGATGAAATTCATATTGAAATACTTGACTCAGTCGTATTTCATGGTTGGTATAAGGTGGGATTTTTAGTAAAAGATGCTCAAAGAGCCACTCCTTCAACAGATTGTCTAGATATATTATCTAACTTATCTGGGATTTCAAACATCTATTGATCTTGGTATTTCATTTTCTTTACCAAAATTGATGATTTGATAAAGGCATTACACATAAGATCAGGATAGATGTAATTGAAGTTGTTCAACTTTAAGTGTTTTAACTTTCGTAAATTTTCGTTTCATTTTTGGGTATTGTTGATAGATTTTGCATAATCTATTTCTTGTTGTATGAAACGATGTCTTTTGTTTAAAGTTGACATGGTAAAGTGCTTACATACTTTTTCTGGATTTTATGGAATTTTTCTGAATTTTTCTGGAGAAAAAGTTGAAGCCGATCCGGATCGGGGTAAGTGATCCGGATCCCGAACGCAGGATTCTTCCTGCGGGTAGCCGATCCGGATCACATTCTCGATCCGATCCGGATCACGGCTAGGGTTTTTATAAGAACAAAGAGGATTCAATTTCTTTTACCCTAATCTTTTGTTCTAAAATCTCTAGAGCTTCTCTCTCTAGATTTCTTGCTTCTTGGAGCTTCCAAACTCAAAGTTCTTCGGATTCAAGTAAGTTTTATTGATCAAAACTCGGTTTTTACAGTTTTTCTTCATACGTGAGTTGAAAAATTGGAATTTTTTCGTTTGTGGATGGTTTTTGATCAAATTTCTTTTGAAATAAGGACTCTGGGTCAATTAGTTTTGCTTTTATGCTGGTTTTTCTCAAGATAAACGAGTTTTTAGGCTTCGATTTCTAAAAATTCTGGTTTAGGGCATAAAAGAGGAATTTTAGAAAATCATGGAATTGATCTATTTTTAAAATTCTTTTTGGAAAACTAATTTGATTCTTGGCTTCTCTACAAGATTATGATTGTCTAGGTGCAATTTTTCAAATTTTTCAAAATTGACGATTTTTCATATGTTCTTGAGTTGGTTTGCACAGGACATTTTCTCAAAACTCAGGACACTCACTCCAATGGCACTCTCCTGGTTAATCCTGCTACTGGTCACAATGGTGCCAGCAAGTACATCTGTTAAAGAAGAACCAGATGTCTCAACTCGAGACAAACAGAACGAAGCTAATGAAGACAGCTCGGATTACAATGAGGAAGAATGGGACGAATTCTTCAAGGATGTTCAGCGAAAAATTGATGAGGAGGACAGGAAATTCACCAAAGGAAAGAGACTTATGAAATCTGCCTCCACAACCAGACAATATACAAGAAGAAGAAATGTCCAAAGAAGTACGAGTCAGCATAGTGGGCCTCTCACCAGAGCACGCTCACTTTCTGGAATTCTGCAAACTGAATCTCCATGGACTGCAGGACCAGATGCACCATCTGCATCTACACAGCGTCCATCGCACTCAAAGACACGGACAACTGAGACAGAGATCTTGGAATCGATCTGTCAGGAACAACATAGACTCTCAGCTACGCAAGAGAGAATATCGAAAGAGCTTCAGCAGATTTCCTCTGAACACAAGAAGATCAAGAAAAAGTACTCAAATTTTAAGAATTTGCTTAAAGGGATTTTGAGCAAGCTGAGTTGTACTAGTTCAGATTCTTCAGACTGAGCAGCACCTTCTGTTCGCTTTGTCTACTTCCGTTCTTAGTTTTCAGGACGTAGTTTTTATTCTTACTTTTAGTTTAGTTCTCAGTTTGTGCATATTGATAGAACTTTTTTTTTAACTCTCCTTACATATTGTAGCTCTTGCTACGTTTTGGCTTTGTTTTGTGACAAAAAGGGGGAGAGAGTTAGCGAGAACTCTGAACAATGAAACAATGATCTTTGTGAATATCAAGGTAAGTATTTCAACTCAACTTTGGTTTTTTATTGTTGATTGGTTGCATGCTCCTACTAACTATTCTACTAACTATTTGGGCATGTAATATAACTAACAAGTTGATGTTGGACTAACATACTTTGACATTTGGTTTTTGAATGCTTAGAAGATATGTTGGTTTTAACTATGATTCTTTTACATATCTGAATTTTTCAAATGTCATGATGAGAATAAACTCTATCTCTGTAGTTGGTTTTGTATGATTCAATTCTTGAGGTATCTAACGATTTCTTTTGTCAAGAATGATTTCTGTGTGCAGAGATTACAGATGTCTAAGTCTAGAGTCTGTCTTAGGAGTTTATCTCATGTTTTTAATTTCTGGATCTCTTTTGTAAATTTTTGTTGTATGGTGATAGCAACAAAAATATCTTTTTGAATTTTCTTTTGTGGATTTGTGTTTTGTCACGAAACCGCCAAAAGGGGAGATTGTTACGGAATTTGAGTTGGCGTATTTCGTGATTGTATTAAGTCTTGAAGATTGAAGATGAAGAAACTTTGGATCGTATACCTCAATCTCAAGAAAGAAGAATTCAAAAGGATCAGGTACGTTTAACTAAAGATTTTTGATGATCCGAATACTTCTTATAGTGTAGAAACACCTGGAAGAGGTTTTATTTGCTTAATCATCAAAAACTGAACATGGGACATGTTCAGGATCCGGATCAGGCTTGCAATCCGGATCCCGAAGGGTGTTCGTTCATACACTGGTTCAATCCGGATCGCAGCATTCCATGATCCGGATCCCGAACATAGTTTTACCTATTTGCTTGAACGATCCGGATCAGGAATTGCAATCCGGATCCCGAACATGATGTTTTGGTAAAACTGTATGAACGATCCGGATCGGGGACTACGATCCGGATCCCGAACAAGCAATTTTCTGGAAACCGTCATTTGTGCTTCTGCAATCCGGATCGTCAAATCCAATCCGGATCGCCGTCGGTATTTCTTTCCAGAAAAGGCTGTTTTTGATCCGAATATTCTTCCTAGGGTTTCTAACCTATAAATAGGCCCTATATTCATTTCTAGGGCATCCAAATAGAGCCGTCATTATCAAATATCATTTTATACGGAAAGATCCACATATAGAGAAGAACGGAAATCAATAGATTCATTCTATGGTTCTTCATCTATATTGATTGATTTGATTCTAGGTTTTCCATACTCACATTTTGAGTAGAATCAAATCAATGAATACTTAGATGGTATTTCCGATCTATCTTTAATCTAAGTATTCGGCGGATCATCACCACCCAAACAAACAACGATTTACCCCAAAATCGGCGCGTGGACTCGCGTGGCCTTGTGGATTCAAGGTGCAACCGCTCTCGTGGATTCGGAGCGAGGTACGTTCGTGGATTCGAAGCGTGCCACTGGGTGAAGACCGTGGATTCGGTTGGACGTCGTGGACTCGACGTTGGACGCTGTGGATTCAGCGTTGGGCGCGGATCGTGGATTCGAGAAGCGTCGTGGAGCGAGCGGGAAGATCTACTAGGAGCGTATGAAAAAGGTTGAGTCGTCTGTGAGTACGGTACATCACCTTGTACGTGTGTTAATTCTAGTGGATTTCGCCGTGTTATCGGTCCCGTGGTTTTTTACTCCGGTTTGGAGTTTTTCCACGTAAAAATCTTGCGTGTTCATTTATTTTTCCGCATTGGATTTTATCGCGCAACGATTTTTGAGTGTTTATTGTTTACACCTATTCACCCCCCTCTAGGTGTTTTTTCCCTATTTAGATCCATTACTTATAACCCAACATATTCTCCTAAGCAATTATGTTGGCTGCAGACAACATAATGCGGCGGAACGGTTGACATGCTCTAGACTCTCGCCGGATTGGGTCGAATTTTGTTTTGTGCTGTGGTGCAGTTGGTCGTGGTGAGCGGTGTCTCCCCGACGCGTTGTGTGGATTGGTATGCACTCGTCGCAGAAGTGGAGCTTGAGCGGATTGTTTTAGGGACGGATACCCGGATTGAGGTCAGAGAGCTCCGGACCCAGATGACAGGATTGTCAGAGGCTTATCAGGGGCAGAGTGAGCCGCTGGTCTGGGTAACACAGTTGTCGGAGCAGTGGGCAGCCCGACAGTGCTTTTCTCCTAAGGCCACCTAGTTGCAGTATCCTCGGCGGTAGTGATTTCTGTGGCGCCGATTGAGCGAGTAGCCCTTTCCGTGCCAATGTTTAGTGCCGAGGCACCGAGGCGGGGTGGATTGCTGACAGTTGATGAGTTGTGGGACATCATCGATCGATAGAGCCAGTTTTGGCAGATGAACCACCCTGATTTATGGAATTGAGTTGGAGCCTTTGGAGGCAGAATCTTGGTTGGTGGTGATGGAGTGATCAATTGAGAGTCTCCCTGTGCTAGAGAGTTTATGCAGTTGTTGAACTGTGCGCTCCAGGTTTCGAGGGACGAGGCGCATAGGATGTGTGTGACTGGGAGTGGATTGCGCCAGGATACCTTTCAGTTTATTTGATCCTTCTGTTTTGGATTTTGGATGCCTCGATGGAGTAGGTATTGTGTGTGGAGCGTGGCGTTGCAGTTCCTTTGGATAGGGATCTGTCGCCAGAGGCGAGTTTTGGATAGAGGCGTTTGGCACTGGGTGTTGGAGGACTGATCGGCCGGCAGGGACATTTTCGTTTTCCTTTCTCAGATGGTGGATATCCTTGTGGGCGGATTATGTAAAGCTTACCCAAGGGAATGTTACCCTTTGTGATTGATAACATGCATGTTTGGGGTACAATATATGTAGAGTACCGGGTCTTCGGATGGCGCGCCGACCGCACACGATGTCGTGGAGCAGAGAGTTTGCCTCGGGCATGTTGCGTTTGTGTTTACTGTTGATGTCGGGTTGATTCGGATCAACGCAGAAGTCCCAGCTCGATTCGGGGTTTTTCCGGCATAGTGCGCCGATTGAGGACTGGATTTGGGAATTACCGACTTCACAGTGGAGTACAGAAAATTCGGGAACCCTTGGAACAGGTATATTATCAGATTACAGCGAAGTTCGGGAGGTTCCGGACTGACGCGGAGGATCCGGAGGCAAAAAGTGAGTCGGAACTGACAGTTTCGGAGCCGGTTTTTGAATTGAGCAGCCCGACTCAACGGATGAGCTTTTTGAAGAGAAAAAGCTGTGAGCGCGTGTACTTTCGATTTACAGCGGAGTTCGGGAGGTTCCGGACAGCGGCGGAGGGCCCGAAGGTAAAAAGTGAGTTGGAGTTGGATTTTTTTGGATTATTTTAATATTTTAATTAATTGGTTTTGCTAATTAAGCTCCTCTTTGCTTGGTGGCAGTGAAAGTGGGTTGGGGGATGTGGATTTGAGGTAAGTGAATTTTGCTTCTAAAATTTAAGGTACTACTTACCTTAATTAAGGGTTAATTAAATCTTTTATTTAATTAGTGGAGCACCTGAAGCTTTTTAGTGGGTGTTCTTATCCACTTTTGCCACATCATCATCCCCAAGACCAACCACTCCTCTGTAGCTTTGGAGGTGAAGCAGAGAAAGAAGAAAGAGAGGAAAAAGGAAGAAGAAGAAGAGGTTGAAGAAGAAGGTGGGTTTTTGAAGTGGAGCTTGAGCTTGGCTTTTCTTGTTAGTGGCCGTGGGGAGCGAGGGCGTACACCGTGCATCTTTGAGGTAGGTAAATTGATGTTTTTTAATTTTTAAAAATTTAAGTTGATTTTATTTTGGGCTTTTGGAATTTGTTGGGAGCCATTGAGGGTTTTTGTTGGTTTTTAAAAGCTAAAAATGGATTTATGGGATATTTATTTGATTTTTATATTTTTTTTATATATAGAAATTCCGCCGTCGGAGGCCGCGCGCGCGCGCGCAATAGCGCACGCGCGGCGCCAGGGTGCTGCTGTTGGCAGCACCCTGCGGCGGGCGCTGCCCAGGGCGCAGCGCCGCGCGCAGCAGGAGGCTGCGCGCGGCGCTGCATGACCGCCCGCGTGGCGCGCGCGGCAGCCGCGCGCGGTCCGCGCGCACCTCAGGGTGCGCGCTGCGAGCGCGCGCAGCGCTGCAGGCCGCGCGGGCCGCGTGCGGGCCGTGCGGGCCGCGCGCAGCGATGCGGGCCTGCGCAGGCACGTGCCGCTGCGCACAGCGCTGCCGGCCGCGCGCGCGCACCGGGCTGCGCGCGGGCGCGCGCAGCACCGCTGGGGCGCTGCGCGGCGCGCTCCAGCGCCGCGCAGCAGCCCCTGCGCCGCGCGGCTTGGCTTTGCGCCGCGCGGCGGGCCTCCCTCGTCGCGCGGCTGGGGTTACCGTCGCTCGGCGTGCTCCCGGTCAACGGGAGGCACCTCGGTTTGCGTGCCGGCATCGTTTTTTCGCCGCCGGTGCCCGTTTTTCGCCGCCGCGCGCTGTTTTTCCGCCGTCGGCCGCTGTTTTTCTCCGTCGGGCGCTGTTTTTCGCCGACGGAGACTGTTTTTCGCCGTCGGGCGCTGTTTTTCGCCGACGGAGGCTGTTTTCGCCGACGGAGACTGTTTTTCGCCGTCGGGCGCTGTTTTTCGCCGACGGAGGCTGGTTTTTGCCGACGGAGGCTGGTTTTCGCCAACGGAGACTGTTTTTCGCCGTCGGGCGCTGTTTTTCGCCGACGGAGGCTGGTTTTCGCCGACGGAGGCTGTTTTTCGCGACGCGCGCTATTTTTCGCCGACGGAGGCTGGTTTTCGCCGACGGAGGCTGTTTTTCGCCGACAGAGGCTGTTTTTCGCGACGCGCGCTGTTTTTCGCCGACGGAGGCTGTTTTTCGCGACGCGCGCTGTTTTTCGCCGACGGAAGCTGTTTTTCGCCGCCGGATGCTCGGTTTTCGACCGTTTGACTGATTTTGCGATCTCTTCTTTCCTGGCAGCTTTCAGTGCAGTTTTAGCTTCTGTCGTGGGTGGTTGAGTGTTCTCTGCCGCGTGGTGCCGCGGACTTGCTTCGGGACATCCGTTTGGGGCGCGATCTTGTGACCCCGTTTTGCATGCGGATTTCGGCATCGTGCTTCGTTTTGCGTGCGGACCACGTGGAGGCAAGGTAATCCCGCTGAGCCCAATTGCAAGTGTCGACAAGCAATTGGTGGCGAGCTGAGGTGGGTTGGTTTTTCTCTCCAAGTCTGCGGACTTCTTTCTAATTCTATTATGATAGGATTTGCATGCTAGTTTAAGTGTTTCCTTGGAACTTTGACTAGCACCCCCGTCATATGTGCATGTGTTTAACCAGACCAATAGAAAACCTTAATCTGGACTAGGTTCTTTTATGCTTTAGACATCCCACACATTGCATATCCTTCTGGACAGAGAGTTCCTCGCCCGGGTAGTGGGCCGAGTGGTCAGGGTGTTGTGGGACGGGTGTTGCACTCGGGCCTGGGGGCCGAGTGGGGTATGGTGGCTGGGTTAGGCCAGTGTTGGTGTTTTGGGAACCGTTTCAGATAAACGGTGGTCCCGGGTTTTTAGTTTTCGCTGTTCTTCTCGTCACCACCATGTTGTGATCGTGGTGCACGTGTGTTAGCAGGACCTTGAACCCAGAACCTTTTTGGACGAACACATGATTTTAGTCAGCCAATATTTTCTTCCAAGCCTTGCAGGGTCGCCTGAATCTGTTCTTGTTTGATAGGACGAGGGCATTAGCTCTTCGAGGGTTGGACATACAACTTGTTTTCAAATTGTTTTCCAAAGAAGACTAAAAATCATTTAAAAGATGGATTTCTTTCAGATCAAATAGGTTTCTATAATAAACGTCACTGTTTCTTATAAACTTATCCACCCGAGATGATTCGAGTGATCTGGGTTCTAAGGGCTGATTTTCCTTCTTGGGGCCGTAGGTATTAGTCTCCCGGGGTTTTCGGACCCTTCGCGGATCTGGCTGTGGAGCATCTCCAGCCGTGAGTTTGTGTGTTGAGATAGTTTCCCACTTTAACCGAGAGGGGCCGAATCCCTCAACGGTAAAGGGTCGAGAACTTCGATAGGCTGAGCCTAGAGTCTGTTCTTGTTTGATTGGGGTTTTAGGCACCGGTCTATCGGGATTTTCGGATCTTTGCCGCGTCAGTCGGTTCTTCTCGCCTATGAGTGGGGTGTTGTTGTGGGAGCCGTTTGGAGTGACGGCGGTCCCAGCTGTATAGTACTTTCTTTTAGTGAGTTGGCGTTGTGAGCTTGAGTCGTAGAGGGTTCTCCGACATAGCTGTGAGGGTGGTTGAGCTATTCACATTTTGAGTCGAGGTTCTTTTCCGACTGAGTTGTGCTTTTGAGCTCGTGTTACCAATCTGTTTGATCGTGGATTATAGCCTGCTGAGCCTGGCATATCATGCCATGCGACGCCCCACTTCCCAGGGGGTCACCCATCCTAGAACTACTCTAGCTCTAGCACGCTTAACTCTCATGTTCCTCTTGGATCTTGCTATCATCCAAAATGCTATAGCCGGGTTAGAGATTTAGTCCTATTATATCATCCGCCAGATCTGGCTTACTCCTTCAATGCAATCCTACAGTTTCCCTGCTGTCAACTGTCCACCCTTCCTCGGTGCCCCAGCACTAAACGTCGGCATGGAGGGGCTACTCACTAGCCCGACAACTGTGCCACTGCACCGATCCGACAACTGTGTCGCTGCTCCGACAACTGCACCACTGTGCTGATCCGAAAACTGTGTCACCGCGCTGCTCCGACAACTGTGTCACTGTTCCGACAACTGCACCACTGTGCTGATCCGACAACTGTGTCACCGCGCTGCTCCGACAACTGTGTCACTGCTCCGACAACTGCACCACTGTGCTGATCCGACAACTGTGTCACCGCGCTGCTCCGACAACTGTGTCACTGCTCCGACAACTGCACCACTGTGCTGATCCGACAACTGTGTCACCGCGCTGCTCCGCTGATCTGCCTCCAACACTCCTACCCTTCGGGTCCGGAGCCCCCAGACTCCAATCTGGGTATCCGGCCCGAAACAACCAGCTCAGGCCCAACTGCCGCACCAAGGTGCACTCGGGTCAGAGCCCCAACGTCGGGGAGACACCGCTCACCACGACAAAACCGCAAATCAGCACACCCCAAACACTCGACCCAATTTAGCGAAAGTCAAAGGCATCCCCCTATTTTTGTAACGTTATGTTGTCTGCAGCCAACATAACTGTCCCACAAAATAGGGTATGCCGATCCCTCTTCACTCACTGGAAGAGTCAAAACCAAATCACCGACTTTCGCCAAAAGTCACGTCTCTCACGCCCTAACATCCTAGGGTCCGCCAAAAGCCTAGGGTTTCCTAAGTCCCAACTGACCTATCCCTAAGCTCTGATACCAACTTAATCTGTCACGCCCCGGGTGTAAACCAGAACCCGGGCCCGTCTACAGATCCGCCGTGCACACGGTATTTTCCGCGTACACGAAGCGCCAAACCTGCTCAGATATATAAGAGATAAAAATAAATGAGCAATAAAAACAGAGCTGAACTAAAACTAATACATCTCAGACTGAAGCTGGAAATAAAATACAATACATCTGTATAAATGATACATCTGTCTCTCCCAGCTCACCAAAATAAATACAACCTGCTGGCAAAAGCCAGTCCCAAAGTAAAAGTACAATCGTCTGAGAAAACACGGGTACACCAACAGTCCAGCCAACACGCTCATCCTGCCTCGAAGTCTATCTACTCAGCCGTCATCTCTCCTCGACCCGTCGCTGAAAACCCAGCAGCACCCGCAGCAGACACTGCAAAACAAGGGAGAAGAAAAGGAGGAAAGAAGAATGGGGGTGAGACTACCAGTAAACCAGTAGCCTCCCCTAGTGGGTAAAACCTCATACCCTGACACACCCACTAGGTCTACCAGAGGCAAAAAAGGAATAAGTGTGGTAAGCAATGATGACTGCTGAAAAAGAAACTACCACTACTATGCCTCTAAGATGCCAAGCTAAAGAGATAGCTAAATGTATGCATCAGGATATAAATGCCTGCCTGCCTAGACCCAATCGATACACCAGTAACCACTGGTACTGCCTGCTCTGCCTGCCTGCCAAATCGGGTATGCCAGCCTACGCATAACACCGATAGGGGATGAGAGTCCCGAGGACTCGAAGCCTGTAAAACGCACACTCCGGAGTGGCACTCGAGGGGAGCGACCCACACGAGTAAAATGCCTGAGTAACAAGTATCATAGATCAGCAGGACTAGATCATGACTCTGATCAAAGTGGGAAAACCCATCCACTAAAGGGAGACCCGATCTCTAACCTGATGCAAGATAAACAAATAGTGGGAAACCCCATCCACTAGAGACCGATACCCAATCTGATGCATAAGCAACCTCCGGTCAACCGCCCAAGGTCCGCGGTTGCCGCAATACCCTGCCATCAAGCCTGCCTGTCCCAAAAACCCAAGATCCACAATCGGGTAGAACAATCAATATCCGGTCAACCGCCTACTGTCCGCGGTTGCCGCAATAACCCCCAAGTCCGACATCAAGTACACTCTGTCTCCGACCCCAAGGTCCCGGCTACACTATCCCAAACCCCCGCTCGAACCCGAGCAACATGACTCGAAAGTCTAAATAAGAAGGAGAAAGAAAGCAATCATGGTTTCTCCTAAGTCAAATCCCAATATGATAGTGTAGCAATAAAAGATGGCCTATCTAGATGTCCATACAAGCATGCAAGTGTTCTCAAGGAAATATAATTAAAGGCATTAATCATTAACAGTATCCACCTACGCATGTCGTCTACCCTCAAGTAGTACCATCAACAGGATAATCAAATAGTCCAACATAAATATTCCATTCCACATGCAAGGTTAACCGCTATCAAAGCAACCCTATTCCCACACCGGCATGCATAAACCCAACCCCGATCATGATTAATCAAGATGTCCAATAAAGGGGATCACTCTAATATTCCTAGTGAGCATGTCAAAATAGAGGCAAGAAACAACCGCCCACCTCGAGCGCTAAATCCTGATCCCAACAGCGAAGTCCGCGCCCGGTCTCAACGATCACCACGGTACTGCACAAAATACCCCAAAAGAACAAGCACAATTAATCAACCATGCTCACACCAAAATCTGTCCCAATTACAATCAGTCCACAGTTTAGCCTTTTTCACCTGCGAGATCTGCTCTAGAAATTCCAGGAAAAATACCACTACGATCTACGCGACGAACCGGTCGAAACGAGTACCTGCACGTTTTCCCACGATTTTTCTATGCTGAGAACCAAAATCGACAAGAGGACCACCCCGAACAATACTTTCACACCCAAAACTGTGCTACAAAGTTCTGTAAAAAGGGGTTTCTCACCTTCGGGGAAAATTCCCAAAAATCCAAGAAAATTCAGAGAGACTCCTTGCGATGTGTAGATGCAAATCCTCTTTTGAATCACCCCAATCCGATGCCCGGTTGCGGAGATATCGCCGAAATACCGAACCGCTGTCCAAAACTCCATCACAGCAAAATGGGGTCACAAGATGATCCGAAAAACCCATGAAAACCTCGGAATGGGGAAAAACCAGTAGAAACAAGAAACGTAGCCCTACCTGTTAAGAATCCAACGGCGCAAAAATCGCGAAAATAGGAGGTCGGGGTGAGTCGGGGGAGCCTGAACACTGAAGTGCGACGAATCCGGTTGCCGGAGAATGATCGTCGCGCCGCGCCGGAGAAATCTTAAACCTCGGGATCCGAGCCTCCTAAATTCCTCAAACTTGACAGGAGTGTTCCTCTCTTCTTGATGAAGATTTCATCTTCTCATTCCTCAGGAAGATGAGCCTCTAAAATGGTGAAAACGGCCTCCCAAGTCTCCTCGGATTCCCTCAAAGAGCCAAAGCCAAAAAACATTTCGGAAAATTACCTTTGTGTCCGCCGAACAGGAAACACCTAAATCCACCACTGAGGATGCGCCACGTGGCACCGACCGGCCTGACCGCGCGCCCAGACGCGCCTGCTGCCCCTGCCCGCACAGTAGACCAGCCAATAGTACGCCACGTGTCGAAGCCACTGCCAGCTGCACCCGGTGCACCAATATCCGTGAACCTAACCAATGAAAGACTGCCACGTGTCCGCTCCCGGTGCGCCGTAGACCATAAGCCAAATAAAAACTCCATGGACCGCGTGCTGTGAACCAGCCTGTGGGATGATGCCACGTGTCCTCCCTGTCGGTCCACCGTGCACCTAAAGAATTCCGTGGACCGCGCTGTCTGAACCATCCAACCCTCGGCCGCCACGTGGCACCGCCCTGGTGCACGCCCGCCGCGTGGACCGCCCGCCTGCCCGCGCGCTGCCCGCGCCCTGCCCGCGCCGCGCGCCGCCCTGTGCCGCCTGCCCGAGGTCGCGCCGCCGCCCGCCGGCGCTGCCCGCCGCCGCCGCCGGCCGCCGGCGATCGCCGGAAGTACTGTTCCGGCGTGAACAGTAACCCGAGCTCAAAAAATACAGCGGGTAGTCCATTTGACCGTTTTCGCGCGCTGAATCCAATTTGACGTCCGTTTCGCCAAATTCCACCCGATAATTCGCCGGAGGCTCCCGGAAAGGTATTTTCAATCCGAATTTCGCGCCGAGTCCAAATTTGATATCCGATTTGCGCGAAAGCACTTCTAAACATCCGACGGGGTCCCCCGATCACCCACGTGATCCATTTAAGCCCGAAGTCCAACACTTGTGTCCAATTATGCCCCAAACACCTCCAACACACCGCGTAGGCCTCCAATAGCCACCCCAACACACCGAAACAGCTCTGCGGAGATCCAGGTCATCACATCCTCCCCCACTAAAGGAAAGTTTCGTCCTCGAAACTAAAGTCGTTCCTCCACTCGGAATCTCAACCAAATAGAGGGGGTAAATATCCAATCATCCACCACTCAAGCTCCCAAGGCTGACAAATACCTCCTCCAGAGACGCGATGCAATCCTCGGGTCTCTAACTGGAACAAAACTAAGGAGAACACTCCAGGAATCCGCACCACCTCAACCAAGTACAGCTGGGCTAACCGCTCGAGCTATCAAGATGTCCACATCGGTACAAGCATCCACCCCTGCTAGGGCCTCAGATAGTCCAACCACAAGTCCATCGGCACAAAAGCTCGATCCAACTACCTCTGTACTCCCGAGGCATCCGAAATAAGTCCCCCAACTGATCACGTAGACTCTGATCTCTCGTCCAGAAACCGTCGGGGTGTAGAAACAATTCCCCCAACTCTCCGGCATCAACACACAGCCATAAGCAGTCAAGAGAACCAGATTGCAAATCAATCTTCGCGAAGATCCAATACCCTTGCAGCTGGTAAAACAAATCCTCCAAGCTTGACAGAAGGGTGCCAGCTCCCGATGATCACTTTATCAAATTCTTACGGGTCCTCACAAAGCCGAAGTGAACCAACCTTCCACAACTCGAATAGCACCGGCGCCCCCAGGGGTGCCACACTTGGCCTGACATATTTTCAAAACATCAAATCCTGGAGTTGGGTCCTCAACTCCCAAACTGGTGTCATGCCAAATAACTCCGATAGGAGAACAGCTAGGAACTCATACCCAAAAGGGTATCTCCGAGTCCTGGTGCCGCCGCAGATCCCTCAAACACACCAGCCAAAAGGCTACTCACCCACTACGAGACATCCACCTCGCTCACAAGGTCAAAACCAAAGAGGCGACGATACTCTCAAGCAACCCAGGTACACCAACACCTCCAGGCCTGGCTCCCACGAGAACCGTCCTCGCAGCATAATCAGCTGCCGCGAAAAGAAATAACCGAGCCGGCCTAACCGTCCTAAGTACCAAACCAAGCCCCACAACTAGGTCAAGACCATCCGGCCTACAGGTACAATCAAGGACCCAACTGCACCGGGCAGGACCTACGACACTCCCCCCCTAGGTGCAAAAGATCGGGAATACCTCATCCGACTGACCTGTCCTCCATCACCCGGCACCAAGCGCCTCAATCAGAACTCGCCTCCGGCGGCAGATCCCAATCCAAAGGAACTACAATGCCACGCTCCATACCCGGCGCCTACTCCAATGAGGCGTCCCTAGAACTCTCAATCCCCCACCGAACAAAACCCTGCCTCCAAAGGCTCCATACTCAATCCCACAAGTCGGGGCAACTCATCCGCCAGATCTGGCTCACTCCTTCAATGCAATCCTACAGTTTTCCTGCTGTCAACTGTCCACCCTTCCTCGGTGCCCCAGCACTAAACGTCGGCATGGAGGGGCTACTCACTAGCCCGACAACTGTGTCGCTGCTCCGACAACTGCACCACTGTGCTGATCCGACAACTGTGTCACCGCGCTGCTCCGACAACTGTGTCGCTGCTCCGACAACTGCACCACTGTGCTGATCCGACAACTGTGTCACCGTGCTGCTCCGACAACTGTGTCACTGCTCCGACAACTGCACCACTGTGCTGATCCGACAACTGTGTCACCGCGCTGCTCCGACAACTGTGTCACTGCTCCGACAACTGCACCACTGTGCTGATCCGACAACTGTGTCACCGCGCTGCTCCGCTGATCTGCCTCCAACACTCCTACCCTTCGGGTCCGGAGCCCCCAGACTCCAATCTGGGTATCCGGCCCGAAACAACCAGCTCAGGCCCAACTGCCGCACCAAGGTGCACTCGGGTCAGAGCCCCAACGTCGGGGAGACACCGCTCACCACGACAAAACCGCAAATCAGCACACCCCAAACACTCGACCCAATCTAGCGAAAGTCAAAGGCATCCCCCTATTTTTGTAACGTTATGTTGTCTGCAGCCAACATAACTGTCCCACAAAATAGGGTATGCCGATCCCTCTTCACTCACTGGAAGAGTCAAAACCAAATCACCGACTTTCGCCAAAAGTCACGTCTCTCACGCCCTAACATCCTAGGGTCCGCCAAAAGCCTAGGGTTTCCTAAGTCCCAACTGACCTATCCCTAAGCTCTGATACCAACTTAATCTGTCACGCCCCGGGTGTAAACCAGAACCCGGGCCCGTCTACAGATCCGCCGTGCACACGGTATTTCCCGCGTACACGAAGCGCCAAACCTGCTCAGATATATAAGAGATAATAATAAATGAGCAATAAAAACAGAGCTGAACTAAAACTAATACATCTCAGACTGAAGCTGGAAATAAAATACAATACATCTGTATAAATGATACATCTGTCTCTCCCAGCTCACCAAAATAAATACAACCTGCTGGCAAAAGCCAGTCCCAAAGTAAAAGTACAATCGTCTGAGGAAACACGGGTACACCAACAGTCCAGCTAACACGCTCATCCTGCCTCGAAGTCTATCTACTCAGCCGTCCTCTCTCCTCGACCCGTCGCTGAAAACCCAGCAGCACCCGCAGAAGACACTGCAAAACAAGGGAGAAGAAAAAGAGGAAAGAAGAATGGGGGTGAGACTACCAGTAAACCAGTAGCCTCCCCTAGTGGGTAAAACCTCAAACCCTGACACACCCACTAGGTCTACCAGAGGCAAAAAGGAAAGAAGTGTGGTAAGCAATGATGACTGCTGAAAAAGAAACTACCACTACTATGCCTCTAATATGCCAAGCTAAAGAGATAGCTAAATGTATGCATCAGAATATAAATGCCTGCCTGCCTAGACCCAATCGATACACCAGTAAGCACTGGTACTGCCTGCCTGCTGCCTGCCTGCCAAATCGGGTATGCCAGCCTACGCATAACACCGATAGGGGATGAGAGTCCCGAGGACTCGAAGCCTGTAAAACGCACACTCCGGAGTGGCACTCGAGGGGAGCGACCCACACGAGTAAAATGCCTGAGTAACAAGTATCATAGATCAGCAGGACTGGATCATGACTCTGATCAAAGTGGGAAAACCCATCCACTAAAGGGAGACCCGATCTCAACCTGATGCAAGATAAACAAATAGTGGGAAACCCCATCCACTAGAGATTCGATACCCAATCTGATGCATAAGCAACCTCCGGTCAACCGCCCAAGGTCCGCGGTTGCCGCAATACCCTGCCATCAAGCCTGCCTGTCCCAAAAACCCAAGATCCACAATCGGGTAGAACAATCAATATCCGGTCAACCGCCTACTGTCCGCGGTTGCCGCAATAACCCCCAAGTCCGACATCAAGTACACCCTGTCTCCGACCCCAAGGTCCCGGCTACACTATCCCAAACCCCCGCTCGAACCCGAGCAACATGACTCGAAAGTCTAAATAAGAAGGAGAAAGAAAGCAATCATGGTTTCTCCTAAGTCAAATCCCAATATGATAGTGTAGCAATAAAAGATGGCCTATCTAGATGTCCATACAAGCATGCAAGTGTTCTCAAGGAAATATAATTAAAGGCATTAATCATTAACAGTATCCACCTACGCATGTCGTCTACCCTCAAGTAGTACCATCAACAGGATAATCATATAGTCCAAATAAATATTCCATTCCACATGCAAGGTTAACCGCTATCAAAGCAACCCTATTCCCACACCGGCATGCATAAACCCAACCCCGATCATGATTAATCAAGATGTCCAATAAAGGGGATCACTCTAATATTCCTAGTGAGCATGTCAAAATAGAGGCAAGAAACAACCGCCCACCTCGAGCGCTAAATCCTGATCCCAACAGCGAAGTCCGCGCCCGGTCTCAACGATCACCACGGTACTGCACAAAATACCCGAAAAGAACAAGCACAATTAATCAACCATGCTCACACCAAAATCTGTCCCAATTACAATCAGTCCACAGTTTAGCCTTTTTCACCTGCGAGATCTGCTCTAGAAATTCCAGGAAAAATACCACTACGATCTACGCGACGAACCGGTCGAAACGAGTACCTGCACGTTTTCCCACGATTTTTCTATGCTGAGAACCAAAATCGACAAGAGGACCACCCCGAACAATACTTTCACCCAAAAACTGTGCTACAAAGTTCTGTAAAAAGGGGTTTCTCACCTTCGGGGAAAATTCCCAAAAATCCAAGAAAATTCAGAGAGACTCCTTGCGATGTGTAGATGCAAATCCTCTTTTGAATCACCCCAATCCGATGCCCGGTTGCGGAGATATCACCGAAATACCGAACCGCTGTCCAAAACTCCATCACAGCAAAATGGGGTCACAAGATGATCCGAAAAACCCATGAAAACCTCGGAATGGGGAAAAACCAGTAGAAATAAGAAACGTAGCCCTACCTGTTAAGAATCCAACGGCGCAAAAATCGCGAAAATAGGAGGTCGGGGTGAGTCGGGGGAGCCTGAACACTGAAGTGCGACGAATCGGGTTGCCGGAGAATGATCGTCGCGCCGCGCCGGAGAAATCTTAAACCTCGGGATCCGAGCCTCCTAAATTCCTCAAACTTGACAGGAGTGTTCCCCTCTTCTTGATGAAGATTTCATCTTCTCATTCCTCAGGAAAATGAGGCCTCGAAAATGGTGAAAACGGCCTCCCAAGTCTCCTCGGATTCCCTCAAAGAGCCAAAGCCAAAAAATATTTCGAAAAATTACCTTTGTGTCCGCCGAACAGGAAACACCTAAATCCACCACTGAGGATGCGCCACGTGGCACCGACCGGCCTGACCGCGCGCCCAGACGCGCCTGCTGCCCCTGCCCGCATAGTAGACCAGCCAATAGGAGTACGCCACGTGTCGAAGCCACTGCCAGCTGCACCCGGTGCACCAATATCCGTGAACCTAACCAATGAAAGACTGCCACGTGTCCGCTCCCGGTGCGCCGTAGACCATAAGCCAAATAAAAACTCCATGGACCGCGTGCTGTGAACCAGCCTGTGGGATGATGCCACGTGTCCTCCCTGTCGGTCCACCGTGCACCTAAAGAATTCCGTGGACCGCGCTGTCTGAACCATCCAACCCTCGGCCGCCACGTGGCACCGCCCTGGTGCACGCCCGCCGCGTGGACCGCCCGCCTGCCCGCGCCCTGCCCGCGCCGCGCGCCGCCCTGTGCCGCCTGCCCGAGGTCGCGCCGCCGCCGCCGGCCGCCGGCGATCGCCGGAAGTACTGTTCCGGCGTGAACAGTAACCCGAGCTCAAAAAATACAAGCGGGTAGTCTCTTTTGACCGTTTTCGCGCGCTGAATCCAAATTCGCCGTCCGTTTCGCCAAATTCCAACCCGATAATTCGCCGGAGGCTCCCGGAAAGGTATTTTCAATCCGAATTTCGCGCTGAGTCCAAATTTGATATCCGATTTGCGCGAAAGCACTTCTAAACATCCGACGGGGTCCCCCGACTACCTACGTGATCCATTTTAAGCCCGGAGTCCATCACTTGTGTCCAATTATGCCCCAAACACCTCCAACACACCGCGTAGGCCTCCAATAGCCACCCCAACACACCGAAACAGCTCTGCGGAGATCCAGGTCATCACATCCTCCCCCACTAAAGGAAAGTTTCGTCCTCGAAACTAAAGTCGTTCCTCCACTCGGAATCTCAACCAAATAGAGGGGGTAAATATCCAATCATCCACCACTCAAGCTCCCAAGGCTGACAAATACCTCCTCCAGAGACGCGATGCAATCCTCGGGTCTCTAACTGGAACAAAACTAAGGAGAACACTCCAGGAATCCGCACCACCTCAACCAAGTACAGCTGGGCTAACCGCTCGAGCTATCAAGCTGTCCGCATCGGTACAAGCATCCACCCCTGCTAGGGCCTCAGATAGTCCAACCACAAGTCCATCGGCACAAAAGCTCGATCCAAGTACCTCTGTACTCCCGAGGCATCCGAAATAAGTCCCCCAACTGATCACGTAGACTCTGATCTCTCGTCCAGAAACCGTCGGGGCGTAGAAACAATTCCCCCAACTCTCCGGCATCAGCACACAGCCATAAGCAGTCAAGAGAACCAGATTGCAAATCAATCTTCGCGAAGATCCAATACCCTTGCAGCTGGTAAAACAAATCCTCCAAGCTTGACAGAAGGGTGCCAGCTCCCGATGATCACTTTATCAAATTCTTACGGGTCCTCACAAAGCCGAAGTGAACCAACCTTCCACAACTCGAATAGCACCGGCGCCCCCAGGGGTGCCACACTTGGCCTGACATATTTCCAAAACATCAAATCCTGGAGTTGGGTCCTCAACTCCCAAACTGGTGTCATGCCAAATAACTCCGATAGGAGAACAGCTAGGAACTCATACCCAAAAGGGTATCTCCGAGTCCTGGTGCCGCCGCAGATCCCTCAAACACACCAGCCAAAAGGCTACTCACCCACTACGAGACATCCACCTCGCTCACAAGGTCAAAACCAAAGAGGCGACGATACTCTCAAGCAACCCAGGTACACCAACACCTCCAGGCCTGGCTCCCACGAGAACCGTCCTTGCGGCATAATCAGCTGCCGCGAAAAGAAATAACCTAGCCGGCCTAACCGTCCTAAGTACCAAACCAAGCCCCACAACTAGATCAAGACCATCCGGCCTACAGGTACAATCAAGGACCCAACTGCACCGGGCAGGACCTACGACACTCCCCCCCTAGGTGCAAAAGATCGGGAATACCTCATCCGACTGACCTGTCCTCCATCACCCGGCACCAAGCGCCTCAATCAGAACTCGCCTCCGGCGGCAGATCCCAATCCAAAGGAACTACAATGCCACGCTCCATACCCGGCGCCTACTCCAATGAGGCGTCCCTAGAACAACCAATCCCCCACCGAACAAAACCCTGCCTCCAAAGGCTCCATACTCAATCCCACAAGTCGGGGCAACTCATCCGCCAGATCTGGCTCACTCCTTCAATGCAATCCTACAGTTTTCCTGCTGTCAACTGTCCACCCTTCCTCGGTGCCCCAGCACTAAACGTCGGCATGGAGGGGCTACTCACTAGCCCGACAACTGTGTCGCTGCTCCGACAACTGCACCACTGTGCTGATCCGACAACTGTGTCACCGCGCTGCTCCGACAACTGTGTCGCTGCTCCGACAACTGCACCACTGTGCTGATCCGACAACTGTGTCACCGTGCTGCTCCGACAACTGTGTCACTGCTCCGACAACTGCACCACTGTGCTGATCCGACAACTGTGTCACCGCGCTGCTCCGACAACTGTGTCACTGCTCCGACAACTGCACCACTGTGCTGATCCGACAACTGTGTCACCGCGCTGCTCCGCTGATCTGCCTCCAACACTCCTACCCTTCGGGTCCGGAGCCCCCAGACTCCAATCTGGGTATCCGGCCAGAAACAACCAGCTCAGGCCCAACTGCCGCACCAAGGTGCACTCGGGTCAGAGCCCCAACGTCGGGGAGACACCGCTCACCACGACAAAACCGCAAATCAGCACACCCCAAACACTCGACCCAATCTAGCGAAAGTCAAAGGCATCCCCCTATTTTTGTAACGTTATGTTGTCTGCAGCCAACATAACTGTCCCACAAAATAGGGTATGCCGATCCCTCTTCACTCACTGGAAGAGTCAAAACCAAATCACCGACTTTCGCCAAAAGTCACGTCTCTCACGCCCTAACATCCTAGGGTCCGCCAAAAGCCTAGGGTTTCCTAAGTCCCAACTGACCTATCCCTAAGCTCTGATACCAACTTAATCTGTCACGCCCCGGGTGTAAACCAGAACCCGGGCCCGTCTACAGATCCGCCGTGCACACGGTATTTCCCGCGTACACGAAGCGCCAAACCTGCTCAGATATATAAGAGATAAAAATAAATGAGCAATAAAAACAGAGCTGAACTAAAACTAATACATCTCAGACTGAAGCTGGAAATAAAATACAATACATCTGTATAAATGATACATCTGTCT
The DNA here is from genome assembly GCA_029168755.2 of Tillandsia fasciculata. Lineage (NCBI taxonomy): Eukaryota > Viridiplantae > Streptophyta > Magnoliopsida > Poales > Bromeliaceae > Tillandsia > Tillandsia fasciculata. Next base: position 4,176,337 of record CM054954.1, read on the forward strand.
CTCCCAGCTCACCAAAATAAATACAACCTGCTGGCAAAAGCCAGTCCCAAAGTAAAAGTACAATCGTCTGAGGAAACACGGGTACACCAACAGTCCAGCCAACACGCTCATCCTGCCTCGAAGTCTATCTACTCAGCCGTCCTCTCTCCTCGACCCGTCGCTGAAAACCCAGCAGCACCCGCAGCAGACACTGCAAAACAAGGGAGAAGAAAAAGAGGAAAGAAGAATGGGGGTGAGACTACCAGTAGCCTCCCCTAGTGGGTAAAACCTCAAACCCTGACACACCCACTAGGTCTACCAGAGGCAAGAAAAGGAATAACTGTGGTAAGCAATGATGACTGCTGAAGGAAGAAATTACCACTACTATGCCTCTAAGATGCCAAGCTAAAGAGATAGCTAAATGTATGCATCAGGATATAAATGCCTGCCTGCCTAGACCCAATCGATACACCAGTAAGCACTGGTATTGCCTGCTCTGCCTGCCTGCCAAATCGGGTATGCCAACCTACGCATAACACCGATAGGGGATGAGAGTCCCGAGGACTCGAAGCCTGTAAAACGCACACTCCGGAGTGGCACTCGAGGGGAGCGACCCACACGAGTAAAATGCCTGAGTAACAAGTATCATAGATCAGCAGGACTGGATCATGACTCTGATCAAAGTGGGAAAACCCATCCACTAAAGGGAGACCCGATCTCTAACCTGATGCAAGATAAACAAATAGTGGGAAACCCCATCCACTAGAGATTCGATACCCAATCTGATGCATAAGCAACCTCCGGTCAACCGCCCAAGGTCCGCGGTTGCCGCAATACCCTGCCATCAAGCCTGCCTGTCCCAAAAACCCAAGATCCACAATCGGGTAGAACAATCAATATCCGGTCAACCGCCTACTGTCCGCGGTTGCCGCAATAACCCCCAAGTCCGACATCAAGTACACCCTGTCTCCGACCCTAAGGTCCCGGCTACACTATCCCAAACCCCCGCTCGAACCCGAGCAACATGACTCGAAAGTCTAAATAAGAAGGAGAAAGAAAGCAATCATGGTTTCTCCTAAGTCAAATCCCAATATGATAGTGTAGCAATAAAAGATGGCCTATCTAGATGTCCATACAAGCATGCAAGTGTTCTCAAGGAAATATAATTAAAGGCATTAATCATTAACAGTATCCACCTACGCATGTCGTCTACCCTCAAGTAGTACCATCAACAGGATAATCATATAGTCCAAAATAAATATTCCATTCCACATGCAAGGTTAACCGCTATCAAAGCAACCCTATTCCCACACCGGCATGCATAAACCCAACCCCGATCATGATTAATCAAGATGTCCAATAAAGGGGATCACTCTAATATTCCTAGTGAGCATGTCAAAATAGAGGCAAGAAACAACCGCCCACCTCGAGCGCTAAATCCTGATCCCAACAGCGAAGTCCGCGCCCGGTCTCAACGATCACCACGGTACTGCACAAAATACCCGAAAAGAACAAGCACAATTAATCAACCATGCTCACACCAAAATCTGTCCCAATTACAATCAGTCCACAGTTTAGCCTTTTTCACCTGCGAGATCTGCTCTAGAAATTCCAGGAAAAATACCACTGCGATCTACGCGACGAACCGGTCGAAACGAGTACCTGCACGTTTTCCCACGATTTTTCTATGCTGAGAACCAAAATCGACAAGAGGACCACCCCGAACAATACTTTCACCCAAAAACTGTGCTACAAAGTTCTGTAAAAAGGGGTTTCTCACCTTCGGGGAAAATTCCCAAAAATCCAAGAAAATTCAGAGAGACTCCTTGCGATGTGTAGATGCAAATCCTCTTTTGAATCACCCCAATCCGATGCCCGGTTGCGGAGATATCGCCGAAATACCGAACCGCTGTCCAAAACTCCATCACAGCAAAATGGGGTCACAAGATGATCCGAAAAACCCATGAAAACCTCGGAATGGGGAAAAACCAGTAGAAATAAGAAACGTAGCCCTACCTGTTAAGAATCCAACGGCGCAAAAATCGCGAAAATAGGAGGTCGGGGTGAGTCGGGGGAGCCTGAACACTGAAGTGCGACGAATCGGGTTGCCGGAGAATGATCGTCGCGCCGCGCCGGAGAAATCTTAAACCTCGGGATCCGAGCCTCCTAAATTCCTCAAACTTGACAGGAGTGTTCCCCTCTTCTTGATGAAGATTTCATCTTCTCATTCCTCAGGAAAATGAGGCCTCAAAAATGGTGAAAACGGCCTCCCAAGTCTCCTCGGATTCCCTCAAAGAGCCAAAGCCAAAAAATATTTCGAAAAATTACCTTTGTGTCCGCCGAACAGGAAACACCTAAATCCACCACTGAGGATGCGCCACGTGGCACCGACCGGCCTGACCGCGCGCCCAGACGCGCCTGCTGCCCCTGCCCGCATAGTAGACCAGCCAATAGGAGTACGCCACGTGTCGAAGCCACTGCCAGCTGCACCCGGTGCACCAATATCCGTGAACCTAACCAATGAAAGACTGCCACGTGTCCGCTCCCGGTGCGCCGTAGACCATAAGCCAAATAAAAACTCCATGGACCGCGTGCTGTGAACCAGCCTGTGGGATGATGCCACGTGTCCTCCCTGTCGGTCCACCGTGCACCTAAAGAATTCCGTGGACCGCGCTGTCTGAACCATCCAACCCTCGGCCGCCACGTGGCACCGCCCTGGTGCACGCCCGCCGCGTGGACTGCCCGCCTGCCCGCGCGCTGCCCGCGCCCTGCCCGCGCCGCGCGCCGCCCTGTGCCGCCTGCCCGAGGTCGCGCCGCCGCCCGCCGGCGCTGCCCGCCGCCGCCGCCGCCCGCCGGCGATCGCCGGAAGTACTGTTCCGGCGTGAACCGTAACCCGAGCTCAAAAAATACAAGCGGGTAGTCCGTTTTGACCGTTTTCGCGCGCTGAATCCAAATTCGCCGTCCGTTTCGCCAAATTCCAACCCGATAATTCGCCGGAGGCTCCCGGAAAGGTATTTTCAATCCGAATTTCGCGCTGAGTCCAAATTTGATATCCGATTTGCGCGAAAGCACTTCTAAACATCCGACGGGGTCCCCCGACTACCCACGTGATCCATTTTAAGCCCGGAGTCCATCACTTGTGTCCAATTATGCCCCAAACACCTCCAACACACCGCGTAGGCCTCCAATAGCCACCCCAACACACCGAAACAGCTCTGCGGAGATCCAGGTCATCACATGCCAGTTATGAGATACTTGTGATACTTGAGTTCGATGGGGTCGCTCCCCTCGAGCTACGCCCCGGGTGCGATGATGATACCGAGCCTGACGAGGCTGCGATGATGCGACTAGTTGATACACTAGAGTTCGCTTGAGATTGAGATAGTCCGTGTGGGACACCCTACGTAAGACCAAGTCCTGTTTGGGCGTAGTGGCAGTAGATGAGCGCAGGCTTTATTTTGACTGGACCCTATGAGGCAGTCATAGAGATTGGGAGTCATTGAGAGAGTGATGGCATAGTACTTGTGACTTATGGTCAGTGGTGAGTGGCTGCATACCATCATCTGTATTCTTTTTCCTTTTGAGCATAGTAGATAGAGGCATGATAGCTGTAGATACTTTTCCAGCTTATTTTATATTATCACAGTTTTTTCTGTTATCTTATGCCTCTAGTAGACTTAGTGGGCAGACCGTGGCACTTGGAGACGGTACCCACTGAGAACTACTGTAGGATGTAGTTCTCACACCCTCTGTCGGTGACAGGTTGCTGAGGCTTTTTCTTCCGTTCCTGCCCGAGCTGGCTTGACGGACCGAGGACAGGGAGTTACGATATAGCTCCCTACCAGCATTGTTCCTTTAGAGTGAGGTAGATGTACCATCCCGGACTGTGGGAGCTGATCATGTATTGTTATATTTCTAATTAGCTATCTCCCTTTTGGATTTGTAGATGATGTATAGGTGGATTTCTTTTGTATCACCTTGTATTTGGGAGATGGAGCTTGTATTACTTTTCAGCTTTATAGTGGTGAGATTTTATATTACAGCTTTCTTATCCGCTCTGATATCTGTGTAGCTGTAGTTCTATTCTTTTACAGGTTAGACGCTTCGTCTGTACGGCAGTTTCCGTACAGATGGCGGATCTGTTAGCAAGCCCGGGTCGCAGTTTCGACCCCGGGGCGTGACAATATATGTGATTGGGGGGTGAGCTTAGTAAGGATAATTGTATAAGGAATTGCATGAATTAATTGTGTTTGTCATATGATGGCTGCAATAATGGATTTTTTTTTTTTTGAGATGTCAGAGGTCGAGTGGACCCCGGTGGCAGCATCAGCATCTTTATCAGAGTGGCGCAGCGGTAGCGTGGATCTGTTGTCTGCGGAGGGCCTTATCCGTCGCCTCAGTGTGAGCAGAGACAGAATTGTGCTCCATTTGTGGATAGTCTTGATTTTCAGACAGACTAAGTGACGATCACCTACATCGAGCGGATGAGACTGTGCTGCCTGGGTGGAGGGCGCCAAGGCAGTGGATCGGGTCGTCGCAGGTGTGATTCCATCACAGCAGTCGGAGTTAGAGCATGTTGCATTCCTGCATGGATTAGAGGCAAATTTGTTACCACATGCACTAGAGGTACAGGTTCCTGTTGGTGTGGTGCATGTGGAGGAGGCTTGTGGATCAAGTCCAGTGCAGTTGAGACCTCGAGTGGTATTGGCAGACTTATTGGTATTGGTGTCAGTTCGGTGTTTGACCCAGTGCGTCGGATTGCTTGGCACAGTGCCACATGGTGTATGACTGCGGAGAGAGAAGGTTATGATCTTCTGCGAGGCAGACAATAGAGACTTGTTCGTGGAGACAGTCAGAGCACACAGGTTGCAGCGACAATGCGAGAGGTGCCTACGGCGGCACCGGGACGCAAGGATATTCCTATTATCGTGAGATCCCGGGTGTGATCCCACCTAAGCTGATGATGATGCCGCCGATTAGGGAGATTGAGATTGCGATTGACGTGGTTCTGGGAACCGCGCCAACCCCGACAGCACCTCATTGGATATCACGTGTAGAGCTGAGAGAGCTGATGGCGCAGTCGCAAGATCAGATGGAGCAAGGGTCTGTTCGACCTAGTGCCACTCCGTTGATACACGGTGGTGATGCCACGTCGTTGACACACGACGGTGAGGGTCCTTGTGTGGGGTGACCGCAGGCAGGTCTGGATACTATTCAGGACCTTTTGATGAAGTCATACTCCGGCAGCTGTCTACCTTGGGTGCATGCATCTTTTGGAATTGTACAGCTGAGTATTTCGCCAAGCTGGTGTTCAGGACACGGTAGGGGCATTATGAGTACAGTGAGGCCAGATGGAATGACTAATGCCTTGTCACCTTTAAGATTTGAGGAATTGTGTATTCCAGCTGCACTTGGAAGGATTATTGGCGATATTCTCCCAAGATAGTTTGATTTTACCCCATCTCGGTGTGGTTTAGAGCTTGTGGAGCACTTGTAGGTGGTGTGACAAGGTCTGTGAGGAAGAAGCTATATGCCAAGTTGTTGTGGTACAAGTTTTAGCTTCGAGAGCATATCTTCTTGGATTATTTATTCTAGCCGTAAGGGGGCAGCGGTGGTAATCGGGCCATAATGGATGCTATTCGAGTTTGGCCGAGATAGGCAGTTATTGTTGAGGTAAGGAGCTTTTGGACCGGATAGTGCCAGCAGAGCTCGACGAATAGGTGATGAGACTGATACCAGCGCCGATTTTAGCATCGCCAGTGATGGGAGATGGATTTGTGAGATATAGTGATGCCTCCCGTAGTGGCTATGAAGTTACAGTTGGATTATTGATGAGCATCCAATATCACCCCGATAGGGCCACTGTGGTGGCGGATACCCGGAGCAGGAGAGCTATTTGGAGTTGAGTTTGATGATTTCGTAGCTGGCGCTGTGTGGGACCGTTGAAGTGATCAAGGCTCGAGGTTGTGTCCCTAGGGGTTCCTTTTGATGGTAGACTGCGGTGGAGCAGTCCACGCGGATGGTCAGGATTTGAGAGTGACCGAGCGAGGACCCTGGATTGTTAAGGCTTCTTCCCTTCTTGGATGATCGCGTGGAGATGTTTTGGGTTGCACTGGTCGAGTTGGCACCAGGGTGTGGTGTTGATGTGTGTTGTATTGTTCTTCCCCTCTTTTTTTCCCCAGCCTTTTGTTGGAGTCCCTGAGGTTTTTTCACGTCTCAGCACGGGAGTGAGTAGCGACTGGGGAGCCGGAGACGGTGTTGATGGATACCTACCCTAGTTTGAGACCCCCTTTTTAGCTGTTTTAGTTTTGAGGACGAAACTTTCTTTTAGTGGGGGAGGATGTGATGACCCGGATCTTCTTTGGGGGTTTATGGCTTGGTCAGTAGCTTCTGGAGGACTATGTTATGCTATGGGAGTGTTTGGGTGTGTATCGGACTCAAGATATGGACACAGTGTGTTGATTGGACCCCGAGTGTATTCGGATACCCCCGTCGAAATTTTGGGAGGAGCTTTGGGCAAAACGGAGGCCGTATTTGGATTCAGCACGGAAAAACGTTAAAAAACGGCTATTTACTTGTATTTTTCTGAGTCCGGACACCCAAAAACGGAGACCTGAAAGTTTCTGGTGTATTTTGGTACTTGGGGGAGCCGTGGACCGGCCGGAGGGACACGTGGCAGCCGCTGATTGGCCGGCGCACGCGTCCCGGTCCACGGAGAGGAGCGCCGGTGCAGTGGACCAGGCGGGAAGCCACGTGGCGGCTCCGGATTGGCGGGCGCAGGGCTTTCGGTTCACGGGAGAGCGCGCGGGTGTACGGTGGACCGGAGCGGGGACACGTGGCAGTACTTCATTGGATCGGTGCAGTGGACGCGGCGCACGCGGGGGTGCGCGGGTAGGCCGGGCAGGTGCGCGGGTAGGCGCAGGGGTGCAGGGTTGTGGTGTGCCACGTGGCGGTTTTCTATTGGATAAGAGGAGGACACGTGGCAGATTATGGTTCGTCGGGTGCACGGAGTGTGTGCACCGGGTTCAGCGAGCGCGGAGGCTTGACACGTGGCGCGCGGGGATTGGGCGAGCTACTGTGCGCGTGCAGGCGGTAGGTGGCGCGGCAGGTGGCGTGGCAGGCGGCGTGGCAGCGGGGGCGGCTGCGTGGCGGCCACGGCGCCGACGTGGCGCACGCGTGCGCCACGTGGCGGCCCGCCATTGGCGGGCGCCACCTGCGGCGTTGACCCACGCGGGCCACGCGGCAGCGCGGGAGCGGCCGAATCCGCTGTTCCCTGTTCGGGGACAGGTGTCGCGCCCGGGTTGGCCCGGGCACTGTGCGGATGGGGGCGGGCCGAGCTTGGGCCGTTGGGCCGGGCTACTGTTTGGGCCCGATTTCGGGGCCCGAAAGATTCGGGCGCCCGAAATCGGGACATAACCGTCATTTTTGGATTTGTTGCTTTTGGCCTATAAATACCCCCTCCTCTCCCTCTTTCTTCCCCTTTTCCGAGCTTTAGAGAGGGAATGAGAGGGAGAGCTCTTTATGAAATTTGTTCCCCTTGATGTTCTTGAGCTCGTGGTGGATCCCCGGAATTTTTGGAGGCTCGGCAACGGTGGTATCGATTTTACAGTTCGTCTCGGTTTTTCCCCTATTTCGGCCCATTACCGTCGCTGATCAGTCAAAAATTCACTGTGAGCAAACCAGGAGGAATTTTTGGGCGATTTCTTCGACAGCGTGTTCCTAAGAGGTAAGGCTTCGATTTTCGTGTTGATCGCTTCGCCCCGTTTCGCACTTTTGGCACGGTTCCCGAGGCATTTTTGACCCCCCTTTTTCTGTGATGGATTTTGGACAGCGGAGGCTTGTCGATTTTATATCTCGGTCTACGAGCATCGGATCAAGGCGTTTAAGGACTCGATTTTGATCTACTCGTCGCGAGGAACACAGTGGTGATTTTTTTGGGATTTTTGGAAATTGATTCGAAGGTGATAATTAAGCTTTTCTTGGATTGTGTGCCGCAGGATTTTGGTTATGTGGCGTTGCGGCTTACCGCGGTGTTTTATTTGTAACTTGATCTACAGGTATCGGATCGGAACGTGCGAGTACTCGTTTCGACCGGCTCGACGCGACGATCGCAATGGTTATTTTTATGGATTTTTCAGAGGACTGCAGAGAGGTGAAATTTAGCCATTTTTGGGACTGATTTTTGGACAGTAGGTGTTTGTGCAGTTTTGGAATTAATTGTGCGCATTGTTCTGTGCAGTGGGACACAGTTTTTGGTGGATACTGGTGCTAGAGGACAGCGGGCAGCGAGAGGTTTCTTTTAGTGCTGTGCGCGCTTTTTGAGGTGGGTGGTTGTTGCATACCTCTACTTTTGACTTGCTTACTAAGTTTATTAGAGAAGCCCAGTACTATTGAACATATTGATTGATTACCATGCATGTTTGACTGCTATAAATGTGAGCCTATCAATTGAGATTAATTCTGTGAATATAGCATGTTGGGAATCTTATTGGATAATATTATTGTGGAAACATGATTGCGGGGACATATTTAATAGTGATAATTAACATGCCATATTAGCACATAGATTTTATGAAAGTGGATTAAATGAATTAATTATTGGGACATGATGACATATCTATGTGCGGGTGCCACTTTAGGATTTATTATGGATCAGGGATTATTTACATGTGTAGTTGACTGATGATTTTAGCATGATAGGTATATCTATGTGGAACTGTTATTTGATGTTTTTCTCTTTCATCTTGCATGAGGACTTTTGCATGCCTGTATGGACATCTAGATAGGCCACTATTTATTGCTACACTACCATATTGGGATTTGACTTAGGAGAAACCATGATTGTTTTCTTTCTCCTTCTTATTTAAACTTTCGAGTCATGTTGCTCGGATTCGAGCAGAGGTTTGGGATAGTGTAGCCGGGACCTTAGGGTCGGAGACAGGGTGTACTTGATGTTGGATTGTGGGTTATTGTGGTGACCGCGGACATTAGGCGGTTAGCCAAATGTTGATTACTCTATCGGATTTGGGGTCTTGTGGGGTGTCGCGGCGACCGCGGACATTGGGCGGTTGACCGGATGTTTACTATCGCATCAGATTGGGTATCAGATTTCTCTAGTGGATGGAGTTTCCCACTTGTTGAGTACTATTGCATCTGATTGGGGATTGGGGTTTCTTTAGTGGACGGAGTTTCCCGCTTTGATCATAGTCTTGATCCAGTCCTGCTATATTGAGATATGTGCTACAGAGATACTTGTGATACTGATGACAGAGATACTTTACTCGTGTGGGTCGCTCCCCTCGAGTGCCACTCCGGAGGTAGGCTTTTTGGACTCAGCCTTGTGTGCCGGTCTGATACTTATTTTGGGATGCGAGCCGTGCGGGCCGATCCCGCGGTTTCGAGCCTTGTGTGCAGATTTCGCTGAGCAGGCAATACCAATTTTACTGGTGGTACTAGATTGGGTTTATTTGGTCAGATACTGTTTCCTGATGCATTCATACAGTCATTTCTTTCGGTATTGCATTTAGAGACATACTAGTAGTGGTTTCCCTTTATTCAGCAGTTCTGTTTACAGCTTTACCACTTGTTTCTTTTCTTGCCTCTGGTAGACTTAGTGGGTACGCCGGAGTTTGAGGCTTTACCCACAGGGGGAGGCTACTGGTTTACTAGTGGTTCTCACCCCCATTATTGTTTCCCTCTTTTCTTCCTCCTGTTTTGCAGAGTCTTCTGCGGGAGTTGTTGATCCTTCGGTCGTTGTTCGAGGCGAGGGAGTCACAAGCTAGATCCTTACCGCCCGAGGAGTGTAGCTGTATCCCCTGATTGGAGTTTCCTTGTAGCTGCCAGCTGATGTTTACTGTTTACTTTGGAGATGGATCTTTTGTATTTGGAGAGGCTGATGTAGAGACTGTTGTACTATAGCCTTTGTTTATCTCCCTTTTATAGTTGAGAAATGCTGTACTGAGGACTTTGTATGATGATTATCTGTATTTGAGGAGTTGGATATTGTACTTTATTTCATGTTGTACAGTGACTGGATTTTTATTTTACAGCATTTTATTTCCGCTCTGATATTTGCGTAGCTATAGTACTATCTTTTGCAGGTTAGACGCTTCGCCTATGCTCGATTTTGCATAGGTGGCAGATCTGTTGGCGAGCCCGGGTCGCAGTTTCGACCCCGGGGCGTGACACATATTTTGGCAGCTTGTTCTGCACGTGCAATAGACTACCAATCCTTTGTTGATAAATATTATTCTGTTGAGACACTGACCATGACTTGGCACCCTAGATTTAATCCCATACCAGATAAGGATTATTGGCAACCATATTCTAGTTCTATTTTGATTCCAGATGAGTCTATGCAGAGGTCAAAGAAGGGTCGTCCAAAATCAACGCGCATTCGTAATGATATGGACATAAGAGAGAAAAAAACAGATTATATATGTGGAATCTGCAAACAGAAAGGACATAATAGGCGAAAATGCCCCAACCGAGATCAATCAGGTGATATCAAATATTACCATATTACTTTATATATTGTTTGAAAATATAGTTCATAACATTTTTTTTTTTAATATAGGTACTTCACAATAATATGATATGCTTTTTCATCGGGAACGAGATATGGTATAGAAGATCATAAACATCGAGCAGGAAGAATTAAGGCATCAAGTTGGAAGAATTAAGAATGATTTAAATTAAGTAATTGTAATGTTATTTTATGTATGAACAATTAATATTTTTGTATGACTGAATTATTTATTTTCAATGTCTACTGAATATTTAGTTTTTTGTGTGCTTATCTTTATTTTTTGTGTGCTTATTTTTATTATTTGTTTTTTGTGTGAATATTTAGTTTTTTTGTGTGCTTATCTTTATTATTTAGTTTTTAATATATCTTTATTATTTTTAATATATATTTATGTTATTTTAATTTTTAATATATATTTATGTTATTTTAATATATCTTTATCATTAGTGATAATGTGATATGTGATTAATCATTATTATTATTATTATTATTATTATTATTATTATTAATTGTTAACTAAAATTATTATTATTTTTTGAGTGTGCAGTTCTATCATATATTTAATAATATTAATTATTTAGTTAAATTATTAATAATAATAATAATAATAATAATAATAATAATAAATAATTTAAATTAATAATATTATTTTTACTAATTATTATTAATTATTATCTATAATTATTTGATTTTATATAGTAAAATTAAATACTAATAATAATAATAATTTAATAATTTTATAATTAAATATTAAATATTATTATTATAAAAAGTTAATTATTATTTTTATATTATTGGTAGGTAGAAGAGAGAGAGAGGGCACGGATGGAGGGAGAGAGAGAGAGAGAAAGAGAGAGAGAGAGTTGGGGGAGGGGGAGGGGGCACGGGAGAGAGAGAGAGAGAAAGTTGTGTGCAGAGGAGAGAGGAAAAAAGAGAAAGTGGGTGAAGGAAAGAGAAAAAAATAATATTTTTTTTCTTAATTAAAGTATAAATATTCTGAATTATTATTTTTTTTCTAATCTATAGAAATAAAGCTAGATTGAAAAATTTTTCAAAACGAAAGCTAGATTGAAAATATTTTTTTTTAACGAGGCTACTTGGGGCATTAGTTCATTTGTGCCAGGGTAAATTTTCTGCAATTAAGTCCGTGTACTTATTCTCTTCAATCTCATAAGTGCAATTATGTCAGGTTATATATCCAAATCAAATCTTACTACCTCCACTACTTCTGCATGAATTCCAATATAACCCCAATAGATGCTAAGTATCAAACGCAACACGAAAAAGTAAAACCATATAGCTCGCTACACCATGGTAATTATACTAAAATCTATAGCACCAAATATCATGATAATTATATTTCTTGGGATTATCATTAGCACATTATATCAATTCTTAGGACCAAATTTGCCTAATGAAAAATGCTCTTTAATTGGTGTTAAATTCCTATTAAAGCACAGGTTGGCAACTAAGCAGTCTGAAAAGTAGTTAAACACTTCACCTGCGCTCTTCATTTATCCAAAGCGCAGATGAATTGAATAGACAAATAAATAAACAGTTTGTAAGTGCGGACACTAAGAAAATATCCTAAATCAGCATTACACTATGATGTGTAGGATCAATTTTACCAAATTCTTATGCTAGGATTGACAGAAAGGTACGGAAAATTTCTAGACTAATTTTAAGGGGTTTAGGAATAAACCTGAAAGAAAATTTTGCCAAAAATGTAAACAAAATCAACTCCAGATTGCAAGGTTTCTGAATTGCGTTGATATTGCATCCGACAGAAACTTTACAATGTCCTCTCTCTTAACCTCCTTCTCTTTCTTCAGCTCAAGATGTCGAAACTGAGGAAAAAGATGAATCGTAAAAATGAAAACAAATTCAGCAAGATCAGGTATTAGCTAGAATTATACTTAGCGATGGCAATTAACACTCAGCAACTGAAAGATCCATAATATCAGTAAATATTATCTACATCATCCACTAATTATTGTCATAAACAGAATAAGCCGCACTAGATTAACCGAGGAAACATATATTACGCAAGCTGGTGAAATAAGTATAAGCAAGAGAATTAACACGGGAAAAATCCTGTTGCGTAGCTTTGGCCGTTGTAATTGTTGCTGCTGATTATGCTTACATTGGTTACACAAGAATGTTCACTAAGTTTAGACAAGTATTCAAAAGAACAATATAATTAATGACAGATATCTTACCTTTACCATATCTGTTTGAGATAGACTAGCTTCAGTAATAATGATTAGACATTTAATATCATGATCACTTGCATATTCGTACTGTTCTTTGAGGCTTGGGTCTGGCTGGGGAACAAACTCTGCCTGTGAATTCATCGACTCTTAATGGTCAGTAACCAAGAAGGTTCACATCTAATACCAGCTAAACTCTACTAAGTAATTTTTTAGTACTATTTATGCAACAAAAACCTTTATGTTGGCTTCCCAAAGTTCAGCGACAAACTCCATGCGCTCCAGTAGTAGTCCGCCACTACCTCTCGAACAGACAAGCACACTAATGCTGGGTTCAGTCCTGGACAGTAGAAGGAAAAGACATAATGTTATCACAAGAAAATTTTATTGGAGATCCTTTTCAAGGATCCTTGTTAGATTAAAGAAGGAAACTAGCCGACCAAATGGAGATTGAACCTTGGTGGCCTGATATCTACCGAACAATACATAGGAATTTTCTCCAACGCAATGCTAACTCCAACTGCACCCGGTGGATTAGTTTTCTGGCCAAATATACACAGAGGTACAGCTTATAGTAAAAACCAACGATAAAAATTATTAAGAAAAGAGAGAGAGAGAGAGTGTTCTGAAGTCTGCACAATGAATATTTAATTGATTAGCAAACTTTATTCTGTTTGAACTGTTCGACACCAAACTAAGTTAAACAGACCAACTAGTTCATAACCCCCACCAAATTAATTGCAAGATCAATTTATTTGTTAGTGAATCTGGGAAAACTAGGCAATTTTTGTTTCCCTGTTCATAAAGATTTTTCTTTCTTAAGGAAGTCACAGCAAAATATCCTGTTCTCCCCTACCTTTAATTGTTTATTATCCTTTAGCTTACAGCTAGCATATCTCTATCAGCAAATTTTTTTGCCATACCCTAGAATGAAGAAATACAGGGTGGGTGTTGGTTTAACCAAGTCGAAGATAAACTCAAAGCTGATCATTGATACTCTCTTTTCTGCTTAAACTTTTCTCAGGCCCATGGCCTAAGACTACCCCAAGGTGTCTGATAAACTTGATCACTATACTCTCTTTCAGAAAATGACTTTGGAGTAATCAATAAAGTGGGATAGGGCGATCATAGACAAGCGATGTTTGTGTAGAAATGTTTGAAGTAGCATTAACAATTATCTCACTCAAAATGTCATAAAAATTTCTTTGTTGCAGAAAATGTAGAGGATTCAAATTGGAGCTTCTACTTTTAGGACTTTGAAGCCAATATAGCTTTTGGACACTATATAAAAGCTCAAGACCCCTTACTTGCCAAATGACTGATAGCTGATCTCCAGAACGGAGCAGCAATTTGGAAACCAGGGCAAAGAGGTGCAAGCTTATAAGGTGTAGCTTACATACCTGATCCCAATATTGCTTCACCAGATGATCGTATCGACCGCCAACAGCTAGCAAGGTTGCCTCAGTACTTGATCCAGGAATACTCTCTTTTAGGTAAACCTGCATTAGCATGTCACTAGTCATCTATTAAGGTGGCAAGGTGATCGTGATACAACACCAAGAAACTGGAGCTTCTAAAAATATGTTGCCACCGCTATATAATCATTTCAATTTATCCAAAATGTCTTTCAAGGACAACATGAACCAACGCAAATGCATAAACTTTTACAAATTGTATTTATGCCATTTTTTTCCAAGTGCAGACATTCAACAAATAAATAGCGAGTTAATCATGACAGTTCTGATGCATTCCACAAGATACGGGATCAGCTGAAATGCGATTGAACACATATGGGTAGCGAATTCTTTTTCCATCAAATAATAGAGTATGTTTTTTATTGACTACATATCATGCTGAGGGCCATTAAAAGTGTGTAGATAAAAAAATAAATGTTAAAACTTACAGATGGTTGCAATCTAAAGTAGAAAAACAAATGCCAGGTATCAATAGTAGATCACCATATTTGACTTGGTAAAATGAAGAACCAAGGGACCCAGCGAATCAATATATCTGGATCACATGTTGGGAAGCAATCATTCATATGTTATGATTCTTAAGGCTTAAGCTAACATAAATTCTAACTATTTGTTTCAGTTTGAGTTTCTTGTTTCTATGCAATTGTTCAATTTCTAAGCAAACATGAAACTGAAATGCCAGTATGGAAGAATCAATCGATAGGACTAGTAACAATTAGCAGATAACTACTTATTCGTACTTAATCTTTCTATCTAATAACAATTAGTCTAGAGATCAGGAGCCAGAGATCTGGTAGAAGAAAGAGCTTTCGGACATCAAGAAATATATAATTCTTTTGGTTGATAGATGAACTTCTTAATCAAAAGATGAAAAAATCTTCTAGACCTACAAATACTGGTTGGCCAGTTAATAATATAAGAATAATATAGATGCTAATAAAAGCACTAGTACTTTATAAGATTCTTCTCGGAATAGATTGCAGCAAAATCCAAATATAAGTATTTCTTGTATGAATTCACTAATCAAGTACTAATATTTTTCTATTTACCATTTATACCATTTAACCTTTTTTCAATAAATAAATTATAAAACAGAATAACACAGACAGATCTTAACCTGGAAAAATAGGCCTCTATGGCAAACTTCTGTAGGAGGCATGAGAACATCAATAGAAACATGCTGCTCAATTGACCACACCCTCAAATAGCTCAGAAGCACAGACAATTCTTCAAGAGCCTTGCATGTAAGCCTATCTGCAATACCACAACAATAAAAATATTTTTGCTTCTCTCTGCATTGAATAGAGAACATAAAAATTAAATATTAGAAAAACTACCGGACGAAAGGGCCCCTCTCAATCTAGCAATGGCCTGATCTGCAGATCCACAGAACCTTAAGTCTGCTATTTGTAATCTATCAACAACTGATTCGGAAAGATTAAGATCCTGGATAAGAATAAGAAATCCATAAATCAGTCTATGTGAAGAAATATAAGAAAGAATCTTTTAATACATCCATCTCTTGGCGAAGCCTGAACTTTTTTATTATACCCTGGAAAGTGCACTTCCTTAAAATATGCAAGTTCAGGAGTCATTCGATTCATGGGGTAAGCTGTTTTGTACCAGGAAAAGTATTTTAAAGAGGGGCTTTTTTAAGCAGAGGTATATGTAAAAGAAATAAGTTTGCGAAGGGCATGAAAATTCAGATTTTGCAGGTATATACAAGTAAATTGGCAAGTGTTTAAGGATATACATTGGGCTGTAAATCTAGCTCGCCACTCGCGGGCCGGCTCCTGGTCGATTCGAAATAGGCCGAATATATATATATATATATATATATATATATATAAAGGCATGAAGTGCCGCCCCATACCGTACGGTATGGGGGGCACGGTACCGGGGGGGGTGCCACAGCACCCCCCGTGCCGCGATACCCTCGCGGGTATCGCGCGAGATAGCGCGATACCCGTGTGGGTATCGCGCGACACGTGCCGTTCTTTTTTTTTTTCCTTTTTTTTTTTGGTTTTTTTTATGCCGCCCCCTCCCCCCCCCCCCTCTCTCTCTCTCTCTCTCTCTCTCTCTCAAAGTAGTTTTGATTTTTTTTTGTGAGTTTTTTTTTTTCTTTTGAAGATTTATTTATTTATTTATTTGGTGGGCTTCTGCGTCTCTCATGTTTTTTTTTTTTTTTTGGTAGATTTTTTTTTGATAGGTCCTTATTGTCACGAACTTAAGCTTTTCACCTAGCAAAAGCTTGTGCGGCGCCTGCCTTCCTGTTCAAAGCGGGCAAGCCTTGCTCTCTGTTTTCTAGCCCAAACCTTCGCGCCTTATGACTAAGTGCAAAAATAGAGAAAAGAGAAAGGAGTAGAGGTTCCGCAGAAAAACCAAGTACTCTCTTTACTTAAAAAATAACAACTACAAAATACAACTCTCTCTTTGTTACTTTGGTCTTAGCCAACCCCACTATTTATAGGCTCATGTACATAACTCACCCACTAAGCCTATACTTAAGACACCCACTAATGTCTAAATTAAATACCCACTAAGCCCACTACAACCTTGTGGGTTATTCATGACTCTTGGCATCCCTTGTCATTGATGGCATTGATGAAGGAGGTTGCAAGTCTCTTCACTTTCCCACAAATGATGGCATTAATGAAGGAGGTTGCAAGTCTCTTCACTTTCCCACAAATGATGTTGAAGTTGGGCCTCCTTGACAAGCCCACTTTGGTTTGGGCTAGAAATATAGACTGAAATTTTCTGAGTCCCTAACACTCTCCCCCACCTAATGCGCAGGCGTCCTCGTCGCGCGCTGTTTCTGGAACTCGTTGATAAGTGCTTGGTATTGCCAAAGTGTGTCACCCTTCTCCCAAGTAGCCTCGCCGTAGGGGAGATTTTTCCACTTCACCAAGTACTCTGGGCTTGGCGGCACTCCGCGTCACCGAATCAGTCCAGGATGGATTCTGCTTCTTTGTCAAAAGATGTAGTCATGGTTACTGAGGCGCGCTGCGACACGCCACGGTTTAGATCCTCTGCGTCTTCATGGTATTGTTTCAGCCTGCTGACATGGAAGACAGGGTGGATCTTGAGGTTCGCGGGCAGCTGTAGTTTGTAGGCAGACTTACCCACACATTTGACGATGGGGTATGGGCCTTTATACTTGCGCAGCAGCCCCTTGTGCACCTTGCGCAAGACCGTGAACTGCTGCGGAAGTAATTTGACCATCACTTGATCACCCACACCAAACACCCGAGGTTGTCGCTTCTCGTCCGCCCACTTCTTCATTCGCCGAGCTGCTTTCTCCAAGCTCGCCCTCGCAATTTCACCCCTTTCCTGCAAGTTAGAGGTGAATTAGAGAGCAACAAGGTTGCGGAACTGCTCTTCCGCGGCGGCTGTGTGTGGGGCGAGCGGTTGTCGCCCAATCGCCAGCTCGAAGGGACTACAGCCTGTAGAGTCGCTGCGCAGCAAGTTGTAGGAAAACTGGGCAACATCAAGGTGATGCACCCAATCCTTCTGACTGGCACACACGTAGTACCGCAAGTACTCCAATAGAGTATTCACCCGCTCCGTTTGTCCGTTCGTCTGTGGATGAAAACGGGTGGAAAAGAGTAACTCAGACCCCAAGATTTTGAATACCTCGGTCCAAAACTTGCCGGTGAATCTGGGGTCGCAGTCGCTCACTATACTTTGGGGGATCCCCCAAAGTTTGACGACGTGGCTGACGAAGAGTCGTGCTGCTTCTTCAGCCGTGCAATCGGTTGGTACTGCGATGAAGGTCCCGTACTTAGAAAAACGATCCACCACCACCAGTATGGACCCACGCTCCCCCACCTTTGGCAAGACGGAGATGAAGTCCATGGAGATGCTCTCCCACGGACGGTTCGGAATAGGCAACGGTTCGAGGAGACCGCCAGGTCGCTGGTGTTCAACCTTGTCCTGTTGACACACCAAGCAGGTTCGCACGTAGGCCTCGACGTCTTCGTGCATTCGTGGCCAGTAGTAAGCGGCCACGAGCAGTGCCAAAGTCTGCTTCTGACCTGGATGACCTGCCCACTTGGAGTCATGACACTCCTTTATGAGCTCGCGGCGAAGGTTGCTCCACTTGTGCACAAACACCCACCGCCCTTTGGTGAGGAGTTACCCGTCGCTGAGCCAAAACCTTAGCGTTTTGCTCTCCTTGGCAAGTTGCACAAGATTCTGAGCGATAGGGTTCTCGTTGGTTCCTGCGCGAAGTCAATCGCGGAGTGTCCCGCGAAGTTGCCACACAGCCGCTAGTTCAGCCTTGCGGCTGAGTGCATCGGCCACGTGATTCTCCTTCCCGGGCTTGTACTGCATCACCATGTCGAACTCTGCCAAGAAATCCTGTCACCTTGCCTGCTTAGGCAACAACTTCTTCTGCGACTGGAAGTAGCTTGTGGCGACGCAGTCGGTGCGCACCACAAACCTGCTCCTGAGCAAATAATGCCGCCAGGTCCGCAAACAATGCACGACGGCGGTCATCTCCTTTTCTTGGACAGTGTACCACCGCTGTGTCGTTGAGTTTGCGACTCTCATAGGCAATGGGGTGTCCATCCTGCACAAGAACACCGCCAATGGCAAAATCTGACGCATCGGTGTGTACCTCAAAGGTGCGACTGCAGTCAGGTAGTCGCAGCATCGGATCCTCCGTCACCGCCCGCTTTAGGTCCTCGAATGCCTCCACGCATTGAGGAGTCCAATCCCACGAGTGATTCTTCTTCAAGAGATCCGTTGGGGGGGTTGCTCTCGCAGAGTAGCCTACAATAAAATGCCGATAGTAGTTGATGAGCCCAAGGAATGACCGCAACTCAGGTATGGTTGTTGCGGTCTCCCATGTGGAGTTGTCCCTGGCCTATCCAGTGGCCAAGGAAGTGTACCTCTTCCTTCGCGAAGCTACATTTCTCCTTCTTGACGAACAACTGGTTCTCCAGCAACACTTGAAAGACGGTTCATAAGTGTTCGATGGACTCCT
The DNA here is from genome assembly GCA_029168755.2 of Tillandsia fasciculata. NCBI lineage: Eukaryota > Viridiplantae > Streptophyta > Magnoliopsida > Poales > Bromeliaceae > Tillandsia > Tillandsia fasciculata. The sequence goes on from CM054954.1 coordinate 4,195,516, forward strand.
CCAAGGTGTTGTTGTATATCATGATGTCGTCGAGGTACACGACCACAAAGCGATCGAGATAGGGATGGAACAGCTTGTTCATAAGGGTGCAGAAGGTCGCTAGCGCATTCGTCAGGCCGAACGGCATGACAAGAAACTCATAGGACCCGTACCTTGTCACGCACGTGGTCTTTTCCTTATCTCCTTCCGCAATCCGCACTTGGTAGTACCCGGAGCGAAGATCAAGTTTGGTGAAGAATTTTGCTCCGCCCAATTGATCAAAGAGATCTGCAACCAAAGGGATAGGGTACTTGTTTTTAATAGTTACCTTGTTGAGCGCCCTATAGTCTATACAAAGCCACAGGCTTCCATCGCTCTTCCGCTGGAACAAAACTGGTACTCCATAGGGTGCTTTTGACGGTCGAACAAAGCCTGCATCGAGGAGTTCCTCCAATTGCTTTTGCAACTCCTCGAGCTCTAGCGGGGCCATTCGGTATGGCGCTTTTGCTTGCGGTTTGGCTCCTAGCTCGAGTTCAATAGCATGATCCACCTCCCGCCTAGGTGGAAGTTGCTTTGGCAACTCCTTGGGCATGACGTCCTTGAATTCTACCAAAACTGCAGTATTCTCCGTCGAAAGGCTCTCCTCCTCGAGGCTCTCGTCGCTCACCTCGCGGATTGCCGCAAGGTAAGTCATCTCACCACGGTTCACACCCCTTCGCAACTGCAAAGCAGAGAGGGTCTGGGAATTTACTGTTTTCTCCTGGCTTGCTAGGACCATGCACGGGGTTGTCTCCTCCATGATGCTTAATGTTCCAAGGTGTGGCATCGGAACCGCCTTTGACGAAGCCAAGAAGTCCATACCCAGTATGACTTGGAAGTCGTCTATGGGTGCGGCGGTGAAGTTTGCAGTGCTCTTCCAAGGTCCCACTGCAATTGCCACGCCTTTAGCAACCCCTACCACAGGTTGTGCCTGCGAGTTGACGGTCTTGATCCTATTTGTGTCCTTCTCGAGGGAAAGGCCTAATCGCTTGGTCTCCACCTCCGCGACAAAGTTATGAGTGGCTCCCGTGTCGACCAGCGCTCGTGTGGCCCTGCCGCTGAGGACCACATCGATGTACATTAGTCCCTTGTTGAGGGATTTGGTGTTGCTTGCCAACCCCTGAACCGCTTTAACAAGCCTAAGAGCGCCCATCTTCGTTGGTTCGGTGCTGCCCTCACCCTGCTCAGTTTGGACAACATTTACCTGTTTTTTTTTTTGGACAGTCTCTCGCCCAATGGTTCTCGCCACAAACGTAGCACATCAGTTTTTTGGATGGCCCCACAGGTCCTTTGTCGCGACCCCTGCACTCCTTTGGGTCGCGGCGTTCTCCCCCACCCTTAGCCTTGCTCGCCTTGGGTGTCCTGCCGCGAGACGGATCCGCCTACTCATACTCAGGCAGCTTCTCCGCTAAGGCGATTGCAGAGCCCACGTCTTGCACGTCGCACCCCACAAGTTCTTTGTTCGCCCATGGTTGGAGTCCGTCAAGAAAGAAGAATAGACGATCTTCTTCCGCCATGTTGGTGATGGACAGCATCAACTTGGAGTACTCCTTGACATACTTCTTGAGAGTCCCGGTATGCTTGAGCCGTCGAAGTTGCCTCCTCGCAAGACATTCGACGTGCTCGGGATAGAACTGCGCCTTAAGCTCGCGCATAAAGTCCTCCTAAGTCTTCAATTCGCATTGGCCCTTCTCGGCCTCTGCGGATCGCCGACGCCACCACAGCATCGCATCGTCAGTGAGGTAATGGATGCGGCCTAGACTTTTTCCTCCTCCTCGTCTAGCCGCAGCGCCTTGATGTAGCGCTCCATGTGCCATAGGAAGTTGTCGATTTCTTTTTCGTCACGCGTTCCCCTAAAAGATTGAGGCTCGGGGACACATACCTTTGAAGCATACTCCTTGTGAGGTTCAGGACCACGCCCCACCGCTTTCTCAAGGATCGTAACCCGTGACATGAGGTCCTCGACCTCATCGACCCGGGCAACAAGATCCTCGATCAGGGTATTTCGCTCTTCGTCTCGACGAGTAATGGTCTCCTGAAGCTTTTGAAGTTCGGTGCGAAAGGTTGTCATTGTAGTAGTTACACTTTCCTCCATGCTGCGAATGTCATCAACAAACATTTCAAAAGTTTAAGCCAAATCAGAATATTGTTCACCCATTTTTGCCACGACATCCTCCAATAACGCGAGGCGGTCCTCCAAAGGAGTGTCATCCCTCGTGATGGCCTTCACCTCTTTGCTCCTGCCTCGCCTGGACTGCTTTGGAGGTTCAGCTGCAACATTGGTGATGTCAGCATCTAATGTTGACATGGTTCCCAGCTCGAACCGGCTCTGATACCAATTGTCACGAACTTAAGCTTTTCGCCTAGCAAAAGCTCGTGCGGCGCCCGCCTTCCTACTCGAAGCGGGCAAGCCTTGCTCTCTGTTTTCTAGCCCGGACCTTCGCGCCCTACGACTAAGTGCAAAAATAGAGAAAAGAGAAAGGAGTAGAGGTTCCGCAGAAAAGCTAAGTACTCTCTTTATTTAGAAAATAACAACTATAAGATACAACTCTCTCTTTGTTACTTTGGCCTTAGCCAACCCCACTATTTATAGGCTCATGTACATAACTCACCCACTAAGCCTGCACTTAAGACACCCACTAATGTCCAAATTAAATACCCACTAAGCCCACTACAACCTTGTGAGTTATTCATAACTCTTGGCATCCCTTGTCATTGATGGCATTGATAAAGAAGGTTGCAAGTCTCTTCACTTTCCCACAAATAATGGCATTAATGAAGGAGGTTGCAAGTCTCTTCACTTTCCCACAAATGATGTTGAAGTTGGGCCTCCTTGACAAGCCAACTTTGGTTTGGGCTAGAAATATAGACTGAAATTTTCTGAGTCCCTAACATTATGTTCTTCATTCGTTTTTTTTTTTTTTTTGTGATTTTTTTTTAGGGGGATTGGCCTTTGTATCCCCACGTGATTTTTTTTAAAAAAAATATTTTTAATTTGTAAAGCTTTTTTAAAAAAATATATAAAATTAGATAATTTTTTATCTGTAGTTTATAAAAAGTTAAAAATAGATATACTTGATTTAATTATTATATAGTTAAATTTTTAATTATTTTGGATAGATCTAGTATTTTATATAAGATTTGCGATAAAAATAATTTTTACTTTAAAATTTTTATTTTTTAATTTAAAAAATTAAAAATACTAATAAAATTAAAACTAAATTAAATCAATTGATACTTAAATTTGTTTAATTTATTTGCCATATAATTTATTGCTCATGTTGTTCTTTTTCAGCATGTTGTTCTTTTTCTAACTTTCTTAAATAAATTTTACTAGTAAATTTTATTATTATATTTTAATTTCTATTCTCTATGAGGTATAATTTTTTTTTAACATTTAAAAAAACTTACCACTATATTAATTGATTAGTATAGTAAGCTATATATAGTCAATATTCATAATTATTTGACTAAATCTTTCAAAATAACATTATAAAAGCTTATTACGAACAAAAAAACTATAAAAAAAAACGTGCTAGAGCGTGCCACTGGGAGGTCATGCGTATCTATCGACACGCAAGTGTGCCGCGTGTCGGCATGGAAGCATACCCGTGCCATACCGTGCCAGGCGGACAATGACACGTCTCCGTGCCAAGGCACTTTATTCCTTTATATATATATATATATATATATATATATATATATATATATATATATATATATATATATATAGAGAGAGAGAGAGAGAGAGAGAGAGAGAGAGAGAGAGAGAGAGAATCAACCGTCCCTAGCGCAAGTGGCAAAGGGCTTGGTGGTTGATACCTAAGGTCCCGAGTTCGAAGCCTAATTGCTTCACATTTCCAACTAAGTTTATTTCAAAAATAAACGAAGCGGGTAGCATGCTACCTTTCTCTCAAAAGAGAGAGAGAGAGAGAGAGAGAGAGAGAGAGAGAGAGAGTAGGGTTGTTGTGCTATTAGGAGCATATTTGAAGTATCTAGAAAATAAATTGTAATTTTTCATTTTTATTTACTTAGTGATCGAAAGGACTAAAATGGACAGCTAAAAATAAAAATCTTACAAAAAGTTATGATGAAGCTCTAAAATTTTCGATCAGAGATTTTGATCTTGTTGTAGATAGTATAAAAAATTTTCTATCAAAATTTCGTCTGATTTAAATACTTTTACACCGTGAAACATGTAAACGGCACATATCAACCATTAGATATTATTAATTTTGAACCCTTTCGATTATCAGGTAAATGATAACAAAAAAGGCTTCACATTTCCAACTAAGTTTATTTCAAAAATAAACGAAGCGGGTAGCATGCTACCTTTCTCTCAAAAGAGAGAGAGAGAGAGAGAGAGAGAGAGAGAGAGAGAGTAGGGTTGTTGTGCTATTAGGAGCATATTTGAAGTATCTAGAAAATAAATTGTAATTTTTCATTTTTATTTACTTAGTGATCGAAAGGACTAAAATGGACAGCTAAAAATAAAAATCTTACAAAAAGTTATGATGAAGCTCTAAAATTTTCGATCAGAGATTTTGATCTTGTTGTAGATAGTATAAAAAATTTTCTATCAAAATTTCGTCTGATTTAAATACTTTTACACCGTGAAACATGTAAACGGCACATATCAACCATTAGATATTATTAATTTTGAACCCTTTCGATTATCAGGTAAATGATAACAAAAAAGCACAAAATATATTTTCTAGGTATTTCAAATATGTTAGATCAAGTTTAACAGAACCAATTGTCGATTCAGAAGTTCCATCATCAAAAATGGCTTATGAGCACAGATGTCTCCATACTCCTTATGGCATAGCGGCCCTGCTATATATATAGCTAGGCTCCTATACTATCGATAGTACTGGAGCTCTGGTACTATAGTCTCATTTTCGATCTTAGGGTATTCAAATCAACGATCCACACCGTTAAATAAGATCTAAGGTTTATGAAGTTCTTAGGAATAAAATGTTAATTCTTCTCGACATCGTTTCCTTAGTAAACAACTCACGTCAAAATGAACGGTGGAAATTGAATAATCTTTAAAATTTAAGGATAGGACTTTTGAATTCAAAATCAAAGATGCAGATCTTGATTTAAATAGTTTAAAATATTTTCTATCAAAATTTGAATAAATTTAGATTCTTCTACACCGTTAAACTACAAACTCGCCATAGTAGCTATTGAAAATTAAAAATTTTGAAATAGTTTGATCATTAAGTAAACTATGTTGAAAAAATATAATTTTTTTTTCTAAAAACTTTAAATATCTTAGATCATTTTTAACGGAGTGGATCGTTGATTTGAACTCCCTAAGATCGAAAACGAGACTATAGTACCGGAGCTCCGGTACTATTGATAGTATAGGGGTCTAGCTCTATATATATATATATATATATATATATATATATAGACAATTTAAAATTCATAGTGTAATATAAGCAAATATTCATAGACATTTTAAAATTGAAAATAAAAACACAGAAGAAAAAAAAAGAATTTTGCTATAAACGTTCAATTCCGAGCCAAATTCGAAGATGGCTTGAAATTAAGGAATTAAATATCCATCCGTGCCTTACGGCATGGAGCGATACGTATCGTGCCACCAATTAGGCGGCACGGTATAGAGGGGGTCTCTCTTGGCCCTCCTGTGCCGCGATACCCTTTGAGTATCGAACGAGACAGAGCGATACCCAGAGAGTATCACGGTACGTGCCGCTGCGTGCGCACACAGGCACAGTGTTTTAATTTTTTTTTTTTACTTCGACCTTTTGTATTTTTTGGTTTCTTGTATAGACCTTTATCCCTCTCTCATTTATTTTCTTCTTTTCACTTCTACATTTTCTTCTATTCTGCACTTTCTTTTCTTTTCTCTCACGTCTCTTACTCTATTTTTTTTCTTTATATTTTTTTCTCCCCTTTTTTCTTATAATTTTTTCTTAAAATTTTTCCTTTCAATCTCTTATTATTTTTTGATCACTTCAATTTTAAAAGAAAAGTAAAGAAATAGTAAAATCGAAGATTTACTTATTAGATAAGTAAAGAAATTTAGAACTTAAATTTTTTTCCATACATTTAAGATATATTTAACTTGTAAAGTTTCTTTTGTAAAGAAATATAAAATTATACAAATTTTTATTAACAATTTACAAAAATCTGAAAATATATCCACTTGATTTAATCATTATATGGTCCATTTTTATTTTTTTTGTACGAATTTAGTATTTTGTGCGAGATTTACGATATTCTTAACTTTGAAAATTTTATTATTAGATTTAGAAATATAAAAATTCTAATAAAATCGAAAACTAAATAGAAGCAATTGATATTTAAATTTGCTTAATGTATATAAATAAATTGCACAAGTTTTCTTATTTAAATTTAAGAAAAATTAATTTTCTTGGATGAACTTGCAAATTTTTCATAAAAATTTTAAAAAAATTAATTTTTTCGGATTTATATTTTATAATTTTTAATATTCTAAAAAATAAAAGATAAATAAATAAAATTTAAAAGTTAACAATTTTTATTATTGCTTAATTTATTCATAGTATGGTTTATTATTAAATTTTCATGGACAAATTTTATAATTTTTTTAAAAAATAAATTTCTTTAATTTTTCATAAATATTATATGAAAATTTGAAAATGAAAAGAAACTATCAGTACATTTGGGATCTCATTATTAGTTTAGTCATCATATGATCCTTCATCGAAAATACGAATGGATCTTGCAAATATTTATAAAAATTTAAAGAAAAAATAATTTTCTCTATGAGCTGTAGTTGTATTTAACTTCACCAATAAAGAAAACTACTACTATATTAAGCTATTAACTAGTAAGTTAGTAAGCTATTATTGACATTAGATCAAGACAAATCAATACATAGCCAAATTTATAAATATTACTCTAAAATTTTTAAAATAACATTCTAAAGCCTTATTGGACAGAAAAAACTAAAATAAGACCATACAAAAGCGTGCCACTAGGAGGTTCTGCGTGCCCGTCGGCACGCAAGCGCGCCTGTGTCGTATCGTGCCAGGCAACGTCCGGCACACCCCCGTGCCACGGCACTTTAATCCTTGCTTGAAATTAGCTCGAAAAAAAAAAAAAAAAAAACCTTTTTCGTGGTGCTCAAATTCATCTCGAATTAGATTTCGAGTCGAACTCGAACATGCCTTATTCTGGCTCGAAATTCATTCGAGCCAGCTCGAATTTGGCTCGAATCTAATTCAAACCGAATTCGAGCAAGGCCCAGCTCGCTCATGTTTGGTTCGTTTGCACCCCTAGATATACATATGTAGATCTATATAAGGAAACCATTCTTCTTGGCTTCTATGTTACATCTACCAATACTCAATAATAGGAACATAACTTGTTAACCAGTTGCCAAAAAGAGGGCATGCATAGGTGAACAAATGTTCAAACAAGGGTACTATTGTAGCTCTGCAGCACTCATTAGCTGGCTGCCTTTTGTGAATCCAGAGAGAGAGAGAGAGAGGTAGAGACAAGGCCTCTGAGATTAGGAAGTCCTTAAGAAATAACTAACTTTGGATGCTACGAGATTCTATTGCGATTATCATCATTTTGATCAGCAGCTTCTCGCTGTAACTGTGAATAATTCCTCTATTTATTCGACAGATAGAATAATCAATTGTGACAATGGTTACCCATAACAAAGTTCTCTCTCCACCAGTTATCACTAAAATGTTTGCAGATACATAATATTGATGAGTGCCACCATTAATTCGATTTTGAACACAGAGCTATTCATCCAAAATATCTAAAATGATTCAAAACCCGAAATTATACAATGGTCAGATGTAATATCAAAATATTTACCTGTAAAAGCTGTCGCCGAATGAATTTCCAATTTGACTTTCGACCTGTAGAGTGAGGACATAATGGGCTGATCAAGGACAAAAGCTGCACTTGGAGGGGAAAAAGGGTCAGCATATTACTGTTAATACCTTAACTAAGAAGAAACTTGTAGTGATGTACCTCCGCTACATTCTGCCGAAGCTCACAAGTAATTCCAACCCAAGACCAAACCGATTCCAAAACTTGGTCATGATTGAGTCGAATGTCTATTGCATTTCGTTGAAAAAAGCGGGTTGCAATATCCATCACCACCTAAAAAATTTGCATTATGCCGCTATTAGTTGTAAAAGTCTGAGAAAAAGATATAAAATGCATAATTTTATTGATGCAATCTAGTTAGATGCTGATTAAAATGCAAGTCCATGCATAGAGAATCACAGTCCAAACTGACAATACACAAAAATTATGATAGTGAAGCGGTTGGTAGAAAAACGAATTCCCATACAATATAGAAAATTCAGAAAAGAGAAAAACCATAACATCCACATGTGAGCTATTCAAGGAGATTCGTATGGATTCACCGTATAAACCAGTTCATGCCAAAATTATGGGAAACTAGGACACTCAAATCTGGTTCTATTCATACCTTCGAACTACAATAAGAATTTAAGGAAATCAACGTAATTCATCCCGATTAAAATAGTTATGGGAATCAAAGGCGAGAAATGTTGGGGAGAAAAAACTATCATATAGGACACCGTCCTAGTTGATTCCTACATAAGGGCCAATCTGCAGGCTTACAAATACACCAAAGTGTCCAAAAGTTATGAGAGTAAGGAAAAAAAATATAAAATAACTATCATATAGGACATCATCCTTGTCTCCAACCTCCATAAAGAGGCCAATCTGCTGGCTCATAAATGCAATAAGGTATCCAAAACTCATGAGAGCTGCATGATTGAAGCTAACTACATAATATGAATATAATTTAAAATGAAAAGATAAAGTAACATACTGTACATTTGTATACAATTATTGAAATAAAATTTTCTGCTATGAAGGGGCATGAATGAAAGACAAGAAAATATTCAAATAAATAAATGGTATATAAGGCATTCTCTCACATATTCCACCAAACAGAAAATTAACCATGTTGTGAAAATGTTGCTTGGTAGTGAATGAAAATTATACCTTAATAACTTCAGCCTCTGTTATTGGTGAAGCACCTCCAATGATGTCAAAATCACCCTACACAAAAGTAAGGTGTTCGAGAATTTTACAGAAAACTTATGTTATCAAATGTTCCCATCAAAACTAGCTAAAGATAAAGGGAAAACAAGGACATGGAAAAAAAAGACATGAGAATGAACATGTAGAACTTTTGGAGATAGACAGTTAAACCTGAAGGAAACGACTAGGAGTTGAGTGACCAACTGCTCTTCTATAAACAGAGGACACTTCAAAACGTTTGAAAGATGATTTCTGCATCAAGCAAGTAGTGACATCAATCTTCATATTTAAACTAGGAATAATGAAGCAATACATAAGTCACACTTCCATAATCAAAGTGTATGCAGGTTATTTTTTCACATTTTACACTTTCATTAGCTGTACATGCAACAACCTCAGCAAGAACCAAACTAATAGTGCTTTTTATGCTTAGGGGGAGAAAAAAAAGAGTGAACTTGTCAAATAGTTAAACAATGATATTTACTTACAAATCATTTATTTGAAATAATTTACTACATGCGATGCCTAGATAAAAGCCCATAGAGCAGAATGCAAATATTAGAATTATGTGATGACGCAGATTACAGACACCACCACATATAATAAAACAACAGCATAATTACGAATTTCTAAAGCAAGATTATCAAAATAATATTTAATACTGATATTTTGTTTAACTTGTATAAATATAAGATATTGGAAACATGTCATCATGGAAACCATTTATACAGTCTCTGATACCAAAGCTCCTCAAACTGAAACAAACTGAAAGTATAATACTTGCCACCAGTGAAATCAATAATATTCTATCACTTTCATATTGCACAAAAAATGACTAACTGGTTACAGCCATGCAAGCACATGTTCAAAGTCTGTTATGTCAAAAGTAAATACAACAAGAGAGTTAATATAGGATGAAAACACTACTGCATCATTTCAAATAGCACAGCTGCAGTGTATCTCATGAATCAATTGCATCCCGTGAAAGCATGAAGAGAACAAGGCACTAATTTTGTCAAGTACCTGGTTTGTTGCAATCCAAGTAACAAATGGTATGCGTAACTCATGGCAGAGCTCAAGAATATTTCCTCCTTGGGTTAAAAGCTTCACTGACTTCCTGTTTATTAAACAATAACAATTAGAAGTTCCATCATGGAACCAACTAATAATGCCACGTAAAAATGTACAAACCTTATCCTCAGAACTTGGGGGTGTTTTCATGACAAAATATTCTATAACCATACAAAACATTCTATTAACCAGTAAAACAGTCTTTACCGCAGTTGATGGAGAAAAAAAATCCTAGCAGAACTTGATGAAATTTTTTGAAGAGAGTAGTGAAAGGTTATGTAGTAAAGTTAAAATTTCAAAATTCAGATATCAAATTCATAATGCACGACAGTTCTGTAAGGTTCATGCATTTTGAACTAACTTTCACAGAACAATCACCAATCCAAAGAGAAGTGAATGTCTGACCTATTAAATGGATTACTGCCATCCAAGATGTTCAAAGGTGATATCTCCAATCTCTTTGCACAATGTCTTTTAAAGACTTCCTTGCTGATTTCAACAACAACGTCTCGGATTTCTGTATCTAGTTCGGTGCACTGTGTGAAGGACTCGTTCATCATCATTTTTGTACTGCTGTCATGCTGACGACTCGATTTCATAATCAGTCTCTCCTCATTAAATATGGTAGATACAATTCGGTCATAAACATATGTGTCCTCGGGTGCCTGTATGGTTCTGAGTACATCTGCCCATCAAACTTCGAGTCAGTGTCAAAAGAAGAAAACCAACCATATGCTTTGGAATAAAATGCAACTTGATAAGATGCAATACTCAAAAAATGTGGGACAATATTGTTAACAGAAGCTGGTGCCCTCAAACACAAATGAAGAATGTTCTGGTAAACATAATGTTGTGAAAGTACACTACCGGAATATACAGTGGCTGCACTGCTCAATCAACAAATGTGCTATGCAACTGCAAATGCTGATGCCTGATGCCTATTCATCCAAGATTGACGGAGTAAAAAATGTACCTAATTTAGAACTTAATACATGACATGTGACTAAAGCAAAAGTAAACCAATAAGACAATCAATATGAGTGATGAAACAAGAAAAGTAAGAAGAGGTTATACATACATAAAGACTAGCAATTTAATTTTTCCTCACTTCGAGAGAGAGAGAGAGATGCCTATAAGTCGGAAGGTCCAAATTCTCACCATTCAACCACTCATCCTCCATTCTCGGAGGCAACTCATGTTGTAGAAGTTCAATAGCAGATGGGCGGTCAGAGGGGCTCGGTGATATCAAGCGTCGGAGCAGATTTGCCTGACCAGGATATTTTTCAGCCCAGGATGGAGGAATAACCTTCTGTTTAAGATCTGAAAGAACAATGTGTCGCTCCATTGCGGTTGCAAAAGGGTGCCATAGCTCGAAAAATATGACCCCTAAACTATACATGTCAACCTGAAACAAAAAATAAACCTTCAACAGAAGAAACGAAGGGGTGATAAACCAAAAAAAAAAAAAACAATTTAATGATCGACAAAAGATTCTTAGAGTGTTGAAAGACAATAATAATGTTTACAATACTCTAACAGCATTAATTTAATTGTTCAAATTAAAATATATATATAAAAAAATAGTCATATTAGTGCCATAATTGGAACCTCTTCATTAATCTGTGGCCAATTGTGCTCCACTTCAGGCGCTGTATAAAAATAAGTACCAACTTGACCAGTTCCATCAGTTGAAACTCCAGTTGCCTCAGTAGGAAAATATTGATCGTGATCCAACTGCTCCTTCTTCAGAAACTTCGCTGAAAGCAAATAAGACATACAATTAGATTTCTTTCTAGCATGCATATGGCCAAATTTAACAAAAAACCTATTACACGTCACAAGTAAAATAACCGCCAGTAAACTAATTTTGATTAAGGAAATATCTTCTAAAATGGATGATAAAAGTAATCTTCAAACAACTAACTAGATATCTTTCAAATTTGATAAACGCATGTATTTAGGCATTTAAGCTACATTTGTAGAAGATGATAGAAACAGTACCATTAGCAGGAAGAATGGTGAAAAATATATTTATGGCCCAAAAAGATGTTGTTGTAGCAACTTCAGCAAAGTGTGATTCCTAAAGAGTAAGTTGTGAGTTTACAGACCGTAAGGCCTTGATCTACTACTTTGTATAAAGCAGCTCTATTAAATATAAATCTTGGCTTCAACATTTGAAAGTTATAAAACATTAGAGATCAAAGATAGTTATAGAAATACCAGGATGTGTTTCTATCGAATGAACCACATCAATTTGTCAAGAGTTTGAATGCATGTGCTGAAAGTCATTTCCAGATGACCAAGTTATAACAAATACAAGCAAACAGAAAAAATAGATAGACAGTTAGTAAAAGGTTGTGTTACTACTTATCTGACTTAGCTGGTTAGTTACTATAATAGTAAGAGGAAAGACTAGAGAAGAAACTTGCAAAATATAAAAAATTGCGAAAGTGATCCAGAAATTTGCTATATTTGCATATTTATCCCAACAAACTGAACTTTATCATGCATATTGCTCTATATTTAAAAAATTACAAATATCCTTCTTATTTGATCGGTGTCAGGGGCCATTAAATTTGATTTTTTTTTTTTTTTTTTTTTTTTTTTTGACTGCTCTAGCAAAGCAAATATATCACTCGGACATTTAGACTGCTATATGTTTCTTCGAACTAATATATCCATCACATCATTTAGTTCGATCCTTAAACAACCCTCCCCTCCACCCCCTGCCAATGCCACCCACCCACCCACCCCCCCGAACACACCTACCACAAACGAAAAGAAAAATATCTTAGAGGGGACATGTATGAGAATTTTAAATTTCCACTGACGAGTACACAATTTTTTAAAATTTTCCAGGTTATATTTTGAAGTGCCCTCTCTTATAGTACCTTCATAATACCTCAAACTTACAATATAATATTATAACTCCCGCATGCACAAGCAACAAGAAAAAACAAAAAGAAAACTTAAATCTGGTATTCTAATACGGCTATATATGTATACTTACCAAGACCAAAGTCCCCAATTTTAATATCATTACGGACATCAAAGAATATATTGCTAGGTGTCAAGTCCCGATGAATAATTCCTTGGCTATGTATATGTGCGAGGCCTTCCACAATTTGCCGAAATAAATGCCACACATAGTCCTTATCGAAAGAAGAACTATATGATTCAAAATCTTGCCGTAAAGTCCTTCATACATCAAAAAGAAAAGTAAGGAAAGAAACAACAGAAATTGTATCATAGAAATGTATAATTATAACAACAATGGAGGAACTAAGGATGAGATAAGATCTTGTTTTATGGTTCAGAACTATAGTAAGGACTTCAGCTACAGTGGATATTAAATTTGCCAGACTATATAAATATAAAAGTTACCACTTTGAGTCCCAAAAGTGCTTCATTCGGCCCAAAAATGATAATATTCAAGAGGCATTTATGATGTTATAGAAGAACAAAGTAGTTAAGAATTAGAATGTCATGGTTGATGTGTTAGTGCCTAACCTCATGATTTTCTAGCAAGTCAATCCCGAAGACAAAAGTACATTCCAAGAGAGAATAATGGTCCAATATTACATAACTAAAATTAGGTACCAAAGTGTTGTGTAATCATCTCACATAATATGAGAGTAAACTTGTCAAAACAAAACAACTATTCAACAGAACGGAGACAACAATCATTCACAGATATAGAAGACACATCAATATATTCACTTCACAACAGCAGTTGACCAATTGTTTTGTGTACGGATTTATAGGATATCGTTTGTACTTTGTGGTTATAGAAGTTGTATCAGGCATCAATATTTGTCCATGCACACATAGCAGCACCAGAACGTAGTTGAAGAGAGTAGAAAGAAAGCTGGTGAAATTAGAATAGTTTGTGCAGTGATTATGACAGATTGTGGATCCCAAGTATGGTAGAGAAAGAATAGGCTCCAGTAATCTTTGACATTTGCAGGAGCCATTCTTAGAAATGGTCAAAGGAGAAGAAATAAGGGAAAAGGGTCACAAATGAAGAGGCTGAGCAATGACTGAAAGAAAGAGAAGCGGAAAATACATGAGTACAAGAGGAGAGAAAGAGGGCCAGAGTGCGGAGAAAAAAGAGGTGTAAAGAATGACTGTATCTAGCAGCTAGGATTATACTATGCTTCTGCTGCAACAAGGTGCTGGTCACCTCATGGCACACTTTCCCATGACACTCCATTTGAAAACAGAGAAACAAAAACTTCCAAATTTTTGTGAGCTTTTCTTTCCCTATCATTGAGAAAAAAATATATTATATATTACAAGAATAATATCTAGATCTCAAAAAGAATGGTTAGAGCGGTCTAACCAAGACAAGAAGGCCAAGTAACCTATTTACTATTTCCATGAGGTTTGCAACAATTCCATCTGAGCAAAAGGGCCAACAACCAACAAATAGCCGGATTTCAATAACAAAGTGCAGATATTTAGAAAATTAATGCTCAAGACAAAAAAAAGTTCATTACATTATAATAGATCCTCATCATTTTCACTCGGTTCCAAACTATTAGTAATTTCAACTAAACAACAAACTCTAACGATAGGATACTTGTATAGATGGTCTAATAACCTGAGTAGTATTCAAACCATGCATCGCCTTCTTTCTGCACTTATGGCTTAAAGATTACTGCCGTTGATATACTTAGTTATTAACAGCTCTTGTACTACAATAGCACTTGCTTCAATAGTTCATAACTAATTATAGGATATGTGACACACCAATAGTCCCACATCAGATAGTATAAGAACTATGCCTCAATATTTAAGAACTAGCACTCTCGTACAGGTAGCTTGGGCTTAAGCATTTTGAACCAGTGGTTTGGGTCCCAACAAGTTTCTAATTCTAGTGGGTTAACTCAACAGTAAGGTTGTAAATAGCGGATAGCAGGCATAAAGCGTTTGGAGTAACTCATAGAAAAATAGCGGATAGCGAGTTCTATAGCGGGCACTAAAATCCTATAGCGGATTTCACAAAAAACTACTTAATATGTCTATATTCTTTATAAAAAATGCATATGATTTTGAATAAAAAAACAACCATTACCTTTTTGTAGTAGTACATGCTTGTACATATTTAATGTCATTATCTTGAAAATAACTTCAAAATATTATGATTTAGCAAACCAAAAAGGACAAAAAACCAGAAAATCTCGAGTCCATTTACAGGTTTTTGATCATTTATTTACCTACGAAACCTGATCTGCGACATTTTAACCCATTTGCAATTTTCAAGCTTTTGGGATCATAGCGCCCGCTTCGACCCCGCTTCATAGCGCTCGCTTTAGCGGGCCGAACGGTGCTAAAGAGACCGCTACAAACAGACTCCTCTAAATCCTACTTTAAACATTATGCCGTAGCAATAGCATAGTAATTTCGCTACAGCGACAGCTATAGCAGGGTTAACGGCCGCTATTTAAAACACTGGTCACAATAAACATATCATATTAGAGCGCCAACCAAAAGTGTGAAATTGTGTAATATATAGAACAAAGTGCTGCTCCATGTACATGGTAGGAACCACCTCTTGAATTTTAGAGTCCTGGGCTAATTTTGGGGTCATTTGGCCAAGAGTGTTTGGCTAGTCTGATAAAAAAAATGATTTTTCTAAAGTGATTTTAGAAAGCTTTTTAGTAAATTTTTTTGTTGAAGTGATTTTGTAATGTTGTTTAACGTTAGTAATAATTAATACTAATTAATATTACATGCAAATATTTATTTTTAAGAAAATGCATGCTAATACTTGCAAAAGAAAATACATACTAATATTTGTTAATAGATTTCAAGTTACCAATAACTATTTTGTATAAAAAAATGCATAATAGTAAATATATGTTAGAATAACAATTTATCTAAGTGTGCTAACACTATCTGTTATAATATTCTGGTATGATTAGATTTTACTTATCCATATTAACATCCTCATGTTGGTCAAATTTAACTGTTGCAACATTTTGATCCATATATAGTCATAATTAATCAAAAAAGAAAGATTATTTATTCTTAAAAATTATCTTTATTATTTTGATACAATTTTTAAAGCACTAAATTTCACAAAAAAGATGCAGAGCAAGGAACACAAAATTTATCAAAAGTTAATATGAGATCTACAAGGAAAAAAAAAAAAAAAACTGTTAGTCGGCCCTCAGATCCGGCAAGGCCTGATGCGGCCGGCGGGGATCCGGCCTCCCAGTTCTCGCGCGCACTCACTGGCCTGATTTGGCCAATCCAGAGAGAGAGAGAGAGAGAGGGGGGGGGGGGATGAGTTGAAGAGAAAGGATGGTGGGAGAGGAAGGGATGAGTTAGGAAAGTGCTGTTGGGGAAGATGAGTTGGAGAGGTAGAGAGGAGAGAGAATATATAGTTGAATACATTAAAATTAATATAACACGATAGAGGAGAATTATGTTATTTGTTAAAGAGCAGTATGAGTATTTTTGATAAAAAATTAAAATGAAAAATTGGTTTTGTGGGAATCAGTTTTGAGAAATATTTTTTTTCCTGCTTCTAATTCTGGGGCCTTGAAAAACAGTTTTCTGATTTTCAAAAGCAGAATCAGATTTTTCAAAAGGTGTTACCAAACAACCTACTGAGCCCAAAATCACTTTTAGGCCAAAAGTGATTTCCAAAAGCTGGGCAAAACACCCCCTGAGTGGGTCTAGCGAGGAGATTGTGACACCCCAATAGCCCGAAACTGGATAGTACAAGGACTATACTCCAGTATTTGAGGGCAGCACTCTATTATTAGTAACATAGGTTTAAGCATTTGGCTAGTGGTTTGGGACCAACAAGGTGCTGATATTAGTGGACTGGGACAGTTGTTAAATTAGAAGGCAATCATAACAGCAGGTTAAACATAACAAACTGCAAGACAAAAAAGATGAGCAAAAATATTATACCTAGGACAATACTCCATTTGTATGTACAAGTATGTAGATTCCTGCATGTTATCACCAGTAACATCTTTCGAGCTGACACCCGTATAGGTTCTAGTAAAGCTGTCTGCAGTTCTAGATCCCAAAGCACTCTCTCCATGATAACCACCATATTCAGTTTCAAACCATGCCTAAATTTACCAAATTAGAGCAAAAATAAGAAGTCAAATTAGATGGTTGTGTTGGTATTTGAGTTCAAAGTATTGTTTAAAATGCAATTATGCAAGTAGAAGCCCCAATTGCCTTGTAACCATGAATTACTGGTAAGTTACAAATCAAACTGCTAGAGAATAAATTTCGTCGGATATTGATCAAATAAACAAGCAGTATATTCAGAAAAATACTCGACAGCTGTTTGTTCAAGTCATGAATAAAAAACTTGTTTATTACTGGAAATGGGCACAATATTTAAGATTTTATTGACCTATCGGTTCAGCCATATGATAAAGTCAAACTATACATGTAAAAACATTAATTTGTAAAAGAACGTAGTAACCTTGATACCGAGTATAATTAGAAAACTTTCATTTGGGGCAACCTTCTGTTTGTCCAAAAAACCTATGTAAATAACTTTTTCAGTCTTAGCAGACTAAAACATTTTTCGGCGCAGTTTCAACACTCTTCCTTTATAATCTTTGTAAAGTTTGCTTAGCAGCACTCTCATAATTAAACTTCCAAATTATAAATACAAAATTCAATAAAGAGTAGAAAAGGAATGCAAACTTTGGCAGATATGAGCTGAACATATTATTAACAAATGTCTTCTATTGTGCAGTATATGTCAGCTTAATCCTCCAAACTAAGGCAGTGTTCATTTAGGCAGACAATTGTAAATATTTCACATTCGTGTATAGGTGGAAAACACAATGCTTAGAGAGAGAGTGAGAAAGAGATAAAAGAGAGCATCATTAAAAAGATATTTTATTTCCATCTTTTCAATATAAATTATTACATGCCCTTGATATGAGGCTTATGAGCGCACCAGTTCAACCACTTTGACATGTCATCTTTCGATCGGCCCTTATTTATACTATACGGAATTACAATAATAGAGAAGAGAAAACTTTCTCCATTAAAAGAGATATGTTTTCTGCTGTGAGTACTAAATGATATTTAAAGGCATGAGACAAGAAGACCACCAAAGTATCAAGTAAGCCATAAAGATGAAAAAACACTCACCTGATAGTACCGAACAACATGTTTATGCTGCAACCGTGAGAGAGTGGCTACTTCTCTGAACGCCTCGCCAAAATTATGAGAAGCATCAAAATGACAAAATAGCGAACAATTAACTCCAAAATGAAGAAATATGGAATCAAAAACTAAGAACAAAGAAGCCGGTAGGCTTTATAAATTGATATAAAAGGTAATTTTAGTTCAAGACATGACAATGAAAGTAGTAAATCACAAGAATAAAAAAGCATTAGAATTTACAAATTAACTGAGAAATGTCATACAAAATGAAGAAATATAGAGTAAAAAACCTAAGAACAGAGAGATCAGTCATTTTATTAAACTGATATGAATGGTAACTGCAGTTCAAGACAAGATAGTGATAGTACTACTTCACAAGAATAAGAAATTATTAGAATTTACAAAGTAACTGAGAAAGGTCATAGTTGCCATATTTGAAATTTTGAACATAACAAGGACAAAACACACAAGCAACTAAATCCATGAAAATCCTGAATTGAATAGATAAGATCTTGTATAACAAGGTCTACTTAGCGACACTTTAAATTATTATATTAATTCTGTCAATATACTTATAACTTCACCAATTCAATGCTATTAATTTGATTGATATGATAACCCGACAGAAGACTTGGTCAATATGTCACGGAAACTCCCTAACTAAGAAATTTTGATAAAATTCCAACTTGCGGTTTTCTCCACCTGGTATTGGTCCATGAATTCAACACCATAAATGTCAAATTGGTAATTTAGCTACCTTAAATCACTCAATAATATATATTTTTGCTATGACAGATATAAAACATCTTTTTCCCACCAAGTTGAAGCCTACTAATTTAATCCCAAATAAATATAGTAAAATGAAAGAATAAAATAGTCTTTGTACTTGACAAACTGGAAAAATTAGCAGGCCTAACAGTGAATATTTGATTTTTTTTTTAATTAAAAGATATCACAGTAGTATCACTAGCTTGCGCCAAGTGCCATTACGGTGCAAGATCCTGCACAGTATCATTAGCTTGCAAATTTGCACTCAAGGTGTACACACGAAATGCTTCTCACAAGAGAAGTTGACAAACCAAGGCTAGGCTTTGACACAAGATTTTTTTACTGTGTGAAAAAAGAGAAACAAGTTTGGAAAACATTCATTAACAATATATAAAGAAGAAGCCGTTCAGTTGCCAAGGCCAAAGATACATAAATAGAAAAATTAATTAAAGAGCAATACTGAGCAAAAATATAAGACCTCAAAATCTTCTCATTAAGAGGGCTTTTATCCTTGAGACGAATCTTTTTTACAGCATATTGGCGTCCATCTAGCTTATTCTTGCATAATGCAACATGGCCAAATCCCCCATGTCCTACCAAAAGAAGCATTATAGAAACATCTGAAGTTAAACTACCATCCTACAGCTTAAACTTCAATGGTACTCCACTCTTCAATAAGCATCTAAAAGTTTAACAATGAAATGATATGATTTCACTCATAGATCAACTACAAACGTTTTACAAAATCACTATCATGGCTGAAATGGCATGCCATATGAATCAACATGTTTGGTAAAATTTAGCAAAACATATAGGGTGATACTTCCCACTATTCTTCCATGCTTCTGTGTTAGGCTTTCTCTTACTATTTTTTTTCAAGAATCCCCTTTGTGAAAAGCATCTCTATCGAAGAGCATTCAAACAAATTTTAAAAAAATTGTAAAGCACTCTAGCCATGCATGGGCAATTCCCTATTGTAGGCGGTTGGAGGAATTTAACTCACAAAAAGGGTAGCTGGAGGAATTGCATGAGAAGTCTTAAAAGAAACAAACCAAACACCATTCCTCAAGCATCTATAACAAAATCGCCCTCCTTATATTTCCCCTCTAAAGTCTAAACATCCAAATCACATCAATCTTAATAGCTTTCTCTAACCACATATATATCTCCTCCAGGTAAGTAGATTAATACTACTTTGGCCTGTTTTATCAAAAATCCAAGACAATTTTCAATGAATTTTCATTCACTAAAGCAGCAAAATGATGACATCAGATCCTCATATCATTATTTTTTTTGCATTACATAAAATTTCTTAAGTGAAGTATTTCAAGATTTTAAAAGGCCTAAGACAAATGTTTGAATCTATCATCTTGGTCCTATATTATCATCTTTTGCCACGAAAATTGCCTCTTATAGTTATTTCGAATTGTGTCTTATCAACTATAATTCAACTGATCTGTAGATTGAAAGCTATGTAAGCTACTCAGTTGTTGACTAGCCACCACCTTTCAGGTGAAGTGCTCGAAAGCATCAGACATTACCATCAAAATAAGTAATGAAATTCAACATGAACGCCTTACCCAATGAACGGACCTCCTCAAAGTCATTTAGATAACGAGAATTTGATCTAGATGAAGCAACATCGCCAGTAAATCCACTATCTCCTTTCCAAAATTGACAGAACTGTGAAGAGATCTATACAGCAGAATCAAATAAGAAAAGGGAAGACAAGTTAAGCAGAGAAGAGCGCATATTTGAAAGGAGAGAAGCGCATATATCAATTCAGAGACAAACCAAATGTTGTTCAAAAGCATGATCAAAAGCTTTATCAAAATTGGAAGAAGGTGCAGCAACTATATCTCTAGCCCATCTGGAAAGCATCTGTATTATAATCAAGTTAAGGAGAATTTACTTCAATGATTGATATAGAGGCAAAAGCAAATAAAGATAACATAAAAATTCCAGAAAATACCCCAAATTTGCATAACTCTGAGGATATTTCTGGCAAAGAATTAGAATATGATCCTTTGGAGCAAGCGAGACGGAGTAAGTGTACCTAATCAGAAGGTAAAAAACTTGATCGCGATGAAAAGATCCTATGAAAATTATATTTATGTCATAGGCAAATGTTCATACCAAAAGAAGATCTTTTTTCTTGTTCAGAGGTGCATCATCACATGCCACTGAAGCAAAAGAAGACATTGAAGAGCCGATGTCCGAGCCAGAACCATCAGCTTTCCGTACTTGCTCCTCAATGTCAGTGTCCTACAAGAGAAAATAAATTATGCCTTGCATGTTCTGCATATAATTAGACATTATTCTGCATATAATCAGGCATCAGTCACTCATCAACATTCTATTTTTCTTGATGTAATTCAGCTTGAGCTGTATAACAAAGGACATATGTGCCAACTTCCAAATTCTTTGATTATGCTGATTCAGGATAATAGAAGGTTCCAAGTTATGCCTTCAGGAGTTCTATAAGAAAAATCTATACGCCAAACAGGGCAATGTTAGTGTAACGGAAAATGTCCAAAGGAACCTTTCAGATTAACAATTTCGAACTAAACATAATAATGCAAAAAATAGAAGGTTACCTCCCTCACTTATCCTGCTCCTGAATGTTGTAAAGTGATGACTCTATATTATAACATTCAAAGAGTGTAACTCTTACATATAGGTAAAAATATTACCACAAATATGACAAACAGGAACTGTAGCTTTCTTTTGGCATCAAATGTAAAGAAGATGATATGTAAGTAGCTAAAATAATGCAAGGGACGGGACAGCATATGCAGAAGGTTGGTACACAGGGGTGCTATACTCTATTAGTTATAGGGAAGTTCATAAATATAGCAAATAAATCAAATAAGATGAAAAGTAGAAAGTCAGATAAATAAAAATATAGAAATAACATTTTGGAGCTACATAAGTAGCTCTTTGACCCATTTACTGATTGAATCTACAGTAATACTTAGGCTCAAATGAGTCTTATGCGATTTGGCCCAACAAAGAGCAACAAGGCGTACCGCAATTGTGTTCACTGAGTACTACAACAACATGATAAATAAGGCCTTGGACTTGCTAATACCGTAACTATGTAGGACACATTTTGTATTGAGAGTCATCTACCACTACAAGGCAAAACAGAGATGGGCTGAAAGAATATAGGAATATGCTTCTCCGTTGTTTGGTCGGACCGTAAAAAACATATCGCAACCAACTCATTGCGATATCAAAAATGTCATATTACATACGGAAACAAATGGGGTAGTTTTCCATCATACTTTCTCACAGCATGAAACACAATCTACCCACAATCCCAAACAAAGGCATAACCAAGGAAAGAGTTTCCATATAGTTGAAGGCCATTGTTCGTTGAACAAGAAAGAGAAGTGTAATACTATTGAAACAAAAAGTACTCTCTCTTACCTCAAGCTGATATTGTGCACTGTCATAACTCTTCTCAGACGTATCAGCAATTGAATTTTGATCATTGATAGAAGCTGATTTGACGGCACTCTCAGTTTCCTCCTCAACAGCATTTAATTGTATCTCAGCTTCTGGTGTAACGCCATACTTTGCACCATGCAACACTTCAGCTAGCACATTTTGGGAGTGTCTCTCTTTAACAATATTCTGAGCAACAGATGAAATTTGGGATTGAAATATGATGCTCTTTGCCTTGCTTTTATCAATTGGTCGACTTTGTGGCTCAAAGACTTTATTAGAGCTACCATTTGCTACTTTTGCACCATGGCTGCCCCAACTTGTGGTATCCCCAAAGAAGTCACCATAGAGATCGATAGAGCTAGTAACACAGGGAATCTCACGAAAGGATCCCTTCTCAAGTCTAGCATTTAGATCACCATCAAATGATTGATCCTTGTTTTGACCCAAATGAAGTACCTGCATATATTAGGCACTTGATAATTGAACCAGTATCCCAGTCCATCAAGAAAGCTACAAAATTATCAAATATTTACGTGATATAAAAACAGTAAGTAGATCGTGGAAAAATAAAATTTACTACCAGGCAGGAGAAATGAATGACAGAAAAGCAAGAAAATTAGGACAATTATACTTATCATGGACAAGAACGAGCATGTCCCAGGATATGAAGTGCCACCCCGTGCCGTACGGCACGGGGCGGCACGTACCGTGCCCCCAACACGGTACTGGGGGGGGTGCCACAGCACCCCCCCCGTGCTGCGATACCCGCGAGGGTATCGCGCGATACCCTCGCGGGTATCGCGCGGCACGGGCGGCACGTTCCGCCCGTGCCGTTTTTTTCTTTTCCTTTTTTTTTTTGTTTTTTTTTTATGCCGCCCCCCCTCTCCTCTCTCTCTCTCTCTCTCTCTCTCTCTCTCTCTCTCTCACACACACACTCAGTAGTTTTGATTGTTTTTTTTTTTGAGTTTTTTTTTTTTGAAGATTTATTTATTTATTTATTTGGTGGGTTTTGTGTTTCTCATCTTTTTCTTCTTTTTTTTTGGTAGATTTTTTTTTTGATAGGTCCTTATGTTCTTCATTCGATTTTTTTTTGTGATTTTTTTTTTGGGGATTGGCCTTTGTATCCCCAAGTAGTTTTTTTTTATTTGAATATTTTTAATTTGTAAAGCTTTTTTAAAAAATATATATATAATTAGATAATTTTTTATCTGTTGTTTATAAAAAGTTGAAATAGATATACTTGATTTAATTATTATATAGTTAAATTTTTAATTATTTTGGATAGATCTAGTATTTTATATAAGATTTGCAATAAAAATAATTTTTACTTTAAAGATTTTGTTTTTTAATTTAAAAAATTAAAAATACTAATAAAATTAAAAGTTAAATTAAATCAATTGATACTTAAATTTGTTTAATTTATTTGTCATATAATTTATTGCTCATGTTGTTCTTTTTCAGCATGTTGTTCTTTTTCTAACTTTTTTAAATAAATTTTACTAGTAAATTTTATTATTATATTTTAATTTCTATTTTCTATGAGGTATAATTTTTTTTTACATTTAAAAAACTTACCACTATATTAATTGATTAGTATAGTAAGCTATATATAGTCAATATTCAAAATTATTTGACTAAATCTTTCAAAATAACATTATAAAAGTTTATTAGGAACAAAAAAACTATAAAAAAAACGTGCCAGAGCGTACCACTGAGAGGTCATGCGTATCCATCGGCACGCAAGCGTGCCACGTGTCGGCACGCAAGCTTCCCCGTGCCAGGCGGACAACGGCACGCCCCCGTGCCACGGCACTTTATTCCTTGGCATGTCCATAAGAAAAAATTAGGAAGTGAAAATGAGAAACAGAAGATGATAAACTTAGATGATGATCAGGTGGAATGACCTTAGGTTCCCTGACCTAGCATTCTACGACTCGTGAGACCTCCATAGTTCATTAAAGAAAGTGCACAAACAGCTCAACCTTAAAAAGGCTAGTCATCCTAATTTTTCAGATTCTTGAACAGATCATAATAAACATGATACATTCATCAGTTAGAGTATAGTCGTGTGATGTGTAAATAAGCTTAAAATGTTTTCCATCTTAATGTAACATTTGATCGGCACTCAAAGACGTTCCACAATGCATCTCCGGTAAGGCAATTACAGCTGTGGATACAACCCAATCAATAGAAGCTGGACCGAGTGGGTCTTATTTGGGTTTGGGTTAGGCCTAGTTTGCGTCTAGCAGACTAGTTTGATTTGGAACAGCCTACAGGTCTAACCTAGACAAAGGTGTCTAACCTAGAATAAGGAATTAAAATTTTGCACTAAAATGTTGACCAATGTGCACATTACCCACGAAGTTACACTAGCTCAAAACAAATATTGGACGAGGCTGGCCGCTGGCTATTTAATTTCTCCATCACATTTACTCTAGAACCACATAGCTAAGAATAAATCAAAAGGGAAGAGTATCAAACCTGAAAAACACTAAAAAGACATGATTAAGCCTTTGAAAGTAACTTCAATTAATAACATGAAGAGGGTCAAAAGACAAAGGACAAACATGGGCCCTTATGAAATAACAAACGAAAGCAGTTATGTGGCACACGAAAAAAAAAAAGCTTACTTACAGAATCCAGCATGTTGACCTTTGGCGCAATTTCAGATAGAAATTCTTGAGCAGCCTCTACCAAATTGAATATCATCACGCGTCCTTCTCGTGCATTAATGTTTGCCTAGACAAAATTAATCAGAGGATGAAGCATCTTAAACTAAATTTCAAACAGCACATACATGTAGGGTATGTTTGTTTCCCCAAAGGTGAAGTTCAGGTTGAAGTAGACTAAAGTTCAAGTGAAAATTATTTCTCTTCCACTGTTTGTTTTTATAGCTCTGTAACTGAAGTTCCCTCAGTTCTATTGTTTGTTTGGAAAGAAGTGAATGACATAAAAGTTGAGGTTACGCATCGTTAATCGTTTTTTGTTCCTCACTCTTTTTCTCCGTAATTGACTTCGGCTCACCCCAAGCTGAAGTCAACTACGGTATTTTTTGGAGTTTGAGTTTTGACTGAAGATGAAGTTACGGTGAACCAAACAAATGGGCATTTACGGCCAAAAACCACTTCACCCCTCTCCACTTTCGGTGAAACAAACACGCCAGTAGCGGCAAATGACGATAGTTAAAACAAATGAGGAACTCAAAAGACGAACTTCCGCTGTTTCAGAAATTCAGAAGTTGTATGATTTTTTATGGCCACAAGAATATAATTATCAACTTAGCATCCATCTAGCCCTGCTGTAAAAGATGAAGGCTAGAAAGAAGAACTGGAAAGCATGTAATCATCCTTGTATGATAAAATCGATAAGTGGTATGAGATTCTCACAATTGCTAACTCCTAATTGGAGAAAGGGAATGCCTATCAATGAAGTTAGGATACAACTGCAATGAAGATCATTCAACATATAAAGCATGAGAAATAGGAGCTATTTTCCCCTATTCTCTGATCTTACTAGTTTAGTCGCTCAATCTCAACTCTTTTGTACTTCCCTGGCAGCAAGTTAAGTTGACATTGAGGGGCATTTGATTGAATACTTGTTTGAAGCATTATTTATGAGCATGGTAATTGCAATTCAGGATAATATTCAAGATATTATTGAGAGATCATTTTTTATCTCCAAACACCAGCAAACTTTAAATGGCAAGATCTTTTACTAGCTAAATTGTATGGTTAACTAGCAGCAACTTGATGAATGCATAAATTCTCATGCACAACAATTTTGCATCATATGTAAATATTATAAATTAAGGTTAATATTAAAATTATGTAAATATTATTATGTAAATAACTCAAACAGAGAGGAAGACAATATTATAAATTAAGGTTAAAGTCAGACACAGTTTTGTTCACATTGTGGGAGGTAGTAAGAAAATGTGAAACCGTCATTGATCTTTTCGAAGATGGGCAAAGAAAATTTACTAGTAAACTTCATCTGATGAACAATGGTGACTTGTAAACAATAATTCCCTCTAACCTGGTCAACAAGAAGAGCTAGTAGCTGATCAGCATCCTTCTTGGATAAGCCTTTTTCTGGCACTATTTGCAACTTCGGACACTTGTGAGGATACCCAGGTAAGCATCTGATGTGGCTAAAGAAAATGTCAATAGAACATGACAACAACTATCAGAAAGGAACTTTGAAATATGACACTTGCCTAACATGAAGAAGAGCCGAAACATTAAGATCATCGAAACTTGTGTCATCAGAGTAAGGCCTGTGCTCATTGTCATGTCACAAATCTCATGAAATTAAGAAGATTATCTCCCACAAGATGAGCTAATTAAAAAATATAAAGAAGTGAATTAGTAACCCTACTACACAATGTACCTGAGCTTTATTTCATATTGCACATCAGGTAGTTCTGAAACAATTTTGAAGTCCTCTTGAAATATTGAAGCCCTCAAACAAGTAAGGAAAAGCAGTTTAAAGAGCAGAAAATGATTTATGAAATGATTAAAAAGATATGCAATGCTATTGAAAAATTAAAAATGTCTTCACTGATGTACCAGGTGAAATAGTGAGAAATAATAATCCATGGACCTTCAATTTAAGAGAGAAGAGGGCAACATTTTCGCATGACTATCATAAGAAAGTATGCCTGGAACTCATTTCAAATATATAAATCTGTTTCTCAAGAAATAAGGGATTGAACTGCTATAAATAATTTCTGTTGTAAACTCTTAACAGATAAGATGTTAAAATTGACAGATGTGGGCCTCTAGAGACTTATAGATTTATCATAACAGGAAACCAATCACAAAAGAACAGGGGGAATAACACATCATGAAAAGGATAACAAAAAACTGAAAAAATGTAGTCAATGGACAGACAACGAGGAGAAATGATCCCCTGCTTTCTCCTAACATTTAAGAGGCATGATAATTCATTGACCAGGAGAATTTACATGTTAGAACAATTAAGTTATCCCAGTTGTTCCAGAAAAAAGTAAATCAGAATATAATGTCCTAAAACATATGAATTATTATGGTTAACAATAACTAAAAGTCAATCACCTTTGATCAAGAATTTAAGTATCCATCGGCACGGTCCGTATCCACCGTGCCGTATCGTGCCAACAAGATACCGGTACGATACAGGCCCCGTGCTAATGGCACAGCTGAAAACCCTCTTTTCTTTAAATTACAAAGTAATTTTCTTAAGAAAGTTCAAAAGATTTAATAAAGATACATAATAAGTAATTAAAAAAAATTTATTGCTAAAGAAAATAAATATTTCATGCCATTATATGTCGGCACACATATATTTTTTATGACCGACACTCATCGGCACCGCTTGGCACGCTCCGTGTCGTACCGTACAAGCAAGTTTTCGGCACGACCCCGTACCACGGCACTTAAATCCTTGCCTTTAATGCAACTTTAAAAGAAGTTCTATCTGATATGAGCTATCACAAGAAAACTGCTACGAACATGCAAAGAGGCTTTTAGTGATAAATGTATTTCAAATAGCGGAGTGACATGGCAGGTTTTGGAATAGGCTTCAGATCATAGGATTTTCAAATAGACTTGGGAACTTTTAAAGGCAGGTTACGAGGCCAAAGTTGAATCTTTTGGTACCATTTTGAGGTTTTCCAACTCCTAACCTTTCATAAAGGCAACCCACTTTCGATGACATCATAATTTTTGAGCCGAAGTCAGAAAAGTTTAGTTATAACTTAACTCACTCCAGTGGTCGACTTTAAGTTACTTTTGCATTCACTTTCATAAACTAAACAACAAAGAAGATGCCACGTTCTGATAGTACTGCTTTCAGCGCTTCACTTTCAGCCAATCATTCACCTAAATAAATTCTATCAAACAACTTTACTAGTAGTACTTGTCTCTTTTCCACACCCTTGATGAACCATGAATAAACTGATAGAGTTAGGGCCTGTTGGGCTGCTGTAGGATACACTGTCGTATAAGTACTGCTATTAGCCCACCCCCAACAGCTTCTTTCTGCAGATTCTGCTTTTGAGACTCAGAATCTCCTTTCTACTTCCTGCTACAAACACTCTACTAAAGGCTGCTGCTGAAGGACTTATTTTAAAAATAACCCTAAAAACTTTTATAATTTGCAAAATGACCCTCTAAATTTCTTTTTTGCAAAACTAACCATGTTTTTGCCAGCTTGGCGCCACGGGGCCTGGATGACCTGAAGGCGGTGAATCGTTCACCGCCTTCAGTGTTTCTGCTAAAGGCGGCGAATCGAATGATTCACCGCCTTCACAATAACCCTGTGAAGGCGGTGAATCATTCATCGCCTTCAGTGTTTATGCTGAAGGCGGTGAACCATTCACCGCCTTCAGAGCATCCACCCCTTCACCCCAGAACTTAGCCAATTTTCAAAGAAAATTGGCTAGTGCATACATTGTATAATGAATAAGACGTTGAACCATTCGGCGCCTTCTTCACCACTAAACCCCTGCGCGGCACAGTGCCCTCTCTTTCCCCTTCACAGTCACACCCCTCTCCCCTCGCAGAGTACTCTCCCCCTCTCCCCACTCTCCATCGTTGTCGTCGCCGTCGCCGTCGCCGTGCCTAGCCTAGCAGCTCGTCCCTCTCTCCCTCTCTCTCTAACTGAGAGAGAGAGATCTATCCCTCTCTCTCTCACTGTCCCTCTCTCTCTCACTGTGAGATCTCACAGTGAGAGAGGATACTCTCACTGTCCCTCCCACAATTATAGTATAAAAATTTTATTTACAAATAATTTTGTTGTAATTAAAATAGCTAATCGTCACATATCACTAAGTGTTCATTGAGATGGACAGTTAGTTATGGATGAGAATGGTACAAAATATGTCGGCGATCGAAAAAAATTAATCGCGATACGTTTCGATTCTACATATACTAGTTCCGAGACGAGAATGTATCGTTTAGCAAATTGTACAAGAGAAGAATTTCGTTTAAAATTTACTATTCGTTGCCCCACGGTCGGTAATGAATATTTAGCTCACGAAATAGTAGATGATGAATAATTGGAAGGAATGATTGGATTATTTGAACATTATGGTTTTGTGACGGTATACATTGAAAAAGATCTACATCTGTCAGAGAATTTTGAAGCGCAAGGTAATTACACGAGAATGCTTCACAATTATATTGATGTGGGTTTATCCGCCAATGTCATGGGTGATCAAAATATTAGCAGCGATGGTGATGTGAGAATGACAAGATTAGTAAAATTTTAATAAATTGGTGAATATTTCGCTTATATGCTATCTCTTTTGGTAAGAGTTAATCATTATATATATTGCAGAGAAAGTGAATATTCGCCTATTGAGACTATTGTTCCTTACTCGGTTAGTAGTGTGCCACCTACGACCACACACACGCAAGCCACGACCTCACGTGGACAATGCACGACCTCCCGTCTAGAACCTAGGATGTCTCATCTACAACTAGAACCTTATGATTGGAAGTAAGGAGAAATCAAATTATATTTTTAATTAATGGGATGTAGAGGTGGTAATGTTGGAATTTTATTTTTAACAAATGTGCAGGTTATCTACTTCCTATGAATATTGGAATAATCCTCTTATTGATGAACTTGTTACTAATGTTAACGGGGGATGTGCTAATATTGACGAAGGATGTGCTAATATTGACGAGGGCGGTGATAGTGATATTAATCATGAGGATGCACCAATTAATGATGATCATTATAGTAGTGAGGATGACGATTTGAATGATCCATCTCTAGATATAGATGATGATCACGATGGAGGGTTGAATTTTCTTGCAAATGCAGTTTTCAATGAAATCGACAACCCACAAATAAGCAACGAATATGTAGACAATCCTGATGAAGAAATTGAATTTGTTGATCATCCGGAACATTTTCCTTCAGATAATAATTGGATAAATCAGTATGTTGTAGATCCTACAGAGTTTGATATTCGACAAATCAATATTGGTCTACCTAGCATTGACAGGACTTGGGTTGGACGCGTCTTTCATGAAAATGCATTTTTATTGGACGCTCTAGACCGGTGGCATATTGACCATAATGTTTAAATGAAAGTATTGAAATCTATTAGAATGACTTATACTGTCAAATGCACAGTAGATGAATGTCCACAGAGATTACATGCTCCAATTCCTAAAGATACGACGTACTTTAGGGTAAAAACATATGCTGATCCACACATATGTGTAATTCCAATGCTGAACGTAGCGCACCGTAATTATAATTCGAGCCTTATATGTCAATTGATTCTCCCGACATTAAAGGTAAGACTTAATATGACATCAAAAGAAATTCAAAAAACGGTGCGATCAACTTTGCATGTTGACATAACATATTGGAAGACTTGGCAAGCAAGGAGTAAAGCGTTACAGATTATTTACGGGAGCTGGGAGCAGTCATACACAGACTTGCCTCGTTACCTTACTATATTGAAGGAATGTAATCCTAGTACTTTATGGCGTCTGGATTATAGGTGACTCGCAGATGGGATTTGTCGCTTTAATCGTGTTTTTTTGGTCATTTGGACCTTCGATTCGTGGATTCACACATTGTCGGCCGGTAGTGAGTATTGATGCCACTCATATGTACGGCAAATACGAAGGTCGTGCTTTGATAGCGACGGCTGTAGATACAAATAATGGACTATATCTTTTGGCATTTGCAATTTGTGAAGGGGAGAATGGAGGGAGTTGGCGATGGTTTATACATAACATGCGTCAATATGTTACCCACGATAGAACCATTTGTTTTATATCTGATCGATTTCCTGAATTGAGGGAAATAGTGGCTGATATCTATCCTCCACGACAGGGTCACTCGCATCGTTGGTGTCTTCAACACATAAAAGCAAATATGAATAAGCGTTTCAAAAATGATACTTTGTTAGATAAATTCTGGAACATCGGAAGTGCTTCAACACCGACAATATTATCAGATAAGGAAGAATTAGATGCGTTGCATCACGAAGCTTGGCAGTGGGTGCATGATCTTGAAAGATATAAAAGTACTAGACAAGGGCATTTGATGGAGGACGACAATTTGGGTTGATAACTACGAACCTTTCTGAATCGTTAAATGGGATACTTAAGGGGATTCGTACTTGGCCTATCACAGCTTTTGTTGCGGGGACATTTTATAAACTTAATACATATTTCTTAAAACGCCATGATCACGGTGAAAGTGTCACGGGCGCGCTAACTCCTAAAATACAAAGAATAATTTTCCAAGGTATGAATACGGCGCGGGGACACATTGTCCAACGATTTGGACTAACGAAATTTCAAGTAAATACTAGAGATTTCTCATACAAAGTGATCGTGAATGGAATAGATGCAGAATGCTCATGTGGTGAATTTCATCTAACGGGAATACCTTGCTCGCATCTCCTAACACTTTGTAGTACTTCACAAATAAGAATAGACTATTATATTTTTTGTTCACACTGGTATAGTATGGACTGCTATCGTGAGACTTACGCACCATATTTTCATCCTGTTCCTGACAGACGGCACTGGCCACGACCCTAAGGCCCCCCGATTGTACCGCCTCATATACGGAGGAAGAAAGGTTGTCCACGATCTACACGTATTTGCAATATAATGGACGAGGGGGATGGCCGACGAGGAAAATGCTCAATTTGTAAACAAGCAGACCACTATAGGAGCACATATCCACAAAATATAGAAAGAGTGCAACAAGGACGCCGGCGTATGACTTGTTGAATTCATATTTATGTTTGTGACACCCCAATAGTCCCACATCGAATAGGAGTGTGGATGTGTTGGGGTATATATAAGACATGGGCACTAGTAATAATAACTGGGCTTAAGCATTTTGGGCTGTGGTTTAGGCCCAACGAGTTATTATTGCTAGTGGGCTTGGTCGTTACATTTGGTATCAGAACCAATAACCAGCCGGAAGTGTGTGGCAAGTCTCGGCTGAGCCGGGTCTAGATGACAGGGCTAGCGAGACAAGTCTCACATCGCCTGGTGATCTTGGGCTGCTGTGTGTGTGTTTGGGCTGATGAGGACGTCAGGCCTAAACGGAAGGAGTTTGTGACACCCCAATAGTTCCACATCGGATATGAGTGTGGATGTGTTTGGGTATATATAAGACATAGACACTAGTAATAATAACTGGGCTTAAGCATTTTGGGCTGTGGTTTAGGCCCAACGAGTTATTATTGCTAGTGGGCCGGGTCGTTAAAATGTTGTCTTAATATTTTGCCTTTTTTAGCTATTATGTTACTAATATAATATTACATATCGCAGATGGCAGATCTAGAGGACGCGGGACCAGTTGATCCGTCGGTCCTATCAGAGCAGCATCTCCATATGTCAGGATTTATCAAGACTGAGATAAGAGCTATATATTTTCATTTGATATTTATCGTAATATAAATAAGCTTAATTGATGTAAGAGTTAACTATATTTTTTTGCATCACAGGGGTATCATGCTGTGCAGTTCTCAGAGCATGGGCGCAAGCTAAACCAGTAGGAGCTTGACCATCCAGCTGTGCTAAATTTACTCCGGCAGTCTGGATTCTACGGGGTAGCACGACTTAGACGCGTGCAGTTGGATCAGGCTCTATTAGCCGCCCTTGCTGAGAGATGGAGACAGGAGACCCAGACATTCCATTTTCGCTATGGTGAGATGGCCGTCACACTCCAGGATGTGGCGGTTATTTCTGGTCTTCGTGTGGACAGTCCACCCCTGATCGAAACTGCATTTCAAGACTGGGAGGATCTATGTGAGGCATTGTTAGGAGCTGTGCCCGATGATATCAGGAGGGGGCAGATACGTCTAGATTGGCTATATCAGTATTATCACTATATACATCTAGATGCCCTTGCAGGAGTAGTTGCAGCTACAGCCCGTGCATACATGTTATATCAAATCGGTTGTAGTTTGTTTCCCAACCCACTGGATATAGAGTTCATCTAAAGTGGCTACCACTTTTGGGTGATTTTGCGCTCTGCGGAGCGTATGCGTGGGGTGCAGCTACGTTGGCATATCTATATCGAGCGCTAGAAGCTGCCTCACTGAACAGGAAGGACGAATGTTGTTGTTTTGGAACCTTATTAAAGATATAATATATAATATATTTGAATTTCAGTATTATATTAATATATTGGTATTTAATATTTTATTTATTATATTAAGCCGTTGGTGTTAATTTTTAGATTTGGGCTTGGGACCATATTCATATCGGCCGACCTACAAGCGTTCTAGCACTACCCGATATAGTAGATTGCCCTCTAGGTTGCCGATAAGACATTTATTTGATATTTTTTGTATTTCAAATGTAATTGCAACTAATATATGTATTTTATAATTTATATGGGCCAATGCTGGAGGACTACGCTTCGGAGCGAATGTCAGGACCATTGACATTAAGTTTTATAGAGATGAGTTAGATCATCAGAGAGAGATGCAGGTATGTAGATGTTTTATTCAATACTTTAAATCAAGGATTTAAGTGTCGTGGCACGGGGTCGTGCCGAAAACTTGCCGGCACGGTACGGCACGGTGCGTGCCGAGCCGTGCCGATGAGTGTCGGTCACAAAAAATACATGCGTGCCGACACATAATGGCATAAAATATTTATTTTCTTTAGCAACAAATTTTTTTAATTGATTATTATGTTTCTTTATCTAATATTTTGAACTTTATTGAGAAAATTACTTAGTAATTTTAAGAAAAAAGGATTTTGGACTGTGCCATCGGCACGGGGGCTGTATCGTGCCGATATCTTGTTGGCACGGTACGGCACGGTGGATACGGCCCGTGCCGATGGATACTTAAATCCTTGCTTTAAATATATTTTTTCTAAACACTTTTATATTAACTGATCATTTTGTGCTATTAACAGGTTATATGGATGCCGTACACAAATGATATTTTTGTCGCATTACCAGACTTTTGTGTTTAGGGCTCGCTAGTCTGGCGTTCAAGAACGTTCATCATCTGCTTTCAAATAGTAGAGATGCATGTATCAGACCGAGTCCTACGGCAGTTCGGTCTTCTCCAGCATATACCTCTCAATGTGGAGACCATCCGACACGTGACATCACATGGGCGTCCGGATGAGAATTGGATCGTTTTTCACATTGCACACATTGAGAGGTGGTCTGAGAAGTTAGATCACATTGTTGATCAGCTCCCGGTTGCTGGTGATGACCCTCTACAGGCGGCATCCATCTATATGCAATGGTATTGGAGGATAACAAGGAGATGAATATACCGTACAGTAGAGCATCCTCCGGTGACTTTCCAGTCTCGTGCGCATATCGAGAAAGCACTGGTACAATAATTTATATATATAAATTTAACATGTTTTGTATATTTAATATAAATTTAATTTGTATTTTAAAATGCAGGTCGACGCTATACACCAGACGAATTCTACTATATAGCAGTTAGTTCATGACCCACCTTCGACTGCGATGATATTAGAGACTCTGACAGGTATGAGCCAGCATCTTAATATGGTACTACAAAATGTATATATTCTACCTACACCTGTCAGAGATTCAGGGTATCTATTCCTGAGCATGATAAGGGCGGTATTATCGAGGAGCTTGATCAGTTGGCAGCCGTCGAGCCTCTCGATGATATACTGATTATTGATCTTGTTGTTCCTCGTGGGCGTGGGCGTGGGCGTGGGCGTGGGCGTGGGCGTGGCCGAGGACGTCGAGGGAGAGGTCGAGCTCAATATTGAGTTTTAGCTCAATATTGAGTTACTATTCATATATTGAGTTTGTATTATTGAAATTTTTG
Organism: Tillandsia fasciculata; assembly: GCA_029168755.2. Classification (NCBI taxonomy): domain Eukaryota; kingdom Viridiplantae; phylum Streptophyta; class Magnoliopsida; order Poales; family Bromeliaceae; genus Tillandsia; species Tillandsia fasciculata. Next base: position 4,230,854 of record CM054954.1, read on the forward strand.
TGATATTGAACTTTCTTTGTTACTCATCTGTAATTTCTTAATGTGGATAAGTTTTATGTTTAAATTTTGATTGTTGTGGATAAGTGTTATTATAGTTGAGTTTTTGGTGTAAAATTTGAATGTTGTGAATCTTCTTGCACAAAATTTAGTTTTTTTGACTTAGAAAAATCATGTTGCTGGGTACTGTGGCTAAAGGCGCTGAACGATTCGGCACCTTTAGCACTAAAGGTGCCGAATCGTTCAGCGCCATCTTCATTATATCAAAGGTGCTAAACGATTCAACGCCTTTAGTGTTTATGCTAAAAGCACTGAATCGTTCAGCGCCTTCTTCATTATACAATACATGCACTAGCCAATTTTGAAAAAAAAATTGGCTAAGTTCTGAGATGAAGGAGTGGATGCGCTGCATAAACACGGAAGGCGGTGAATGATTCACCGCCTTCAGCATAAACACGGAAGGCGGTGAATGATTCACCGCCTTCAGCAGAAACACCGAAGGCAGTGAACGATTCACCGCCTTCAGGTCGTCCAATCTCCGTGGCGCCGAGCTGGCAAAAACAAGATTAGTTTTGTAAAAAAAAAAAATTAGAGGGTCATTTTGCAAATTATAAAAAATTTTGGAATTATTTAAAAAAAAAAAAGTCCGCTGCTGAAAGCAAAAGCAGAAGCAGAAGCAGGGGCCAATCAGGCCTTTAATCAATGGAAAGACCACTCATATACCAGAAATTTCACAAATACTTAAACCAAAATAACTGCTCTTGCTTCTTTCCCGTTTCTTAAATATCACAATACAAATAAATTAACGATTTTTCCCCCAAGATGAGCATCATTTCCTGTGAGTAATCGAGTACAAATACATCATTAATCATAAAATGACAGCAAATTTAGAAGCTTACAACGCGGTTAGCTCCTCATTTAGGGCATCCCAATCATCGTCCGACTGCGACGCGTGATCCTTCGATGGAGCCCTCGCTCGGCCCCTTCCACCCTTACTCTTCTTCTTCTTCTTCGAGCTGTGCCCCATCGATCCCACTACCTCTTCTCACCACGCCTCGCGATCTCATAACACCGATCCAAGCTAGGGCGCTCCTCGCGTATTTCCCAAATACGGATCAAAAATCGCGACAAACGAAGCAGAGATCGCTCACAAACTACGCCGCGGAGCCGATCGAGTTGGATCGCAGAAGGAGGCGAAGGGGAAGGAGAGCGTTCGATAGAGAGACGAGGGTTTTGCGACGAGGATCGAGGGGGGTTTGGATCGGTGACGAGGGCGATGGGAATTGGGGGAGTGTTGTGGAGAGAAGCGTAGTCGTAATAGTAGTCGCAGAGAGAGAAAAAGAGGGGATTTTTTAAAAATAACCCTCCCAAAATTTGATTTTTGCAAACTAACCCTATCAAAAAAAAATTTGCAAAACTAACCCTCCTTTTGCCACCTCGGCGCCACGCAGGCGTGCCAGCGTGAAGGCGCTGAAGCGGTCAGCGCCTTCACAATATTCCTATGAAGGCGCTGAGCGGTTCAGCGCCTTCATGCCTTGTCATGAAGGCGCTGAAGCGGTCAGCGCCTTCATAGGTATATTGTGAAGGCGCTGACCTCTTCAGCGCCTTCATGATGATATGCTGAAGGCGCTAGTTCATTCAGCGCCTTCAGCATACACACTACAACCGCGGCCAGGACTTAGTCATTTTTGGTGGAAAAATGGCTAAGTCCTCAGTGTGAGCCAAAATTGGCTTCTCTGTAAAGGCGCTGAGCCACTCAGCGCCTTTAGTGATTTACACTGAAGGCGCTGAGTCGCTCAGCGCCTTTAACTTATTGTCACTGAAGGCGCTGAGTCGCTCAGCGCCTTTAGTGATTTACACTGAAGGCGCTGAGTCGCTCAGCGCCTTTAGTTATTTACACTGAAGGCGCTGAGTCGCTCAGCGCCTCTAGTGCAGAACACTAAAGGCGCTGAGTGGCTCAGCGCCTTTAGCTGGGCACGCAGCCAACACTTAACATCACATTAAAAAAATCCCAAAATTGTACAATAAGTTCAAGCATTGACAAAATACATTCACAAACACCAACAAATAACATTGATCAATCAACCAGCAATCATTTCATTCACAGAATCGAGTTGAGTAACATGAAAGAATAAAATTTACAAAAATTGAGCTTAAAAGCTCAATTTTGAGCACGTCCTCGACCTCGACGTCCTCGCCCACGCCCACGTCCACGCCCTCGCCCTCGCCCTCGCCCACGTGGAACAGCAAGGTCGATGATAGGTATATCATCGAGAAGCTCGACTGCTGCCGACTGATCGAGCTCCTCGATGATACCACCCTCATCCTGTGACGCTATATGCTCGATCTCGTGTGGCGATGATGACCTTGGACGATGGCGTGAATATGTCGATGAAAATGATGTCCGTGGGACTGGCGGCGGGAGCGAAGCTGACGTCGAAGGTCCTGTCATCGGTGCCTGAATGGTCGGAGATAGAGATCGTGGCACCTGAAAGAGTGTAAATAGTTTGTTAATATGAATTTGAAATCTTAATTTGAATTCTATGCTAAATGGTACCTGATGACTCGAGGTCGCTCCCTCATTTGAAGGTCTGGCTGCCTCTCTGGCCGTAGGTTCAGATGGTACATGCTGTAGTACCATCTGAATATCGCCGCTCATTTCTCTCAAAGTCCGAACAATAGTATCCGTCGGCGGTGGGTGCTGCCAAATCTGGTCGACAATGGTTTGAACATGTCGTAGAGTGCCGGCCTGCATTATAAATTAGAAATTAAAATTAAATTTGCGGTTCAGGAAAGTTGTATATAGTAAATTTATATATATAAATTTTAATACCAGTGATCTCTCTATATGTCCACGAGGGTGGAAAGTCAGCGGAGGACGCTGTACTGGATGAGAAATCCATCGTCGTGTAATGCTCCAGTACCAGTCCATATATATGGATGCCGCTTGCACAGGGTCATCACCAGCAGCCGGGGCTTGATCAAAAATATGATTAAGCCTCTCGGACCACCTCTCAATGTGGTCAGCATGAAATGCTATCCAGTCCTCCTCCGCACGCCCACGTACTGTGATGCGTGGGATGGACTCCACATTGACAGGGATATGCTGCAGGAGACCGAACTGCCGCATGACTCGGTCTGGCACGTGCATCTCCACGATATGAAAGCATATCAGGACTGTCCGTGCACGCCAGACCACTGAGCCATGCACACAGTAATCAGGTAATGTCTCTATAACCTGATCTGTGTAGGGCATCCATATAACCTGTTAATCGACAAAATGATTAGTGTTGAATAAAACATCTACATACTTAAAGTATGTAATAAAAGATCTACATACCTGCGCCTCTCGCTGCTGATCCAGCTCGTCTCTGTAGAACTCAATGTCACACGTCTTGACATTGGTTCCGTAACGCAGCCCTCCAGTGTTGCCCCATCTAGATTATAAAAAACATATATTAGTTGCATTTATAATTGAAATACAAAAATCTACTTTATGAAAAAAAAATATCTTACCGGCAACCCAGGGGTCGATCGAGCATATCGGGCTCATCTAGGATGCGCGTAGGTCGGCCGATGTGAAGATGGTCCCAAGACCAGATCTGTAAATTGACGCCAACAGGTGAAATGAATTAAACTAATATATATTACCAATATAAAGATAAATCTGAAATTCAAAAATCAGATTTTATACCTGCAATAGGGTAGCAAAACAACAGCATTCGGCCTTCCCGTTCCTCGCGGCATCAGCTAGTGCCCGATATAGATACGCCAGTGTCGCAGCGCCCCACGCATAAGCGCCGCAAATAGCAAAGTCAGCTAAAAGTGGTAGCCACTTTAGATGAACTTTGTATCCGCTAGGGTTTGGAATCAGACTACCGCCGATCTGATATAGCATATAAGCGCGGGCGGTAGCTGCGACTAATCCGGCGGGGGCATCCAGAGGTATATCATGAAAAGTTCGATATAACCAATCTAGTGATACCTCAGGTTTCTTGAGTTCCTCAGGCGCCGCCCCCAATAACTCCATGCACAGAGCATGCCAATCCTGGATGGTGGAACCAGAGACCGGTGCACCATGCACACGGAGACCCGAGATGACCGCCACATCCTGGAGTGTGACGGTCATCTCACCGTGGCGCAAATGGAAGGTCTGGGTCTCCGGTCTCCACCTCTCGGCAAGAGCGCTCAGTAGAGCTTGATCCAGTACCAACCGTCGCAGTCGGGATAACCCGTAGAATCCCGACTGGCGAAGCAGGTCGAGTACCCCTGGATGATCAAGCTCCCACTGGTTCATCTTGCGGCCGTGCTCTGAGAACGGGACTGGATGATAATCCTGTAATGAAAAAAAAAATATAGTTAGCTCTTACATATAAAATATAGTCAGCTTATTTATAATATTTGAAAAAATATAAAATTATATCTCTTACCTCAGTCGTGATAAAGGCTGACCTATGGCGATGCTGGTCCACCAGTACAGACCCATCAACTGGCCCCGCGTCCTCGTGATCTGCCATCTGCAATTAGCAATGTACATATTAGTAACATGATTGATAGAAATAATTAAATATTAAGACAAGATAAATATAATTGTGTAAATCATACGCCGGCGTCCTCGTTGCGCTATTTGTGTATTCTGTGGGCAAGTGCTCCTATAATGGCCTTCCTGCTTACAAATGGAGCATTTCCCTCGTCGGCCACCCCCCTCGTCCATTACATTACGAATACGTGTAGATCGTGGACGACCTTTCTTCCTTCGTAAAGGGGGCGGTACGATCGGCGGACCTTGGGGTCGTGGCCAGTGCCGTCTATCAGGAACAGGATGAAATTGTGGTGCGTACGTCGCACGATAGCAGTCTGTACTATACCAGTGTGAAGTAAAATTCTCGTATGGTAATCTCATATGTGTTGTACTACAAACTGCTAAGACATGCGAGCAAGGTATTCCTGTTAGATGTAATTCACAACATGAGCATTCGACATTTGAACCATCGACGATCACTTTGTAGTCGAAATCTCCAGTACGTACTTCAAATTCGGTGAGTCCAAATCTTACAACGGAATGTACCCGCGCCTTTTCTAAATTTTCAGTAATCTGATTCTTTACTTTACTGACAAAAGCGTCATTCCATTGTTCACCGTCATCACGGCGCTTGCAGAAATAGGTATTAAGCTTATAAAAAGTAGACGCAACAAAAGCTGTGATAGGCAAACCACGGGTGTCCTTAAGAACCCCATTTAAGGATTCAGAAAGATTTGTAGTCAACATTCCAAACCGTCTGCCTCCATCAAATGCTCTTGCCCAGTACTCTTTATATCTGTCTAGATTATGGACCCACTCCCATGCATCGTTATCCAACACCTTTAATTCTTCCTTCAGCTGATTATATTCCGTCGGTGTTGCAGCCTTTCCGATATCCCAGAATTTATTTAACAATACGTCGGTCTTGAAGCGCTTTTTCATGTTTGCTTTCATATGTCGAAGACACCAACGATGCGCGTGCCCTCGTGCTGGACGATAGATATCAGCAACTATTTCCTTCAATCCAGGAAATCGATCAGATATTAAACAAATCTGTCTATCACGGGTAACATAGCGACGCAAGTTATGCAAAAACCATTGCCAACTGCCGGCATTCTCTCCCTCACAAATTGCAAATGCCAAAGGATATAATCCATCATTTGCATCTACAGCCGTCGCTATCAAAGCATGACCTTCGTATTTGCCGTATAAATGTGTGGCATCAATACTAACCAACGGCCGACAATGTGCGAATCCATGTATCGAAGGTCCAAATGACCAAAAAACACGATGAAAGGTAAAAATGCCTTCTCGCGGCCACGTATGATCCAGATGCCATTGAGTACCAGTATTATAATTCTTTACCATTGAAAGGTAACGAGGCAAGTCGGTGTAGGATTGCTCCCAGCTCCCGTAAATAATTTGTAATGCTTTAATCTTTGATTGCCAAGCCTTCCAATATGTTATGTCAGTATGGAACTCTGCTTGCACCATATCTCGAATTTCTTTTGGTCTTAAATTAAGTCTGACTTTTAACACCGGAAGGATCAATTGACATATAAGGGTGGAATTACAGTTACGGTTCGCCGCATTAAGTATTGGAATCACACATGTGTGTGGACCAGCATATGTTTTTACCCTAAAATATGTCGCATTTTTGGGTACTGAAGCATGTAATCTCCAAGAACATTCCTCTACTACGCATTTGACTGTGTACGTCGTTTTTGTAGATTTCAATACTTTCATTTGTACATTATGCTCAATATGCCACCGGTCTAGTGCATCCAATAAAGTTGGCTTATCTTGAAAGACACGTCCAGCCCAACTCTCGTCGATGGTAGGTCGACCAGCTCCTATTTGTCGAATATTAAGATCTGTTTGATCTACAACATACTGATTAATCCAATTAGTATCGGAAATAAAACGATCCGGATGATCAATAAATTCATGTTCCTCGTCAGGATTGTCTACGTAATCATTGCTGATTTGTGGGTTGTCCACTTGAGTGTAAATTGCATTTGCAAGATCATTTAACCCTCCATCATGATTTTCATCTATATCTGGAAATGGAACATCCGGTTCGTCATCCTCACTACTATTCTGATCATCATGGATTGGTGAATCCTCATGATTAATATCACTATCACCACCCCTGTCAACATTATCACCTCCTTCCTCAACATTCGTATCAAATTCATTAATAGCAGGTGGATTCCAATGTTCATAGGAATTAGATAACCTGCAAATTTGGTAAACCTAAAATTCCAACATTGCCATTAATTTAAAAACTTAACATTTAATTTATATTTGTACTTACCCCCAATCAGAAGGTTCTAGTTGTAAATGAGACATGCTTGGTTCAATACGGGAGGTCGTGCATTGTTCGCGTGATGTCGTGGCATGCCTGCGGTGTCCGCGTGAGGTCGTGGCTTGCGTGTGTCCGCGTGAGGTCGTGGCTTGCGTGTGTGTGGTCGTAGGTGCCACACATGTGGTCGTTGGTGGCACACTACTAAACGAGCAAGGTACAACACTCTCAATCGGGTCATACTCACTTTCTCTGCAATGTATACAATCTTTAAGTCCAATTAAATATTATGCTAAATGACAAAATTATTAGGGATTGTTCTAACCTTGTCATTCCGACACCACCTTCGTGTGGAATATAATTGGCGGAAGGACCCAAATCAATATAATTGTGGAGCATTTGGGTGTAATATCCTTGCGGTTCAAAATTAGCCGACGGTTGTAACTCTTTCTCAATATATACCGTCACAACACCATGATGTAGACCTAATCCTATCATTCCCTCCAATGATTCATCATCTAGTACTTCGTGAGCTAAAAATCCACCACCGATCGTGGGACAACCAATAGTAAATTTTAGACGAAATTGTTCGCTTGTACAATTTACTAAACGATACATTCTCGTCTCAAACCTACTATATGTACAATCAGTCGGTATCCCGATTAACTTCTTTTGACCGCCGATATATCGTGGACCATTCCCATCGATAACTAACTGTCCATCCCAATGAACACTTATGGGCATGCGAGGATTAGCCATTTCAACTACAAAACAAAATTTAACCACTTCAAAATACTACTTTTAACTTTACAGTCGGAGACCGACAGTGAAACCTCTCACTTTGAGCGATCTCACAGTGAGGGGATCGCTCGCTGTGACGGTGAAGCTCTCACTGTGAGAGATCACTCTGTCACATTGAAGCTCTCTCACAGTGAGAGAGAGAAAGAGAGATCACTCTGTTTTTTTTTTTTTTTTTTTTTTTTGATTGTGCAAGGAGTTTTTTTTTTTTTGATTGTGAGAGACTAGCTACACAGTGAAGCTCTCACAGTGAGAGAGCTTCACTGTGAGAGACTACCTAATCAGCTTTTTTTTTTTTTTTTTTTTTTTTTTTTTTTTTTTTTTTTTGCTGTATCGTGCATAGGTGTACATAGAGGGTGATTTTTTTTTTTATTTTTTTTTTAATTACCAAATTGTGAGACTACCAAGAAATTTTTTTTTTTTTTTAATTAGCAAATAGAGAGAGTCTCTCACAGTGAAGACTTCACTGTGAGCTCGATCTCTCACAGTGAAGTATCTTCACTGTGAGCTCTCACAGTGAAGACTCTTCACTGTGAGAGAGTCTCTCACAGTGAAGACTTCACTGTGAGAGAGATCTCTCACAGTGAAGTCTTCACTGTGAGAGATCACTCTCTCACAGAGTGAGAGAGAGAAAGAGAAAGAGAGAGAAGAGAGAGGGAGTGAGCTCACAGTGATTTTGAGAGCGCGAGAGAGACGGCGACGGCGAAGGCGACGGCGACGGCGACGGCAACGGCGAGAGGAGATAGGCACAATGCGCGAGAGGAGATCGACACTGCGACGGCGACCTCACTGTGCTCGAGGCACTGCGACGGCGAAGGCGACGGCGACGGCGATCTGTGCTCGGAGCAAGCTATCTCTGTGTGGGAACAAGGTGGTGCGGTGCGGGGCTCGTGTGGGAAGAATGGTGCGGAGAAGATGAATGAGGGCGCACTGTTGCCCGAGTTATGGTGGTGAAGAAGGCGCTGACGCGGGCAGCGTCTTTAACATTAAGTTAAAGGCGCTTATCCGCTCAGCGTCTTCAGTATTAAGTTAAAGACGCTGATCCGCTCAGCGCCTTTAACATTAAGTTAAAGGCGCTGATCCGCTCAGCGCCTTCAGTGTAAATCACTAAAGGCGCTGAGCGACTCAGCGCCTTCAGTGTAAACCACTAAAGGCGCTGAGTCGCTCAGCGCCTTTACAGAGAAGCCAATTTTGGCTCACACTGAGGACTTAGCCATTTTTCCACCAAAAATGACTAAGTCCTGGCCGCGGTTGTAGTGTATGCTGAAGGCGCTGAATGAACTAGCGCCTTCAGCATAATATCATGAAGGCGCTGAAGGGGTCAGCGCCTTCACAATATACCTATGAAGGCGCTGAACCCTTCAGCGCCTTCAACACAAGGCATGAAGGCGCTGAGCGGTTCAGCGCCTTCATAGGAATATTGTGAAGGCGCTGACCGCTTCAGCGCCTTCACGCTGGCACGCCTGCGTGGCGCCGAGGTGGCAAAAGGAGGGTTAGTTTTGCAAATTTTTTTTTGATAGGGTTAGTTTGCAAAAATCAATTTTTGGGAGGGTTATTTTTAAAAAATCCCCGAAAAAGATGATCGATCGTAGTAACGGGGGGATTAGATTTGGTGGACTTGTTCGTGGCGTGTGGTAAAATTTGTATAGATACCCGTCAACTATAGTCAACTTTGAAATGGCGCCCTCACCATTTTATTTATTTTTATTATTTATTTATTTATTTATTTATTTATTTATTTATGTTTAAAGAAAGAAAATGATTAAGTGGAAGAGAGAAAAAAAAATTCTAATTGGAGTGATTGACATTAGTCGAACATCACATTAAAAAATGATAGTACGTACAAGATTTAATATACATCATGAATCTATTAAGAAAGAAAAAATAATACAAAATGTTATTGCCTTCCTTGTGCGGTTACTAAATCCATTATTGGCTTCTATATGCTACCATTGAATCCATGCTGAATTGGCAAGATAATCTTGGTTCAAAATAGCAAGTAAATTGTTAGGCAAATATTCATGATTCTCTCCATCAAATCTCTATTCAAGAATATAGAAATTTTATTTTTAAATACTCCCCCTCAAGCTGGTGTGTGAAGGGACGTAATACCCAGCTTGCGTATCAAATATTGAAACATTTCTCTTCCAAGCGCCTTGGTAAAAATATCCGCTAGCTGATTAGTTGTTGATATATATGTCGTAGTAATGAGCCCAGAATGTATTTTCTCACGTATGATGTGACAATCTAACTCAATGTGCTTCCTCCATTCATGAAATACTGGATTTGAAGCAATATGTAGCGCAGCTTGATTATCACAATGGAGCAACATCGGCTGATGATGAAAAACACCAAGATCATTAAGTAAATAATTAAGCCATGTTAACTCACAAGTAGTTGTGGCCATGGCGCGATATTCGGCCTCCGCCGATGAACGAGGTACAACACTTTGTTTCTTGGTGCGCCATGAAATGGGACTTGATCCAAGAAAAGTGATGTAACCAGTAGTTGATCGCCGAGTCGTAGGACAACTTGCCCAATCTGAGTCACAATATGCTCTTAACAATAATGGTGTAGAGCTAGAAAAGAGTATTCCATGTCCAGGTGAGCTCTTCAAATAACGAATATACAGCTGCCATGTGTGTACTCCGAGGCTTTTGCATAAATTGACTAAGTATATTGACTGAATAGGTTATGTCGGGCCGCGTTATTGTGAGATAAATTAAGCGTCCAATGAGTCGCCTATACATACTAGGGTCATCCAAAAAATCTCCATCGTCAGGTGTTAAATGAAGGTTTTGCTCCATTGGAAAAGAACAGCTCTTGGCACCAATCATGCCGGTTTCAGCAAGTATATCCAAAATATATTTCCGTTGGCTTAGAAAAATGCCTTCGGAGAAGCGATCGACTTCTATTCCCAAAAAATATTTAAGACGCCCCAAATTTTTTATATGGAAAAGCGTGTTCAAATATTTCTTCAGCCAAGTTATGGAAGGTGCGTCATTACCGGTCACAATCACATCATCGACATATACAAGAACGGCACTAAAATTTTTGCCACAAGATTTTGTGAAAAGAGAGTAATCGGCGACGGATTGTTTGTATCCGGCTGATCGAAGAGCATTAGAAAACTTTTCAAACCAATTTCGAGATGCTTGTTTTAGACCGTATAAAGACTTGCGCAAACGGCAAACAAAGTTATCACCTTTTTTGTTAATGCCTGGTGGGGGAACCATATAAACTTCTTCGTGTAGATCTCCATGCAAAAAAGCATTATTTACATCAAGTTGGTGTAGTTCCCATCCACGAGCAGCAGCAACAGCAAGAAGACAACGCATAGTTACAAGTTTGGCAACGGGAGCAAAGGTCTCATGATAATCAAGACCCTCCATTTGTGTATAATCTTTAGCCACCAAACGAGCTTTATATCGCTCGATGCTGCCATCTGAATTGTATTTAATTTTGAATACCCATTTGCAACCAATAGGACGCTTTCCAGGTGGTAACGGTTCCAAAGTCCATGTATTATTTAGTTTGAGTGCATCAAGCTCTTTTTTCATTGCCTCTCTCCATTTTGGGTCTTTAACAGCTTGGGAATAGAAAGTTGGTTCTACATGAGAGGAAATACTAGACAAAAAGGCACGATGAGAGGGCGAGAAGTTTCCATAGGAAATAACAGAGAATAAAGATTGAGGTTTACCTGACAAAGCGGTCGTTGAATGTGTCAATGATGTTTGGGATGGATTGGAATCAACATTAGTACAAACGTAATCATCTAATCTAGTAGGTCGTCGAGTAACGCGTGAGGATCGTCGGGGTGCATCGTCAACATGAGTGGTGGATGGATGTTCTATATCAGTGTTGGAATTCATGATATCTTCAGTTTGTGATGAAATTGTGGGTGATAATATAGGATCATCATAATTGGCATCAGTGGTAATGGCGGTAGGAAGGTTAACAATCTCGTTTTGATTATTAGAATGAAAGGGAAAATCATCTTCACAAAAGGTCACATCACGACTAACAAAAAATTTACCACTTTCAATTCATAAACACGATAACCTTTTTGTCCCATAGGATAGCCAACAAAAACGCAACGCTTCGCTCGATGATCAAACTTATGTTTGTGAGGATCAACATTTCGTGCATAACATAAACACCCAAAAACACGCAAATGATCATAATTAGGTTTAGAACCAAAAAGAATTTTGTGGGGTGATTTACCATCAAGGATGGGTGTAGGGATCTTATTTATTAAATTGGTGCACACTCAATTTGGTTGTCATGTCAAACAAATAAGGACTGATAATGGATCAGAATTTGTCTCAATCTATGCAATTGTTGTTTCAAGAGTATGGCATAATTCATCAAAGGTCCTGCGTTCATACCCCTCAGCAAAACGGGATCGTCGAGCGTAAACATCGTCATCTTCTAGAGGTTGCACGTGCATTACGTTTTCAAGCAAATCTTGGAGAGCTTGTTCTTTGCACCCAAGGCTACAGTCATGGATCGTTTCCATGTCCCGTAGTTATCTCCCAAAAGAGGTTGAGCTACAAGCATAGCTCCTGGATTGTCGGATGGGTGAATATAATATGGTAAATAAACATCGATGCCAGAAGTAGAACTATTAGCATCTTCTTTCGCCATTAAAAAATAACAGGTAGAGAACTTTCAATGCTTCGATACCATGTAAAGAAAATAATTAAGTGGAAGAGAGTAAAAAAACTCTAATTGGAGTGATTGACATTAGTCGAACCTCACATTAAAAAATGATAGTATGTACAAGATTTAATATACATCATGAATCTATTAAGAAAGGAAAAATAATACAAAATATTATTGCCTTCCTTGTGTGGTTACTAAATCCATTATTGCCTTCTATATGCTACCATTGAATCCATGCTGAATTGGCAAGATAATATTGGTTCAAAATAGCAAGTAAATTGTTAGGCAAATCTTCATGATTCTCTCCATCAAATCTCTATTCAAGAATAAGACAGGTGGTCGAACAAAATGGTATAATCCATCCCGCACTTCACCGACTCCAATCAACTTCCTCGTTGTCAAGTCCTGGAATACACAAAAGGTTGGAAAAAAAATTACAGCGCAATTCATAGAATTAGTGAGTTTACTAACGGAGAGAAGATTGAAGTTAAAGGACTGAGCACACATGACGTTATTCAAATATAAATTTGGAGAAATACAAGTGTTACCAATGTGAGTGATGGAATTGCTCGACCCATTTGGTAAGAAAACTGGCTTAGTATTCGTAGAAGAAACAACACTAGTCAACAAGGAAGAATCAAAAGTAAAGTGATCGGAAGCTCCGGATTCAATAATCCATGAAGAGGAATATTTATTTGTTTGGATTTGAGGAGAAACTTTACCGGTAAAATTAGCTGAAGGATTTGGTACATCTATATTCAGAAGTGATAGCAACTGTTGATATTGTTGACTGGTGAGAGGAGGTAATGGACTTTCACCATGTGTTTGGAGATTACCACCTGAACTAGACGACCCAACAAATTGCTGACCATTATTGTTGTTGTTGTCGGTGTTGAAATGCCTCGAGCGTTGTTGTTGATGTCCAGATGCTCCCCCTTTCCCTTGTAATCGTAAAGCTTGAGAAGAAGCTTCGGACTTAGAAGGGTTATGTTTTGCATGTCCAACAGGATAACCAATAATCTTATAGCACCGAGATTTGGTATGCCCAGATTTGCCGCAATGGTCACAAATAAAACGTGGCTTCATCTTTGAAGAATTTTCGGATTTAGTTGAATGAGCATCATTGAAGCGGTTAGATGAACCGCCCTTAGCAATAAGAGCGGTCAGTTCTGATGGATTTGAGTGAGATATTTTGAGACCAATATGTTTTTCTTCTTGTTGGATAAGAGAATATACCTTCGCAAGACTTGGTAAAGGATCCATCGCGATGATTTGAGTGCGTATAGTCCCAAACGCCTCATTCAATCCCATAAGGAATTGATAAATATGTTCGGTTTGCCGCTCTCGTTGAATCTCCTTCAATGCTCCACAGTTGCATACTGGGACTATAGAGTAAGAATTGAGTTCATCCCAAGCTTGCTTTAATTTAGAAAAATAAGTGGCAACTGTGAGTTGCTCCTGGCAGGTATTGGAGATGGTGCACCTAATTTCGTAGATGCGAGGACCATTTCCTTGTGAAAATCGTTCTTCAAGTTCAGCCCAAAGTTCATGAGCTATTTCGACAAACACCACACTTTTTCGGAGATCTTTGCTTAATGCATTAATCAACCAAGAGAATACCATATGATTGCATCGTTCCCATGCTTGAACGAGATCAATCGGAGACGTTGGCTTTGCTAAAATCCCATCCACAAAGGAGAGCTTGTTCTTTGCACCCAAGGCTACAGTCATGGATCGTTTCCATGTCCCGTAGTTATCTCCCAAAAGAGGTTGAGCTACAAGCATAGCTCCTGGATTGTCGGATGGGTGAATATAATATGGTGAATAAACATCGATGCCAGAAGTAGAACTATTAGCATCTTCTTTCGCCATTAAAAAAATAACAGGTAGAGAACTTTCAATACTCTGATACCATGTAAAGAAAATGATTAAGTGGAAGAGAGTAAAAAAAACTCTAATTGGAGTGATTAACATTAGTCGAACCTCACATTAAAAAATGATTGTATGTACAAGATTTAATATACATCATGAATCTATTAAGAAAGGAAAAATAATACAAAATGTTATTGCCTTCCTTGTGCGGTTACTAAATCCATTATTGCCTTCTATATGCTACCATTGAATCTATGCTGAATTGGCAAGATAATCTTAGTTCAAAATAGCAAGTAAATTGTTAGGCAAATCTTCATGATTCTATTCATCAAATCTCTATTCAAGAATATAGAAACTTTATTTTCTAATAGACACCATCTTTGTTTTGTTTTTTCTTTATTAATTTAGTTCTTTTTTATTTTTTTATTTTTATTTTTATTTTATCATTATTGTTTAACAAATTATACTTAACTATCATATAATTAATAAAAAAAAATTAACTTACTATTCTATGTAATAGTAATTTTTTAAAAATAATAATAAAAATAAAATAGTAATTTTTAAAAAATAATAATAAAAATAAAATTACAGAATAATAAAATAAAATTTTCTAAACCATATAATGATAAAGTAAAAATAAACTAAATCACAGTAAATTAAAATTTATTCTGAATTTTACTTTTTTGAGCTTTCTTTTGATTCTTAAATTTTAGCCGAAGATTTGTATTTGCCTTATTTAAATTACATCTGTCTCTTTCTCTCAACAATTTCTCTCAATAATTTTTGGTGAAAGAAAATAACAAAACACCCAAATTTTCTCTACGTTTTCTAATAAATTGATTTTTCTAAATCTACTTTGAATTCATTTCTTTATAATTGGATTTGGAGTTTTACTCGTTTTCTTTGTGCTTACTATAAGTGACTGTGCTAAACACTTTCTTCCGCACTCTATAATATTATAATCAAGCTCTACATTAATAAAATGCTTATAGTTTTTTTTTTCTAAAAGTCACGACAATATGCCGACCAAAAAAATATATATATATTATATACATTTCAATATTTCAAAAATATTTTATTTATTTTTTTTTATTTCAAATATACCTTTAGTATATTCATTCATTATTCAAAATACCTTTTCTGGTAGTACCCGTTAATTTATCTCAAGTTAAATCCGAATTAATTTTTTATCTGAGTTAAAAAAAATTAAAATACCTATTTTGCCCTTAACTTGATGGCAAATAAGAAAAATTGATGATGATATAAGGATATATTTGAAAAAGCATAAAATTAAAATACTTTTATTAACCCTAACTTAAGGACAAATCAGAAAAGTTGGTAACGGTAGAAAGATATATTTGAAAGAACAAAATAATAATTTTACAGAGATAACTGCAGCGGCTAGCAGTTCACTTATAAAATTTAACTCAAAAAATATATTTGAAAGAATTTAGAATGTTAAAGTGGTATTTTTAATATTAGCTTTCTAAGAGGAGTAAATAAAAAAGTCAAAAATAATTTAAAGGTATGAAAGTAATTGTCCTAAAATTAAAAGGGGCTTTTTCTTATTTATTCTGGTTGTTATTGAGAATTTTTAAATTTATTCATAAATTATTAAAATATTTTTTTAAAAATTAATCCCATTAGTAAATCCTAGAAAAAATAAAGTTATTTTAAGAAATTTTTAAAATTAGTAAGAATATTTTGATCCTCTAGAAATAAATAAAATATTTTTTAAATTTTTAAGGGCATATTTAAAATTATGCCAAATTTTAAAAATGGTGGATGAGTTTCTACAATGGGATGTTTAAGCAAATGCAACGAGGATAGCTTTTTTATCTAGTGAAAAAATAAAATATTTGTAAAGTTACCGAACCAAATAAAGTTGAGGGATCCATTTCAAAATGACTATTGTTGAGTGGGTTTCACCAAAATTTTACTTTTTTTTTTTAGAAAAAAGATACCTGTACACCCATTTAGGGGTGTACATCCAACATCTTTATAATCAAAGGTCTAGATTAATCAGGATATTTAAATTAAAAAAAAAGTTTTTTTTTTAAAATGACCCTGCAAAAATTTTTATTTATAAAAATAGCCTCAAAAAATTTGTATTTACAAAAATAGTCCTATACCCGCCAACTGAGCGCCACGTGTGCCCGCCACGTGGGCGGGACGGATGAGTTGGAGCGAGTTGAACACGCGCTATGAGAATGCATGTTTAGACACACGCGCTATGAGAACGCATGTTTAGACACACGTTCCCACAGCGCGTGTTTAGACGTCTCCTCCGAACACTTTTTTTTTTTTTTTTTTTTTTTTTTTTTTTTTTTTTAATATAAATTTGATTCTTTCTTCAACAAACAGATTTATTATTTTTTTTTAAAAAAAAGTCAAAAAATATCTATCTAGAAAAAATAAATTTCACATTCTAATTTTTATTTTTTTATTTATTAAATATTTATATATTATTTTATATATTTTTTATATTTTTAAATTATCTCAAATAAATGGATTTTTTATTATTATTTTCGTACCGCAAAAAAAAATTTATTTTTATCCTTTTGACCGAAAAAAAAAAAAATTTCGCCAAAAGGATAAAAATAAATTTCTTTTTGCGGTATGAAAAAAAAAATAAAATAAAATATTCGTTTGTTTAAAAAAATTTAAAAATATAGAAAATATATAAAATAATATATAAATATTTAATAAATAAAAATATTTTTTTTTTCACCAAAGAATAAAAATAATTTTTTTTTTTTGCAGTACGAAAAAAATAAAATAAAATATCCGTTTCTTTCAGAAAATTTTAAAATATAAAAAATATATAAAATAATATATAAATATTTAATAAATAAAAAATTAAAAAATAGAATGTGGAACTCAATTTTATTTGCAAAAAACAAGAGCTTTTTATTTGCAAAAATAGCCTCAAAAAATTTATATTTGCAAAATTAAGTTCCATATTCTATTTTTTATTTTTTTATTTATTAAATATTTATATATTATTTTATATATTTTTTATATTTTTAAATTTTCTGAAACAAACGGATATTTTTTTTTTTTCGTACTGCAAAAAGAAATTTATTTTTATCCTTTGATGAAAAAAACATGTTTTTATTTATTAAATATTTATATATTATTTTATATATTTTCTATATTTTTAATTTTTTTTAAGCAATAGGATATTTTATTTTATTTTATTTTTCATACCGCAAAAAAAAAATTTATTTTTATCCGAATTTTTTTTTTCCGTCAAAAGGATAAAAATAATTTTTTTTTTTGCAGTACGAAAATAATAATAAAAAAATCCGTTTATTTGAGATAATTTAAAAATATAAAAAATATATAAAATAATATATAAATATTTAATAAATAAAAAAATAAAAATTAGAATGTGAAATTTATTTTTTCTAGGTAGATATTTTTTGACTTATTTTTTTTTTTTTTAAAAAATAAATCCGTTTGTTTGAGAAAGAATCAATTAAAAAAAAAAAAAAAAAAAAAACCGTTCGGAGGAGGCGTCTAAATACGCTCTCCGGGAACGCGTGTCTAAACACGCTTCTCAGAGCGCGTGTCTCCAACTCATCTGCCCCGCCCACGTGGCGGGCACACATGGCGCCCAGTTGGCGGGTATAGGGCTATTTTTGCAAATACAAATTTTTTTAGGTTATTTTTGCAAATAAAAATTTTTACAGGATCATTTTCAAAAAAAGCCCTTAAAAAAAATAGGTGATATTGTCACTCCTCAATTTTTAGGCCACACTCTTTCCTTTCTTTTTTTCCCTTCTGTACAGAGCACCGCCCCAATCCCTCTCTTCCTCTCCTCCCGCTCTCTCTCTCTCTCTCTCTCTCTCTCTTTCGCTTCGACGATCTACGACGCCTTCTCTAGGGCGACGCCCTCGATCAGGCCACGGTCCCCTCTGTCGATGACGAGCTCTCTGTGCATACTTCAATCCCTCGCCCCATCTCTCTCTCTTTGTTGCTTCGAGGATCTACGACGCCTTCGCGAGGACGACGCCCCTGATCAGGCCACGGTCCTTTACGTCGACGACAAGCTCTGTGCATTCTTCAATCCCCTAACAAGAGTGTACAGGTACATTTCAATCCCTTCATTTCATTCTCTCCTTTTTCCCAATTCCTCAGGATGGTGTACCGGTAGTTTTTGTACACCTTGTACCGGTACACTAGTATTACATTGTGTACCGGTACATGGTGTACCGGTACACCATCCTGAGGAACATCTTGTACCGGTACACTAGTATTACATTGTGTACACATGGCGTACCGGTACACCATCCTGAGGAACACCTTGTACCGGTACACTAGTATTACATTGTGTACCGGTACATGATGTTCCGGTACACCTTGTAATACTAAATTTTCTCTAATATTAAATAATAAATTTTCTCTCTCTCTCTCACTAGTAGTATTAAATGTATTAACTCTCAATACTCTCACTAGTATTAACTCTCTCTCTTTCTCTCTCTCTACTTTTATTAAATTGGATGACTGTAAGTGTACAGTGTACAGGTATCTTTTTCCAAAAAAAAAATGAAAAATGTTAGTGGTATACCTCAAAACGGGTATACATTTACACCCCACTCATTCTAGGATGGGGTGAATTTCACTCGTCACTTCGAAATGACGAGTATAGGTGTCCCCACCCTTAGATGGGTGGGATGTGCATCGTATACCCCAAATAAAGTGTACAAATAACATTGCTCAAAAAAAATTTAGGTAAATGTGTAGCATTCTGACTCTTTTGTTTTCCTGTGTTTTTCTTTTATTTGAATTAGTTGGTTTGGGGTCGAAATCTTCGATGTTTCCGGGATCGATCGTTGGTGGCTGCGGGTTTGTTTATGTGGTAGAGCTTGCGGAACGGTGCGCGGCAAAACGATCGGATTCGGATTTCGAGTCACGGATCTCCTGGAAAGGAGTTTCGAAGGTTTCGGCTCGCGTAATGTGCATCGGAATCCGTGCCGGGTGATCGGCACACTTTTCGAGGCAATTGGACCCCCCGTTTAGATTTTTAAAACGAACAAGGGATTTTTATTATTGTTATTTTTTTTAGTACGTGCTTGAGGGGGGAATAAATAATTATTTTTATTCCTTTTCTTTCCCCTCTTTCAAGAAGCGTCGTACGAGAGAAAAGAGAAAAGGGAACCCTAGGCGGATTGAGAAAGGGGTTTCCTTCTTATTGGTGGATCTAGTACGTTGGAGGCGGAGAAGCGGAATCGGAGCGATCCTTCTTCTTCCTCTTCCTTCCCCGCGAGATCAAGGTGAGCGTTTCGTTTTTTTTTTGGTATTTCGTTGTTTTAGTTTTACTTGTGTTCATCGCTTCGGGGGGGGGGTGGATGATCCGTCGCGTTGCTGCCGCCACCGCGGAGTCCAGGCCGCTGGCAGCACGGGACTGCCCGCAGGCAGCGCACCACGCGGACTGGTGCCGCGCGGGGCTGCCTGCAGGCAGGCGCCCGCGCTGGCTGACGCCGCGCGGGCCACTTGCAGGCAGGCGCCTGCGCCGGCTGGTGCCGCGCGGGGCCGCCGTAGGCAAGGCGCCCGCGCAGGCAGGTGCCACGTGGGGCCACCCGCAGGCAGGCCGCGCCGCGCGGGCTGGAGCCACACGGGGCTGCCTGCAGGCGGTGCGCGCCCGCACGGGTTGGTGCCGTGCGGGGATTTTCGCCGCGCGGGTTTTGCCTAGCCACCGTCGGGGTCCTAGGGCCGCGTCGGCGTTTCAGTTTCGAGTCAATGTTTGGTGTTTTTGGGTGTTAAATCTTAGTGTTACTAATACTTTTTTTTTGGGAGGGGGGGGGCTTTTAGGTCCGGGAACTGTACGGGGGCACGAGACGGGTCCGAGTGTCCTAGTCGACGCACGCCAAGGTGGGTACCTCTTTCGACTTTGTTTTTTGTCTGGAACTGAGGGTAATTGGTAAGAGTAAAGTAATAGCATGTTGAAGTATGTTTAACCCCTGTTCATGCTCAAGAATCATTATTATATTATTTATGGCGACTGAGGGCCGCGGTGCTCTATGTTATATTATATTCTGGCTTACGATGCTCGAGGTTGCTTACACGTACACCCGCGGTTTGGCCACCAGTGGGTGTACTTTTTCGGAAAAGAGGTACGTTGACCCGTGTACCCCACAAGGTGACGTGGTGGGGGCCCTTGTAGGTGGGGGGTTAAAGGCACCAAGGTGAGAGCGGTGTGGTTGCCGAGGCAGGTGCTCGGTTTGGTTTCTTTTACAGGGGGTTACAGTTGACCGCACAATGAGGAGTGCGGATGCTCTGGTCCTTTCGGTTTGTTTATTTACAGTTTTACCACACATTACTTTACTCTATTTCGTCACTGATTTTTTCCACATTGTGACAGGTTCAGTCGGAGGTGGGATCTGGGACGACGGTGAGGCCGCGACGTGAGGCTTATGGCCTTATTCAGGGCTAGATACTTTACTTTCCCTTTTCTTTTGGCTTTTTCATTGAGTTAGTAGTTATGTGAGTATGATATGTCTATGTGGATGACGTGGATGATGTGGATGTTGGGATGGTTGCATGTTCTGTGGATGAATGCTTTATTTTATTATGGTCGGTCGTTTTCAAATAATCGAAAAGGATTGCGAAAATGTTTTGAAAAACATAGGTGTCGTGTGGGCACCGTTTTAAAAACCTATGGATTTATCCTTTCAAAGGTTGTCGGCCTCTTTGATGCTTACGCAATATTGTTGTATGTACTCTTTTACTTGACTCTTGAACTAGTGTGGTTAGAGTGATAATTGTAGTTATGACGCCGTGCATATGCAAAGGAGACTCCGCCCGTTTGCGGAGTGAATTTGTATATGCGGCGGGTCTGGGCACGCACCGGGGGAAAGGGTTTTAGGAAAAAAAAATTTATGCACCACATATTTGCTTTTCTTCCGCTTATTTAAACCCCTGGGGTGTGACAAAATGCTAAGTGTACACTCAATTTTGGGTGTACATCTTACACCCCACTCATCCTAGGGTGGGATAAATTTCACCCATCACTTCGAAGTGATGGGTGGAGAAGCCCCCACCCTTGGATGGGTGGGGTGTAGGTCTACACCCAATTTTGGGTGTAGAGGTAGCAGAGCTAAAAAATTTAGCACACAAATGCATTTTAAAATGGACTCCTCAACTTTAATTTATTTTGGCTAAATTACAGAAAACCCCCCTATAATATACCGCCTTTTCACTTTACCCCCCCTGTCTTTAAAAACCCTATATTTTGTCCCCTCATAATTACATAATTATTTTTAGGGGGCAACGGGATTAACAGAATAGGCAAAATGACGATAATGCCCTCCTTATCCCTGTGCATTACGGCAGAGCAAAGCCCTCGCGTTTCTCCCCTCCGACTCCACCGCCGCCCCGCCCCGTCCCCGCCGAGAAGCTTTCCTCCTCCCCAACCTTGTCGTTGTCGTCGTCGTCTCCCCGCCGTCGAGAGGTCCGGTGGCCAGGGAGCCGCGTCCCCGCGCGGCGCGTGAAGCCTATGGGGGCCCGCCACGTGGCGGCCCCCCTCACCCCGCGCTGACCCGCGCCAGAGGAGGCGCGGGTCCCCACGCACTGACCTGCGCCAGCACGCGCGCGCCCTTCCCTGCGCGCGCGTGCTGCGCACGTGGTGCGGCGAGTGGGGCGCCGCCACGTGGCGCCCCACCAGCCTCGGGCCGTGCCTGATCTAGAGCGTCGTCGCCATGGAGGGCCCGGGCGGCAACTGCGCCGACGATCGCCGAGGGCTCCCGACAACGGCGGCGGCGGGATCCCTCATGGAGTGACGGAGCTCAGCCTCGGAGCGATCGGAAGAAGAAGAGGTTGAAGGGTATTTTCGGTATATTACCTAAAAAGTTGACGGCTCACTAACGGAATGCTGACGGCGGGGGTGTAAATGCACAATTCCATAATTACGAGGGGGCAAAATGTAGGCTTTTTAAAGATAGGGGGGTAAAGTGAAAAAGTGGTATATTATACGGGGGCTTTCTGTAATTTAGCCATTTATTTTAATTGAGACTTTCTTATCTGAAATTAAAATACTCTAACTAAAATTTTATTAAAATTCATTGTTTTATCCGCCATTAATCATTAGTTATTCTGAAATTTTAGCTAAAAAGCGATTAATTTTTTTTTAATTTAATAAAATTATTAATGAATCTGAGGAAATTTCTAGCTTTTTTTCTAACACTATTTAAATTCAAAAAATTGAAAGTTAAGAGGGTTGTGCCATTTCACAATCACCTATACTTGTACACCTCATTTAGGGCGTACAAGTAGCATAATCGCTTTTTTTCCTTTTGGAGGTAAAAGTGCGTAGAGACCCCCTCAACTATACGTAGTTATGAAACAGCTCCCTCAAGTATATTTTTTTAGGAAAATGATACCTGTACACTCCATTAAGGGGTGTAGATCCTACACCTTTCAACCAAGGGTCTGGATTAACCAGGATATATGAATTAAAAAAATAGGTGATATTGTCACTCAATTTTTAGGGCACACTCTTTCCCTCATTTTCTTCCCCCTTCTGTACAGAGCACTGCCCTCAATCCCTCTCTCCCTCTCCTCCCCCTCTCTCTCTCTCTCTCTCTCTCTCCTCTCTCTCTCTCGACGCCTTCGCGAGAGCGACAACCCCTATCAGGCCACGGTTCCTTACGTCGACAACAAGTCTCTCTCTCTCTCTCTCTCTCTCTCTCTCTCTCTCTTCTCTTTCTCTCTCTTTCTCTCTTACTTCGATGATCTACGACGCATTCGCAAGCGCGACGTCCTCTATCAGGCCACGATCCCTTACGTCGACGACAAGCTCTGTGCATTCTTCAATGAGTAGTGCTATGGGTACAATCCCCTAACAAGAGTGTATAGGTACATTTCAATCCCTTCATTTCGTTCTCTCCTTTTTCCCAAGGCCAATTCCTCAGGATTGTGTACCGGTACTTGATGTTCCGGTACACCTTGTTACATTGTGTACCGGTACGTGGTGTACCGGTACACCATCTTGAGGAACACCTTCCTGAGGAACACCTTGTTACATTGTTCCGGTACACCTTGTTTCATTCTCTACTTGAAACCAATGATCCTAAGGAACACCTTGTACCGGTACACTAGTATTACATTGTGTACTGGTACTTGATGTTCCGGTACACCTTGTAATACTAAATTTTATCTAATATTAAATAATAAATACTCTTTATCCGACGGAGTCTCTACAGCGGCAGGGGGCGCTGGTCGAGATACCTCAAGACGGCAGAGGCGACGAAGGTGCAGGTCTTAGGGCTACTGCGAGCGAGAGGGAGAGGAAATTTTCCCGCCGCTGCGTTTTAGAGAGAGAGAGAGAGTGCGTGTGGGGAAAGAAGAAGAAGAAAGTGAGAGAAGGTGTGAGAATAGGAGGCCACAAATCCTAAATGAATCTGAACCACCCCTGTTAACAGGGGTGTACCTATAGCACTACTCAAAAAAATGATCCAAATATTTTTCTCACTCGTTTTGCCCTCATTAAATGATCCAAATATACAATCACACAATGCAACGTTTCTTATTATTTAATACCTATAACAAAAATACACACAAAAAATTCTCAATAAATTTCTGTGTATATATTAAAGTGTAAAAATCACAAAAAAAAAGAAAAGAAAAAGATATAGAGAAGAATAAATCTCAATGTTCTACAAATTGTAGCAAAAATTTAGACTTTACTATCAAAATATAAAAGAAAAGTTTATATCTCTAATATATGTACAGAATAGGAAAGAGTAAAAATGAATGAATGTTTTTTATCTTGTATTGTTAGTTGCTTTTAAGATGCCTCATTTGAAAAAGAACTTCCAAACTTCCCTGTTGGCGAGCTCGGCAACAAGACGGGCGCCGAAAACACCTTCCTCGTCGACCACAGCTTGCAGTTGCCGCGCCCCACAGTTGTATCCGACCAGGTTCTTCTTCGTAGCGAGATATAGGATGCCGTATGGCGGCCGAAGGCACTGCGTAAGAGAAACGTCAGTTAAGAGCTGAATATATATTTTTCTTTCTAGTCTTTTTACGACATTCTACGACTGCGACTGGTAGTTTTTTGCAATGTTGAAGCACTCTTTGTGTTTTCACAATTGACTAGAATTGCAGAAGTGGATTATTTTAGCTAAGTATGATAAATCTTGGATAATAACCATTCATGCAGTTTAGTTTTTCTGTGCTGCTGCAAAAATGAGAACTAAACACCTACATTATGAATTCGACTTTCGAAGTTAGGGATGTTGAAGGGATTCAAACCTTGGTTATAAACGCGTAGAGCTTCTGCAGCGAGCTGGACGAAAAAGGGACTTCGGATATCAAAATAACGTCATAGTCACCCTCTCCTTGATCCACCTCGCTCGCCCTCTCCCACGGGCGGCTTCCCGAGAGCTTCCTCGACCTTCGGGAGCAAGAGTCACGGCTAGCAACGCTTCCATTATGGCTGCCGTAGTAATCCATGAGGTTGTCCTCGGAGAAGCTGAAGTTCACCGGCGGAGTGGCCGATAAGACGTCTGTTTGAACAACGGAGAGGACGGTGTGAAGCTTATCCCAGCTGCCGGCGTAGAAATGCACATCGGGATCCAGTTGCTGCCGAGACGGAGTTACGGGGCCGGCTCTGCCGATCCCGCACCTGCTCGAGATTCGCTAACACGTTGGGTACCGTGCGACATCTTAGGGATTCGGCATTTGAGTCCTGGAAATGCACTGTGGAGGCTCCCTGTGGGAGATTAGAACAAGAAATCAGATAACATAAATGCATGGGTGAAAAAAAAAAAAAAAACACCAATAATTTTCTGGCCAGAGCTAATTTTCGAGAATAAGAAAGGAAAAATACCTTCAGGCAAGCAAAAATTCCCGCTAAGCCAGACCCACAAGAAAGCTGCAAATAAATAAATAAAGAGATTAAAGAGGTTGAATATTATAACCAAAAAAAAAAATATATATATATACTGTAAATCGGTACTTATCAGCTAAATTCATGCATCTTTCTGAAACAAGGAACATTATGACAGTAAAGATTTTAAAACAAAACGAACTGGCTACGTAATGTAGAACGTTACATGGCGTCGGAGGTTCAAAGAGAGGCTAGTTTTGAAAAAACGAGCGAATCTCTACGTAGAGATGGTTTTCTGACAATGCAATTAGTGAAATTAATTTTGCAAAGAAATCGTGGGTATTACAGCACGAAAATGATTAAAATAAGCATGTTGTAGCATCTTTTAGAGTTTTGGAAAAGATTATAGCTTGTAATTCATGCAAACCAAATTGAGTCTCAAAATTATGTAGAGCTAATGAGACAACTGTTCAAAATGTAGAATGAAACGTGGAAAGGGCATACACATCATTTCAATTAGGAAGCAATTGTGTATGACAATAATATCATCTAGCAATCGTGCGAATAATGAAGCATCAAACTAAACAAGCAAAAAGAGAAAGATAAGAAAACCACTAGTAATAATTTTCGACCGAATATAAGCAGAAGATGGCATGCATAACAGGTCAATTTTTCAGATGTCATACGTATATCGGACTTGAAAAGGAAGATATTCTAACAACAGAATGCAGACTGAGAAGCTTATAGATAAATCCTCACGAACAAGTAATTGTGCAGAGTTAAATCCTCGATAAAGATCAGGTGACGACAAAGAATTAGCAGGCAAAGGATTACTATGCTACATAGGTAATTTGTAAGGATATATTCTTTGCCATTATATTTCATTGGAATAATGGGCACTTCATGACATTTAGAAGGAAGAATTTGGAATAGCTACATCCCTCTACTTTTCCTTCACAACCTACACTCGGTTTTCTTTTTTTCTTTTTTAGAAATTCAATGATGATTACACAAGTATGATAAGAGAGGAAGACAAAAAACTTGACAGCGATAAATTAAAAATCAAGCAATATAGCAAGCATAAAATTCTGAGGCGATAACTTTTAGCAAGAAGTTATCTCTAGAATTCTTTTTCCCCTGAAACTTAACTGCCCATCACGAATCTCGTTCTTAAGAACATTTACAAGAGTGATCGAACTTTCCCAATACTTCAGAGACCCTGAAAAAAACTTGTATGGTGAGAATTTACTTGAATGATCAGTAATAAAACTTTATACTATGAAATCCACTGCCGCGGTCATTTAGACTTACCATCCGATTTTGACGGTACTATATCTGAATATGAAAGCCCAATCATATCAGCGACACTAAGTCTTCCCTGAAGCACAAATAAAGCACATAAAAAAAATAGAACGAGAGAAAGGGCTTGTTTAGCCTAGCTAGAGCTTCTGTGGAAGTGTTGATTTGAATAAAGCTGTTAGAAGAAGCATTGATAGACTTTTTTTGCCATAATCTCCTCCGCAGCTTCTTGCCATCGGAAAAGCAGAAGAGTGAAATGGAGCTTACGCTTTTGGGCTTAAATATTAATTTTTAGCTTCTTCTTACCACAGCAAAAAAGTTTCAAACTACATGTATTTCTGGCATAGAGAAGCTTTTTAAAAGCTAGACCAAAAAGTTACTAACATGTGGCCATATTGGTTTAAGCAATCGATCAACCACAAATGTCAAAACTAAAATGAAAAACAACAAAGCATAAGAATGAGCATCTAGGAAACACCCTTCACCTTGAAAATATTAAGACCTTGCACGTCAAGCTTCTCTCCAGCATACTTGTATGGATGGACATTCTACAAAAAGTCAAGAAAAAAGAATTTATTAGCAGCTCATTTACCGGAAAGGAACAAACTTACAGACTAGTCTGTTCAGGCTAGCTTTCAACGAAACAAACAACATAACAAAGAAAGTAAATCATTCATGATAAAACATAAGAAAAGAAGAAAAATTGAAAAAAAAAATGAAAAAAAAGCCTATTACACAATTTACAAAATTATGTCATCAAAAATTCACGAAAAAAGACAGTTTCCTTTTTAATCAATTGAGGACCTTTACAAGCAATTTCAAAGAAATTAAAATAGGTTGAAAATAGTGAGAAGTTTTTGTTACCTAAAAAATGGATCTAGTAGGAAATGAATCCAAGAACATACTTAATATCCCCACTCAAGTGTATGATGGATATGAAAGACGCATGAGATTAACATATGAGGAACGAGACGAAAATTTAATCAATTTGGACTTCAACTGTAAGAATTTGAAATTTTGTAAATAAATAAAAAGAAAGGTGAATAAATGTCAAGATGAATTTTGAATCATAAATGGCACAAAGAGCGAATTTGACCCTTTTCTGCAGTGTTAATTGCACAGTTAATGGGTCAGAAATATCGCCTTTCAATCCGAGCCTGATCTCGAAAATCCGAGACCACCAGTGTGACCGTCTCGACGAACTGATCGAAAATCATATTAAGCAAGTTCAGATCTGACGGTCG
This sequence comes from Tillandsia fasciculata, assembly GCA_029168755.2. NCBI lineage: Eukaryota > Viridiplantae > Streptophyta > Magnoliopsida > Poales > Bromeliaceae > Tillandsia > Tillandsia fasciculata. The sequence goes on from CM054954.1 coordinate 4,258,390, forward strand.
GATCTTCCAGAAATCAGCGATGAAGCGGGCGGGACCCGCGACTTAAGTTGCGCAGTGCGGGAACAGTAATGCACAGTAAAACCTGATTTCGAATTTCCCTAAGCGCCAACTTTGACCAATTCGCCATCTGGAAACCGATCATAGCACTTCAAATAGTCGATTTGAACGGTTTCGTCGTTCTGAACGCAATGGCGCTGACGGAATCTCCGTTTGACGACCCTAGAGTCTCGAAAAGCGCAAAAACTGTATTTTGACACAGTATTAATGGACCCAAAATTCATTCGGGCATTTTCTCGAAAAACGAAAATCGCTACCTGATAGGTTTCGTCGAACTGGACGTCGTGGCGAAGTCCGTTTTTCGAACTGACCACCGAAACGCCTCGAAAAGCGTGAAATACGGTGAAAATGCGGCTTTTTGCACAATAATCCCCATAGTTCATGCCTCGGATTGCGTGCCACTGTTTGGGGAGGGACCGTTGTGCGAGAGAAAGTTGTGTGGAGGGACTAATTCGCATTTGTGCTATATGTGTATATAAACCTATAGCTAGGGTTAGGGTTCCTCAAAACCTAAACCTCGTAGCCACCCTCCAGCCGCAGTCACCCAACAACCCTCTCCCTCTGCCGCACTCCCCGGACCTCCCCGCACCGGCCGCCACCACCCTGTTGCCGGAGAAGAAAAGAACCAAGAGATACACCTTCTCTCGGGTTTGGGGAGGAGAGTGATTGAGAGGAACCCAGGTTGATCAAGCCTCTCTGGTGGAGTCCTCTGTGGAGCTGCAACCGAGTGGTGGTGGACCCGTCCCCAGCCGCCGCCCTGCGCCGCCGCGGGACCACTCTTCTCCTTCCATCTTTCCGACGAGGTGAGTTCTTGGAAACTTTTCTTTCTAGCTTGCCCAAGAACCTGTGCAGTCGCCTTCTGACCTCTAGAGGGTCATCCTCGTGCAGCCCCGAGGCTCCCGGTGCTCCGGTTAACCGGCCGAGGAACCCTGACGCCGGAAATTATCGTTTTGGCCGCCGTCAGCCGCCGCCGGCATCCGATCGTCAAACCCCAGATCAGTACCGTTGAAATCGACCCTCTCGTCGACTGCAGCGCCTCCCCAAGGTTGGAGGGCCATCGGTTGAGGATCGGGCGCGATCGGCCGTGCCCTAGAAACCGGGTTTTGGCACTTGGGCCGATCGTCGCCGTCCGACGCCGCCGCGGCCTTCCGACGTCGGCCACCTCTGTACCAAACTCCGCGGCGTCGGGACAGAGCTTCTGGTCCAAGTCGCGCAGGCCCGGAGCCACCTCACCGGAATCCGCCATTAACGGCCACCGAAGCTTCATCGGGCTTCGCCGCCGCGCGTCGCCGCCGCCTCCGGACGACGGGAAACTGTGCAGGTAAGCTTGTCTTATGATTTAATGGCTGAATGCAGCATTGCATGGGAATCTTAGCGTCGGGTTTTTGATTTCCAGAGTTGCACCCGATTTTGCACTCGAGCTCCCCTCCGGCCAACTCCGGCGATCCGGGCTCCGGCCACCTGTGCAGGTAGGACCTAAACCACAATTAAATGCTCCCCATCAGTTTTGTTTTGGCCCAGGAACCCTCCTGTCCCATGGTCCCAATGGTTGCACCCGAGCTATATAATGCGGGCTTGTCTCCGGCCGCCGGCGCTCGACCCGACAGGGATCAACCTGCTCCTGAGATCCATACCTAACCTGTGCTCACCCCTGGTTGCAGGCTGACCAAGAGTTGCTCCAAGATAACCTAATCCGAGCCCAACCCGATTTGTGGGTTGCTCCGGCCAGCCCCTCCGGCCGATCTCCGGCAGGTTTCTGGTGAGCCCTCAACCCTATACACCTTCCTGTATGTGATGCTTCAATTAACTCCTGTTTAGATCAGGTATGCATTAAGTTATTGCATAGTGGTAATTTGAACCCTAATATGTTATGGGCCAATTTTGTAATCGGGCCTCGTGCCAGCCCAAATCTGTGAGAACGGGCTTCGTCTCGTCGTAACGAAACCGCTGAAACTTACGGCGTCAACTTTGGATCCCCGGATTGCTAGAACGGATCGAAACAAGTAATAATAAAGAATAATTATGCAATTTAGAAATTATTATGGATCAAAGTGAAATTGGGACACAGGGATTACCTTTAGACAGTGTTTTTACACTTACTGGACATGCTGTTAGAGTCCCGTGGGCTCTCGTTGATCGGAAAACGGATTTTGTCCTGCTAACTAGCCATATTGTTCCGTATTAGCGTCGCGTTACTGTAGCGTCGTCGGGATGGGTTGTGTGAGTTTATTACTGATCATAGCTTTCTGTTCAGGACCCAGTTGTTCAGCACCAGCCTCCCAGTAGCTGTGCGGGAGTTCGAGGATCTGCCTACATCCAGGTGGGTTATCTTCGGTCCGGGCTTTAGCTTTTTGGCCCTCTGGTTGCTTTAGTCCAGTCGGACACCTGTTTTTGGATTAGCCATGCCGATTTTATCTTCATGACCTATCTTGACAGATATTGAGTTCTTTAGACATCGCCTGTACACCTGTGCTTGATTTTGCCTGTTCTTGATTTCGTCATGATGACTTTGCCTATTCTTGATTTAGTCCTGATGATTTTGCCTATATGCCATATATTCTTACATGATAGACATTGATCTCCTTGGACACATCCTGTATACATGCTCATCAGCTTTTATATCTTAGTACATAGATTTTCATGGTCTGATCATGCCTGTTGATTCCTGCCATTGATTATATTCTACATTTATATCCAGAGATACTTGCTTTACATTCAGATATGCATGATAGACCCTGATCGATATATACAGATAGATGATTCCCTGTTGGGATCTTGGCATGTTGCCGATTACCCGGTCACTAGACCGTGAGATTGATCATTATGACTTGCCACGCACTGCTGTACTTCACGAACATGGACGGGGTAGCTCCCCGTGGAGATTGTTCTTTACCGGTAAAGTGGTCTAGAGGAAAGACCCGTGAGCCCACGATAGCAGGGTTATGTCAGCGGATGGGGTGCCGAACAGTGGCTTTGCCTGAGGTCCTGTGAGACCAAGAGTGGCGCATGATTGGGTACTTGGGTTTCTGTCCTTGACGCATGATTCTTACTTTGTACCATTGCTGTTCAGTTATGTTGATTTCCAGCATTATTATCTGTAGACATACTTTTATCACTTGCAGTTCTTTATGCATGTTTCTTGTAAATATCTCCTGATTTCCAGCATGTATGATCTACAGCTTTTATGATTGATTATCATTGTTATACCCTGATTTTCAGTATTACTTATCTGCAGTTCCTTATGATTGATTACCTGCCTAGTTAGTTTATCTGTGGATTATTGATTATCAGTAGACATTTATATTCTTCAGCTGTACCTATCGATCTTTACTATCCGCAGATTTTAGTACCCAGTAGATACGATTAGCTATTTCTCGGCTCGTCGTGCCCACTGGGATACATGTACAGTGTATCTCACACCCCCTGGGTGACCATTTTTCAGGTCGGTCGGGTGTTGGGATGTCGGGACGATCGCGTGAGGCCGTCACGATAGAGCTGTCCCCCGGATGATAGATCTATATAGATATGAGATTCTCGATGATGATGCAGACTGTCATTTTATAGCAGATTTCTTTTCAGTATTGCAGTTCCTGTTTTATTTAGATATTAGAACTGATGTTTCATTCTGGATTATTCCTGTTGAGTAGATTATGATTTAGTTGTGATATCTGTTGTTCTCTGATGATGATTGTACTAGCCTAGCCGAGCATGTATAGGGGAGTCTCTGTTCTTGGATAGAGGGTCTCCTATATGTGTGGCGGTCTGTTACGCCCAGTTTTGCAAACTCTGATTTATAAAAAAAAAAAAAAAAAAAAAAAAAAAAAATTAGACCGGAATTTTAAACTCGGGGCGTGACATCAACTTGGAGATTTAACCCGAAAACGTGGGAAATGAACCCACGACCTCACAGAATTGAAGGCCGGGAGTTTAGAATCGGCCCAATTCAACAGCACCTAAAAGATATATCTAATAGGAAATAGATCTAAATCTAGAACAAATAATATCTACGAAAGATTTATTTCCTCTTAGACAATGATTTAAATATTACCTTAGAAAGGAGAATCTCAACTGCAGGTGAAGGAAGATGCAGATCTCTCTCCGAAACAATAGAACCACAATTGCCGGGCTTATCGTTCGGCGACAAGGCCGGAAAGCACTGCAAAAGGAGCGACGACGCCCGCATTCTCTTCTTTCTTTTGAAAGTTTTAGAATCTAAACTACAAAAACAACCAACTCCTCATTAGATCAGCAGAAAACAGATTCGTATGCAGTAATTCTACAGGATTTGAGAGCTCTAATGCACACCAAATCCCTAACAAAGATGATCTGACCTTTTACTAGATTATGCTAATAACCTAAAAAACTCCAACATAAATAAGCTATTGAAAGCTTAATAAAAGGGAAATTTAACCAATTTCATGTAGATATCACAATTTCTTTTTTAAAAAAAGCTTCAAAACTTCTAGGAATTTAAGTAAAATAAATTAAACACGAGAATCGGAAATAACACACAAAATCTCCCCAAATACATCAAAATCCATAAAATTACTCAAATAAACGGAACAAAAAATAAAAATTACCATACTACAATCGAAGAAGCGATCCGAAACCAGGCGTTGATTGGGGATAGGAGACTCCACAAGATCGACAAAGATAATAGAGTACAAAAGGGAGATCGAATCTTCGGCGTGGAAAACCTAACACCAAACCTAACCCTAATTTATAAACCCTACAACACGGCATGGACGATTCCAAGTCAAAATATCAAACGCATTATAAAAGAAGAAGAAGATGATGATGAGAAGCTTCTGAGCTTCTCCCATGGCTCTTGAAAACTTTACGACCGCGCCGACATTTCCCATAATGCCCCTGTCCCAAAATACCCACGTATTTCCTATAATGCCCCTATCCCAATATGCCCCCACTATATCCGGATTAATTACATTTTATTTTTTAAGGCAGGATTTATATTTTACATCTTATATTTATTTTATTTTTTTATTTAATTTTATTTAAATTTTTGTATATTTTAAAATAAAGAGCGTAAGATTTACACCCTTTTTATTTAAGTTTTAACTGAGTAATTAGTTTTTAAATTTTTAACTTCAGTTCCAATTGAATCACTAATTAGTTTTTTTTTTTTTAAAAAAACAGCAAATAAAATTTGTGACATTGTCTTTTTTTTTAAGGACTATTTAGTAAATTAATCTTTATAAAAAATTTTATTTTAAAAATAAATTTCTTAAAAGTTTATTTATAAAAATAGAATGATGTTTAAAAATGGTGTATCATTTACCGCTTACTTTAATAAAGACTTTACTAAAGAGAGTGTAAATCTGTAAAATTGTAAAATATTGCAGGGATAAATATGAAATGTCTCCAAAATGAAAGGAGCACCCCGCTACTTTGGGCCGGCCCAAGCAGAAAAAAGGTGAGCGATAATATTTTATTACCTTCGACTAATCACTGCTGCCGTATCGACCCAACTGGTGCGGGCTAGTCAATCTGGTGGCACCACCCAGTCCACAAACACCGACAATATTATAGCGTATAACGGTTATATATCATCTGCAGTAGTAGAGGCTGATTCTGAGTCTGACCACGGACGCAGAAGACTTCTGTGTAACCGTCATGTATCACGGTTGCTACTGTTAGCCCTCGAGCACTACAGTCTACAGTACCGGGCCAAATTGGGCGAGCCGGGGCCAGCTCCCCGGTTTGCAATTCCAATTTCCAGCCTTAGGAAATCGCCGCTCCTCCCTTATCCTCTACCACCCCTCTAACCCTCCCTAGCTAGTAGATAAGAGAAATGAAAACATCCCCTCCTAAATCCTGATCGATCAATCCTTCTCCTCCTCTCCTCCCCCTCTGTCCTCGATCTCTCTGCGGCTTCTTCTGCTCTCGGTTCTCTCCCACTCGTTCGTCGCCCTCGTCTCTCCTTTCGCATCTCCTTCCATCTCTCCCCACGGCTTCTCGCTTGCCTGAATTTACCATGGCTTCTCTTACGGCCGCGGCCACCTCCAACGCGCTCCCCCTCTCCTACCCTCCGTATTCCTGCTCTGCCAACAAGCTGCGGCGGTGGTGCTCCCCGGCCCCGAGCGTCTGGCTCTCCTCCTCCTGGTCTATCTCCGGCTCCTCCTCCTCCTCCTCCTCCTCCTCCTCCTCCTCCTCCTCCTCTTCCTCTTCCTCCTCTGCTTCTGCTTCTTATTGCCCCTCTTACCCGGAAGGGAAGGGGCTGGGGCTGGGGCTGGGGCTGGGGAAGGGGAAGGGGAAGGGCCGAGGAGGGCTGCTGGTGGTCCGCGCGGCCCGCGGGAAGTTCGAGCGGAAGAAGCCGCACGTGAACATCGGCACCATCGGGCACGTGGACCATGGCAAGACGACCCTGACGGCCGCTCTGACCATGGCGCTGGCCTCCATGGGCAACAGCGCCCCCAAGAAGTACGATGAGATCGACGCGGCCCCTGAGGAGCGCGCCCGCGGCATCACCATCAACACGGCTACGGTGGAGTACGAGACGGAGTCGCGGCACTACGCCCACGTGGACTGCCCCGGGCACGCCGACTACGTGAAGAACATGATCACCGGCGCGGCCCAGATGGACGGCGCCATCCTGGTGGTGTCGGGCGCGGACGGGCCCATGCCCCAGACCAAGGAGCACATCCTCCTGGCCAAGCAGGTGGGCGTCCCCAACATGGTTGTCTTCCTCAACAAGCAGGACCAGGTCGACGACGAGGAGCTGCTCCAGCTCGTCGAGCTCGAGGTCCGCGAGCTCCTCTCCTCCTACGAGTTCCCCGGCGACGACGTCCCCATTATCTCCGGCTCCGCCCTCCTCGCCCTCGAGGCCCTCATGGCCAACCCTAGCATCAAGCGCGGCGACGACTCCTGGGTCGACAAGATCTACGCCCTCATGGACGCCGTCGACAACTACATCCCCATCCCCCAGCGCCAGACCGACCTCCCCTTCCTCCTCGCCGTCGAGGACGTCTTCTCCATCACCGGCCGCGGCACCGTCGCCACCGGCCGCGTCGAGCGCGGCACCATCAAGGTCGGCGACACCGTCGACCTCGTCGGCCTTAGAGAGACTCGCAGCACCATCGTCACCGGGGTCGAGATGTTCCAGAAGATTCTCGACGACGCCATGGCCGGCGATAACGTCGGCCTCCTCCTTCGCGGCATGCAGAAGGCCGACATCCAGCGAGGGATGGTCCTGGCCAAGCCAGGTACCATCACCCCCCACACCAAGTTTGTCGCCATCGTCTACGTCCTTAAAAAGGAGGAGGGCGGTCGGCACTCCCCCTTCTTTCCAGGCTACCGCCCCCAGTTCTACATGCGGACCACCGACGTGACGGGCAAAGTGACTTCTATAATGAACGACAAGGATGAGGAGTCGAAGATGGTGATGCCCGGAGACCGTGTCAAGATGGTCGTTGAGCTTATCGTGCCTGTGGCTTGCGAGCAGGGCATGCGCTTCGCCATCAGGGAGGGCGGAAAGACAGTTGGGGCCGGAGTCATCCAGTCCATCATTGAATGATTAGATATGAGAAATTCTGCTGCCTCTGCTTTATATTACTTTCTAGTTGAAATTCTCGTCTTGCAGGGGCAGCTGTTTGAGTGAAATGCTACTGCCGAGTCAGTGAGTTTGCAAACTTTAGGTTAAAGATACATCAGGTTGCAATTATCTGAACTATCCAGTGCGCAAGGACAATCGTTGTCTTTATACCTTTCAGTTTTGCTCCTTCGTTATTTGTTTTGTGGTAGTTGAAACGTTCGTGTGCTTATGGGTCTCTACAAAAGCCTTCAGTTAATTGAACTCCATGATTGCTGTCTGCTTGATGTCTCTAACTGGTTTAAGAATGGCATATTCTATATTGTGATATCTTTTTGCTGCACATGTTTGATTGATCGTCATAATACAGTTAGCTTCACGTGCTGGTATCCGGTGCTGCTTGTCACTATAGGGTTTAATTGGCTAGATATGGTTGTAAGTGCTGTGTAACTAGAGATGCTTCTGTTGGATATGCACATCTGCAACTGCTTCTGTTGTTTCTGGCTGTGTACAGTTAAAAGGACAGCAACTATAACTTTTTTTGTTTGGCTGCATGCAGTTGATGATGCGTTTGCTTGGGTTGTCACTTTATATTTGGTGTAGTGAGACTATCCTAATTTAGTGATATTTACTCTATTTTCTTTGAGCATTGGGTGGGTGGGTGGGTGTGATGTACCCCTACAGGGTGCTAGTTTCACAGATTTCGAAATTTTGGAAATGGTCGATAATATCTATTTCGAGTGATGATACTGTTTCCATGCAACCTGGGCTGGGAGAACACAATTGGATTCTGAATTCTTGTTAGCGAGGAACTTTATGCTCCTGCAGAAAATTATTCAATCGGGTATGGCAGTGAGAAAACTGCTCACTCAATTATTATAATTTAGGATACTTGCTAGTCGGCAATTTAGGATGATTTCATCACTTATCATTTTATCAATAAGCCTGTCATTTTGGTTGATGAGTTCTTATCTCTCGTAAAATTCACTACTAGATTTGAATGGAATCCATGTATGTCTTTATTGTTACTTCTTGAACTGCCATTTTTGTGTAAACTAGTTTTGCTATTTTGTGGATTTTTGTCAGTCTTTTAGATGATCTGGCTTTTGTTAGCATCAATGATACAATTTTTCATCTTTCGGAAAATGTGGACAACCTCAAATAATGAATATATTCTGTTGATTGACTGACTGATGCATTTTAGGATTTGGAGTCATGGATGGACAATTAGGAGTGTAAAACTGTAGAATTTAGTTTTGCTAAAATTTTTACTGTCTAAAGTTTATTTAAGTGTTATTTGTTAAATATATGACTTGGAAACAGTCAATGACTATTGCATTACTAACCAGTGATGCTTGAAACCTATCAAATTAGATGACTGAAGTTCTACTGACGTCTCTGCACTGTAATGTTAACAATACTTTAGTGTCCTTTTTTATTGTTTCTTTTCGGAATCTTTCTTAAAGATAGTAGGAGAAGTCCAGTGTAATGAGAATTATACTTATCGGGTGCGTTAGGCTACAACCTTGAATAAAAAGGGCCGTTTTGTTTTCTTCTTCCTTTTTGCCCAAGTGATACATCTCTATTCTCAGTTGGCTTGAATTTTTAAATCCGTAATTGCATTTTGGCCCTTTGGGTGACGTCGCTGATAGCTGATTCTCGAGTGGTGTTTGCAGTGTCATATTATAACTGGCCTGTTTGCAATTTTCTAAGGGCTTAGGGCCAGTCTGCTTCTGCTTCGGCTTCTGCTTCTGCTTCTGCTTTCCACAACAACAGTCTCTAAAAAGTGTTGGACAAAGTATAAGAGAGATTTCCTCTCTTAAAACAAAAACTTCAATTTGTTGCTTCTAGCTTCCTGCAAGCCTTATCTCATGCCATTATCAAGTTTATGCCATTATTTCATGCCATTATCATCATCCATTATCAAGTTTATGCCAAGGATTTACATTTTTATTACCATATTCTCAGCATGAATCATAGAGCTAGAGTCATGAATCATGCATTCTATCATATTCATAAGAAGAAGAATTTTACACAATGAAACTCATAAAATATACTAACATAAGAAACTCAAGGATAAATGTAACTTCGGTTTCGGTACTACTAAACATGCTAGGTTGTAAAACTCATCATAATAGACAAAGACCATTGATAATTACTAACATGCGCTTCCACTAAAATGGAATGAAGCACCATTAAAATAAGATGTTGTTTGGTTTGCACTATGTCATATTAGTAAGTATTGTTAATATTTTTATAATTTGGTGTTAGTTGTTGAATCTTACGTTGACCGCTGACCTGGTCCGGTCTTTACTCGGCTTCGGGACTGATTCTTTGGAATGCACCGCACATCAAGCGATTAGATTGAGAAGGGATTTGCTCGGATTTTTTTCAATCAAACACAAAAAAAAAAAAGTTCGGCCTAAGAATGCGTGGTGTGGAGCGAACTACTCTTAGAACTACTCTTAGGCAAGCGGTAAGAAATACAGTAAAACTACGCTAGAAAAGCAGAAAAATTAGTCTAGAAAGCTGTAGATACGAGAATTGAAGGAATTGAAAAACGTATAGTCGCTGGCTTACACAATTGCATGACCTCTTTTTCAAAGGAGAGTTTACTTATTTAAAGTTGTTTTCAATAATGGGACATCTGAGTCGGCGATCGATTCTGTTAGACTTGATCTATAATGTTGGAACTATCTAAAAATCAAATTTTAGAATTTGTTGACTTTATTTTTCTAGTGAATGAATAATCCTAAAGTGAATGGTTCAAAATAAGATTTTTATAAAACACAGTGATAAAAATTTTTAATTTCAAATCATAAGTTTTCATTTATTCTTGACGTTAAGTACAATTTTTTTTAAAAGATTTACATAATTTGAATTGTTTTACACCGTTAAACATACAAACGTATCATATCGGCTGTTAAAATAGTTATTTTTGATATTCTTTGATCACTTAGTAAATGATATCGAAAAATTATAAAATTTGATTAGTTATAATAGCGTAGATCATGTCTAACAAAACTGATTGTCCAATCGGATGTTCCATCATCGAAAATAATTTACAAGTACGGAGGCTTCTGTGCTTTTAAAAGTATAGGAGACGTACTTTATATATATATATATATATATATATATATATATATATATATATATATATAATTGAACTTCTATACTTTTAGAAGTACCAAGTCTTTGGTGCTTGTAAGTTTTTCGCACTTGGATGAAAGGATGTGCGGTTAAAATAATAGTGGAGCTCTTGGATTTAGTAGGTGATTGGTGTAATAGTATGATCTAAGGGGTGAAATTAATCAAATGAATAGATCTAACGATAAAAAACTTACAAGAACTAATTGCTTAGTGCTTTTGAAAGCATGATAGCCGAACTCTCTCTCTCTCTCTCTCTCTCTCTCTCTATATATATATATATATATATATATATATATATATAGATATATATATATATAGAGAGAGAGAGAGAGAGAGAGAGAGAGAGAGAGTAGAGCTTATATACTTTTAAAAATATAAATCCAACTATGTTTGTGAATTTTTTACTATTGGATTTGCATTGAGATTTGTGCTATTGTAAGTCCATTAAAAAAAGGAAAAGAAAGTACCATAGCACGGATCTCAATACAAATTTAAGGATAAAAAAATCAAGAGCATAATTGAGCTTATGCTCTTGAACGTATATAAGCATTATATATATATATATATATATATATATATATATATATATATATATATATATATATATAGTCCGGCTAGAATACTATCGATAGTATCAAACAATTGGTGCTATCAAGTTTTTAGCTGTTGGATGAAAAGATATACGGTTGGGATTATAGTATTCCTCTAAGATTTTTACTATTCAACCAACCACCTAGTAAACCCTAGGCTTCTGTTTGGTTGGGGTACAAGGGGGGATATCCCCCCCCTTGTACCCAAACATAATGGAACGGGGGGGGGATTCCTATCCCCCCCTTTTCCCACCTTGTTCGGTACAACCCCGAACAAGGTATCCCCCCCTGGTACAAAAAAAAAAAAAAAATTCCTCTCTTTACCCTCAGCTCTCTCTCTCTCTCACTTCCATTATAACCCTTTTCATTCTCTCTCCTCCATTATCACCTTCTTTAGCTACCTCTTCTTCTCCCCTCATTTTATAAAATTAAAAAAATTAACTGTAATTTTATCATTAATTGACACTACTTATTAGTTGTTTAAAACATTATATATTACCAGTGGGATTTTTTGTAATGTTACAATAACATTAAACCATTATTAAATTTAGATAATTATCACTGAATTTATATACAATTATATTTTTTAATTAATAGATAAGTACAATAAATATTAAATAGTACAAAATTAATATTAAAACAAATTAATTTGCAGTACATTTAACACTATTTAACACAAAAAATTGAGTTTTTTTAATTATATATCTTACAAGAAATATTTATTATTATTTTTATATCAAATTAATAATTTTTTACATCACAGAAATTAACACTAATTTAATATATTATCTAATTAATTAAATCATATTTATTACAAATAACATAATTAAAAAGTTATAATACATTATTTATTTACCAACTTTTACCCATACATAAAAATGTCAAAGGGCATTTACGTCTTTTTACTCAAAAGTCAACTATTTATCCCTCTTATTCTTCATTCCCAACCAAACACTATTTTTCTTATACTGGTACAAACCTATATCCCAACCAAACACTATTTTTACTTTATCATACCTTATACTCAATTTTATACTTGTACCTGGTACTACTAATTCCCACTAATTCCCGAACCAAACGCTACCTAGGGGACTACCATAATCCCAACCGTATATTTTTTCATTCAACGGCTAAAAATTTGATAGCACCAATGATTTGGTACTATTGATAGTATTCTTGCAAAAGTTCAAATTTGTTCATGCTTGTGAATATTTCACCATTGGATTTGTATTTAGATTCGTGTTATTGTAAAAGCATTTAAGAAGAGAGAGAGAAAAAAAATATAATTATACAAATTCCAATACAAATTCAATGGTGAAAAATTCACAAGTATGAATGATTTTATACTTTTAAAGTATATATATATATATATATATATATATATATATATTGTTATTTAAATTGAGAAAATTTAAAATTCCTGCACTTCGTTTAAATTTATAAATTTTTAATTAGGGGCGTCCTTATCAAATGATTACACCCCGGCCCACTTAAACTACTGATGGTGGAAGATTGCGCGAATTTAAATAAAAATATATAAATTTTAAAATATAAAAAAAATTAAATATATTCATTTAAATTTTGCATATGTAAAATTTATTAATCTAATGATTCACGAATGTTAAAATTTATAAATATAAAAATTTACTGTGAAGATAAATTTAAAATGTAACATTAGATATTTGAATTACTCTACTATTTTTTAAAAACAGAAAATTTCTCGATCATTTAAAATTTCATATATGTTAAATATATAAATTTTAAATTTTAAAAATGCTAAATTTATATTTAAAAATTTTAAATTTATTTTGAAAATTATTAGTTAAAGTTGAAACTGGATTTTAAATTATAAACTGAAAATACTTAATTTTGTAAATTTATCTTGGGTTTTATTTAGCTAAACGAAGAATTGGGGTAACCGTTCTATGGCGCGAGCGTGCACACGCGCGCTTATCACATATTTCTTATATTTTCAAGTTATTTATTATAATTTATTTGATGTAAATGGCATGTTAAACTGCATAATTGCCTACAAACTATATATGCACCATGTTGTGTTGATCGCTTGTATACCATCTCCCTGCTTTTTCAGAATAAAAATTCTTGCGTTGTACCTGTACCAGAAGATGTTCAACAAGAACTTCAGTGAAAAAAAAAAAAAGAATAAAAAGAAAAAAAAGGAAGAAGATATGATACTCAGGGATTTACTTCAAAAGATTCAAAGTGAAGGGCTCTTACCAAAATTATCTCGAAATCCAGTGGCTTGAACAAATTTCCTGCCTATAATTTGCTCTTTTCCATATAGGCGATAGTCACCATTTCCTCAAACTTATTTAGAGCAATGCTATTCATACAACCTTTGCTTACACCTTAAGTTCTTTGTTGTTACATTTTTTCACTTGTATTGTTAAATTTAAAAAAAACAAAAAAACTCTTAAACCCAGGAGAAATTTAATAACTCTCGAATGTATAAATGTAAGAAGAATTAAACCTCTATAAAGATTGTAGAGAAAAGCATCTTCTTATAAGAGCCATGCTATCTATGCACGCAAATCTTACACCCCACTTCCCTTACTAGTTGTAACCACCAGCACCCTGACAAGAGGCCGGGAAGAAGGCGAGGAAGGACCAGGAGGAATATCTAGAGGAAGTCCACAGTAGTGTAGATGATAAGAAGCTAGTGAAGCGGATCTGGTGGTCTGACGGCGGATACAGACCCGAATCCAAACCACTTGGCCAGCAGCAGCAACAGAACACATTAGGCCCAACTGAAGAGATCCGACATTAGGAACAGCAATGGATTCAGCCCACTTATAAATCTATTACTATAATTAGATAATTGTTATAGTTTAGTTAAATAGCTTAATTAGTTAAAATAAGCAATTAGAAGAGAAATTATATAAGCCCGAAACGTGTTTATGAAATTATGAAAAATTAATACAAGTCTTCTTCCTTCTCAAGATAACTCTCTCCTTCTCTGTCTCTCTTCTCCCCTCTTAACTCCCTCTACTCCAATTCTCTTCTTCCCCCAATTTCACTCAATTCCCCCTTCTCTTTCCCTAATTCACCTGGGTGACTTCACCATCATCCTTCCACCTTACCAGCCACAGAGCAATATCATCACCGGCATCGGCGGTTGCGAGTCGTCCGAATATAACACTAGTCATACCAACTTTTCTTCCTTTTTTTTTTTTTTGTTAACTAAAAGGCCATTTAAATTTTGTGAATCCTAAAATATAAGGAATGTAAAATTTACACTATAGAAAGGCATTCAAGTAGTTATTTCCATCCAATAAATCACTAAACTGTAGCGTTCCATTAGTTTTTAGCTCTTACAGATATGAATACGATGATGTACACGAAAACAAGAAACAAAAAGATGAATACCAGCGCCATGACACCATTGACAGATCATCTAAAAGATTGAATTGACACCTATCCAAAATACAATAAAACCATTTTCAGATTTTTGTCATATAGGAATGCCGGTTCAAGAGAGTATAAACCCCAAGTTCATTCATATCTAGTAATAAATTTATAGAAGAAAATCTTCCACCAAAAGCTATCACACAATAACACAAACAAAACAGCCACTAGTCAAAACAAATCATCAAAGGTAGCAGCAGGTTAGGATGAATACAGAAACCAAAATACGTAGTCAAATAAATTAATCACGATAACACATTAACACATAAATAAACACATCGAACAAAATTAACACAAAATAAATTAATCACGATAACAAAAGAAATGCATGCAGCATGCAACAAGCAGCAAGCAGTCATGTATTTCAATCTTCAGGTGTACAAAATAGTTAGTTATCAGAAACATCCATCAGCAACCAATCATATATTTCAATCTTCAGGTGTACAAAGGACAGCAAACTAGCACAATGACATCCAAAGAAAGAAAGGGACCGGGTACAAAACCTGAAGGTAGATGACAATGGTCAGCCCTTAGCACAGTTTAGATAGTTACAAGCCGATGCATCTTGTAACCTGGAAATCGCAAACTCACTTGGGAACGAGGCTGAAAGTCTGCTTAGCCTACTATAATGTACAGTGCGGTTGGATTAACTGATGTCTCAGTAGTGTTAGGAGAAGCACTATATTAATTTACTATCATCAGTTTTTAATGCAGTAGAACCAGGAGGTATCAAATTGAAGCTTCTGCTTTCAAGAGACGGAATCATTTTTTCTGCTTTCCACAATAGCCGAAGTTCCAAACTTTTTCCTCTATCCAACACTTTACAGTGGCTACGGTTGCTCGAAGCAGAAAAGGAAGCAAGCCTAACATGCCCTAAGCTCACATAATTGCACAAGAGTACATGAAGAGCCCTCCAAGGGTGAGATCAAGTTCTTTGGCCATCATTGACCCACTTAATGGTAAGTGAGGTGAGTTTTTGGTATTTTAGATAAGATTTTAGGGTTTTATTAGATAAAGACTTTGAAGAGTTCTAACTTGATTAGAACTTCTTTAGGCTTGATTAGAAGCCTCGACAACAAAAATCTACTTTACAATGAGGTTCTAGTGACTTGAGGTGGGTTATGCCCTTCAAAATGGTTGGATCCTTACCTCATGTCTAAATCCCTATTTCTCTAACTTATGGTTGCATGATTGGCATAGTACTATAGGGTTTTATTATATTCCTCCTGTTGTTTGATATGCATGCTTGGTAGTAAGATGATAGAGCTACATCTCATCTTTGGAAACCTATGATTTAGCATACATGAGTAGAGAATGATAATATTGTGTCCTTGTGACCCTAGTGTTGTTATTTAGGATCGTCCTGTATGTGCTATCAACAAAAATACACGAACAAAGAAATAGCGAAAAATAATAGAAAGGAAATATACAAAAAGAGAGCGATTTACGTGGTTCGGCAAGTTGCCTCTATCCACGGGGAGAGCGAGAGAGATATATCCTTCATATGAAGAAACCATCCCTCAACCTAAATACAAGAGCCTTATGGTTATTGCCACCCTTCCCTTATTACAAAAAAAAATCCTTCTAATCTCAAAATAAATTTTTCTAAACAAAAAAGAGAAACTCAACAAGCTACTAATTAAGTTTTCGAACTTCACCTCACACTTAATTAGTTTCCTTTACGCTTGCTAACTTGCTTGCGTACTTGCTATCTGTGGAATAGAATTAGCAACCTATTTATAGGCATACATGCATATGCTCGCAACTTCAATTGTCAATCCTCATTAATTAGCCTATATACATAGGCATTGACAATTTGTGACATGCATGTGTTTCATGCATATGCATGAAACACATTTGTATGCATGCACCGGCCAACATTAACCCATTTCATTCACACTTAATGATTTCGGTAGACCAAATGCACCGTGAACCAAGTTTCATATTCTTGTCCCTTTTGCCTATAGAAAATTTATAGGCCAAATGAAAGCATAAAAGAAAACATATAACCAATATTTTCCACCTTGGCTTCTTTTGTTCTTCATTCAATCTCTCTTATCTTAATGCCCCCTCTCCCTAGAGCTTTCAATCATCAGCAATCCTGCAAACTTGCTAAGTTTAGGCAATGCTCAAACTTTTCAGCTATTACTGGCATAGTCATGATGTCAGCTATGTTGTCCTTTGTAGACACCTTTACAAGCTAAATTTCTCCATTGTCTTTATTTGTGAACTCTCTTAATTTGTGATACCTTATGTCTATATGCTTAGTCCTTGCATGGTACACCTGATTTTTAGCGAGACAAATAGCACTTTGACTATCACAAAATATTTTTACCTTATCTTGTTTGATTTCGAGTTCTCCAACCAAGCCTTTAAGCCAGACTGCTTCCTTAGCTGCTTCAATTGCTGCCATATATTCCGCCTCTGTAGTTAACAAGGCTACAGTGCGCTGCAATGTGGACTTTCAACTAACAGGTCCGCCACCCAGCAGAAAAGTGTAACCTGTAATGGATCTTCTCATATCTAAATCTCCAGCATAGTCGGAATCCACATACCACTTACTTCAGTAGTTCCAGATTCTCTATTGTAGAGAATTCCTACATCGGCTGTGCCTTTCAAATATCGTAAGATCCATTTCACTGCCTCCCAGTGCTGCTTCCTTGGATTCGACATATATCGACTAACAACACTAACCGCATGTGAAATGTCAAGTCTAGTGCAAATCATAGCATACATTAAACAACCAACTGCACTAGCATATCATACCTTTGCCATATGGTTTACCTTTTGCTCAGTTTTTGGGCACATCTCCTCTGAAAGCTTGAAGTGCTGGGCTAACGGAGTCTTGACCGCCTTTGCATCTGACATATTGAACTATTTTATAATTTTCTTTATATGTCTTTTGGGATAGCCAAAGCTTTCCTTGTTCGCGGTCTCTTCTGATCTCCATACTTAGGATTTTCTTGGCTCTTCCTAGGTCCTTCATGTCAAATTCTTGGCTCAACAAATCCTTCAAATTTTGCACTTCTGTTGAATCTTTTGCTGCAATCAACATATCATCTACATAAAGCATTAGCAGAATAAAAGAACCATTTTCAAGTTTACGATGATACACACAACTGTCATACAAACTCCTACTATATCCATTTTTTATCATAAACTCATCGAATCTTTTATACCACCGTCTTGGTGCTTGTTTCAGTCCATACAGAGACCTTTTTAGCTTGCACACGAGCTTCTCTTTTCCGGACTGAATGAAGCCCTCCGGTTGTTTCATATATATTTCTTCTTCAAGATCCCCATGAAGAAATGCAGTTCTTACGTCGAGCTGCTGTAGCTCCAAGTCAAACATGGCAATCATAGCTAGAGGTATCCTGATAGACACGTGTTTCACCACAGGTGAGAAGATTTCATTAAAATCAACTCCTTGTTTCTGCGCATAGCCCTTGGCCACCAAACGCGCCTTAAAGTTAACTGGTTCACCATCCGCACCTTGTTTTCTTTTGTAGACCCACTTACATCCGATGACTCTCTTTTCCTTAGGCAATGGAATCAAATCCCATGTTTGATTCTTCTGTAATCATAGCAGCAATCCAACTGCTACTCTCTTTATCCTGCATCGCCTCCTCAAAGGAAGAAGGATCATCTGAAGTAATTAATAAAGCATAAGTTGCAATATCATCCAGATTGTACCTTAATGGTGGACGAATGTCTCATTTCCCTTCCTTTGGCGATAGAGTAGGGTTCGTTTAAAGTGCTCTCACTTGGATCAATTGGTGTCTCATGATCTTCTTCATGGTGTGGCTGCTCCACCTGATCATGTACACATTCCTGCCGCTCCACCTGAATATCTGTAGTCTTTGCATACTCTTCATGTTGAGCTTGTTGCTGAAACTTTTGCAGCATTAATTTTTCATCAAAGACTACATCCCTGTTAACCACCTTTTTCTTGGTAACGGAGTCCTACACCTTGTACTCTTTCACCCCCTTCTCAAATCCAAGAAATATGCAGGGTTTCGAGTTTGAATCTAATTTCGTGCACTGATTTTCCTGAACATGAACATAAGCAGGACATCCAAAGACACGTAATGAAGAATAATCTGCAAGTTTACCTGACCATAATTCCTCTGGTGTTTTGAGTTCGATTGCTGTGAAAGGAGATCTATTAATAATGTAGTGCGCATCCACTGCTTCAGCCCCGAACACATTCGGCAAATCTGCACATATCCGCATGGATCGGGCTTTTTCTAATAATGTCCTGTTCATCCTTTCTGCTACTCCATTCTGCTGTGCAGTTCCAGGAACTGTTAGATGGCGTGTAATGCCTTCTTCCTTGCAGAAAATAAGAAACTCCTTAGAAGTGAACTCTCCCCCATTATCTGTTCTTAGATAGTTGATCTACTTTTCTGTTTGTTTCTCTACCTCCTTCCAATATCTGAACTTTATGAAGGCTTCAGACTTTTCCTTTACGAAGAAAACCCAAACTTTACGAGAGAAATCATCAATAAATATAACAAAGATTAGCAGAAGAAACTATCTTATCATGAGATACTTGATTAGCGTAGTTGCCATGCATGATTACCATAAAGATTCATGAATTTGTAAACCTAGTATGGTTAATAAACAATGATAACAATTATCCATTTGGGGCCTTATAGTAGCATGCCGCATTTACCATTGTGATACTTTCCTCGTGAGATAAGCATGCTAGGATGGCAGGTACCACTATTGTAGAATAGGCGCTCTACATTGTGAGATTATTGACCAAGCTTGCGCTAGTTCGTTAATAGCTTGTAGAGGTTGCGACTACTAAGGTCGTGCCTCTCCGGAGGTGATTATACAAATGGGGAAAGCATAGTCTCCGCTAGACTGCCGAGGTGGGCGTAGTCCCCACAAAGCCGTGACGAGCAAGCTAGGACCGGACCATGTGGTCAGTTGATAGTAAAATTGGATCCTGGTGACAAATGTTGCATGGCTAGGAGACATATGTCAGCAAAGTTGATCATGTTGGACCCATAACTTGTACTTTGTAGAGGTATAGTAGTGACACCTTTACTTATACTCTTTTATCCTATTATTTAGTTGCTCTATATCAAACTTATTCGATCTATTAACTCGTTTAGACCTAGTGTGGACGTTTGGCCAAGTTCGGCAGCCGTACCCACTAGAAACTTAGTTTAGTTTTCACACCCTTTTGTTGATATTTTTGTTACAGAGACATCTATCAATGATGAGGCATGTGATCACATCAAGGGGTCGTGTGCTAGTTAGAAGGCTACCCTTCGGGTGTTGTAGGTGACCCATTTTGTGGCATGATACCATGTATTTATAACATTATAAGAGAAGAAAAAATGTGTTCATTTTGATTGGATTGTACAAAGAATAAAGATTAGCTTGTAAAAGTTTATAGTAAACTAGTTTCACTCTGATGCTAGATCATACATGATCTCTTATGTGATGTGCAAGTTTATTGAATGTTACCGCTTTGTGTTGATAGGAGAGGCTTTGTCCGTTCGGCAGTGTTACCGATAAATTGGCGTATTTCGTGAATTGGTTGGAGTCTTGAAGGTTGAAGGAGATAACTTGAAGAACCAAGACATCAATCTCAAGAAGATAGAATCCATGACATCCAGGTATATTTAAAACATATTAATGATGTTTGAGAATTTATAAGTTTAGAAACTCTTAAAATGGGTTATATATGTTAAAATATCAAAACCGCACATTTTGAGGGTTCAGAGTCCGGACCGTCTTGGAAACAGTCCGGACCCCGAACGTCTAGTTTTTTGTGCACACAAAAAGTCTGGACTTTCTGGATAACGTCTGGATCCCGAACCGTTAATTTTTACTGTGCATAAAAAAGTCCGGACCGTCTTGAAAACAGTCCGAACCCCGAACTGTCTTTTCTGCTCTGCGCAAGAAAAGTCCGAACTCTCCAAAAACGGTCTGGACCGTGACGCATAAAAAATTTCCTAAATTGCAGCTTTTTATTCCTATCTTGATTCTAACTGCTTCTAACCTATAAATAGACCCTTGGGGTGTTATTGAATAATAATCCAAGGAAGAGAAGAAAAGGAAAACACTTTCTAAACCTAGATTTCTTCTTTTGATCTCTTGATCGTCTTCTTCGATCAAGAAACATCATCAATTTGGTTCACAAGTTTTTAACTCTTTCTTTCTTTCAAAGAATCAAATTGATGAATGCTTAAAAGGTATTTTCTCATACATATATGATTCTCTAAACATCCGAATCACCACCAACTATCTTTCAACGAGTTCCAGAAGGAACGTCGGCGCGCGGATTCGCGTGAAGGCCGAGGAGTCGGTGGAGACCTCGTGGATTTGAAGTCGAACGCGGTTCGAGGATTCGAGACGTGTCGTGGACCAGCGGAGGAGATCTACTTTGAGCGTACGGTAAAGGTTGAGTCGTGGGGTAACGTAATCACCTTGTACGTGTTTTTAATCTTAGTGAATTTTTCCGTGTGATCGGTACTGTGGATTTTTTACTCCAAGAGGAGTTTTCCCATGTAAAATATTGACGTATTATTTTATTTTTCGCATATATTTTTTATTTACGCTAAGATTTTGGGTTTTATCGTTTACACCTATTCACCCCCCCCCCTCCTCCCCCTCTAGGTATTGTTTTACCTATTTAGATCCTCCGGATCCATAACCTACAGGCAGGTCTGTCGCACGCGCACAGACGAGCCTTCGGGCGATCCTAGAGTGTGATAGAAAAAAATAAAAAAAGATACAAAGGACGGTTGTTGCTATCCAAAAGTATTGTTAACATTACAATATGGATAAGGAGGTGAATGTTAGGTTGGCTAATTCCATAAATTTTGAGAAATACTAATTAGTCATGGAATAGTCATTGGCAATTCTTGATATAGTTCAGTCATAAATTTAATGAATCACTAAAATAACCTGGAAAAAGTAAAAATTCAGGCAAAACTGATAATCTACAGTTTTACATTCCTCTCGACATGACTATAACTGTTAGATTGTCCATCCATGACTCCAATTCTAAGTGCATCAATCAGTCAACCAAGACAAGATATTATTTAAGGTAGTCCAAATTTTCTAAAATATGAAGAATTGCATCATTAATGTTTATAATAGACACAGATCATCTAATAGATTGATTTAACAACTATGCACAGTATAGTAGAACTAATTCACATAAAATGTCAGTTCAAGAAGTAACAAGAAAGACATGCATAGAATCCATTCAAATCTAGTAGTGAATTTTACAAGGAAGAACTAATCAACCAAAAGATATCTATCAATGAAAAATAATAGCCATTACTCAAGACCGATCATCAATAGTAACAGCAGAGTGGGAATAAATCCCAAAACCGAGATGAATTAGAAATGAAAACATCTATGTTGAAGGGTCCCAATAAATTTTTACCCAATTCAAATAAACATTAGACTTTGACTTCTTAAGATATTATATAGATGCGTGATAGGATTACATATAAAGTGAACAGGCAAGCTGCAAAACACATTTGAATATATTGACTACATTCTCGCACCAATTGCAAACTATAAGGAACAGATTGGTAAATGAATTAAAATATCTAGTAAGTGGGCAACACCACCAAAGTATTGTGCTAAAGATTTTATCAATCGATAACTGTTTAATAAATGTTGTCTAAAGAAAGAATATGTATTTTCACCCACCTATATCAAGAAACGATGGACAAACTGCCAGACAAATGAAAAAGTTCAAAAAGGAGAACGAAGGAAGGAGAAAAATTTTCTTAAACCCACAAACAACAATTTTTCCTGAACAGCGACCTCCATACCCACCTAGAAAAGAATGAGATCAGATCGAAAAGCAAGTAGCACAAACAAGTAAATAACTAAAATCACAAGTTTGTTTCGAAAAACAAATGCTGCCAAGCAAGTTATATCCACAATCCGGCAGATGATGGATTTCTCTCAAGTGGTGATATTAAGGAATCAAAGATCTTTCTTTAATAACGGAGTAAAGATGGCAATAAATGCTCTAAGGGGCTATTTAGCAGGCAACATCTCCAACTACATAGGAACCCAAAAATTTTCATCGATGTATTGCAGTTAAATCCAGTTCCAGGAACTGAACTCGTAAATCAAGGACCAGAGTAGCATCTCAACCTACACCCATTGAATATAAGTGGAAAGGTAGTAGTTACGGTTTCATTTCACTGATTTGAAACATTTCAGAAATGTTCTGCATTTTCTTTTCAAATTATTAGACTGTTGACAACTCGTAACAGAAGTGATGCGGCTAATCCAGCGATTGAGTTTATGGAGACACGCGATTCTACTAAGCCGAGTCGAAGATCCCGTTGAGTTCAATTCTCGATTCTCGGCTCTTTATAGTCGCGCTCGGTTCTCGATTGAGTTCGGTTCTCAACCCTCAACTCTTTAGTACCACTCGGTTGTTCAAGCTTCGTTTGGTATTTAAGATATTTAGAAAATTTTATGTTTATCCTATTTTGATTCCGATTAAGTCGTTATTTTAAATTTATTTAGATTTAGAGATATACTTTAGTTATGATTGTATTAGGAAAATTGCTAAATTTTAGGAATTTGATTTTCAATAAGATTCGAGTATCACCTCTATATATAGGCGTGGTGTAATAAGTTTTTACAGATTTTGAATAGTTGAATAATACTTTTAGTATTTGTTGAAGAACTGGGCTCTTCGTGTATCCCCTCTTGTCCTCGTGCTTCTTCATCTTAACACACAGCTTTATCGGCCAGCATCAGTTAGTATAAGAGCTAGTTGAACCTTGGAACATTGCTTTCGCGAGACATGGCTGACGGTCATAGAAGGAACCAGAATGCGAACCAGGACGCTGCGATTCAAAGACGCAACGTTGGTGGACGCAACCCTGGCAACATGAACGACGACGAGCATACAAGCGTTGGACCACGAGGTCAGCGAGATCTTCGTGATATCGAGATCGAAGAATTGAGAAGGCAGATCATGGCCTTGAACACACACCTGACATTGGTCGAAACTTAGGCCCAAGAAAACGACAACCAAGATTCGGAATCTTCCGACTTTGAAAATCCCTTCTATGGTTGCGCTCCGTAGAAAGATGCGTCCGTGCAGAGTCGTGATTCAGGCTGCATCAGTCGTGTAGATCGATGGGTCGATTCAAGTATCAAAGTGGAACTTCCAGAGTATTCAGAAAGTCTACAAGCGGAGAGCTTTTCATCAACTGATTGAACACGATAGAGCGCATCTTCGAATATAAAAATGTGCCCGAGAATAAGAAGGTATAGTTGCTAGTTGCCTTAAAACTCAAAGGGCGAGCTTCGGCATGGTGGGAGCAGTTGAAAAAGACACGACAGAGAAAAGGCAAGCCGAAGATCACAAATTGGGAAAATATGAAAAAGAAGATGAAAGAGCAATTTCTGCCTTTCAATTATACTCTAGTCTGGTACCAGCGACTTCAGAATCTTCGATAAGGTAGTCGAACGGTGGCCGATTATACCAAGGAGTTCTATCAATTGGTTGCTCAGAATGATCTAATCGAATCCAAGAAACAACAGGTCGCGAGTTACATTGGTGGGCTACGGCAATCGATCTAGGATGTGTTAAGTTTGCATGCAATCTGGATGATATTCGAGGCGTACCAACGAGCCTCGATGATTGAGGCGCAACAAAGCCGAGTTGGGTCACGAACGAACCAAACCAGTTTAGGAGTGAACTACTCTCATCCGGGGCGACAAGGGGCATGATCGAAAGCCAAACGGGAAATCGGACCCGCTTCAGCCGAACCAGGAGCGATTAAAGTTGCGCCGAGCAATAAAACAAGTCTGTTATTTTCAGTGCGGAGAGTTGGGTCACCTAGTACGAGATTGTCGGAAGAATGGCAGCCGACCAGGAAAACAGCTCTATATCAAGCAAAGTCTGGAGGATGAATCGGGTGAGTTTGGTACACCTCTCTACGTTGAAGAGGTTGATGAGGAGGATCCTAATGGCTTAGATGGAGATCAAGGTATGGCCTTAGATATAAAGAAGATGTTGTTGGCGTCACGGCAAGAAGAGAGAGACGATTGGCGAAGCACCAATATCTTTCATACTCCTTGTACAACAAAGAATAAAGTGTGCAAAGTGATTATCGATAGTGGCAGTATCGAAAATATCGTCTCACAGGAGGAGATAAAGAACCTCAGCTTGACGAACGAGAAGCATCATCGTCCGTACAAGTTGACTTGGTTTAAAAAAGAAAGCGAAGGAATGTTGACTCGCGATGCTTGGTATCCTTGTCAATCGAAAACAAGTACTTCGATCAGATTTGGTGCAATGTAGTACTAATGGATGCTTGCCATATCTTGTTGGACAGGCCGTGGCAGTTTGATCGAAAGGTGATTCACAATGGGAGGAAGAATACCTATATCTTTTGGAAGGACAACGTGCGGATCACTTTGAAGACCATGAAATAAGAGAATCAACCGATAGCTAATCCAGAGAAAGGTATCAGCAAGCTATCTCTGAAGGGTTTTATCGAAGAAGCTAAGGAATCAGGGGTGGTTCTGGCCGTAATCGAGCAACTGATGGAAGAGCAACCGACCACGATTCCCAAGTGAAGGCGGTTATCCAGGAGTTTAGTAAAGTCTTTCCAAAAGATTTACCTCCGTGATTGCCACCGATGCGGGATATCCAACATCAAATCGATCTAATTCTCGAAACTAATTTGCCGAACAAACCAGCTTATCGGATGAATCCGAAGAAATATGAAGAGCTACAGCAACAGGTTCAAGAATTATTGGACAAGGGATTCATTCAACCGAGTCTCAGCTCGTGTGGTACCAGCTCTATTGACTCCGAAGAAAGATAGGTTGTGGCGGATGTGAGTTGACAGCCGAGCCATCAACCGAATTACAATCAAATATCGTTTTTTGATTCCCCGGCTAGACGATATGCTGGACCAATTGGCGAGAGCAAAGGTGTTCTCGAAGATCGATTTAAAGAGCGGGTACCATCATCTTCGAATCAGGCCCGGAGACGGATGAAAGATGGCATTCAAAACTAGAGATGAGTTGTAGGAGTGGTTGGTAATGCCATTCAGTTTGTCGAATGCACCAAGTACATTTATGCGGCTAATGAACCATGTGCTGCAACCGTTCATTGATAAATTTGTAGTATATTTCGATGACATCTTAATCTATAGTCCCACAAATGAGGCGCATTGTCAGCATTTAAGGGAGATTCTTGAAGCACTTCGGCGAGAACGACTTTATGCTAACCCGAAGAAATGTCACCTTATGACAGAGAGTTTGACATTCTTCGAATTCATCATCTCGGCAGAATGAGTGAAAGTAGACCCATCAAAGGTTTGTGCAATACAAGAGTGGCCAATTCCAAGAAGCATTCATAAAGTGCAAAGTTTTCATTGACTGGAATCTTTTTACCGAAGATTCATTCAAAATTTCAGCAGCCTAATGCCGTCGGTAATCGATTGTTTAAAACCGAAGGTCTTTGAGTGGACTCCAGAGACGCGGAGGAGCTTCAACATTATTAAGCAGAAAATTACTTCTGCGCCAATCTTAACTTATCCTGATTTTACAAAGCTTTTTGAAATAGATTGTGATGCTTTAGGTCACGGAGTGAGTACTGTGATGAGTCAGGAAGGACGCCCTATAGCTTTCTCTAGTGAGAAACTATCAGAGCTGATATCCAAGTATTCCACATACGACCTTGAGTTATATGCGGTAGTCCGAGCATTGCGACATTGGAGACACTATTTGCTGCATTAAGAGTTTATACTACATACTGACCATAAGACATTGAAGTATATTAATGGTCAAGAGAAGTTGAGCAGCCGATATGCAAAGTGGGCGAGTTTTCTACAATAGTACAACTGTGCTCCAACACAAGTCAGGAATCGTCAACCGAGTTGTTGATGCTTTGAGTCGGCAGACTCGAGTCCTTACCTTAGTTAGTTAATTCGCGAATAATATGCGAATTATTCACAAATTATTGAGAATCCGAATTAAATATGTCGTTTTCGAATTTTTTCAAAAATTCAAAATAATTCGTAAATTTTTGAACCAAAAAGTATTATTCGCGAATTTCGAATTTTTGGGAGAAAAATTCGACACCTACACTTTCCTCTTTTAAAGAAAAAAAAAAAACCCATCACAGGCCCACCCCACCTCACCTTCGCTTCTCTTCTCTTCTCTCACGCCCTCTCACGCCCGCCTCCTCCCACCCCGGTCGGGCGGTGTGCGCTCGCCAAGTCGCCATCGGATCAGAACCCTCCCAAGCCGCTCGCTGCTCGCCATCAAAACCCCTCCCGGGCCGCGCGCCGCTCGCCATCGGAACCCTTTGGGCCGCGTGCCGCTCGTCATCTTCCTCGCAGCCACCACTTTGTGAGTTGTGATTTTGTCAATTTGTGATTTTGTAAATTTGTGTATTAATTTATAGTTTTGGTGACTTGTGAGTGAAATTAATATTTGCTTTCAATTAATCTAATTTTTTTTTAGTTTTTTTTAATATTTCAGCCATTGATCAATTTTTTTTGTTCTTTGCACGGAGTCTCTTAGAATTGTATTATTATTATTATTATTATTATTATTATTATTATTCTAATGGGTATTTTGTTTATTTCTAAAGTAAGTTGATTAAATTATTTTTTAAAATTATAATTGTTTATGCTAATAGTATAAATTTTTTTTAAAAAATTAATTTAATAGCCAAATTTTTTATCCCGAATTTTTAATTAGTGAACGTATCATTCCCATATAAATCGCATATCCGAATAATTGACGAACCTGTTTTTTAACCGAATTTTTCAACGAATTTAAAATTTATGATACGAATATTATCCGTATTATATCCGTACCGAATTTTTGCCGAATCCGAATTAACTAACAATAGTCCTTACCACCATGAGGGTTCAGGTTGCTGAATTCAATACTTTAAAGGAGTTGTATGCAAAAGATCCATACTTCAGCAAGATATTTACCGAAGCCGAGTCAGGTAAATCAGCCGAATTTTAAGTTCGAGATGGATTTCCGTTTAAAGGTGTGCAACTGTGTATTCCTTATCGTTCGCTTCGTAAGAAATTATCAAGGAGTTACACGGTGAATGGCATTTCGGTCAAGATAAATCATTCACAATGATTTCAAGTGATTACTACTGGTCGAAAATGAAGAGTGATGTAGGTAGATTTGTCAACCGATGTCATATATACCAAGTATCAAAAGGAGATGTGGCAAACGCAAGACTATATACTCCTTTACCCATACCGGGGGCGCCGTGGGAGGATGTCAGCATGGATTTTGTGCTAGGGCTTCCAAGGATGCAGCGGCGTATGGATTCGGTTAAGGTGATTGTAGATCGGTTTTCCAAAATGACACATTTTGTTCCGTGCAGAAGAACCATAGATGCTAGCAATATTGCCGATCTATACTTCAAAGAGATAGTAAAGTTGCATAGTGTACCGAAGAGCATAACATCGGATTGAGTCACAAAATTTATAAGCCACTTTCAGAGTAAGTCTTTGGAAGAAATTAGAAACCGAATTGAAATTTAGCACGCCATATCATCCCCAGACCGATGGGCAAACCGAAGTCGTGAACCGAAACCTCGATAATTTATTGCGTGCACTAGCTAGGAACAAGCCGAAGCAATGGGATTTGGTCTTACCACAAGCTGAATTCGCTTTCAATCGATCCTGAAATCGTACAACCGGTAAGAATCCTTTCGAGGTAGTTTATAGCTCTAAGCCAAATAGCGTTCTTGATTAATCTCCTATTCCTCATGTAGAAAAAGCAAGGCGTTCGGGGAGAAGTTACTGCCGAGCAATATAAATCTATCCGTGATGAGATCCGTCAACAAATAGAAGCTAACAATGCAAAGTATAAAGAGGCAGCGGATTGGCACAAGGGAAAATTGACATTTGATGAGGGTGATTACGTGTGGGTCATCTTAACTAAGGATCATTATCCAACAGTCAAATACAACAAGCTGAGTGAGCGGAAGATTAATCCTTGTGAGGTGATAAAGAGAATTAATGACAATGCATATCAAATTAAGCTACCGAGTCACCTAAAGACACCGGATATTTTTAAAGTGAAACATTTGAACCCTTACAATAGAGATTCATCGGAGGACGAAGAATTTAACTCGAGGACGAGTTCTTTCCAACCCGGGGAAGATGATGCGGCTAATTTAGCAATTGAGTTTATGAAGACACGTGATTCCACTAAGCCGAGTTGAAGATCCCGTTGAGTTTGATTCAGTTCTCAGCTCTTTCTAATCGCACTCGGTTCTCGATTGAGTTCGATTCTCGGCCCTTGACTTTTTAGTGCCACTTGGTTGTTCAGGTCCGTTTGGCATTTACGATATTTAGGAAAGTTTATGTTTATCCTATTTTGATTCTGATTAAGTCGTTATTTTAAATTTACTTAGATTTAGAGATATACTTCAATTATTTATGATTGTATTAGAAAAATTGCTAAATTTTAAGAATTTGATTTTCAACAGGATTCGAGTATCACCTCTATATATACGCGTGGTATAATGAGTTTTTACAGATTTTAAAGAGTTGAATAATACTTTTGGTATTTGTTGAAGATCTGGGTTCTTCGTGTATCCCCTCTCTTATCCTCGTGCTTCTTCATCTTAACACGCGGCTTTATCGGCATGCGTAAGAATCTAATGGGCTTATTGACAAGTGATGAAATCATACAAGCTTCTCTAGTAGGCATCTTAAATCATCATGAGTTGGAAAGTTTTCTTATTGGCATACCCAATTGGATGAGATTTCTTCCTTGCTAACATGAATTCATAATAGCCTTATGTTCTTCCAGCCCAAGTTGCAAGCTGACAATATTATCACTTGGAATAGAAAATGTGGAGTATTCCCAAAGTGTTACAAATCAGTGAAACAAGCACGCTGCAGTGGATAAATGTCACCCCGCCGCCCAATGCTCAAAGAAACAAGAGCAATAACTAAGGGATAGACTCACCACCCTATATATAAAGATAGAAAATTGACAAATGCAACATCAACCGCACACAACCAAACCAAAAAGAAAAAAAAGAAAGTTACGCTTGCAGCTCTCTTAATTGTAAACAGCGAGAAAGAGTAGACGCAGCTGCAGACGTGCATATCCAACTAGAAGCATCTCTAGCAACACAGCATTTTACAACTCCATCAAGCCAATCAAACTCTAAATCTAGTGACAATTGGCACCAGATATCAACATGTAAAAACAACTGTATTGTGACGATCAATCAAACAAGTGCAGTAAGAAGATAACCTAATACAGAATATGCCATTCTTAAATCAGTTAGAGACAAAGCAGACAGCAATCATAAAGTTCCATTAACTCAGGACTGTAGCGAGAGCGATTTAAGCATGAGAATATTTCAACTACCGCGACAAAAGTAAGAAAGGAGCAAATCTGAAAGGTATTAGAAAATGATTGTCCTTCAGCAGTTAGATGCAATAATTAAATCAACATTTTAGAGTATAAATAGATATAAATTTAGCATGACATATCAATCAATCGCTACTTAAACACTCAGACTATCAATTATGATATGCATGATATTGACAATTTATTTTGATTATCATTCATCGGTTCATGTAGTACTTCAAGTATTTTTCTCTCAGTAATTTTCTTAGATAAACTAGAAATTTCAATGTATATAACATTGCAATGCCAAAAAAATATTTTTCTTAAATAACCAGCATGGGGATAGCTCAACGCATAACTGTCCAGATCATACATTTTCACTATGCGATGGGTTGACCGCTTGCACGTTAAATTCCGCTCTTTCAGAACAAAAGTTCTTACATTCTACTAGAAGATGCTCAACAGGAACTTCTATGGAAAAAAAACATATACTAAGGGAATGAATTCAAAAGATTCAAAGTTAAGGACACTTTTCAAAATTATCTTGAAAGCCAGTGGCTTGAAAACACATTTCCCTTCCATAATTTCGATGCAATAGTTAACACTTCTATGTCCAACTTAGCCAAACTTATTAATTTAACTTCTATTACACTGTAATCATAGTCACATATTTACTAGTTTAATAAATAAAATAAATCACTAAAATAAACAAGAAAAACTAGAAATTCCAGCAAAACCAGTGTTCCAATAGTGTAGTGTTCGCATATTCACAAGTTCAATAAATCACCAAATTGTAGTGTTTGAATAGTTTAAAGCTCTAACGGATTTGAATATGATGTACACAAAAAAAAAAAGGAAAAAAAGAAAGGCACTGATTCCACAATCAAGAAAAATATTTATAGTTTGATTATCAAACATCTTCAAAAGATGAAGACTTGCACCATGCCACCATTAATGTTTACTAGTGTAGGGCCCGTGCTTCGCGGCTGGTAGGTAGTATTTCAGCCAATTAAGATATAATAATTATTAAGAGTTTAAGACTGAAAAAATTGTAACCAAAAAAATACAAAAAACTATAAAGTAGCCTTATGTACATTAGAAAAAGGGGTAATATCTAATATGCCCTTCAAAACTTCAAAAATATCTTAAATACCCCTGGAAGACCAAAATATTCTTGTTGATTTTAAAAAATTCCTTCAAATATTGCCATTTCCCCTAGGGTTCACTAATGGGATTGGGTTTTAAAAGAATATTTTGGTAATTTTAGGGTAAATTTGAACATTTTGAATAGAAGTCATGACTATATAAGCAAAAGCCCCTTATAAAAAAATAGCATGTTTTATTAATATTTTCATAACTTTCAGTATTTGTAGAGTTAAATTATTTTAATAACTTTATTTAAAAATTCAATCAAAACTTAATAATTTTGGTAGCTATTCTATAAATAAATTATTTAACTAAATAATTAAAGTTGGAGGACAAATTTCAAATTGCCGAATAGGTGAGGGTGTCTTTACCTTATTAACAATAATTGGAGAAATAAGAAACTATTACATGCACTTGGTGGCTGGTGCATATTAACACTCCATTCACCGGAACTTATATTAGATGACTAATGTTCTAATATCAAAACTTAATTAAATATATCTGATTTACAAACTCTAATAATTTAAATTATGTTTAATGAATTAAATTTAAAAATCTCTACTAAAGGGTTTTAAATATGTGGTGTATGGACACATATACACCCGGTGTAGAGAATGCTTAATAGGATGCACTCATAATTCCAAGAAAGAGAGGAGGAATCTTTGCTTGCACTTGGTGTATACTAAAGCTCCATACACCACACAGTATATTAGATGATTGATGGAATATCTGATAAGTAGCACTATAAAAAATAAAATATAATATAATATAAAATATTCAAATAATTTATTGTACTACAAAAAATTATCGTTGATGCACATTTTAGAGTCAGTTTACTGTGCAATAGGCGCATCCAAAATTCTTATTGGACACATGGCAAGCTACCATTGGTTCATGCTTTAATTGGCAACATGGTTCCCACAGGATCCATTTTTTTAATGTGACCCAACCGCCAAATCATGTATTCTATAGATAATTGACAAAACATCTAAAAGATTGAATTGAAACCTATCCAAAATACAACACAGCTATTTTAGGATTTTTGTCATACAGAAATGTTGGTTCAAGAAAGTATAAATCCCAAGTACATTCATATCTAGTAACAAATTTATACAAATAAATTATCACTAAAAAAAAAAAGCCACCAATCAAAGCAAATCATCAAAGGTAACAGCAGAATAAGACGAATATGAAACCAAAATATGGAGAGCCAAATATGGGCAAGCAGCACTTGTCCTTCGAAAGCATCTGGTGCAATGTTTTCCTATTGTGTCGGACCCTACTCTTTTCTTGAGTCTAAATTGCTGATGAGATTTAGTTTAAAAAGATGTTGTTCAGCACGTTTTTTTCGAAGAGTATCAAGAACCAGTTAGAGCAGCATTTGTAGAAGCTCCGACAGAGGGACTGTGACGCCGGACCTTATAGGGCGCGCGGAGATAGGACAAAAAACCGACCCAATAAAGCCCGCCGTAGAATCCACCACGTCGAACTCGAGCACGCTCACCACTACACGGAATCCACCAACGCAATGGTCGAGTAACCGCAGCGATCGAGCAACACTCTTCTCTCACAGGAAATCCACCTAGGAGATAGGAGCAAAATTAGAAGAAATCCTTCTTCTCAAACAAAAGTAGAAAATTCAACTCAACTTCCTTTTATCATAAAATGGTTACATATATATAGCTTCTCAAAAGACCTTTCAACTTTCCTATACATTAACTCACTCATAAATTTTATAGAAAATACTAAAAGACACTTTTAGGAATACTAAAAGACACATTATTCTAGACTACCATAAATTTCATAGAAAAACGAAAAGACAATTTATAGAAAAACTAAATGACATACTTATTTCAAAACTAGCATTTATTGAGTAATGGCTTCATCCATCAATTCCAAGGACGGTGTCAGACTATGACACCCAAATCATCCCACATTGAATAATGTGGGAGAGTGCGAGAGACTTATTTGTGGCAAGCATATTAGAACTAATAACTGAGCTTAAGCATTTTAGCCTAGTGGTTTGGGTCCAACAATTAATAGTAATGGGTCAGGTCGTTACATTTGGTATCAGAGCCAAATAGCCAGTCGAAAGTGTGAGATGGGACTCGCATCACCTAATGAATCTTGGGCTGTGTGTGATTGGGTTGAGCTGACGAGAACGTTTGGGCCTACAATAGGGGAAAAATGTGACACCCTAATAGTCCCACATCGAATAATGTGAGAGAGTGCGAGAGACTTATATGTGACATGCACATTAGAACTAATAACTAGACTTAGGCATTTTGGGCTAGTGGTTTGGGCCTAATGAGTTACTAATACTAGTGGGCCAGGTCATACATTTATTATGTGGCACCCTAATAGTCTCACATCGAATAATGTGGGGCTCTACGGGGGTTTATATGTGATGGACACACTATAACTAGTAACTAGGCTAAAGCATTTTGGGTCAGTAGTTTGGACCTGACGAGTTATTAGTGTTAGTGGTCCTAGTCGTTACAATTGGCATCAGAGCCAGTTCACTAGCCGGAATTATGAGGTGGGCCTCGCATCGCCTGGTGATCTTGGGCTATGCGTGCGATTGGGCTGATGAAGACATCAGGGCCTAAATCTTGGGCTATGCATATGATTGGGCTGATGAGGACATCAAGGCCTAAAATCGGGAGAGTATTTGATACCCTAATAGTCTCACATCAAATAACGTGGGAGAGTGTGAGGGGTCTATATGTGACAGGCACACTAAAACTAATAACTAAGTTGAGGACCCATTTGGTATTGAGACACATCTAACGCTTATAAAAAAATAAAAGTAAAAAAAAAAAAACATATAGGGATATTCTTCTCATTCTCCAATGAGACCGCAAAATATATATTATAACCGACTCATTATGATATGTGAAATGCAATATTATGTACGAAAACAAACAAGATTATTTTCCGGTCTATATGTGACAGGCACACTAAAACTAATAACTAGGCTGAGGGCCTATTTGGTATTGAGACACATCTAACGATAATAGAAAAATAAAAGTTAGGAAAAAAGCATATATAGGGATATTCTTCTGATTCTCTGGTGAAACCGCAAAATATATATCACAACCGACTCATTACGATATGCGAAATGCAATATTATGTACGAAAACAAACAAGATTATTTTCCTATCATACTTTCTCACCGCACATAATCCAATCTCCCCGCAATCCCAAACGAAGCCTTATGTATTTTGGTTTGGTAGTTTGGGCGCAATGAGTTATTAGTGCTAGTGGGCTGAATCATTACAAGGAGAAGACCGTGGCGATGTATGAGCAGGTGTTTGCTTGCATCATCAACTGTATTCTCTACATGGTGGAAATAATAAGCACAAAGCCCAAATGTTTGAAAAAGGGTTGAGGCAATCAATCTACTAAGTACCGCCTCGTTCCAGTCGCAAAGTTTGCAAATTTTAATGCGAAGCGGTGGATCAAGAGCATTTTTGATAGAAAAAAGAGTAAAGATTGAGGACGAAAAGAAATCAAGAGACAAAAAAGGAAAAAGCGGTTCATTGAGGGAAACGAAGGCCAATCAAGCTCCAAGAAGCCTCCTAAACACCTGCTCTCCCAATCTAGGGCTTGAAAGGCCATGGCGACATGGGCCTCGATGAAGTGCGATGGCGAGGCCTCGTCACCCCACGCAGTGCTACCAACACAAGGGATAGTGATACCAGTGTGAACAACCAGGCCACATCCAGGCCAATTGTCTGCAAGATGTGTATCAGGCCCCGTCCTCTGCTTCAGCTCCATCGACAAGAGACAAACCGTGGGGGTTCCAAATACTGTTGTCGCGGCTGGGCACTAATTAGCATAGTGCCAGCCCGAGAAATCCCGTCAACCACCGAGAGGCCGCATGTACACAACACAACTGGAGGATATGCCAACAATGGACGATGTGGTCGCACAGGTATCATCTTGTTAATGATATTAGAGTTAGAGCATTATTTGATACCGATGCATCTCATTCTTTCATTAGTCAGTTGTATGCTGTTGCACTTGGAGTTAAAGTAGTTCGCAGCGCACATTGAGGTTGAGCTCAAATCCCCATTCATGCTATTGATATCACCGTATATTGTCCCGTTTATCCAATTCGGCTAAGTGATTAGATCATATCGAGGGACTTACTAGTGTCGAACAAATTGAATGGATTTGAAGTGTTGGGAATAGAATAGCTCACGAGGTACTATGCTACCATTGATTGAGAAAGAAAAATTGTGAATTCTTTGTAGAGGCTTAGTAGTTGCATAGTTCTTAATAGCAAATTGTTTTTATTTCCTGCTAGTTGTTCATTATACTATGTTTCTAACCATTATGCTTCATTTAGACCTAGTGTAGGAAAGTCGTTCTTTTAGACGGTCGTTCCCACTGCTATTTAAAGTTCTCATACCTATGTTGTTGTATTCTTTTTCAAAGCCATGGAGAGGTACATGATCGTGCCAAGAGCGTCACAAACTAAGTGCCATGGCACGGGGTCGTGCCAAAAACTTACCGACACGGTACGACACGGTGCATGCCGAATTGTGCCGATGTATTCCAGTCATAAAAAATACATATGTGCCGACACATAATGGTATGATATCTTTATTTCTTTAACAACAAAATATTATAATTGCGTATTATGTATTTTTATCAAATTTTTTAAAATTTATTGAGAAAATTACTTACTAATTTAACGAAAAGAGAGTTTTGAGCTGTGACATCAGCACAGGGGTTGTATCGTGCCGATATCTTATTGGCACGATATGGCACGCTAGATACAGCCCGTGCCGACGGGCACGTAAATCCTTGCTAGATAGTTAGCCACCTACTTGAGTTTTGTTAGTGAACTGTTTACTGAGAAAATAGCATGTATCTAGTGGCATTTGGAGACGTAAATGTACCTCACATTTTGGTAAAGGAATTGTAGAAGTAATTTGGATTAAACTTGTAAAAATATAAAGTTTGCTCTTTATCTTAATACCCATGAATGCAAATCTTGCATGCAATGTAGTCAAGGATTATAGTGTCGTGGCACGAGGGTGTGCCGGCTGTTGTCTGGCACGGTACAACACAGGCACGCTTGCATGCTAACACATGGCATGCTTACGTGCCGACAGGCAGGCACAACCTCCTAACGGCAAGCACGAGCTTATTTTAGTTTTTTTTGTCTAATAAACCTCTAATGCACAGATACTTCAAAAAACAGTCCGTGTCCGTATCCGATACGTATTGGACACGGATACGCGCCCGATACGTATCGGATACGGGATTGAAGTATCTGAAATTTTAAAAAAATAAAAAACAATCGGATACGGATTGGATATGGCGGGACACGTTTCGGGATACGACATGACACGTTTCAGGATACGGTCGCGATACGGGAAACGTATTTTCGAATCTAAACGGGTCAGATTTTAAAATTTTTAAAAATACCCGCATTCAAAACCATAAGAAATAAAAAAAAAACTCTTCTTTCAGTCTAAACGGGTCGGATTTTAAATTTTTTATAAACACCCGCATCCAAAACCATAAGAAATTAAAAAACACTATATTTCTTTTCTCTCCATCAATCAATTCCATCGAGCGGGAGCAGAACCGAGCGGGAGCGAGCGGGAGCGGAACCGAGCGGGAGCAGAACCCCAACCTTGGCAAGCGGCGGTGGAGATTGGAAACCCTAAATCTCGAACCCTTCTTGTGGCCATCTTCCTCGTGGACGCTTGTAGCCGGCAGCGAGCTCTTGGTTCTCTCTCTCTCTCTTATTAAACTATATAGGCCTTTAAATCTCTCTTTCTCTCTTCTTCTTTTTTTTCTTTAGTATTAAATGACATGGTTTAGGTGTTTAGGGTTTGGTTTGCCTGTTGCTTCTTTTTTTTTAAATTGGCCAATAATGTTACTAATCTATAAAGATTATTTTTTTTCTCTGTTTTTTTTTTTAAATACTAGCATATTTTTTTTTGTTCAAGTCTTAAAAAGTTAAAAATTTATAGTTTACATACTAGAAGTTTAGAACCTTACACAGATATAGTATTTGAAAATAGGCAAAATATGATTGAATGATTAATTATTTTAGGAATAATTTTAATTAATCAATCCAGAGAGGTTTTATGGCAATTAAATGATTGCTAAGAATCTCAGTAACTCACATATCATATATGTAATTGCATTGTACTTTTTCATACTGAAATTGTATATGAATATATGATTCTGTGCTATATATTTTTATAATTTATAAATAATGTTATGCTAATTATATCTATTTATCTTGACATGCATAGGAAATGAATAATGAAAGCCAAGCTTCTACCGGTGGTAGTGGCAGTGGTAGTGGTACCGGAGGTAGTGGTAGTGGTAGTTCAAGTAGCATTAATGATAATACTCCGATATGGAAGTATGTAAGAAAGGTGGAAAAGTTAGGGGATGGTGGAGGAAACATGAGGTTTGAATGCAACTTTTGCAAACAAGTTTATGATGGATCGTATTATAGGGTTAAAGCTCATTTGTTGAGAATTTCAGGACAAGGAATCAAAGGTTGCTCTAAGGTTACTAGCGATAATATTGCGGAGATGAAAAGACTTGTTGAAGATGTAGAGTTAAGGTTAAAGAATTCTGTTCCTAAACAAGTTCCTTTACCAAAAACTGCTACCAATCTTTCTTCTGACACAAGTATAGAGAGTATAGGGCGGCAATTTATTGAGCCAAGAAAAAGAAGGGCAACATCAACACGTGAAACAGCTCTAGAGAAGTCTTTCAACGTGGCAAGTTCGAAATCAGCTATATTGCGAGATTGCTAGAATGTTTTATTCTGGTGGTTTGCCCTTTAATCTTGCAAGAAACCCTTATTATGTTAGCTCCTATACTTTTGCGGCTAATCATAATATTTCAGGTTATATACCTCCCAATTATAATATGTTGAGAACTAGTCTTCTTCAACAAGAAAGGACAAATATTGAGAGGTTATTGGAGCCTATAAAAAGCACTTGGAAGGAGAAGGGTTTAAGCATTGTATGTGATGGATGGACTGATCCACAAAGAAGGCCTTTAATTAACTTCTTGGGCGTAACAGAGAGTGCACCTATGTTTCTAAAAGCGGTCAACTGCGAAGGAGAGTATAAGGATAAATATTTTATTGCTAACATGATTTCGAAAGTTATTGAAGAAGTTGGACCCCAAAATGTGGTCCAAGTGATAATGGATAATGCTCCCGGATGCAAAGCTGCGGAATGTTGATTGAAGCGCAATTTCCTTCAATATTTTGGACTCCTTGTGTTGTGCACACATTGAACCTTGCATTAAAAAATATTTGTGCGGCTATGAATACCGAGGCCAATGAAGTTACTTTTGATGAATGTAGTTGGATTACTATCATAGCGGAAGACGTAGCATGCATTAAGAATTTTATCTTGAATCATTCCAAGAGGTTGGCAATTTTTAATGAGTTTGTCAACTTGAAAATGCTTGCGGTGGCCGAGACTCGATTCGCTTCGGTAATCGTCATACTAAGACGATTCAAGCAAATCAAACGGGGTCTCCAAAATATGGTCGTTAGTGACAAGTGGGCTAGCTATAGGGAGGATGATGTGGGAAAAGCACAATTTGTAAAAGATAGAATTCTCAACGACTTGTGGTGGGATCAAATTAACTATATTCTTTCTTTTACCGAACCTATATATGAGATGCTTCGGATAGCCGATACCGACAAGCCTTGCTTACATTTGATATATGAAATGTGGGACTCTATGATTGAAAGGGTGAAAGTTGCTATATATAGGCGTGAAGGAAAGAAAGAAGATGAGGAATCGTTATTTTATTCCATTGTGCACAAAATTTTGATTGACCGATGGGCTAAAAGCAATACTCCACTTCATTGCTTGGCACATTCTTTGAACCCTAGGTAAAAAAAAAAATTCCTAAACCTCATATATACTTTTGTTCATTTGTATTTTGTAATACAATCATCGTATTCTAATTTTTATTTTTTTTGTATTCATTAGATACTATAGCCCATTGTGGATTAATGAGGATCCAAATCGAGTTCCTCCGCATAAGGATTTGGAGATATTAAAGTTGAGAAACAAGTGCTTAAAAAGATTTTTTCCAAATAACGAAGAAAGAAGAATTGTAAATGAGGAATTTGCAAATTTTTCTACTGCCGGAGAGGGATTTGATGAGCATGACTCAATTGAAGATAGGGGGGTTCTTGACCCAAAGAAGTGGTGGGTCATTCATGGTGCTGCAGCATCTATGCTCCAAAACTTAGCCCTAAAATTACTTGGCTAAGCTTGCTCCTCTTCATGTTGCGAGCGGAATTTGAGTACCTACTCATTCATTCACTCCATAAAGAGAAATAAGATTACGCCACAACGAGCCGAAGATTTAGTATATGTACATACTAATCTTCGCCTTTTATCAAGAAAGGCTCCAGTATATAAAAGGAGAGACCAAGATGTAGGATATTGGAAGAGATTCTTTTGACACATTTGATAGTGTTGGTGTTCTTGAAATTGCAAATCTTTCACTTGATGAGCCAGATTTGGAGAGTGGTATTTATTGATGATTCCAATGAGAATGAAACTGAACCAAATTAAAGCGGCCTTTTGATGAAAACCTCTCCTTTTCTTTTTGTTTTGGATGTGGACTATACATGTATGTAAGTTGTAAGGCAAATATTATAATGTTTTGTGGTCTGGTAAATGGAAATACTATATTTGTTTTGCTTTTAACCATTTGTTTATTTTTTGTAGTTCAATATGTCATGACATATAATCAACATAAATTTATTTACATATATTAAAATAATATATTATTTAAGTACTCCCGGCGTATCGTATCCTAGAGTTTTGGGACAATGCCGTATCGCCGTGTCCGTATCGTGTCGTATCCGTATCCCCGTATCCGTATCCGTGCTACAGAGTAATAAACCTTTATAATATTATTTTAAAAGTTTTTGAATAGTAATTATAAATTTTTGCT
Organism: Tillandsia fasciculata; assembly: GCA_029168755.2. Taxonomy (NCBI): domain Eukaryota; kingdom Viridiplantae; phylum Streptophyta; class Magnoliopsida; order Poales; family Bromeliaceae; genus Tillandsia; species Tillandsia fasciculata. The sequence goes on from CM054954.1 coordinate 4,298,659, forward strand.
ATGTATTGATTTGTCTTGATCTAATGTCAACAATAGCTTACTAACTTACTAATTAATAGATAAATATTAATATAGCAGTAGTCTTCTTATATGTAAAGTAAAGTACAACTATAACTCATAAATATAATTTTTTAAAAAAAATTATAAAAATTTGAAAGATCCAGTCATATTGATTCGTTAAAGGACCGTATGATGACCAGACTAAACTAGAATAGGCCCGCAGTATGCTAATAGTTTCTTTTCATTTTCAAATTTTTAAAAATATTCATGAAAAAATTGAAAAAAATATTTTTTCTAAAAATTTTAAAAAACTTGTAAGATATGTCAATGAAAATTTAATAATAAATTATACGATGAATAAACTAAGAAAGTTTATAATAAAAATTAATCAACTTCTAATTTTTTTTTGATTTATCTTTTATTTTTTAAGAATTTTAAAAATTATAAAATATAAATCAGAGAAAATTATTTTTTAAAAAAAATTATGCAAAATTTTTAAGATTCATTCAAGAAAATTACTTTTTCTTAAATTTAAATAAGAAAACTTGTGAGATCTATTTATTAACAATAAACCATATGACATATACATTAAGCAAATTTAAATATCAATTATTTTTATTTAGTTTTCGATTTTATTAGAATTTTCATGTTTCTAAATCTAATAATAAAATTTTCAAAGTTAAGAATATCTTAAATCTAGCACAAAATGCTAAATCCATCCAAGAAAATTAAAAATGGATCATATAATGACTAAATCATGCGGATATATTTTCAAATTTTTGTAAATTGTTAATAAAAATTTGTATAATTTCATATTTCTTCACAAAAAAACTTTACAAGTTAAATATATTCCAAATATACGCAAAAAAAAATAAGTTGTAAATTTCTTGAGTTAACTAATAAGTAGATCTTCGATTTTGCTATTTTTTTATTTTTTCTTTTAAGATCGAAATGATCAAAGAATAATAAGAGATAAAGAAGAAATTAAGGAGAATTATCATAAAAAAGAAGAAAAAAATAGAAAGGAAAAAAATAAAAGAGGAGATGCGAGAGAAAAAAAAAAAAAAAAAAGTGCGCAGAAGAGAAGCAAAGGTAGAAGCGAAGAGAATAGATGAGATGGGAAAAGGATAACAGTCTAGGCGAGAAACACAAAAAAAAAAAAAAAAAGGTCGAAGTAAAAAAAAAAAAATTTAAAACTGTGCGCCTATGTGGGCTCGCAGCGGCACGCGCCGTGATACCCTTTGGGTATCGCTATGTCTCGTTCGATACTAAGAGAGTATCGCGGCACAAGGGGACCAAGAGAGACCCCCCTGTACCTTGGCCCCTAATTGGTGGCACGATACGTATCGTCCCGTGCCGTAAGGCACAGGTGAATACTTAATTCCTTGGATGTAGGTTATTGTATTTTACCGCTTGATACTAGCAGGAAAACTCTATTCGTTTAACGGGTCTATGCGCGTGCTCAGGCGGGCTTTCGCTGTGGCCCCGGAGCATGACAAACCCTCCTACCTTGGTAGAAAATAATAGTAGCCAAACCCATTTAAATTATGCTTTGACAGAAAAGTCTCAAGAGACAATAAATTACACCACACCATCTCAGGAATTAACTTTTGCTTCACTCAAGGTGTTGAACTTCAATTTCTATTTTAATTAGGTCACTTTATCAATTTCCATATAAGTTTCCAAACAAAATAATAAATTAATGCCCCTGTTAGGTCAAATTGTAGAATGCAGTGCTTTTATAAAAGTGTTGTAGAATAGTGTTGTGCTATTTTAAAAAGTTGTATAGTGTTTGGTAATTATGCCATAAAAGTGCTATCTGCAATTGAACGCTGTTTGGCTAATATTTGCTTAAAAAATACTATAAAATATTATAAATAAATAAAATATAATTATTAATATCAATTTTTTAATAAATTATAATCTAATTAAAAAAATCACTTAGCTCAAAATATTAAAACAATTTCAATATAAAATAGTTTCAATAGACATAAGAAATAAATCAATTAACATAATTTAAATTTATGGATAAAGAAAGATAATTTTAAACCCCATCCGGTCCCTGCCCGGTGCTCCTTCAATGTCGTGTCGTGCGACATCGCCATTGTTTCCAAGCCATCATCCCCCACCCGGTTGTATCCTCGCACCTCCCCTGCTCGCTTCGTCGCCGCAATGTTGCGCCCTACCGCCTTACCGCCAGCGTGCTATGCCTTACCGCCTCGCACCTCCGCCATACCTCGTCCCACCTCTACGACTCCCTCGCCAAAAAAAAAAAGAAAAAAAAAACTTGATTGCCCTGCTAGGGGCCCGCCCGCGCGCTTTGTCACCGAGACCCTCCACCGCTCGCTCGCTTTGTCGCCGCCGCGCTACGAACCCCCTTCCAACCAATAGCCCCTCGCTCCATGGTCACTATGCCACCTCCTCTTGCGAGGCAAAAAAACAAAAAAAAAAACACCCAAGAAATTGTGTCCGCCTAGCAGCCCTCCCTTTGGGTTTGCCTCCTTCACTGCTCCTTGCCCAACCCCAACCCAGGCTTGTAGGAGGAGGAAGGAGAGAAACGAGAGAGAGAGAGAGAGAGAGAGAGAGAGAGAGAGAGAGAAGAGATGATGGAAAGGAAAAAAAAAAATCGCCCAATCGTAGGATGAGAAAGAGAGTATAAGAGGATAGAAAGTGCTCAGTGCTCTATTCCATACCGCAAAAGCTTGCAGTTTCGAGCTTCTGCGGTAGCATTCTCCAACGCACTATTTTAACAATACGCAAACATACCAAAGTTTTCCAAACAGGATAAAATTGAAAAAAAATGTGTTTTGGCGCAGCAAAGCCTGGGCCAAACAGCTACAATAACTAATTTAACTACCACACCATCTTCTAGATATGGCATAACTACTAGTTAACTTCTTGGAGATTATCTAACTACTGATTTACCTATCAAATCACTTTTTCAACATGATGCCACAGTTGAAAATTAATAATTTTGAGATGTTATAACAACTGAAACACTAGCAGTCATTTTTTGATAGCTAAACCAACTGTCACATCAAAATTTCATTAAAAAAAATAATTGAAATTTGAGAAATAATCTAAGACAAAATATTTAAAGTTCAATATCTAAATTGAAATAAAGTAAAGTTCACCGACCTACAGTGTTTGAAAAGGGGCGCAAGGCTCGTCTGGAGCTTTGGCGCAAGGCCCGCGCCTCAAGAAGGCGAGGCACACATTTATTAAGCCTAGTTTAAATTTGATCTTCTACATAAAAAAAACCCAAAATAACCATACAAAAATAAAATAACCAAAAAAAACTAAAGAAAACACATGCATATAGGTTCTCAAATAAAAAATATATATATTAAACTTTAAACTTAAAAGTGATTGCGGTGTCAATGCTCTCATTTGGTCGTTCTTCGAGCATCATCCTTATACTCATCCTCATCCTCATCGCTTGCATCGTCATAATATTCAGATTTTTCATCCCAAATATCTTCTTCTGTATCCTCAAAATCAACCCAATATGGCACTTTATCAATAGATAAAGACACCTCTGCTGCTCTCATTTGCTTGTTTTCCTGCTGCCTGCTTGCTACCACTGCTGCTGCCCTCCGCTGCTTGCTGTCGCTGCTTCCTACTGCTGTTGGTGGATGTTCGACATAGATAGGATGTGGGAGAACACGAGAGGAAAGAGAAAGGGCGCCTTTTTTTTAGGGTTTTTTGGGTTACTTTTAAGATTTCTTTAAGGCACCGTTTGGCTGGGGAACAAGGCCTAAAATAAGGCCTTGTTCCAGCCTTATTCCCCAAACGCGTTTGGTTATAGATGGGAATAACAATTCTCGTATCCCTGGAACAAGCTAGTATAAGGCTGGCACAGAGCCTTTTCCCTGGAACAAGCTTGTTCCCACTTGAGAATAAACTTAATAAAAGTAAATGTAATTTTAATTATTGTATTAACTCTTTAATTAATCTAATATTTTAACTAATCTAATTATTTTATTAACTAATTATCTAACTATTAGATAATTAACTAATTAATTTATTAAATTATTAAATTATTTATTAACAATTAACAATACTCATTATTGTTAATTATTTTATCAATTAATATTTAGGGTTATCCAGCAATAATTAGTTAAATTATTATTTAATTAATATTTTTATGTTAATTAATTAGATAAAATATTATTATTTTAAAATTATAATTACTCGTATTCTTATTATTCCAATCTAACTATCCAAACGCTATTTTTCTTGTTCCCGGAAACAACCCAATTTTCATTCAAACGCAAAATTGGACTTGTTCCAGCTTGTTACTGAACTTATACCTATCCCTAAAATAAGCAATTCTAGCTTATACCTAAACTAAACACAGCCTAAGTATCTTAACGGGTTAAAATTTAAGAATCAAATTCAGAACCCGACAATCCGAACCTAAAAATTTAGGTTCTTAAATTTTAAGAATCAAACTCAGGCGCGCCTTTTCAAGCAGTGCCAACCTAAATGAAATTTCACTAAAAGTTTGGTGACCAATAGTGTAATTTACTTAAATAAATATTAACAATGCTAAACACACGTAAAACAAAAAAAAAATCCCACGACAATAATTATATATATGAAAATTGAAAAACAATCATCAAATGATCAAAGTCACAATTACTGACCTCTAAAAATCATAACCATGTACAAGTCGCGCAAGGTCCTTCAAGGAACGAGGAACTTGAAAACTCAAATATTTTCCAAACTACTTCCAAACTTGCATCGCAAAAATCCATAAACAATACCCTCCTAACGATGGTAAATAGCAATTTTTGCGAAGATAAGGCATTCTGTTAGATGCCAACTTCAAACAACTAGATTTTGTTACGGAATTTGAGTTGGCGTATTTCGTGAATGTATTAAGTCTTGAAGATTGAAGATGAAGAAACTTTGGATCGTATACCTCAATCTCAAGAAAGAAGAATTCAAAAGGATCAGGTACGTTTAACTAAAGAATTTTGATGATCCGAATACTTCTTATAGTGTAGAAACACCTGGAAGAGGTTTTAATTGCTTAAACATCAAAAACTGTACATGGGACATGTTCAGGATCCGGATCGAGGCTTGCAATCCGGATCCCGAAGGGTGTTTTGTTCATACACTGTTTCAATCCGGATCACAGCATCTTTTGATCCGGATCCCGAACACTGGTTTTACCTTTTCACTTTTCCGATCCGGATCAGGATTTGCAATCCGGATCCCGAATGTGATGTTTGGTGAAACTGTATGAACGATCCGGATCGGGGATTACGATCCGGATCCCGAACGTGTGTTTTTCTGGAAACCGTCTTTCTTGTTACTGCAATCCGGATCGCCCAATTCCAATCCGGATCGCCGTCGGTAAATATCTCCAGAAAAGGCAGTTTTTGTTTCCTATCTTCTTCCAAGGGTTTCTAACCTATAAATAGGCCCTGTATTCATTTCTAGGGCATCCGCTATTACAGAAGAAAATAGCCGAAAAGAAAAAATCCACATATATAGAGAAGAAAGGAAATCAATAGATTTATTCTATGTTTCTTCATCTATATTGATTGATTTGATTCTAGGTTTTCCATACTCACATTTTGAGTAGAATCAAATCAATGAATACTTAGATGGTATTTCCTGTGAAGACCTGGATATTCGTGGTCATTACAGTGTGATCGACAGCTTGTGGAGGCCTATTTTTGTGGATGGTGTTGATTGCGCGCAAATCGGACCCAAGAAACGGACTCAGTGCGAGAAATGGATCAAGATTGCCTAATATGGAGTTTCGCCGAAAAATAAAAATTGAATCTTGCAAAACGGACTTCGTATTTGGATTCAGCGCGGAAAAACGTTGAAAATCGGCTGCTTGGTTGTATTTTTCGGAGTCCGGACGATCAAAAACGGGTAACCGGAAGATTTAGGAGTTTTTCGGGTGCATGGATGGGCTGTTGTCACGCCCCGGGGGTAACCAGAACCCGGGCCCGCCAACAGATCCGCCGTGTACACAGAATTTTCCATGTACACGAAGCGCTGGTAACCTACTCAGATAGATAATATACAAAAGAAGAGCATAACAGAGCTGAACTAATAGAACTAACAGTAATCTCAGACTGAAATAAACTGTAAACTGAAATAAAAGTACAATATACTCCCAGCTCACCATAAATAATACAACCAGCTGGCCACAGCCAGACCCAAAAGTAAACTACTATGTCTGAGATACAAAAGGGGAGTACAGTAATAGTCTAGCTAAACTCTCGCTCGGGGTAGACGATCTAGCTAGTCGGCGATCCTCTTACCTCGATCTGCCGCTGAAGGCCCAGCAGCTCCCACAGTCGACTCTGCAAAACAAAGGGGAAGAAAGAACAAGAAACAACAATGGGGGTGAGAACTACTAGATAAACCAGTAGCCTCCCCTAGTGGGTAAAACCTCTGATGCTGACGCACCCACTAGGAATAAAGAGGCAAAAAGGAAAGAACAGTGGTATGCAATAAAGACTGCTGAAAAGAAACTACCACTACTATGCCTCTAAATGCAGTGCCAAAAGATGACTGTATAGATGCAACTATAAAGCTGACTGCCCAAAGAAAACCCAATCAGTGGGCCAGGAAATACTGGCACTGCCTGCTCTGTCATCACTCACAACTCACCAACTGACCGGCACCCATCACGGTCTAAAAGCCTACTCCGGAGTGGCACTCGAGGGGAGCGACCCACACGAGTAAAGTATCTCTGTATCAATCATCTCTGTAACCGATGTCTCACAATAGCAGGACTGGATCATGACCATGATCAAAGTGGGAATACTCCATCCACTAATGCAACCCCGATCCCCAATCTGGTGTGATAATAACACCCGGTCAACCGCCCAAAATCCGCGGTTACCGCTGAACCCATAGACCCCAATCTGATAAGGTAAAAACATCTGGTCAACCGCCTAACATCCGCGGTTGCCACTATGCCCCACAATCCCCTAAGACATGTCCAAACTGTCCCAAGCAATACTATCTCCAAAATCCCGATCAGACTCGAGCATCATGCATCGATAGAGAAGAATAACAATAACAGATGTTTTCTCCTAAGTCAAATCCCATAATATCGTGCTGCAATAAAATAGTGGCTTAACTAGTTGTCCAATAAGCATGCAAGTGTTCTCTTTTAAAAACATTTAGAAAGGACTAAGTTTCATGTGAAGAATACTTTTAGAATTATTTTAATAATATTGTTGGTTTACTAAATTGCATGCGGTTCACGATATAGCAATTGTCCAATTTCCTTGTCCCAGATTTATCACATAGAAGCTACTAAATTAATTTAGGGGCCAAATGCAATAGGTTCATATACCACAAGTTATCTATCACATGTATAATTGGGAACTCTTTTATTCCTAGTGTGCAAATCAACAAAGAGGGATACGCAACCACCCACCTCGAAAAGCGTGTACAATGTACCCAAAAAATACCCGCTGTCCTCTAAACACACCGTCAGCTGCAACAATGTCCTACAACATCACATAAGTGTATATGGTGTGAATATAACAATTTCTAAACACACATTTGCTGTTTTCAAAATCAGCACGCAAAACGAGGAATTATCACCTCTGTCCCGAGCTCCTAAAATCCCAGAAAAATCACGGTTGCGTTCCTCGCGAAAAATACCCAAAATCGACTCTTGAATCGCCTCGATCCGATATTCCTACGCGGAGAAATAATTCGACGAAGTTGCCGCTGTCCAAAAATCCAAACAGCAAAAAGGGGTGTCAAATCACCTCGGGAATCATGCCAAGAAATCGGAATCCGGAGAAACCATCAACACGGAAAACGAAGCCCTACCTCTTAGGAACACACTGGTGAAGAAATCGTCGAAATCGGGCTTCTGTACTGCGCAGGGGACTCCTCGGACTGAAATGTGACGATAACGGGCCGAAATGGGGGAAAACCGAGGCACACTGTAAAATCCGGAACGCCGCTGTCGATCTTCCCGAAAATCTGGGAACGCACCACGAGGTAGAAAAATGTGAGAGGAAAAACTTCTCTTCTCACACCTCTCCCTGGATCTCTCTCTTTCTCTCGGAAAAAGCCCAACAAAGAGGGGAGGGGGCCTTTATATAGGCCCAACCAAACAATTGGCAAAATCCCCACTGTGTCCCCACTTTCGGGCGCAGTGGGGATTTCGGGCTGCTACAGTGCGGCCCGGCCCGCCAACTTCCGGGCGGCTACAGTGCGGCCCAGCCCAACCCGGGCCGCACACGGGATCCCCGCCCGTCCGACCTTCCGTCCAACCCGGCCCTGGGCCCGCCACGCGTCCGCCAAACAGGCGGCAGCCGTGCGGGCCCAGCGGGGACGCGCCACGCGTCCCCCTGCGGGACGGCGGGGTGGGTGGCGCCCGCCAATGGCGGGGCGCCACGTGGCGGCCGCTTCCCCGCCCGCCACGCCCGCCGGGCGCCGCCTGCGCACCTGCGCCGCGCGTGCGTACGGCCGCGGCGCGCGCCCGCGGGTGCACCGCGCGCACATGCGCCGCCAACCCGGGGCCGCCACGTGGCGCGCCCCGGTGCACCGTGCACCGCGCCCAACCCCGCGCCTGCCCGGCCTGCCCGCGCTGCCCGCGCACCCTCCCGTGCGCCGCGCGCCCTGGACCGGACCAACGGGCGCCTGCCACGTGGCCCGCCGGTGCACCGTGCACCGGCGGCCCGTTCCGTGGACCGAGAGCCGTGCGCCGGCCCAATAAGGAGGCGCCACGTGTCCCGGCCGGTCCACAGGTCCCCCCATGCACCATTTTGCGCAGAAAACTTCCGGGGGTCCGTTTTTGGGCATCCGGACTCCAAATTAAATAAGTAAATAGCCGTTTTCAAGCGTTTTTCCGCGCTGAATCCAAATACGGCCTCCGTTTAGCCTGATTCCATTCCTAAAATTCGGCAAAGTCAGCCGAAGGTCAGGCTTGCTTCCAAATCCACCCTAAGTCCAAACAACACATCCCTTTGACATGTTGGGGCCCAACACACCAACACTAGGTGTTCCACACCCCGAAACAGGGGAAAAACACAGGGGAAAAACTGGGACACTACATCCTCCCCCACTAACAAAAGTTTCGTCCTCGAAACTAAAATCATACCTCAATCCAGAGCCTCGAACAAGTAGGGGTAGGCGTCCATCATCTCTGACTCTGGCTCCCACGTCGCCTCGCGCTCATCATGATTGCTCCAAAGGATCTTCACATAGGGGATGGTCCGATTGCGCAATTCTTTCACCTCCCGATCAAGAATCCGCACTGGGCGCTCCTCATATCTCAAATCCTCGCTGATCTCGAGGGGTGCAAAGTCGATGACGTGCGACGGGTCGAAGACGTACCTCCTCAGTGTGGAAACATGGAAAACATCGTGGACACCAGCCAGTCTCGGGGGAAGTGCAAGTCGATAAGCAACAGGCCCGATACGCTCCAACACCTCGAATGGTCCAATGTATCGGGGGCTGAGTTTCCCGCGAATGCCGAACCTCCTGATCCCCTTGGACGGCGAGACTTTCAGAAATACATGATCTCCAACCTGAAACTCTAAGTCTCGTCGCCGAACATCAGCATAGCTCCTCTGTCGGCTCTGAGCGGTCTGAAGATGCTGTCGAATCACCCGGACCTTCTCCTCTGCCTCTAGCAGTATATCTGGCCCCAAGGTCCGTCTCTCGCCTACGTCACTCCAATAAAGTGGTGATCGGCACTTGCGTCCATACAACGCTTCAAACGGAGCCATCTGTATGCTCGCTTGAAAGCTGTTGTTGTACGCAAACTCAACCAAGGATAAGTGCCGAATCCAACCTCCGCCGAAATCCAAGACGCAAGCCCTCAGCATGTCCTCCAAGATCTGTATGGTCCGCTCTGACTGCCCATCAGTCTGAGGATGAAAAGCTGTACTGAATCTGAGCTGAGTCCCCATCGCAGTCTGCAAACTCCCCCAAAAACGCGAGGCAAACCTCGGATCTCTATCTGACACAATGGAGGCGGGTACTCCATGCAATCTCACAATCTCATCAAGGTATAACTGGGCTAGTCGATCGAGTGGCCAAGTAGTCTGCATAGGCAAAAAGTGCGCTGACTTGGTAAGTCGATCCACCACTACCCAGATAGCATCTGCTCCGCCCTGTGCCCTCGGCAATCCGACCACGAAATCCATGGTAATGTGGTCCCATTTCCACTCAGGGATTGGGAGACTTTGTAACTTGCCAGCTGGCACCCGATGCTCAGCTTTTACTTGCTGACAAGTCAAACACTGGGCCACAAATCTCCCGACATCCCTCTTCATGCCATTCCACCAAAAATGTGCCTTGAGGTCCTTATACATCTTAGTCCCCCCAGGATGAAGGGTATAAGGTGTATAATGGGCCTCTCTCAATATCTGCTCTCTGATCTCAGCATCCACTGGCACACATGCTCGGTCCCTGTACCTCAGTACTCCCGCAGCATCCACTGTAAAATCCCCTGACTGATCACTCGGAAGCTGATCTCGAATCCTGGTCAAGTGGGGGTCCTCACTCTGTTTCTCCCTGATCCTGTCCAGCAGAGTGGGCTGCACGACTAATGACGTCAGTCTAGCAGAGACCCCAGGGGACACAACCTCTATCTCGAGCCGTCTCATCTCCTCCAATAGGGGCGCCTGGTCTGTGATCAACATAGACAAACTCTGAACTGCTCTCCGGCTCAAAGCATCAGCGACCACGTTAGCCTTGCCTGGGTGGTAAAGGATATCCACATCATAATCCTTTAGTAGCTCTAACCACCTGCGCTGCCTCAAATTCAGCTCCTTCTGTGTGAACAGATACTTTAAGCTCTTGTGGTCGGTGTAGATCTCACAATGCTCCCCGTACAGGTAATGGCGCCAAAGCTTCAGTGCAAACACCACGGCAGCGAGCTCTAAGTCGTGGGTAGGGTAATTCTTCTCGTAATCCTTGAGCTGTCTCGATGCATAAGCAATTACCCTCCCATCCTGCATCAACACGCAACCCAGTCCACTGTGCGATGCGTCACTGTAGATCACATATCCTTTCCCCATAACAGGGAGGGAAAGGATAGGAGCAGTCATCAGTCTGTCCTTCAGCTCCTCGAAGCTCTTCTGGCAGTCCTCACTCCAGATAAACTTAACCCCTTTACGCGTCAACCGAGTGAGGGGTGTGGAAAGCTTCGCAAAGCCTTCCACAAACCGACGATAATAACCAGCTAATCCCATGAAGCTGCGCACCTCTGATACAGTCGTCGGTCGGGGCCAATCACGAACTGCCTCAATCTTCGCCGGGTCTACAGCTACACCGGCGGCGGAAATCACATGGCCCAAGAAAGCTACCTCCCGAAGCCAAAACTCGCACTTCACCAGCTTGGCATACAACTTCTTCTCCCGCAGAAGTTGTAGCACAGTCCTCAAGTGCTCCTCATGCTCGGCCTCGCTCCGGGAGTAAACCAGGATATCATCTATGAACACCACCACAAATCGATCCAGAAATGGCCGAAATATCCTGTTCATCAAGTCCATAAAGGCGGCAGGGGCATTAGTCAATCCAAACGGCATAACTGTAAACTCATAATGCCCGTACCGTGATCTGAAAGCAGTCTTAGGAATATCCTCGGCCTTCACCTTTAATTGGTGGTAACCAGACTGTAGATCAATCTTGGAAAAGACACAAGACCCTTGCAGCTGATCAAAGAGATCGTCGATGCGCGGCAGAGGGTACTTGTTCTTGATGGTCACTTTATTCAGCTCCCTATAGTCCACACACAGTCTAAGTGACCCATCCTTCTTCTTCACGAATAGCACCGGTGCTCCCCAGGGCGACACACTGGGTCTAATGAAACCCTTATCCATCAAGTCTTGCAACTGTGCTTTAAGCTCTCTCAGCTCAGCCGGTGCCATCCGGTAAGGAGCCTTAGAGATTGGCGCAGTTCCTGGAACTACGTCAATCACAAACTCAATCTCTCTGTCGGGCGGCATACAAGTCAGCTCAGGTGGAAACACATCCGGGAACTCGCGGACGATAGGGATATCCCCGAGTCCCGGTGCCGCCGTAGGCCCCTCAACAACACTAGCCAAAAAGGCTACACATCCTCGGTGAATCATCCGCCTCGCTCGGGAAGTCGAAACCATAGAGGCAAAGAAAGCGCTCTGACATCCCCGGTACACCAACACCTCCTGGCCTGGCTCTCTAAAAGTGACAGTCCTCTCGGCACAGTCAATAGTCGCAAAATACCGAGCCAGCCAGTCCATCCCGAGAATCACATCAAAATCCTGCAGCTGTCTCAAGACCAACAGGTCTGCTGGCATAATCCAGGACTCGATCTGCATCGGGCAGGACCAACAACACTCCTCCACGAGCAAAGTGTGATCGGGAATCTGTACCTCTCGTGCACGTGGCAAAAGTCCTACCTCTAACCCATGTAATGATGCAAAAGATCTACTAATGAAAGAATGCGATGCTCCAGTATCAAATAAGGTGCGAGTCCTAATGCCAGAAAGTAAAGTGATACCTGCCACCACATGGTCTGCTGCTGAAGAATCCTCTACCTGTGCAGCATACACTCGCCCACTCTGAGCTGGAGGGCGATAATCTGTGGAATGGGAAGAAGATGGCCTGCTCGCTGGAGCATAAGGCCGCTGAGCCGTCGACCGCTGCTGCGATGATGCTGGGGCAGATGCTGAAGAAGGGGCGGCTGAGGTCGAAAAGGGGCACGCAGCTCGAATGTGCCCTGGCTGTCCACATCCATAGCAACGACCCCACCGCTGGTCGCAGGTGCCGGGGAAGTGCGGACCTCCACAGAAAATACAACTGCTGGGAGCCCGTGTCTGTCGGGACTGCTGCTGCTGAGACTGTCGCTGTCGCTGTGGCTGCCGCTGAGATCCGCGCTGCGACGACTGCGATCTGCTGCTGCTGCTGCTGCTGGGGCCTCTGGGATCCACCAGGCCCTCGCCGCTCCGAACGCCCACGGCCCTGAAACTGAGGCGGTGGCGGTCGGGGCGGCCTCCAAGTACTGGCCTGTCCCCCCTCATCCTGGGCTGGTCGCTTTCTGTCGGAGCTCTGAGCGACCGCGGCCCTCTGTCTGGCCACCACCTGATCACCTCTCTCCACCCACTGTGCATGCTCTGCGGCTGCATCCAGAGTCTGAAATCTCTGAGCATGCACCAGGGTGTAAATCTCTGGACGAAGGCCTCCCTCGAACATCTCAACCTGGTGCGGCCCGTCACGAGCGACGAAGGGCACGCAGTTCAACAACTCCATGAACTCCTGGAAATAGGCATGGGCCGATCGCTCGCCCTGCTGCAGGTTCTTCAAGTCGTCCTCCAACTTCTTCTTCACACTGGTCGAAAAATAGGTGTCCAGCACCAACCGTCGGAACTCCTCCCAGGGCAGCTGCCGAGAAATCCGGAACTCCGGTGGCTCCACCCGCTGCCACCAAAAATCAGCATCCCCGTCCAAACAGTGCACCGCCATGTGCACTCGATACTTCGGGTCGATGAAGAAATCCCGAAAAAGCTTCTCCATCGCAGAAAGCCATTTCCCAACAGCCGAGGGCGGGGCATCCCGCCCTGAGAATCTAGGTGGTCCCCGCTTAACAAACTGGGCGAGTTTGTCAGCAAAATCCCGCTCCTCCTCCGCAGTCAAAGGCTGAATAGCTCCAGGAGCCCCGCTACTCGAAGATGGCGCTGACGGCACAAAAGGTGCAACAGGAGGCACAAAGGCCTCAGGAACAGCTGGGGGTGGTGTCTCTCTCTGCGCGAGCAGCTGATCAATCCTCTGCTGCTGCTGACGATGGCTCTCCGCCAATTGGGCCATCATGGCCCGCAGCTCACCAATCTCAGTGGATCCCGTCTGCTCCGGCTCAACAGGGGGTGTAGGGGCACCCAGAGCGGGAATCCGACGTCGGGGAGGCATCCTGCCACAAGAAAACACGAATCAGTAACATAACCCCACACGACCCAATCTAGCGAAAGTCAAAGACATCCCCCAATTTCTGCGACTTTATGTTGTCTGCAGCCAACATAACGGTCCACCAGAAATTGGGTATGTCGATCCCTCCTCACTCACTGGAAGAGTCCAATAAATAAATCAACGACTTTCGCAAAGTGTCACGCCTCTCACGCCCTATCATCCTAGGGTCTGCCAAAAGCCTAGGGTTTCCTAAGTCCCAACTGACCTATCCCTAAGCTCTGATACCAACTTAATCTGTCACGCCCCGGGGTAACCAGAACCCGGGCCCGCCAACAGATCCGCCGTGTACACAGAATTTTCCATGTACACGAAGCGCTGGTAACCTGCTCAGATAGATAATATACAATAGAAGAGCATAACAGAGCTGAACTAATAGAACTAACAGTAATCTCAGACTGAAATAAACTGTAAACTGAAATAAAAGTACAATATACTCCCAGCTCACCATAAATAATACAACCAGCTGGCCACAGCCAGACCCAAAAGTAAACTACTATAGTCTGAGATACAAAAGGGGAGTACAGTAATAGTCTAGCTAAACTCTCGCTCGGGGTAGACGATCTAGCTAGTCGGCGATCCTCTTACCTCGATCTGCCGCTGAAGGCCCAGCAGCTCCCACAGTCGACTCTGCAAAACAAAGGGGAAGAAAGAACAAGAAACAACAATGGGGGTGAGAACTACTAGATAAACCAGTAGCCTCCCCTAGTGGGTAAAACCTCTGATGCTGACGCACCCACTAGGAATAAAGAGGCAAAAAGGAAAGAACAGTGGTATGCAATAAAGACTGCTGAAAAGAAACTACCACTACTATGCCTCTAAATGCAGTGCCAAAAGATGACTGTATAGATGCAACTATAAAGCTGACTGCCCAAAGAAAACCCAATCAGAGGGCCAGGAAATACTGGCACTGCCTGCTCTGTCATCACTCACAACTCACCAACTGACCGGCACCCATCACGGTCTAAAAGCCTACTCCGGAGTGGCACTCGAGGGGAGCGACCCACACGAGTAAAGTATCTCTGTATCAATCATCTCTGTAACCGATGTCTCACAATAGCAGGACTGGATCATGACCATGATCAAAGTGGGAATACTCCATCCACTAATGCAACCCCGATCCCCAATCTGATGTGATAATAACACCCGGTCAACCGCCCAAAATCCGCGGTTACCGCTGAACCCATAGACCCCAATCTGATAAGGTAAAAACATCTGGTCAACCGCCTAACATCCGCGGTTGCCACTATGCCCCACAATCCCCTAAGACATGTCCAAACTGTCCCAAGCAATACTATCTCCAAAATCCCGATCAGACTCGAGCATCATGCATCGATAGAGAAGAATAACAATAACAGATGTTTTCTCCTAAGTCAAATCCCATAATATCGTGCTGCAATAAAATAGTGGCTTAACTAGTTGTCCAATGAGCATGCAAGTGTTCTCTTTTAAAAACATTTAGAAAGGACTAAGTTTCATGTGAAGAATACTTTTAGAATTATTTTAAAAATATTGTTGGGTTACTAAATTGCATGCGGTTCACGATATAGCAATTGTCCAATTTCCTTGTCCCAGATTTATCACATAGAAGCTACTAAATTAATTTAGGGGCCAAATGCAATAGGTTCATATACCACAAGTTATCTATCACATGTATAATTGGGAACTCTTTTATTCCTAGTGTGCAAATCAACAAAGAGGGATACGCAACCACCCACCTCGAAAAGCGTGTACAATGTACCCAGAAAATACCCGCTGTCCTCTAAACACACCGTCAGCTGCAACAATGTCCTACAACATCACATAAGTGTACACGGTGTAAATATAACAATTTCCAAACACACATTTGCTGTTTTAAAATCAGCACGCAAAACGAGGAATTTTCACCTCTGTCCCGAGCTCCTAAAATCCCAGAAAAATCACGGTTGCGTTCCTCGCGAAAAATCACCCAAAATCGACTCTTGAATCGCCTCGATCCGATATTCCTACGCGGAGAAATAATTCGTCGAAGTTGCCGCTGTCCAAAAATCCAAACAGCAAAAAGGGGTGTCAAATCACCTCGGGAATCGTGCCAAGAAATCGGAATCCGGAGAAACCATCAACACGGAAAACGAAGCCCTACCTCTTAGGAACACACTGGCGAAGAAATCGTCGGAATCGGACTTCTGTACTGCGCAGGGGACTCCTCGGACTGAAATGCGACGATAACGGGCCGAAATGGGGGAAAACCGAGGCACACTGTAAAATCCGGAACGCCGCTGTCGATCTTCCCGAAAATCTGGGAACGCACCACGAGGTAGAAAAATGTGAGAGGAAAAACTTCTCTTCTCACACCTCTCCCTGGTTCTCTCTCTTTCTCTCGGAAAAAGCCCAAGAAAGAGGGGAGGGGGCCTTATATAGGCCCAACCAAACAATTGGGAAAATCCCCACTGTGTCCCCACTTTCGGGCGCAGTGGGGATTTCGGGCTGCTACAGTGCGGCCCGGCCCGCCAACTTCCGGGCGGCTACAGTGCGGCCCAGCCCAACCCGGGCCGCACACGGGATCCCCGCCCGTCCGACCTTCCGTCCAACCCGGCCCTGGGCCCGCCACGCGTCCGCCAAACAGGCGGCAGCCGTGCGGGCCCAGCGGGGACGCGCCACGCGTCCCCCTGCGGGGCGGCGGGGTGGGTGGCGCCCGCCAATGGCGGGGCGCCACGTGGCGGCCGCTTCCCCGCCCGCCACGCCCGCCGGGCGCCGCCTGCGCACCTGCGCCGCGCGTGCGTACGGCCGCGTGCGCGCGCCCGCGGGTGCACCGCGCGCACATGCGCCGTCCAACCCGGGGCCGCCACGTGGCGCGCCCCGGTGCACCGTGCACCGCGCCCACCCCGCGCCTGCCCGGCCTGCCCGCGCTGCCCGCGCACCCTCCCGTGCGCCGCGCGCCCTGGACCGGACCAACGGGCGCCTGCCACGTGGCCCGCCGGTGCACCGTGCACCGGCGGCCCATTCCGTGGACCGAGAGCCGTGCGCCGGCCCAATAAGGAGGCGCCACGTGTCCCCGGCCGGTCCACAGGTCCCCCCATGCGCCATTTTGCGCAGAAAACTTCCGGGGGTCCGTTTTTGGGCATCCGGACTCCAAATTAAATAAGTAAATAGCCGTTTTCAAGCGTTTTTCCGCGCTGAATCCAAATACGGCCTCCGTTTAGCCTGATTCCATTCCTAAAATTCGGCAAAGTCAGCTGAAGGTCAGGCTTGCTTCCAAATCCACCCTAAGTCCAAACAACACATCACTTTGACATGTTGGGGCCCAACACACCAACACTAGGTGTTCCACACCCCGAAAGGGGAAAAACACAGGGGAAAAACTGGGACACTACAGCTGTGGACCGGTGGGTGCCACGTGGCGGCACCCCATTGGTCCGGTGTTGGGAGTGTGGTCCATCAGGCACACTAGGCTGCCATGTGGCTGGCAATGATGGGCTTTGACCGTGTGGGAGAGAGAGAGAGGGAGAGAGGGATTTTGGAGATTTTTTCTCCTTTTCTTCTTCTTCTTCTTCCTCTTCTTCTTCCTCCTTCCTCCTTTGGACATTGGGATTTTTCTGGGGACCTTATGCAGAGCTTCACCACCAACCCTTCTTCATGTTCATCACCTTGGTTGGCCATGAGAGCTTCCTTGATCATCTTCTTCCCCATGATGAAGCACAAGCACCATTGCTGGATTTTCGGAGCTCCACCGTCGCAGTTTAGTACAAAAATTCCCCAGGCTTCATTCCTTGGAGTTTTGAGCGTATTTTTGGTTCTACGTTTTCACAAGAGGTAAGGCTACAATCTTTGTATTCAACTCTCCCCCAAGATCTCATGTTTTTACAGAGTTTTAAGGCCATCTTTGGAACCCTTCATTTCAGTCTGGAATCCTGAACAGTCCTCAGTGTTTTGGCTTTTCTGGGCAATAGGATGGGAATGTTTGGATGATTTTTGTGAGGAAATTTCCAGGACTCGAAGATCTACAATATTGGTATGTATCATTTTCCCCAGATCTGACTTTTTAATAGGGTTTACGCATGATCTTTAGAGCACCTTGCTGCAGTCAGGTACAGATTGAACTTGGTGGATGGTTCAAAGTGTTTATGGGTTTTCTCCTTCATCCGAGCATGAAAATTGGAGTTCTTTGGCTCAATTTGTATCTACTCTCGACAAGAAATCCAATGGTACCTCTCTTGCAGGATTTGGAGCACGTTTGATTAGGTAACTTTAATGATCTTCTTAAGTGCGATTATATGGTTTACTGCAGTCCCTGTTTTAGTATTGATTAGAGTAATGCCCCTTGGAATGCAGATAACTTTGTGGATATAAGGTCTTTTTAAGAAATTCAAGTTGGTACTTCTTCTTAACTTCAAGGTGAGCAAATTCTCTTTTATGATCTGTGGATGAATCCCTTTGGAAAAGCCTCTAATTAAGCTGGAAAATACTAGCAAGTTTATGTTAGCAGTTTTTTGGACAGCATTGTGATTCTTGCTACAATTGGATGTTAAGGGAAATTAATGGTGGATTTTGAGGACTTGGAGATGTTTGTATGAAAGAGGACATCCTTGTTTTATTGTTAGAGACTTCATGTTGAGGTATTTGGGGCTGCACTTACATCTTCTTTAACTTAGTCTCTATTGCTGAAATTCTGGAATTTAATTACGCAGCGTGCATTGTTTCAGTGATTACGCCCAATCCGTGAGGCGGATTTGGATGATTTTCGCGGCATCGGACTCCTGGGAGGATGAGGTTTACTCACACCAAATTTCAGCTAAAGCGGGCAGCGGATCGTCAAGTTTCAGGTGGGTGGTTGTGCTTTGCCGAAAACATCGATTTACCCACTCGGGCTATTGGTTTCCCTCATGGCATTATGGTTGATGTTCTCTTCTCCTTGGTGTGATGTGTTTGAATATCCATGTTTAGATTAAGTTAATTGATCCTCATTGTATACATGAGTGAATGAATAGTTTGATTGATGTTGCATTATCTCATATGAAGTTCATTATAAGTGATCATTCTTAAACCTATGCTATGTGAGGGTGATTGGAAAATTAATCTTTAACCTACACCTTGTGATGAATGGTTGACCTAATTATGGTGAATGATGGTGATAGCTATGTGTGAGTGGTCGGTTGATTTATGTGAGGACTTGGTTGATTTATTTGAGAATGATTTATGCGAGAGTAGTGGGTTTGGTGATCCTTAGTCTCCACTTGGTGATATGAATTACGCTTGTCGACTTTTATCCTACAATGCGTGATGTTGGGCATAGATGTTAATCCATAACCTATCTATGTGAGAATAATTAGTGGATTGATCATTGATCTAACTTATGTGAAAATGGGTGATGATGTGGGTTATTGATCTAGTTGATGTGAGAATGACCTAGGCTTTTGATTCCTAATGCCTTCATGAAAAGATGGATATCATGTTGAGTTGAGGCCTATTCCTTATGAGACAAAGCAATTTCATGACTTCTATTACTTACAATGAGATTGGACGTTGTTGGTAGATCCTATATTCATCCTATGTAAGATCAATGAAGGTTGTTGAACCTTAAGCTATTCATTGGTGATACTTGATTGAATGTCCCTATTTAAGTGATGTTAAATGATCTTGGGCTTATTCCTGTATGAATGTGAGGGTTGACAAGCGTTGTACCATCTTATGTGATTTGTGATTAGGTGTGGCACTTCCTTATATTCATACTTTGTGAACATCGTGTATGTGGTATTGGCAGGCATAGGCTATGTTGCACTTAATGTTCTTATGCAATCATCAATATTATGGAATAGCATGCTCTAATAAATGTAGAACATCGACACCTGTTTTCTTTTTATCATCTTGGGACATTTGTATGCTTGTATGGTCATTTAGATAGGCCACCTTTTTCTGCTACACTATCATGTTGGACTTGACTTAGGAGAAACCATGTTTCTTGCTTTTCTCCTTTCATACTAGGCTTAGGGTATTTGTAGCTCGTGCGCGAGCAGGGGATCTTTAGATAGTGTAGACAGACTCTTGGGATCTGGGACAGGCTGGCTTGAGGGCAGGGTATTGCGGCTACCGCGGATTTTGGGCGGTTGACCGGATGATGACTTGTGCATCGGATCAGGGATGACAGGTCGGGCTTGATTTGGGGGATTTAGGGGATATTGCGGCAACCGCGAACTGTGGGCGGTTGACCCGGTTATTATTATTGCATCAGATTGGAGGTGAGGGATCGGGCTTCCTTAGTGGATGGGTTTTCCCACTTTGATCAGAGTCGTGACCCAGTCCTGCTATTTTATGATACTGATGATACTAGTTACAGTGAGACTTTACTCGTGTGGGTCGCTCCCCTCGAGTGCCACTCCGGAGTAGGCTTTAGACCGTGTTGGGTGCCGGTCAGACCGTGTTGGGTTCCGGTCATTTGGACAGTAGAGATACTGAGTTGCGAGATTGATGACAGAGCAGGCAGTACCGGGTTCTATACCGGATCATCTGATTTGGGTCCTGTTGGTAGATTCTTTCACCGATACATCCGTACTTACTCTTTCCGGCTTTGCATTTGGAGGCATTTTAGTGGTAGCTCTCTTTTATCAGTAGTTCTGTTTATAGCTTACCACATCTCTTTCTTTCCTATTGCCTCTGGTAGACCTTGTGGGTACGTCGGGGTTTGAGGCTTTACCCACAGGGGGAGGCTACTGGTTTTACTAGTGGTTCTCACCCCCATTGTTGTTTTTCCCTTTTCCTCCCTTTGTTTTGCAGTGTCTGCTGCGGGAGTCACAGGATCTTTGGTTGACGGTTCGAGGCGAGGGAGTCGCGAGATAGATCTCTACCAGTGTTGATTTCTACAGTGGGATAGATGTACCAACCCGGATTGTGGGTTTCACTGTACTCAGTTGTATTTTATTATTTCAGTTATCTCCCTTTCCGGATTTATAAATGTTGTATAGGTGGCTTTTACTTGTATTATGTTGGGTTTAGGTTAATAAGGATCTAATAGGGGAAAAAACACCTAGAGGGGGGTGAATAGGTGTAAACAATAAACACTCAAAAATCATTGTGCGATAAAACCCAATGCGGAAAAATAAAAGCCACACAAGATTTTTACGTGGAAAACTCCAAACCGGAGTAAAAAACCACGGGACCGATAACACGGCGAAATCCACTAGAGTTAACACACGTACAAGGTGATATAACGTACTCACAGACGACTCAACCTTTTACCATACGCCCCTAGTCGATCTTCTCCGCTCGCTCCACGACGCTTCTCGAATCCACGATTTGCGCCGCCAACGCTGAATCCACAGCGTCCAACGTCGATCCACGACGTCCGACCGAATCCACGGTCTTCACCCAATGGCACGCTTCGAATCCACGAACGCACCTCGCTCCGAATCCACGAGAGCGATGACACCTTGAATCCACAAGGCCACGCGAGTCCACGCGCCGATTTTGGGATAAATCGTTGTTTGTTTGGGTGGTGATGATCCGCCGAATACTTAGATCAAGAGTAGATCGGAAATACCATCTAAGTATTCATTAGTTTGATTCAACTCAAGATATGAGTATGAAAATCCTAGAATCAAACTAATCAATATAGATGAAGAACCATTAAATAGATCTAATGATTTCCGTTCTTCTCTATATGTGGATCTAAGGCCGTATAAAATGATATTTGAAAATGACGGCTCTTTTTCCGATGCCCTAGAAATGAAATAGAGGGCTATATATAGGTTAGAAACCCTAGGAAGAATATTCGGATCAAAAACAAACTTTTCTGGAAAGTTTTACCGACGGCGATCCGGATTGCATAAGCCACGATCCGGATCGCAGACGCACAGAATGCAGTTTCCAGAAAATCACCTGTTCGGGATCCGGATCATAATCCACGATCCGGATCGTTCATACATTTTCACAAAACACCCCATTCGGGATCCGGACTGCCCAAGCTGATGATCCGGATTGCAGCAATGTATGAACGAACACCTTTCGGGATCCGGATTGAAAGTCCACGATCCGGATCCTGAACATGTCCCATGTTCAGTTTTTGATGAATATGCAATTAAAACCTCTTCCAAGTGTTTCTACACTATAAGAAGTATTCGGATCATCAAAATTATTTAGTTAAACGTACCTGATCCTTTTGAATTCTTCTTTCTTGAGATTGAGGTATATGATCCACAGTTTCTTCATCTTCAATCCTCAAGACTTAAACATTCACGAAATACGCCAACTCAAATTCCGTAACAATCTCCCCCTTTGGCGGTTTCGTGACAAAACACAGATCCACAAAGAAAATTCAAAAAGATATTTTTGTTGCTATCACCATACAACAAAAATTTACAAAAGAGTTCCAGAAATTAAAAACATGAGATAAACTCCTAAGACAGACTCTAGACTTAGACATCTGTAACCTCTGCACACAGAAAACATTCTTGACAAACAAATTCGTTAGATACCTCAAGAATTGGAACATAGAAAAACCAAGTGCAGAGATAGAGTTTGATCTCACCATGACATTTAAAAGAATCAGATATGTGAAAGAAACATAGTTAAAACCAACATATCTTCTAAGCAGTTGAAAACCAAATGTCAAAGTATGTTAGTCCAACACCAACTTGTTAGTCATATTACATGCCCAAATAGTTAGTCAAATAGTTAGTATAGAAGCATGTCACAATCCACAAAAGAAAACCAAAGTTGAGTTGAGATTCATACTTACCTTGATATCACAATCATTGTTCATTCATTGTTCATTGTTTTCGCTAACTCTCTCCCCCTTTTTGTCACAAAAACAAGCCAAAACGTAGCATGAGCTACAATATGTAAGGAGAGTAAACAAAAGTTCATAAGTTCTAAAGATATGCACAAACTAAAATCAATTAAGTATAAAACTAAATCAAAATCCTGCACAAAAGAGAAGAAGAAAAAAAAATGTCATTCGTCAGAATCCGAGTCGTCAGAGCTCGTGCAACCCAATTTATAGAACATCTTTGTCATCCGCTTGTGCATAGAGTTGACCTTTTAGTGAAGGTAATGTGAGCTGCCGTGACGATTTCAAGCTCATTGCAAAGTCTTTGCTGTTCCTTCAAGATCTGTTCTTGCTTGACAGATAGTCGTTGTTGCCACTTGAAGATCGAAGTTAGTGAGGCTTCATCAGTCTCGCCGGGTTCTTGCTCAGACGGTGAGGCCGAGGTGCCATCACAAGGTTTCTTGTCAGTAAAATGAGGTAATTTGTGAAGTGACTTCACAATCGTTGATTCATCTATCATCCCGCAACTGTGCTGATATGATGTGGAGCTTACATCAATGTCAAACTTTTGTAAGATCCTCATGATGAGTAGAGGAAACGGAAGTCGCTCAGAGGGATGAGGATGCACAATGTACCTTGACATTCTATTCCAGATTATATAGGGGATATTCATGTTCAATCCATAGCCTCAGAGGGATGGCCTATGAGATACAGGAATAGTAGTCGCTCCCACCTCACAACCTTGGTCTGCATGTTAGGCAAAATGTTGTAGCACGTGATGAAGTTTAGAAATCGGTACTCCAGTCGTAGATACTTTGACCTTACACCTTACCATCAGCTGATTTGGTTCCTTCCAGACAAATCTTGTCAATCACAGTTTGCCACAATTCTTTTGTCAAACTTTTTCCTTTCAAAAAGTTAATCCCCGATGTGCTCGATTCCATTCCAAGAACGTCACCAATTAACTGCGGTGTGATCTTAAGCTTCATTCCTAGGACATTTGTATAAAAATACATAGACCCATTTTCAGTCTCCTGAAGATGTCTCGCATTCGTGTAGAAGGTTCTCACACGATACAAACAATATCCGAGAAGTTCAGGAAAACGGCAGACTTGAAGAAGAGAAGCTTGTTCAATCAATCTTCCAAATTCTGGTGAATGATTGCGAAGGGCTTCAATGTTGACATGACGTTCTCCTATGCATTCACGTCGTTCAAAAGCTCGAAGACGGTCAGAATTAACGACTACTTCTTCAACACGTGGCGGAGAGTCAGGGGCTATTGGTGCATCAATGTTAGTGTCTCGTCTTAATCCATAACGTCTAGCAAGTCGTTTCCGTTTGAAAGAGATAATTGGAGTAGACATAGGAACATTTCCAGTATTCATTGGTGCTTTCCCTTTTCGGTTAGATTTTGAAGGCAATACCTCATCATCATCATCATCAGTCAGCATATCCCAGTGTACTTCATCAGGGTTCTTTTCAAGTTCAGTGTCACTTATAACTTCCACTTCTCCTTTTCGTTGAACTTTCTTGGCGCGCTTCAATTTGTTGGTTGGTCGAGTGAGTACCATCGTGACTAGTAGCAGAATCAACCAAGAGAATGCCATTGATTCTAGTGCTTTGAGTTTTAAGAAGGTGTCCTGTGAAGACCAACTCAAGAATATATGAAAAATCGTCAATTTTGAAAAATTTGAAAAATTTGCACCTAGACAATCATAATCATATAGAGAAGCCAAGAATCAAATTAGTTTTCCAAAAAGAATTTTAAAAATAGATCAAATCCATGATTTACAAAAATTCCTCTTTTATGCCCTTAAACCGAATTTTTAGAAATCGAAGCCTAAAAACACGTTAAACAAGTGAAATCCCAGCATAAAAGCAAAACTAATTGACCCAGAGTTCTTATTTCAAAAGAAATTTGATCAAAAACCATTCACAAACGAAAAAATCCAATTTTTCAACTCACGTTTGATGAAAAACCATAAAAACTGAGAAAAACCGAGTTTTGATCATGAAAACTTACTTGAATCCGAAGAACTTTGAGTTTTGAAGCACCAGGAAGCAAGAAATCTAGAGAGAGAAACTCTAGAAGCTTGAAAACCAGAAATTAGGGTAAAGAAATCTCGAATCTGAAAGTTTCTATATAGAACCCTAGCCGTGATCCGGATCGGCCGAGAATGTGATCCGGATCGGCTACCCGCGGGAAAAATCCTGCGTTCGGGATCCGGATCACTTGCCACGATCCGGATCGGCTACACCTTTTTCTTCAGAAAAATTAAGAAAAATACAGTAAAATCCAGAAAAAGTATGTAAGCACTTTATCATGTCAACTTTAAACAAATGACATCGTTTCATACAACAAGAAATAGATTATGCAAAATCTATCAACAATACCCAAAAATGAAACGAAAATTTACGAAAGTTAAAACACTTAAAGTTGAACAACTTCAATTACATCTATCTTGATCCTATGTGTAATGTCTTTATCAAATCATCAATTTCAGTAAAGAAAATGAAGTACCAAGATCAATAGATGTTTGAAATCCCAGATAAGTTAAATAATATATCTAGACAATCTGTTGAAGGAGTGGCTCTTTGAGCATCTTAAATCAAAAATCCCACCTTATACCAACCATGAAATACGACTGAGTCAAGTATTTCAATATGAGTTTTATCAACAATTTTTCAAACAAAAGTTTGCTTTTCATTCATGGAGTTCCTTTTTCTTTCATTTTCTCCATGTGGTGGTAGTTTTCACACTCCTCATTGGGATGTAACTCTTTCCACATCTTTTGAGCATTTCACATTTCATTGACTCCCCCTCAATTGGCTATCAATTATTTAATATATAAAGTATTCAACCAAACCATTGATCTCGAATTCATACTCGACTAAGCAATCAAATATGATAATGACTATACCAAGAGATCATTGAGAGAGAAATTGACTTTGATCACAAAAGATGGTTTAATTAACGTAAATGATCATTGCAACATTGAAATATTATGACATCAAAAGCATAATAAATTTCTAAATGCATAAAAGGATGCAATTAAAGTCAATTATGATTTATGCTCAATTAGTGTGCTATGTACAGAACATAGATAAAGAACAAAACAAAAACAAGAACAAAAACAAAACCTAATCTAAGCAAAGGTTTCAAAAGAGTTTATTTCAAGGAAAGCATGCCAATTGCTTTACGCAAGTGAATAAAACGTTTTTGATCCAAAGGTTTTGTTAAGATGTCGGCTAATTGATCCTCAGTTGAAATATATGACAGTTGAAGAATGTTTGATTCAACTAGCTCTCTAAGAAAATGATATCTAAGTTCAATATGTTTTGTTCTAGAGTGCAACACAGGGTTTTTAGAAATGTTAATAGCACTAGTGTTGTCACATAAAATGGTTACCGAAGATGTTGAAATTCGGAAATCGCTCAACACGCTCTTCATCCAAATCAATTGGGTTGAACAACTTCCTGCAGAAATGTACTCCGCTTCGGCAGTCGAGAGTGCTATGCAGTTCTGTTTTTACTGTGCCATGCAACAAGGCAGTGGCCTAGATAGAAGCATGCACCACTCGTGCTTTTCCGGTCATCCACCGATCCAGCCCAATCGGCATCTGAGTATCCAACAATATCCAAAGTCGTTCCCATAGGATACCAAATTCCGAAATTGATTGTACCTTTGATATACCGGATGATCCGTTTCACCGCTTTCAGGTGAACCTCCTTCGGTGCTGATTGATATCTCGCACAAATCCCAACACTGAAGGATATATCCGGGCGACTAGCCGTGAGATATAGTAGACTTCCAATCATACTGCGGTACAGTTTCTCGTCTACATTCTCACTTTGTGATTCACTTCCAAGTCCCTTATGGCTAGTTCCCATTGGAGTTGGAAAATCTTTAGAATTTTCAAGATCAAACTTTTTGACCAACTCCAGTGCATACTTGGATTGACACAAGTGAATTCCTTCATCGTTCTGCTTAACTTGTAATCCAAGAAAATAATTCAACTCGCCCATCATGGACATCTCAAATTCGCTTTCCATGGTCTCCGCGAATTTAGAAGCATCATTATTTCTTGTTGCTCCAAAAACAATGTCATCAACATAGATTTGAGCAACTATGAAATTGTTTTGATAATGCTTCACAAAGAGAGTCCTGTCAGCTCCCCCTCGAGTGTAGCCCTTTTCCAAAAGGTGCTTTGTCAACCTTTCGTACCATGCTCGCGGTGCTTGTTTCAGACCGTAAAGAGCCTTTTTCAGTCGAAAAACATGGTTAGGTAGTTTATGATCCACAAAACCTTTCGGTTGAGCTACATAAACTTCCTCATTTAAAAATCCATTTAAAAAGGCGCTCTTAACGTCCATTTGAAATAATTTGATTTTAAAATGACAAGCAATCGCAAACAGTATACGAATGGACTCGAGTCTAGCTACAGGGGCGAAGGTTTCATCAAAGTCTATACCTTCTACTTGAGAATAGCCTTGAGCAACTAACCTTGCTTTGTTCCTGATGATAGTACCTTCTTCGTTTTTCTTGTTCTTGAAGATCCATTTGGTACCTATCACATTGTGTTGCTTCGGAGGCTTCGTCAGTTCCCAGACTTTGTTTCGCTCGAATTGATGGAGCTCTTCCTGCATTGCTTTAATCCAATAATCATCTTGGAGAGCTTCATCAACATTCCTTGGTTCGATTTGAGATACATAGCATGCAAATCCGCAAACCAATTGTCTCCGTGTTCTAACTCCTTCTTGTGGATCTCCAATTATGTTCGATTCAGGGTGATCCTTGGAGATGCGTAACGTTTGAGGTAGAGGAGTAGGCGGAGGTACACGAGATGATTCCTGCACATCAGATAAGCTTGAAGAACCGTTAGATGCATCAACATTATTATCGAAAGAATTGTTAGAAGAAGATGCATTAGCAGGTGTATCATCATCAAGAGAGATATCGAGGGTAGATTTTTCAGATTCAAAATGAAAAGCTTCATCTACCTTAACATTTATCGATTCTACGATCGTCTTAGATTCTAAGTTAAAAACTCGATATGCTCTACTGTTTGTAGAATAACCTAAGAAAATCCCTTCGTCACTTCGAGAGTCAAATTTTCCAAGATTTTCGCGATCACGTAAAATAAAACACCGACTCCCAAAGATACGAAAATATTTGATGTTAGGTTTTCTACAAAACCATAGTTCATATGGTGTATTCAAAGTCCCCGGGCGCAAATACACTCGATTGATAACATAGACAGCAGTGTTCACCGCTTCAGCCCAAAAATATAAAGGTAAGTTCCGGCTATGAAGCATAACACGTGCCATCTCCTGTACGACCCTGTTTTTGCGCTCGACTACACCATTTTGTTGAGGTGTGTAAGGTGCGGAGAATTCATGTTTAATGCCATTAGAAACACAAAAATCAATGAATTTGGAATTTATGAATTCACCACCTCTATCACTCCTAACTCGAGTAATCCTTTCATTCTTTTCTATCATAATACGATTGCAGATTTCGAGAAAAGAATCAAAGGTATCAGCTTTTTCTTTTAGAAAGGCTACCCAAGTATATCTAGAAAAATCATCAACCAATAAGAAAATATACCATTTACCTCCCAGAGATGGTTGACGAGTTGGCCCCATTAAGTCCATATGCAAAAGTTCCAAAGGCCGTTTTGTACCTATGTGGTTCAAATTCTTGTGTGCAGTCCTAGACTGTTTTCCCTTTTGGCAACCGCCACACACAAGGTTTTGTTCAAAAGAAAGTTTCGGAACCCCCTTGACCACATCTTTATTTGAAATTCTAGCAAGTTCCTTAAAGTTTATGTGACCTAGCCTTTCATGCCAAAGTGTTTCATTTTTCAAAGATGCTAGGTTACATTTTTCAGAAATCTTAGAAGGAACTACATAACAGTTGTTTTCTGATCTAACCCCCTTTAAAAAGAAAGCATGGTTCAAGTCAGTTACAGTGCATTTATCAGATGAAAAATTAACTGAATAACCATTATCACACAGTTGACTTATGCTTATGAGGTTAGTCTTAAGGCCATGAACAAATAATACATTATCTAGAACCGGGCCATCTGGAATAGCTACCGTTCCCTTTCCAACAATTTTGGAAGACCGACCATCTCCGAAAACAACAAGTCCTCCGGAGTTTTTCTCAAAAGTTTGAAAACAGTTTTTATCGCCGGTCATATGACGGGAACACCCGCTATCCAGATACCAAGACGAACTATCATATGCATGCAAGGAAACATTGGTAGCAAGACAGGGAAAGATCTCACCTTTGCGCACCCAAACCTTTTTGGTATGCGTCGGTAATGCTCGTGAAGTTGATTTCCTAGGTGAGAGCGTCTTGCTTGAAGAATTGCTGCTCCTTGATGATGTCGTCTTGAGCGATGTACTACCAAGGCTCTTTTCCGTCAATTTGGTTGGAGTGGTTTTCCGAGGAATAGCCCTTTTGGTAGTTGCTGCAAGATGTTCTTGAGGTGTGCGTTTGGCTCCAGTCTTGCAGTTTCTTCTGATGTGCCCTGAAATGCCACAACGAAAACATACCTTGGTTCTTGTCGATTCCGAAGATGATGTAGTAGGTTCGTTGTCGTTGCTTGGCGTGAACACCGGTGTCGGAGGAGGAGATACCGACGAGGCACAAATACCGTACCACTCGAACTTGGAATGTCTCCAGTTTGAGTGTATCCGAGGCCGAACTTGTTTCTTTGACCGAGACCAAGGAGTCTGTCCAACTTACTCCTTCCAGAAGAAAATCTCTGTAAGTCATCCTTTAGTTGGCGTATGGTCTCTGTCATTTCAATTTTTCCTGTCGGGCCTCGCCGTAGAGCTTCAAGAAGTAATTCGCTTTGTTCACCATGTCTACATAACTCTTCTCGAAATGCTCATTGGACTCTTGAAGGGAAACATTTGTCTTAATCAGATTGTCCCTTTCCACTTCAAGATCGGTTGAGATAGAGGTTACTCTTTTTACTTCATCTTCAAGATCCAGTAATCTCTCTTTCAACCCCTTGTTTTGTTTAGCCAGTTTCTTTGAATCCCTCAAAAGTTGATGGTAGGCTAAAACAAAATCTTCACCTTCCGAATTATCTGATTCATCGTCCGTTGCAATCTTTTCCACAGTGGAGTTGGACAGTGAGTCGGATGTACTTGCCATTAAGCACATGAAGGATGAAGGTTTGGTGGACGCGTGGAAAGCTGTCGCGTTGTCTTCTTCATCACTTGACGATGACTCATTTGACGTGGAGTTGTCATCCCAAGTGACTGCTTGCATCGCTTTCTTCTTAGCCGGATTCTTGTTGGGACATTCCGTTGCTATGTGGCCGTAGCCTCGACATTTGAAACACTGAACTTGTCCCTCAGAACTTTTCTTATCCTTTGAGAAGTTCTCTTGGCTTCTTGACTTGTAGCTTGAAGAACCCTTGCCTTTCTTCGACTTTCCGAAGGATGGAGTTTTGCTTGAATTTCCCCTTCGAAAGTTGCGGCGAAACTTCCTTGTCAAGAGAGCGAGCTGCTTCTCAAAGTCCTCCATAGAAATGTTCTCGTCGTCGTCCGAGGAGGATGAATCCGCGTCTTCTTCTTTAGTTGATTTCAATGCGTAACCTGAAGACTTAGAAGAGGATGCCTTTCCAGAAGAATAGTTAGTAGGAAAAGTCATTTCATAAGTTTGTAAAGCACCTACTAATTCTTCTACACGCATTTCGTCCGGGTGTTTAATTGTTTCAATGGCTGCAACCTTCGGGCGAAATCGTTCAGGAAGAGTTCTTAGAATTTTTCTTACAACTTTAAATTCTGGAATCTTCTCTCCCAAGTTAGCACATGAGTTCACGATGTCTTGCAATCGTGTGTAATAGTCAGTGAAGGATTCATTCTCTGCCATAGAGATAGAGTCAAACTTGCTCGTAAGCATTTGCAGTTTCTGAATCTTCACTAAGTTAGTTCCCTCATGCGTAACTTGAAGAACATCCCAGATTTCTTTCGCAGTCTCACATGCCGAGACGCGAGAGAACTCAGTTTGTGACAAAGCATTAAATAGAGCATTAATCCCTTTGCCATTGTAAGAAGATAAGTCTATCTCTTCCTTGGTCCATTTCGACCTAGGTTTTAAGGTGCGAACATCATCTAAAATTTCAGTTGGATTAGACCATCCTAATTCAATTGATTGCCACACCCTTTCGTCGATGGAAATTAAGAAAGCTTTCATCCGTACTTTCCAGTACGCATAATTAGTTCCATCAAAGAAAGGGGGTCGATTGATGTTTCCACCTTCAACCATTGTTTACAACCCTATTCCCGCTCTGATACCACTTGTTGGGTTTAGGTTAATAAGGATCTAAATAGGGGAAAAAACACCTAGAGGGGGGTGAATAGGTGTAAACAATAAACACTCAAAAATCATTGTGCGATAAAACCCAATGCGGAAAAATAAAAGAACACACAAGATTTTTACGTGGAAAAACTCCAAACCGGAGTAAAAAACCACGGGACCGATAACACGGCGAAATCCACTAGAATTAACACACGTACAAGGTGATATAACGTACTCACAGACGACTCAACCTTTTACCATACGCCCCTAGTAGATCTTCTCCGCTCGCTCCACGACGCTTCTCGAATCCACGATTTGCGCGCCAACGCTGAATCCACAGCGTCCAACGTCGAGTCCACGACGTCCGACCGAATCCACGGTCTTCACCCAATGGCACGCTTCGAATCCACGAACGCACCTCGCTCCGAATCCACGAGAGCGATGCACCTTGAATCCACAAGGCCACGCGAGTCCACGCGCCGATTTTGGGGTAAATCGTTGTTTGTTTGGGTGGTGATGATCCGCCGAATACTTAGATCAAGAGTAGATCGGAAATACCATCTAAGTATTCATTAGTTTGATTCAACTCAAGATATGAGTATGAAAACCTAGAATCAAACTAATCAATATAGATGAAGAACCATAGAATAGATCTAATGATTTCCGTTCTTCTCTATATGTGGATCTAAGGCCGTATAAAATGATATTTGAAAATGACGGCTTTTTCCGATGCCCTAGAAATGAAATAGGAGGGCTATTTATAGGTTAGAAACCCTAGGAAGAATATTCGGATCAAAAACAAACTTTTCTGGAAAGTTTTACCGACGGCGATCCGGATTGCATAAGCCACGATCCGGATCGCAGACGCACAGAATGCAGTTTCCAGAAAATCACCTGTTCGGGATCCGGATCATAATCCACGATCCGGATCGTTCATACATTTTCACAAAACACCCCATTCGGGATCCGGACTGCCCAAGCTATGATCCGGATTGCAGCAATGTATGAACGAACACCTTTCGGGATCCGGATTGAAAGTCCACGATCCGGATCCTGAACATGTCCCATGTTCAGTTTTTGATGAATATGCAATTAAAACCTCTTCCAAGTGTTTCTACACTATAAGAAGTATTCGGATCATCAAAATTATTTAGTTAAACGTACCTGATCCTTTTGAATTCTTCTTTCTTGAGATTGAGGTATATGATCCACAGTTTCTTCATCTTCAATCCTCAAGACTTAAACTATTCACGAAATACGCCAACTCAAATTCCGTAACATATTACAGCTTTGGTGGACTGGATTATTGTATCATTTATTTTTGGGAGATGGATATTGTACCTTTATTTTTCAGTTGTACAGTGATTCAGGTTTTTATCATAGCAGTTTTTCTTCAGCTCTGATATCTGTTTGGTTAGTAGATGATACTTTGCAGGTTGGACGCTTCGCCTATGCGGGGTTTCGTATAGGTGGCGGATCTGTTAGCGAGCCCGGGTCGCAGTCTCGACCCCCGGGGCGTGACAGATTAGAGTGGTATCAGAGCCTAGGATGTAGGTCATTATGGACATAGAAACCCTAGGCTTGTGGTTGGACCTTAGGATGACTACGTGAGAGTCATGACTTATAGCGAGAGTCCTGATTGAGTTTCATACCTCTCCCAAGGGACGGGATGAGCGATTGGCATGTTTACTCTCCTAAACGATTATGTTGGCTGCAGACAACATAATGTTATGGAATGGGTGACATGTCTTAGACTTTCGCTGGATTGGGTCGAGAGCTTGTTGTGTGTTCTGTTGTGCGGTTTGTCGCAGTGAGCGGTGTTTCCCTGACGCAGAGTTCTGACCCGTGTGCACCCCATTGCAGCTTTTGGGCGAGGATAGGCAGTTTTGGGCCGGATACCCAGATTGAGGTCAGAGAGCTCCGGACCCAAATGACTGGATTGACTGTGGCACATCAGCGACGAGGAGAGCAGCTGGATAGGATGATACAGTTGTTGGAGCAGTGGGCACCTCCGACAGTGCCTTCCGTCGAGACCAACCCCTTTGTAGTATCCCTGGTGGCAACGGTCTCAGTGGCGCCGGATGAGCGAGCAGCCCCCTCGGTGTCGACCTTTAGTGCTGAGGCACCGAGGCGGGGTGGACAGTTGATAGCAGATGAGCAGTGGGACATCATTGATTGACTGAGTCAGCTTTGGCTGTTTGACCTATCCCGACTCGTAGGATTGAGTTTGGAGCCTTTGGAGGCAGAGTCGTGGTTGGTGGTGATGTACAGACTATTTGAGAGCTTTTTTTTGCCCGAGGGTTTACGCAATTGATGAACTGCACGCTCCACGTTAAGAGGGACGAGGCGCATGGGATGTTTGTGTTGGAATCGGACTGCGCCAGGATACCTCTTTGGCTCGTTGGTCCCTTTTACTTCAGATTTTGGATGCCCCGTTGGAGCATAGTGTTGTAGTTCCTTGGGACAGATGGAGGCACTCGGTGCCAGTTGATGGAGGGCAGACTAGTAGGCAGAGGCCTTCTCGATTTCTTTTCAGAGTCGTGGACTTCTGAGGTGCCAGAGGTTGGGTGGACCCCGACGGCAGCATCGGCATCAGTATCAGAGTAGCGCAGCGAAAGCATGATGGGCTGCGATCATTGCCGCAGCATGAGTGGAGGCAGAGATGGTGCTTTCTTTGGAGATAGTCAGGATATTCTCAGACAGATTGAGCAACGATTATTAGCGCTGACAGTTGAATCTGTGCAACCTGGCCGGAGGGCGTCCCATCAGTGGGATGTGTCGTCGCAGGCATGATTTCCTTTACAGCTATTTGAGTTAGGATGATGTGCATCCCTGCATGGACTAAAGGTAGAGTTGTCACCACGTGCACTTGAAGTATAGATCCTTGTTTAGGATGTGCACGTGAAGGAGGTTTATGGAATATGTCCAATGCAATTAGGCCGTGGAGTATACCCGTTGACTAGCTGGTCTTGTGGCAGCCCAGGATTTTCGACTCGGTGTATTGGATTTGTTGGTGTGGCATCTTGTACTTTTTAATTGTGGTGAGAGGACTGTGAATTTCTGCAAGTTGGACAGGAAGAGTTGTTTACAGAGGTTGGTAGATTGCACTTGTTGCAACGACAGTATGCCAATAAGAGTCGGGCAGAGGATAAGCGAAGGATGTTTTGCCCAGTTAGTGACCGTGATAAAGGTGCCTACGGCGGCCCCGGGACTCAAAGGTGCCCTTAATGCCCGCGAGTTCTCGAATATGAGTCCACCTGAGTTGATGAGAATGCCGCCGGGCAAGGGGATTGAGATTGTTATTAACGTGGTTCTAGGAACCGCGTCGATATTGAAGGCACCTCATTGGATGGCACCAGCACAACTGTGAGCTAATGGTATAGTTATTGACTATGATGGATAAAGGGGTTGTTAGACCCGGTGTGTTACCTGATGGAAGAGAAATTGGATCTTTCATCCTGTCAATAGTGATTGAGTTGTAGTGATGCCCCACGGTAGTCTTGGATGTGTGTAGATGTCTTGGGCCGGAGTACAGTGCAGAGCTTGAGCGATGCTTGTGTGGCAAGCGCCATTACTGGAATGGATGGGATGATTTGGACCAGGGATCGTGCCCCAGAGTGATCCGTTCCAGATTTTGGTTTCAGTCGAGCAACCCACACTGATGGATGAGATCAATGAGTGTTGAATTAAGGGTCCTCAGTGGATGTAGAACAAGGACAGAATAACTGCCACAGCAGGGACAACTTCAACTCTTCGTTGTTTTTCGGTAGTTCTCCAACTCAGAGTTGCAGTTGTTGGACTCCCTTTTACATGGATAATTGCGTGGGTGTATTTCAGGTTTCTGAATGAGTTGGTATTGAGGATGAGATTTTGGAGTGTTTGGACCAGTGGTTACCTGGTTGATCCTTCTTTTCCCCGCGACATGATGGAGTCCTTGATGTTTTCCACGCCTCAGCTTAAAGGTGATATGTTCGGATTCCCCGTCGATGTTCGACTCGCTCTACTTGAGACCTGTGAGTGTCTGGAGTGCGTGAGGCGCCGTTGTGGATTATGGCTTGAGAGATGAGGAATGGCACAACTAGGCCATGTCGTACAGGCGGTTGATGTTGTTGTGGATTAACCACGGAAAGTGATCGATGCTTTGAGAGCTGGTGACGAGGATGTTGGATATTTGCCCTTCCAATTTGAGACTTCTTTTGAGCTATGTTAGTTTCGAGGACGAAACTTTCCTTTAGTGGGGGAGGATGTGAAGACCTGGATATTCGTGGTCATTACAGTGTGATCGACAGCTTGTGGAGGCCTATTTTTGTGGATGGTGTTGATTGCGCGCAAATCGGACCCAAGAAACGGACTCAGTGCGAGAAATGGATCAAGATTGCCTAATATGGAGTTTCGCCGAAAAATAAAAATTGAATCTTGCAAAACGGACTTCGTATTTGGATTCAGCGCGGAAAAACGTTGAAAATCGGCTGCTTGGTTGTATTTTTCGGAGTCCGGACGATCAAAAACGGGTAACCGGAAGATTTAGGAGTTTTTCGGGTGCATGGATGGGCTGTGGACCGGGGGGTGCCACGTGGCGGCACCCCATTGGTCCGGTGTTGGGAGTGTGGTCCATCAGGCACACTAGGCTGCCATGTGGCTGGCAATGATGGGCTTTGACCGTGTGGGAGAGAGAGAGAGGGAGAGAGGGATTTTGGAGATTTTTTCTCCTTTTCTTCTTCTTCTTCTTCCTCTTCTTCTTCCTCCTTCCTCCTTTGGACATTGGGATTTTTCTGGGGACCTTATGCAGAGCTTCACCACCAACCCTTCTTCATGTTCATCACCTTGGTTGGCCATGAGAGCTTCCTTGATCATCTTCTTCCCCATGATGAAGCACAAGCACCATTGCTGGATTTTCGGAGCTCCACCGTCGCAGTTTAGTACAAAAATTCCCCAGGCTTCATTCCTTGGAGTTTTGAGCGCATTTTTGGTTCTACGTTTTCACAAGAGGTAAGGCTACAATCTTTGTATTCAACTCTCCCCCAAGATCTCATGTTTTTACAGAGTTTTAAGGCCATCTTTGGAACCCTTCATTTCAGTCTGGAATCCTGAACAGTCCTCAGTGTTTTGGCTTTTCTGGGCAATAGGATGGGAATTTTTGGATGATTTTTGTGAGGAAATTTCCAGGACTCGAAGATCTACAATATTGGTATGTATCATTTTCCCCAGATCTGACTTTTTGATAGGGTTTACGCATGATCTTTAGAGCACCTTGCTGCAGTCAGGTACAGATTGAACTTGGTGGATGGTTCAAAGTGTTTATGGGTTTTCTCCTTCATCCGAGCATGAAAATTGGAGTTCTTTGGCTCAATTTGTATCTACTCTCGACAAGGAATCCAATGGTACCTCTCTTGCAGGATTTGGAGCACGTTTGATTAGGTAACTTTAATGATCTTCTTAAGTGCGATTATATGGTTTACTGCAGTCCCTGTTTTAGTATTGATTAGAGTAATGCCCCTTGGAATGCAGATAACTTTGTGGATATAAGGTCTTTTTAAGAAATTCAAGTTGGTACTTCTTCTTAACTTCAAGGTGAGCAAATTCTCTTTTATGATCTGTGGATGAATCCCTTTGGAAAAGCCTCTAATTAAGCTGGGAAATACTAGCAAGTTTATGTTAGCAGTTTTTTGGACAGCATTGTGATTCTTGCTACAATTGGATGTTAAGGGAAATTAATGGTGGATTTTGAGGACTTGGAGATGTTTGTATGAAAGAGGACATCCTTGTTTTATTGTTAGAGACTTCATGTTGAGGTATTTGGGGCTGCACTTACATCTTCTTTAACTTAGTCTCTATTGCTGAAATTCTGGAATTTAATTACGCAGCGTGCATTGTTTCAGTGATTACGCCCAATCCGTGAGGCGGATTTGGATGATTTTCGCGGCATCGGACTCCTGGGAGGATGAGGTTTACTCACACCAAATTTCAGCTAAAGCGGGCAGCGGATCGTCAAGTTTCAGGTGGGTGGTTGTGCTTTGCCGAAAACATCGATTTACCCACTCGGGCTATTGGTTTCCCTCATGGCATTATGGTTGATGTTCTCTTCTCCTTGGTGTGATGTGTTTGAATATCCATGTTTAGATTAAGTTAATTGATCCTCATTGTATACATGAGTGAATGAATAGTTTGATTGATGTTGCATTATCTCATATGAAGTTCATTATAAGTGATCATTCTTAAACCTATGCTATGTGAGGGTGATTGGAAAATTAATCTTTAACCTACACCTTGTGATGAATGGTTGACCTAATTATGGTGAATGATGGTGATAGCTATGTGTGAGTGGTCGGTTGATTTATGTGAGGACTTGGTTGATTTATTTGAGAATGATTTATGCGAGAGTAGTGGGTTTGGTGATCCTTAGTCTCCACTTGGTGATATGAATTACGCTTGTCGACTTTTATCCTACAATGCGTGATGTTGGGCATAGATGTTAATCCATAACCTATCTATGTGAGAATAATTAGTGGATTGATCATTGATCTAACTTATGTGAAAATGGGTGATGATGTGGGTTATTGATCTAGTTGATGTGAGAATGACCTAGGCTTTTGATTCCTAATGCCTTCATGAAAAGATGGATATCATTGTTGAGTTGAGGCCTATTCCTTATGAGACAAAGCAATTTCATGACTTCTATTACTTACAATGAGATTGGACGTTGTTGGTAGATCCTATATTCATCCTATGTAAGATCAATGAAGGTTGTTGAACCTTAAGCTATTCATTGGTGATACTTGATTGAATGTCCCTGTTTAAGTGATGTTAAATGATCTTGGGCTTATTCCTGTATGAATGTGAGGGTTGACAAGCGTTGTACCATCTTATGTGATTTGTGATTAGGTGTGGCACTTCCTTATATTCATACTTTGTGAACATCGTGTATGTGGTATTGGCAGGCATAGGCTATGTTGCACTTAATGTTCTTATGCAATCATCAATATTATGGAATAGCATGCTCTAATAAATGTAGAACATCGACACCTGTTTTCTTTTTATCATCTTGGGACATTTGTATGCTTGTATGGTCATTTAGATAGGCCACCTTTTTCTGCTACACTATCATGTTGGACTTGACTTAGGAGAAACCATGTTTCTTGCTTTTCTCCTTTCATACTAGGCTCAGGGTATTTGTAGCTCGTGCGCGAGCAGGGGATCTTTAGATAGTGTAGACAGACTCTTGGGATCTGGGACAGGCTGGCTTGAGGGCAGGGTATTGCGGCTACCGCGGATTTTGGGCGGTTGACCGGATGATGACTTGTGCATCGGATCAGGGATGACAGGTCGGGCTTGATTTGGGGGATTTAGGGGATATTGCGGCAACCGCGAACTGTGGGCGGTTGACCCGGTTATTATTATTGCATCAGATTGGAGGTGAGGGATCGGGCTTCCTTAGTGGATGGGTTTTCCCACTTTGATTAGAGTCGTGACCCAGTCCTGCTATTTTATGATACTGATGATACTAGTTACAGTGAGACTTTACTCGTGTGGGTCGCTCCCCTCGAGTGCCACTCCGGAGTAGGCTTTAGACCGTGTTGGGTGCCGGTCAGACCGTGTTGGGTTCCGGTCATTTGGACAGTAGAGATACTGAGTTGCGAGATTGATGACAGAGCAGGCAGTACCGGGTTCTATACCGGATCATCTGATTTGGGTCCTGTTGGTAGATTCTTTCACCGATACATCCGTACTTACTCTTTCCGGCTTTGCATTTGGAGGCATTTTAGTGGTAGCTCTCTTTTATCAGTAGTTCTGTTTATAGCTTACCACCTCTCTTTCTTTCCTATTGCCTCTGGTAGACCTTGTGGGTACGTCGGGGTTTGAGGCTTTACCCACAGGGGGAGGCTACTGGTTTTACTAGTGGTTCTCACCCCCATTGTTGTTTTTCCCTTTTTCCTCCCTTTGTTTTGCAGTGTCTGCTGCGGGAGTCACAGATCTTTGGTTGACGGTTCGAGGCGAGGGAGTCGCGAGATAGATCTCTACCAGTGTTGATTTCTACAGTGGGATAGATGTACCAACCCGGATTGTGGGTTTCACTGTACTCAGTTGTATTTTATTATTTCAGTTATCTCCCTTTTCGGATTTATAAATGTTGTATAGGTGGCTTTTACTTGTATTACAGCTTTGGTGGACTGGATTATTGTATCATTTATTTTTGGGAGATGGATATTGTACCTTTATTTTTCAGTTGTACAGTGATTCAGGTTTTTATCATAGCAGTTTTTCTTCAGCTCTGATATCTGTTTGGTTAGTAGATGATACTTTGCAGGTTGGACGCTTCGCCTATGCGGGGTTTCGTATAGGTGGCGGATCTGTTAGCGAGCCCGGGTCGCAGTCTCAAACAATGAATACGATGGTATTTCCGATCTATCTTTAATCTAAGTATTCGGCGGATCATCACCACCCAAACAAACAACGATTTACCCCAAATCGGCGCGTGGACTCGCGTGGCCTTGTGGATTCAAGGTGCAACCGCTCTCGTGGATTCGGAGCGAGGTACGTTCGTGGATTCGAAGCGTGCCATTGGGTGAAGACCGTGGATTCGGTTGGACGTCGTGGACTCGACGTTGGACGCTGTGGATTCAGCGTTGGGCGCGGATCGTGGATTCGAGAAGCGTCGTGGAGCGAGCGGGAAGATCTACTAGGAGCGTATGGTAAAAGGTTGAGTCGTCTGTGAGTACGTTATATCACCTTGTACGTGTGTTAATTCTAGTGGATTTCGCCGTGTTATCGGTCCCGTGGTTTTTTACTCCGGTTTGGAGTTTTTCCACGTAAAAATCTTGCGTGTTCTTTTATTTTTCCGCATTGGGTTTTATTGCGCAATGATTTTTTGAGTGTTTATTGTTTACACCTATTCACCCCCCTCTAGGTGTTTTTTCCCCTATTTAGATCCATATTATTATAACCCAACAAGTGGTATCAGAGCGGGAATAGGGTTGTAAACAATGGTTGAAGGTGGAAACATCAATCGACCCCCTTTCTTTGATGGAACAAATTATGCGTACTGGAAAGTACGGATGAAAGCCTTTTTAATTTCCATCGACGAAAGGGTGTGGCAATCAATTGAATTAGGATGGTCTAATCCAACTGAAATTTTAGATGATGTTCGCACCTTAAAACCTAGGTCGAAATGGACCAAGGAAGAGATAGATTCATCTTCTTACAATGGCAAAGGAATTAATGCTCTATTTAATGCTTTGTCACAAACTGAGTTCTCTCGCGTCTCGGCATGTGAGACTGCGAAAGAAATCTGGGATGTTCTTCAAGTTACGCATGAGGGAACTAACCTAGTGAAGATTCAGAAACTGCAAATGCTTACGAGCAAGTTTGACTCTATCTCTATGGCAGAGAATGAATCTTTCACTGACTATTACACACGATTGCAAGACATCGTAAACTCATGTGCTAACTTGGGAGAGAAGATTCCAGAATTTAAAGTTGTAAGAAAAATTCTAAGAACTCTTCCTGAACGATTTCGCCCGAAGGTCGCAGCCATTGAAACAATTAAACACCCGGACGAAATGCGTGTAGAAGAATTAGTAGGTGCTTTACAAACTTATGAAATGACATTTCCTACTAACTATTCTTCTGGAAAGGCATCCTCTTCTAAGTCTTCAGGTTACGCATTGAAATCAACTAAAGAAGAAGACGCGGATTCATCCTCCTCGGACGACGACGAGAACCTTTCTATGGAGGACTTTGAGAAGCAGCTCGCTCTCTTGACAAGGAAGTTTCGCCGCAACTTTCGAAGGGGAAATTCAAGCAAAACTCCATCCTTCGGAAAGTCGAAGAAAGGCAAGGGTTTTCAAGCTACAAGTCAAGAAAGCAAGAGAACTTCTCAAAGGATAAGAAAAGTTCTGAGGGACAAGTTCAGTGCTTCAAATGTCGAGGCTACGGCCACATTGCAACGGAATGTCCCAACAAGAATCCGGCAAAGAAGAAGGCGATGCAAGTCGTTACTTGGGATGACAACTCCACGTCAAATGAGTCATCCTCAAGTGATGAAGAAGACAACGCGACAGCTTTCCACGCGTCCACTACATCTTCACCCTTCATGTGCTTAATGGCAAGTACATCCGATTCACTGTCCAACTCCACTGTTGAAAAGATTGCAACGGACGATGAATCAGATGATTCGGAAGGTGAAGATTTTGCTTTAGCCTACCATAAGCTTTTGAGGGATTCAAAGAAACTGGCTAAGCAAAACAAGGGGTTGAAAGGGAGATTGCAGGATCTCGAAGAAGAAGTAAAAAGGGTAACCTCTCTCTCAACCGATCTTGAAGTGGAAAGGGATAATCTGATTAAACAAATGTTTCCCTTCAAGAGTCCAATGAGCAACTCGAGAAGAATTATATGGATATGGTGAACAAAGCGAATTACTTCTTGAAGCTCAACGGCGAGGCTCGACAGGAAAAATTGGAAATGACGGAGACCATACGCCAACTGAAGGATGACTTAAAGAGATTTTCTTCTGGAAGGAGTAAGTTGGACAGACTTCTTGGTCTTGGTCAAAGAAATAAGTTCGGCCTCGGATACACTCAAACTGGAGACATTCCAAGTTCGAGTGGGACAGTATTTGTGCCTCAGTCGGTATCTCCTCCTCCGACACCGGAATTCACGACAAGCAACGACAACAAGCCTACTACATCCTCCTCGGAATCGACAAGAACCAAGGTATGTTTTCGTTGTGGCATTTCAGGGCACATAAGGAGAAATTGCAAGACGGAAGCCAAACGCACACCTCAAGCACCTCTTGCAATGACTACCAAAAGGCTATTCCTCGAAAAACAACTGCAATCATTTGAAGGAAAAGAGCCTTGGTAGTCACCGCTCAAGACGACATCATCAAGGAGCAGCAATTCTTCAAGCAAGACGCTCTCACCTAGGAGATCAACTTCACGATCATTACCGACGCATTCCAAAAAGGTTTGGGTGCGCAAAGGTGAAATTTTCCCTTGTCTTGCTACCAATGTTTCCTTGCATGCATATGATAGTTCGTCTTGGTATCTGGATAGCGGGTGTTCCCGTCATATGACCGGCGATAAAAACTGTTTTCAAACATTTGAGAAAAACTCCGGAGGACTTGTTGTTTTCGGAGATGGTCGGTCTTCCAAAATTGTTGGAAAGGGAACGGTAGCTATTCCAGATGGCCCGGTTCTAGATAATGTGTTATTTGTTCATGGCCTTAAGACTAACCTCATAAGCATAAGTCAACTTTGTGATAGTGGTTATTCAGTTAATTTTTCATCTGATAAATGCACTGTAACTGACATGAACCATGCTTTCTTTTTAAAGGGGGTTAGATCAGAAAACAATTGTTATGTAGTTCCTCTAAGATTTCTGAAAAATGTAACCTAGCATCTTTGAAAAATGAAACACTTTGGCATGAAAGGCTAGGTCACATAAACTTTAAGGAACTTGCTAGAATTTCGAACAAAGATGTTACGGAATTTGAGTTGGCGTATTTCGTGAATGTAATATGTCTTGAAGATTGAAGATGAAGAAACTTCGGATCGTATACCTCAATCTCAAGAAAGAAGAATTCAAAAGGATCAGGTACGTTTAACTAAAGAATTTTGATGATCCGAATACTTCTTATAGTGTAGAAACACCTGGAAGAGGTTTTAATTGCTTATCATCAAAAACTGGACATGGGACATGTTCAGGATCCGGATCGGACTTGCAATCCGGATCCCGAAAGGTGTTTGTTCATACACTGCTTCAATCCGGATCACAGCTTCTGCAATCCGGATCCCGAACATGGTATTTTTGCAACAATGTATGAACAATCCGGATCGGGGACTACGATCCGGATCCCGAACATCAATTTTTCTGGAAACCGTATTTCATGCTTCTGCAATCCGGATCGCCAAATCCAATCCGGATCGCCGTCGGGATTTCTTTCCAGAAAAGTTTGTTTTTGATCCGAATATTCTTCCTAGGGTTTCTAACCTATAAATAGCCCTTCCTTTTCATTTCTAGGGCATCCGCAACAGATCGGCTGATTAAGAAAAGATAGCCGAAAGAAAAATCCACATATATAGAGAAGAACAGAAATCATTGATCTATTTCAATGGTTCTCATCTATATGATTGATTTGATTTAGTTTCCATACTCACATTTTGAGTAGAATCAAATAACATGAATACTTAGATGTATTTCCGATCTCTCTTTAATCTACGTATTCGGCGGA